>JASDDO010000010.1:42321212-43521212 GCA_030015575.1 Agapanthus africanus
CAAAAAATAAATTATACTCAAACACTGAATTACATTTAAATTACAAATCTGCTTACACTCAGACGCAAAAAGCTGGCACAAGAAAGACCATGTATCTACATTGACCATGCTTAAGACCGGTGACTGCAGGAGATCCGCTCTATTCTCCTCAGGGGTCGCCCACCATAGCTCGTATCAATCATTCTTCTGCTCATTCCTATGATATCGGACCTTTTCCTGCATGTTGTTCATGAGGCCCCGGTAAAGAGTAAGAAGATCGAGTGCTCGATTAGGGTGATCAGGCACGGGTATGGGCTGAAAGTCGTAATCCAACTTCAAAGACAATAAATTAATGTCTTTAAATTTTAAGTGTCAAATGATAGTAAATTTATATGAACGATTGTTCAGTCGAAAATATTAAAATTTTTAACATAACAATTTCCTTACTTTTCTATTCATCTAAGAATGTTTGTTATAAATATAACATGTATTACAAGTTCGTCTGGAAAATATCAAGTACCACGCATTATACATTATAATCAACATTCTTGAACGAAATTGTATGTTTATTATTTCACGCATAATATTGTATATCTTTAACATCCTTCATTGAGATCTTGTGCAAAAATCAGCCCAGGTCAGATATCGGAATCGCAAATTCGCCGATTAAAATACAGGAAATCAAAGAATCAAATACTCGCAGGAATTCAGAAGAGATAAGAAGATTCCAGATATAAAATAAAGACCCAGAAACCAACACAAGAAGACAGAAGAAAAATGAAGCAACAAGCACACCAAACGGCCGCGGATCCGCCATGGATTCGCGGCCGATTCAGGGAGCCGGCGGTCAAAATTTTTCCAGAAGCTTCATTCTAACTACCTAGCTTGTTGAAGACGCTCTATTATAACAACCTTATTCTGAAAACTTCCCTACAACAGCCTAGCTTCTTGAGGAAGCTTGATAACTATCCTATTCTAGAAGTTTCCCTACAGCTATCTAGGTTCTTAGGGAAGATTGACCTAGCTTCTAGTGGAAGATTGGTGAAGGGCTATAAAAAGTGACCTAAGCCTACATTAATGAGGTTGTTGATGGTAGTTGATTTCTAGTACATAATCCAAAACTAAATCCAATTCAAGACCCAAATCAAGAATCGTTGAGAACAATATCGAGCGACGACATTCAAGATCCTTTATGCAAAGCCGATCATCATCAAGAGCACGAGATCCTCGATAGGTCTAAATCTCACGGAGATCGAGAAATGCAAAATTCGACAGAATGTTACGTCTTCAAGGGAGCGATCGAGAGCAATTCTTGTAACCTCGGATTGAAGGAAAGTGTAATTAGAAGTTGAATAATAAAGGTGATCAATTGTTAATTCTAGTTTTCATTAAATTTTCACACTATGAAATTTCTAATTCTTGATTCTTTTATTCTCATGATGCGTGAGTAAATCTCCGCTTGCTAAGAATTCGAAAGAATTCAGTAGATCAAATGGTGATGAAATCCTATATGCATCTTAAGCCTTATGAGAATTATAAACTTTAAGAAAACGAATCTTCAATGACCAAATTTGGAGCGAGATCACCGTTCTTGATAATTTCGTTGCAATTTGGGATTAAATGGGTGATGATTTTCTTTGTTAAAGGCTAGATTTGAATGGTGATCAATGAAAAAACAAGAGATAGTGAAGGAGAAAACCAAGTTTCTTCAATATATCCCTAATCTTTATTCATCGCCATCGTTCTAGCTATAATTCATCAATAGATTAGATGAGTCATTTTTAGTATTCATCATTACTACTAATTCCTATCGAATCCTACAAGTTATTCTTCACTTTTCTTGAAACTAAAATTGATATTGGACACTTTCTTGATTACTAAATCTTAAAATCTTCCTTGATTCTCTTGAAATGATAAACTCAAATAAATCTTGAAATCTCATTTTTTTTCAATTTTCTTTACTATTTTCTTTCGGCTCAACTAAAGCAAGAACGAATAAATACACGAATCTTAGTGGACGACCCGTGCTCATTAACGAACTACATCGACACCGTTATTGATTACGGTTATAAATTCTTTGATTGTGAGTATACTTTTCATATCAAAACAATCAGATTTTCGAAATCAATCAACAATCAAATTAAAATATATAATAATACTTGAGCCTGCTCACATAATAGGGAAAAGGAGCAGGTGTGCTGCTCGCCCCAGTCAACGTACATAGGATATTTCTTTTCGATGCGGCTCTCATTCCTTATATATCGCCAGAACCACTCGGCATTTTCGCCAGTGTAGCGATAATCAGAGGTAAAGAAGAGGGGAATATTCCTTGTCCCCTAGCTGTATCGGGCCTAAGCCTGTGGAACTGATTGGGCCCTCGAGTCCCCCTCTCAGGCCATGGCTATCCTGCATCTTAAAAATATATAGATATACAAGCGATATCAAGACAAAACAATATTTATAATGCGAGAATTAACGGAAAATAAAGTGCAATATATACCTGCGGTGACATCTCCATGAGCCTGAGCCCGGGCAGCAGCACGAGCGGGTCGATAGTTTCTCCGGTGAGGAACAACCGGTAATCCGAATGTGGATGCATCCCCTCTAACTAGATAATAAACAATGGCGATATAAATAACTTTTGAATAAAATAATAAATAATCAATTTGACGCATTAAAATAACACTAACCTACCGACTGCGCAGAGGGTACAGATCGTGCAGGAGCGTTCTGTGCCTCGGATATGGAGTCACCACATACAAATAAAGAGTAAAAAAGGACTATATAAATAACTTAAAAATAAATATGCCTGTATATCTATGATATAACATTCAAAATGAATTAATATGAGTGCAATATATTTCTAGGTGTGGCAAACTCCACACAGAATGACTCGTCTAGGAAAGGGCACAGACAGTGTGGCTACATCCACATGTCCGGGGAGATCTGGAGGGGGTACGGATGGGGGTGAAATGGCACCCCTCTGCCGTAGGATCTGCTGCCTACGCAGATCCCTGGGCTCCAGAATCACTCGGTCAGTGCCCCTGCCTTTGCCGGTGCCCATATGCCCCTCGCTGCTCTTGATGTCGCCATCGCCCCTAAATAAAACTACAATTATTACACATGCATGAAATACAAGTATAGATTATAGAAAATGTGAAGTTATAATATAACAGTAATTATAACCTTTTTTTTTTCGTAGACGCATTAGATACATTAGGAATATCTACTTGGATCCCATCATCAATATCATTCCTAACCCACGTAATTTCACGCTCAGCTGAAGATAACCCGTTTACGGAGACAGACCATTGGAGCACTCTAAGTATTATCTCTTCTTCTTCCTCTTTGCTGTCATCCATATGATCCTCAAATTTTGAAACATCATAAACATCTCTGAGTTTCCATCGGCATATGACACTCTATCCCAGATGCTTCAAGTACTCCGAGTAGTATACTTGAAATGCTTGTTGCGGAAAGATAAATGCACCGTCCTGACAGGAAAGTCGACGTGTATTTACACTAGTCAATTCATATTCATCTTTCCAAGTCCCAAGATTGTCTGTCTATCTATTCATATCGGTTCATGTATTGTACCAGATACACTGAAATATATAAAACTGTTCTGATCGTCCAGGATATTGGATACCAAGTATGCAATCTAAGTACCCATAATAAATCACACCATTCAATTTTATGGTCGTAATCCCACTATTGTGGATGGTTTTAGATTTTTCTACGTCCTTAACTTTAAATTTGTAGCTAAGGACACCTAATACTTTATAATATGCAACCTTTATGCTAGAAAACTGAGCTAGATATTTTGAATGTCTCTCTAGTGATGCAAACATATTTGGATCTTATATCTGAAATTTTTTTTACGGAAAATACATAATGATATAAGTTTAGATAAAAAACTAGTCGCAAAAATATGAAATTCGAATATCTTACATGTTCTGCAACCCAATCGCAAAAATTGTCATGATGATATTTTTCCTATCGGTCAGCATTCCAATAATGATGCCGCTCACGTACTTCATCAATATGAATTCTATTCTCAAAATTAAATTTTTACATCAACATTATATCATTTCATATGCGCACGCGCGATAATTAATGCAAAAAGGACTTACTCTCTAAGTTCTTCAAGACATACGCTATTCAGAAAGATAAACCGATATGTTATGTTTATTAACATGGGTTCTACTCTCTTATAATCTGATTTACCATATAGCCTATCCTGAATTCTCCGAGGCCTGTTGAGTTTTGTCTCAATGTTCTCGTCCAGATAGCGGGAACAAAATATGGTGACTGCTTCTAGGAGATAACCTTATATGATAAAACCCTCTGGTCGATTCCTATTGCGTACATAATGTTTTAGGATGCAGAGGCACCTAAAGAAATATATGTTAAATGAAAAAATACAGGCATATAAAACAACAAAATATTTACAAGATGCGTGAATCGAAAAATTCAAGTTACCTTTCGACGTGATGCATCTATCGATATTATACCGGTCTGGCAAACTCAGCCTCATTTGCAAGATGAACCGTTAGTTGTATTATAATATCGAAGAACGGCGGCGGAAAATCCGCTCAAGCTTGCAAAGGATCAAGGGAATCACATTTTATAGATTCTCCAGCTTTACAACATCGATATTTTTAGCGTACAACTCCTTAAAGAAGCAGCAAAGGTCATTGATTACTAGACCAACCGATTCAGGAAGTGAAGTCCTGTGGGATAATGGGAGAAGGTGATCCATAATAATATGGTGATCATGAATTTTCAGCCCATCTATCTTACCTTTCACAATCTTGATCTTCTTACTAAATGATCCTAAGAAATCTATAAGAACTTTCAAATCATGTAACATCTACAGGAACCTTTTCTTCTCTTGATATGATATATGATAAGTGCCATTGGGAAGTCCAAACTTTCCAGGTTAACCCGCTAGCGGTTTAGGATGCAAATCACTTATAATATCCCGGTTTTGAAGATCCATCTGAGCACGGAGGTTGTCTTTTGATTTTCCATCTTTATAAAGAAATAAGTTAAGTACGTGCTCGAATACTCCCTTCTCGATGTGCATGACATCCAGGCAATGACACACTAAATTTGTTGACCAGTACGACAGCTCGTAGAAAATACTTAACTTGTTCCAGTAAGGTGGAGTGACCCGTCTTGCTAGATCTATCCTGAATATCACATTGTCGTAACTATTACACTGAGCAATCACATCCTCTCCAGACAATGGGGATGAAGGCATAAGATGCTCCTGATAACCATCAAAGTGTGTAGAGTGTTTTTCGTCACCCTGTTGAGATAAGAATACGTGCGCTTGTCAGGCGTGTACAGATTCTCTCTGCCCAAAGTAGGCTGGGATTTATTGATTGTGTGGATTCGAATCTCCGCCAGCCGCGGACTAAACTGCCATTAATTACCCCTCGCTTTTGAAGGGAAAAAACCTCTGATTGGCGAATCAAACTAGCCATGCGAACTTAATGTGAGGCGTCGGTGTTTTAAAGTAATACATAAGGGCGAGTTTATTTCAATTTTTTATTTTTTATTTATCCTATTTGTGACAAGAGATATTTTTATTCAAAGAACAATATTTTAAAAAAAGTTTTATTTTATTTTTTATTTATATGTTTTATTTATTTATTTTATTAAAAAAAGGAAGCCTTCCTCTCACTCACACGAGAGGGTTGAGGGGCTCCCACTAAATAGGAGCTTCCCCCCTCACGTGAGGGAGATTAGGAGCTTCCCTCCCCCTCATGTGGGGAAGGGAACCCCCTCAGCGGGGGAAGCGGAGGGTGCCCGCGGGGCACGTACATGGCACGTGCCCGCGGAGCCCGAGCGCTCACTGGAAAGGGGGCTAAGCCATCGGATTTGGAGTTAAACTTCTAAAAATTTTGTTTTGGAGTTAAACTATCGAAAAAGGCCTTATTATAGAGTTAAACTCCAAAAGATTTTAAATAGTGTTGAACTCCTAAAAGTTTTTTATTTGGAGTTGAACTCCCAAAAGTTTTTATATGGAGTTAAACTCCCAATACAATTTTATTTGGAGTTGAACTCCCAAAAGTTTTTATATGGAGTTAAACTCCCAAAACAATTTTATTTGGAGTTAAACTCACAAAAGATTTTTTTTTGGTGTTTAACTCCTAGAAGAATTTTAAATGAAATTAAACTCCAAGAGGATTTTGATAAAGTTAAACTCCCAAAATAATTTTATTTGGAGTTAAACTCTCAAAATATTTTATTTTGGAGTTAAATTCCTAAAACAATTTTATTTGGAGTTAAACTCCTAAAAGATTTTATTTGGAGTTAAACTCCCAAAACAATTTTATTTGGAGTTAAACTCCCAAAAGATCTTATTTTGGAGTTAAACTCTTAAAAGATCTTGCTTTGGAGTTAAAACTTCTAAAAGAACTTTATTTGAAAAGAAAACCAAAAAATGAAAGATTTCTTGAAACTTCAAGACCTATATCTTGGGTGATGAGAAAAGACCCCTTTCTTCTCTTTGAGCATTGGATCCACCCAAAAGTGAGGTTTTTTAGAGATGGGTCTTATTCTTCCTCTTATTTTTTTTGGATCTTGGAGAAGGGTAGTGAGATTTAAAATCTCCCCTTCTAGGGATTTGAGGGATATTTGGATTTCCTTTCAAAGGTTTTATGGTGGAAAACTATTTCCTTTTAAGAAAACAAGAGTTAAACTCTTAATTTAATTCAAAAAAAAGAAAGAAGAAGAAGGTTTTGAACCTTGAAGAGAAGAATCTTTTTTCTTGTTATCATTCATCATGATACTTTATATAGGCTTTACATTTTACATATGGCCCCCTGTGCTTTTCAAAATGGCACATATGACTTCCCATGCCATGTGTTTTCTTTCTTTTACACATAAATCATAGGCTTTTAAATAATTTGGGTTTGTTGCCCATTTTCTTACATTTATTCATAAAAATTACATTAAGCCTATTTATACTTTAACAATTATTCCTTTGGCATGAGGGGCCGGTCTTTTCATACTTAGGCTCGACCTGGGCATGGGTCCACTTGCTTCCATTTGGGTTCAGGCTTCGTGTCATGACCCAAAATTTATCTCGTGACCGGCACTCGAATCACGCAACGTCTAAAGATGTAACGTAATTCAAGTATGCCGAAACCCAGAAATCTAAACCTTTTTAAGAAAATAAAAGAGGTGAAGTTTTGAAATAAAGGTATGGTGAAAATCATAAGTTTTCTTAAATACGTAAATGATGGAATATGAAAATGCAAGTAAATTTTACTAGTTGAAAACATGTTTCGTCTTTTTAAAAATTTGGGCAACACCTCCTTTGTATTTTTTTGATCCAAAACCACAATACATGATAATAATAAAAGGCATCCCCAAGCGGGAGCTAGCTCTTCGCCAAACGGCGGATCCACAACCACGCAAGCATAAATATAAGTATACGACGCCCAACGGCGAAATTCACCACAAAAGATAAAGAAATATGCAAGACATCAACACCACAAGTAGCGGAATACACCTCGCTCTAAGTCTCGCAACCACAAGTCTCACTAAGTCTCATTACTTATACAAATACTAGTTTGATTGATGGAGTTGACCAGATACAATATGAAATATAAATACAAGAGTGGGTACGATACAAATGTCCTACCTACCCAATGCAAAACACCCGAAAGTAGCTATGTGTCAGCGATGCCGCTACGGATCCATGCGGTCAACCTATAATAACTGTGGCACAACGGGGGTGAGTTACCAACTCGTGAGTAGAAAAACATCTACAAGTAGAAATCGAATAAATAACGACTCCTAGGTCAACTATATCATAAGATAATACTATGATATCTCGGGTGACCGTATCTATATATGTGCCAACAGGGTAATCAATGCCTATAAGCATGTGGATATCATCCAACAATATAATCAATGTATGTATGCATGTGGACCTCGTCTAACCATATAATCAATGCTTGTATGCATGCGGATCTCGTCTCCGTGTCAACCAATGACACAACAATGTCATGCATGTAAATATCATAAAAGCATGTGCATGAAAATATGAGGATATAAATCAACGTATGTCCCTCGCGACACATCAAAATCATGGAACCTGAGTGCACAGCAGCAACACTCGAAACATCATGAAAACCGTGTCCAGCATCGACACGTAAATCCTCATATCTCGGGCTCTGTCAGTCCGGATTGGCCTAAAGGCTCCGTCATTCCGGATCGGCCCATATCATCTCTCGACTCCGGTCAGTATCCTCCGGATATCCGCCGAGCCCAAACACTATCACCGGTAGGTAGTGCTCCCCTGCCAGGCTCACCGTCTAACAATACGAGTCTTCTCGTCCCGGGGTACCTCACCGGGTCCACCATGTACCCGCAGACGGTGCCTACCGCTTCTCGAATCGGGTTTCATATGCCACTCTCAGAACCGAGAAAACACATGGTGGATGCACTGAAATATCATATCAAGAGAAACTGGGTTTTTAAAACAGTACATGCTTTCTTTTGAAATAGCCGCGGTTCT
This sequence comes from Agapanthus africanus, assembly GCA_030015575.1. NCBI lineage: Eukaryota > Viridiplantae > Streptophyta > Magnoliopsida > Asparagales > Amaryllidaceae > Agapanthus > Agapanthus africanus. Next base: position 42,329,731 of record JASDDO010000010.1, read on the forward strand.
CAAATCCAGAAATCTCATGAAAACATCATATCTCAATGCGTAAAAGTGTAAAGCATGATGTATGCGACATATAACAGAATGTAAGAATATCCGTATATCATGCAATATGGAACAATAATATGCACATATCGAGGGAAAACCGCTATTTTAAATGAATCCAGTTTTTAAAATATATCATGCGGTTCCCAAATCTCCAAAGTCGAATACAACATCGTATAATGGTGCATATGTGTATGTACACAAGTATGGATGTACAAATGTATGTACGCAAGCATGATGTACAATATGTATGTACGCGAGCATAGGTGTACAATATGTATGTACGCAAGTATGGGGGTACAATATGTATGTACGTAAGTATGTCATGCAAGGAGTCATATCCTATACAACAATCCTACTGTGTAGTGACATGGAAATTATCAATGATGAAGTGTGTGAGCTGGCAAGCAGGTGTACGTAGAGCATACGCATCATCGATAATGGTGCAGGTATACTAGCACAGGTATAAGCAATGCAATGAGAATGACATGAATGCAACATAAGGTAAATCATCAGCTAACAGGTATAAGGTATACGTATCTAACATGATTGAGTCGGTGGATCTATCAATCGGCGTCCAGCTTCAAAACATCACGTACGGTATAATCCATCGTACAGCATCATCTAGTCAAGGGTATGGATCAAACCTCAAGTCAAACTCATCACGTACGGAAAATCATCATACGACGACATTAAACTATCGGGGATCCTATCAACCTATAAGACGAGGAGGGTACGGACCTAACGTCTCGTACGGCTATCACTCACGATTCACAACATATATAAATATATTTATATACCTATGTCCCATGTCATATCCATCACAATCACATATCATGGGACCGGCAAGGTATCAATCATCTAAATCGACTCGCATCCGTATACCAGCATATCATCATATCACATGTCAAATCGTATTTTTCTTTCATCGCATTTATCTCCAACATCAAGTCAATTCTATATATACATTCTACCTTTACTATGAGCATACGTACCTAATCTAACATACACACCTTAACCATACAATCGGTTTTTAAAAGGTGCGAATCGTAGTTTTTTGAAATTCGGTGTTACGGCGTTTTTAATGAAAATATATCATTTGAAAATCCGTAACGCCCCTCAAGGTATCTGTTTAAAAGATATATACGATTCTTCAGTTTGGAAATAGGAATGGTTCGGATGACACATCTATGTCGATTATCTAGTCTTATAGTACTTTAAACGGCAATATCATCAAATATCGTCCTCAAATTCCGTCATCACATACTAGTCATATCATATCACTTCTAACTATCCTTAGTTTTTAATATGGTTCTCTAATTACCTTTTTACTTTATCTATAGTTTTCTATTAAAAGTTTCATTAACCATAACCAATATATAAATCAGTTTCCATCAAAGTGTGCGGGGGTGCTATACGCCATCCACCCGACTTTCCCCGTGGATATAGATCAACTCACCTTGATACTTACTTGTCGAAGTCGATGACGCCATGCTCCGTCGCCTCGGAATCCACGCGAAGGTACCTACAATAATATACATTCGCAATTGCTATAAAAATCAAGTTCTGAAATCCAATACGGCACGCGCATTGCTCATAGGTTAGAATCTATAGCTTATGCGTACAAGATCAACCAAACAACCCTTGTTGTTGATGTACAAACATCCAACAACCAATTAAAAAACCAAATAGCAAAACTAACCAATTCAAAATACGGAAAATATAGCTAAAATCACACCAAAGTGCTTCCAGATCTTGACTCAGGTCAAACTAAGAAAAATTTCATATACAAAGGGCCTTAAATATATAGCAGATAACACCCGACAAAACCCCATAGCCATGCCTCCTAATTTGACCACAATTTGCGGCCAAAATGCTTATTTTTGCGGCCATAGTACAAGGGTTGGGGCTCAGGTCTTCAGGGTACACTCCAGGTTGACTGCACGACTCCCAGTATTCGCTAAATAATTTTTAGTGTCTCTGGGTTACTCCAGATTCCCATATACCCTCACAATTCAACACAAAACTGACATAATGAATTACTAAATCCATATTTTGGTTTCTATACTCAAACCCAGGTCTTTTAACGGCCACAAGAGTTCACCAAATCCATATTTTAAACCTAAACCCTCTCTAGGGATTTCTATCCCCACAACCACCATACCAATTCAACTTCTAAACTATCTAAAATACACGAAAACTCAAAACTAACTAAATGGAAGGGATTATACCTCATGGATGAAACTCAAGAGAACCCTAGCTTCTCAAAGTTGTCAAAATCCCACTTTGCTTGGTCCATTGGGTAGAGGATGAAGAGGTGATCATTTTTTTGTGAAGGGGTATAGGGTTTTGACAAGGCTTTGGAGATGATTTTTGGCGTTGAAGGTGGAGGGAAATGAGCTTGAGGAAGATGAAGGAGGAGATGTAAAATGGTGGGGGAAAGAGAATTGAGGCAGCCCCCTCTCTCTATCTCACTTATTCTCACTCCCTCTCTCTCTCTCCAAGCATGCTTACCCTCATCATTATGTCCCCCCTCTCTCTCTCCTCAATTTCTCACCCTAATAAGACCATAACATAAAACAACACAATAAACATGTAACCAAATGAAACATGTCATGGTGCACTAACTATGAAAACTGTAGAAACACGGATTTGGCTTAATCGCCATTAGCAGTGCACTAATCGGGTTTTTATTTAAACTGCATATAATAAATTTTAAAAATGTCAAATCCTTTAAATATACTTTTAAATGAATAAATCATTTTAATCTTCAATTATTTCACAATTATTGGCATATATTTATACCCTTTTTCGAAAACCCCAATTTCGCAAATCGAGCAGTTTTCGGGAAATGTATTATTTTAATATTAAATTCCAAAAATAATATTTTATATTTTCTGAAATGTTAGACTTCGGCCCACTTGGCTTGGGGTTGACTTTGACTTAGTCAATCGGGGTGTAATTTTTGACCCCAACAAAGTGCTCCCATCAATAAATGCATACAATGTGTACGGATTGTGTGCATGAAATTGATAGATCTTTTTATATATGGGATTGATTTGGTTTGGTCCCTTGTGGAGGGTTGATGCTTCCATTTTTGCGACTTGGATGGTTGGTGCTGCCATTTTTGCGACGTGGATGGTCGGTGCTGCCATTTTAGCGAGGTGGATGGTCGGTGCTGCCATTTTTGCGATGTGGTCGGGCGGTGCTGCCATTTTTACGATGTGGTCGGGCGGTGCTTCCATTTTAGCGACTTGGATGGTCGGTGCTGCCATTTTTACGATGTGGACGGTCGGTGCTACCATTTTTGCGACATGGACGGTCGGTGCTTCCATTTTTATGACGTGGACGGTCGGTGCTGCCATTTTTATGACGTGGATGGTCGGTGCTTGATTTGACTTGCTCGTTTTGTGCGGTGTTGGGATTTGATTTGACTTGCTCCGCTTTCTGCGGTGTCGGAATTTGAATTGTTTCCGAGGTGGAGCTTGATTCCGCCAGAGAGGTCATTGGTTGACTGGTGATTTGATTTGTTTTGAGAGTTTCCTATTTTTCCAGCGGGACTTTTGAGCTTGGAAGCGCTGCCAGATGGGACGTTGATTTAATATGTTTGATTTCTGCTTTATTTGATTGGAATTTTGAATTTGAGAGGAACTCAAAATTTAGATTTTGTTTGGCATCAACATCGCTGCACTAGAATAATGCTAGGAGCAACTAATCATTTGCCCCAAGAGAACTTGGGAATTTTTTGGGTCGGTATCAGCACCACTAACACTGAAGCGTAGTTCTAAGAGAGACTCATCATTTGCCTTTTGGAAGACTTTGGGTTTGAGTTTTGGGTCGGTATCAGCACCGCTAACACTGAAGTGTAATTCCAGGAGCGACTCATTATTTGCCATTGCCCTTTGGGGGAACGATGGTTTAGGAGACAGGTTTAGGCCCATATCGCCTAAGGCTTTTCAATTTTATGAGCCATAAAGGTCGCATAAAAGCCTTTCCTCCCTACGAGTCGAGAGGATCTCGAAGGTGTATGTTCCCTTTAGGAATCATGATGATTCCTAAGTGTGTTGCTCCTTTGTGAGTCGTAAGGATCTCATACGAGGATTTTCTCCTCACAAAGTCGAGAGGACTTTGTGAGTATATTTCCTTTCTTTTCTCGAGTTTTCCCCCTTTCGGGTTTTCACAAAATCTCCGGTAGTCCTGCTATTTTTACTCACGGAGCCCTTTCGGGTTTTCATCCATGCCCATTTTGGATATGGACATACCCTTTTTTGCACATTGGTTGAGCTTCATCTCTAATAGGACTTCAGATGTAGTCTCATCGGTAGGACTTGGAAGAGATAGGGGCATTTACACCCGTGGATTGTATACGGTTTTATAGGATGTATGATCTAGACCGTAGGGCCGGTGTGCTCGATTCGTCTGCGACCTGGGGCATTCACGCGTAGTATAGTTTGAGGTATCGGCCATTGATGGGTGGCATGGGCCTTTCTCCCTCGGCACTTATTACTTGGTAGGATCCTTCGCCGAACACTTTCTTGATGATGTATGGCCCTCCCCAATTTTGCTCGAATTTTCCCTTGGCATGTCGATTGGGGATGATCGGTCTTTTGAGGACCAACAACATTTCGCCTATTTTGAAAGCACGGAGACGGGTTATCTTGTCATAGGCCCATGACATTTGGGCTTGGTACAGCTCTAGATTTTGTTGTACTGCAAGCCTTTTTTCCTAGAGTGTATCGAGCTTTTTGAGCCGAAGGAGAGCGTTTTCCTCTTTCGTTAAATTGTGCTGGACAGCCATCCTTAGGCTTGGAACTTCGACTTCGAGGGGGAGTATTGCCTCCACTCCGAAGAGCACCGAGTATGGAGTGGACAGCGTCAGAGTGCGGTGCGTGGTACAATATGCCCACAACGCCTCATGGAGCATCAGACCCCAGTCACTTTTCTTGGCTGAAGCATTTTTTCTCAGGAGCTTGCACAGGGTTTTGTTGATGGCTTCAGCTAAACCATTTGCACTTGGATTATAGATTGAAGAATATCTCCAGTCTATCTTATGTTGAGTAGTGAACCTTGAGACTTTGAAACTCTTGAAAGAAGGCCGGTTGTCAGATATGATTCTTCTCGGCATACCGAAGTGGTATAGAACATTATGCCGGAAGAATTTCAAAACGTATTTTGTCTTAACTTCTTTTAGCGGGACACCTTCAGCCTATCTAGAGAAGTAGTCCATCGTGGTTAATATGAACTGGTGTCCTTTAGATGAATGTGGGTTAATCGGGCCAACTATATTGATGCCCCAAATTTCGAAGAGCCAGGACGCCACGGTAGGGTGCAACGAATTGGGATGCTTGTGAATGAAATCACCGTGAATTTGGCATAGATGACATTTCTTTGCATGCTCTTCGCAATCCTTTATCATAGTAGACCAGTGATATCCGAGCCGTTTGATTTGAAGCCCCATTTTGGGGCCGGATTGGTGAGCTCCGCAGACGCCTGAGTGAATTTCTTTCATAATTTCTTGAGCTTCAGCCGGGGATAGACACCTGAGCCAAAGTTGGTCATACGACCTGAGGTATAGCGTGTCATTCACAAACACATATCAGAGAGCTCTCTTCTTCAACTGAACCCTTATGATTTTTCTCTCAGGCATCTTGTCATATCGGAGATATTCTATAAAGGGTTCTTTCCAATCGGGCTTGTCTTGAATGATCAGAGATTCTTCGACAGGATTTTTCTTTTGTTCTATGATTTCTTCCTCTTGTAACGAGACTGGAGGTAGAATTTGCCAGTTTCTGACTGTGATCAGAATCTCATCCATATTAGGATCAGCCAGCTCTTAGGCTAGGCGAGCGAGTACGGCGGCTTTCCCGTTTAACGCCCTTGGAACTCTCATCGGTTCAATCTGAATGAATTGTTTCATGAGTTCCACCACTCGGACTCTGCATCGAGCTAATTCAGACTTATATATCTTGTATTCGCCACTTACTTGGTTGATGACTAGCTAGGAATCATCACAGATACGCAGCTGAGGGATCTGCATTTCTATAGTGAGCTCCAGACCAGCTATCAGAACTTCATACTTAGCCTCGTTGTTTGTGCAAGGCTTGGTAAGAGAGAAAGAACTTCGCATGGTTCCTCCCGATGGTGTGATCAATACCAATCTTATTCCTGCTTTTATTTGCGGGATGCTTGATTTGCTTGAGGTCCTTGTTGATGAAGCTCCATCGAAATAGAGCTCCCAGCATGGCTCGTCATCTTTGAAGTGTAGCACTTGTTCGTCGGGCAACTTGAAATTTAGTGGCGACCATTCAGGTATGGGATGAGCAGCTAGAAAGTCGGCAAGGGCTTGCCCTTTTACTGCTTTCTGAGTATAGATTATGTCAAACTCAAGAAGCATGACAGCCCTCCTGGCCATTTTACCAGTCAGACCTGCCTTGGTCATCAAATACTTCAGTCGATTGAACTTGGAGATCAGCATAACCCGATGAGCAAGTAGATAATGCATCAACTTCTTTACGGCAAATATCAAGGCTAAACATTGCTTCTCAACCGGGGAGTAGTTATGCTCTGCTCCAACTAATGTTCGGCTGAATTAGTAGAGATCATTTTCCTTTCCTTCTTCATTGTTTTGAGTGAGGAGACGGTTCGCCGGGAGCAAGTGTCTCCAAAAAAAAGGCTGTTAAGGTTGTGATTCGTCCAGCGCAGCGGTGTTGTGAATCGGCTGTTTATTTAGAATGGGGGTAGCGATCACTGCAGGGTGCAATAGGTACTACTTGATTCTGTCGAATGCTTCATGACATTCGGCGTCCCAGAGTAAAAGGGCACCCTTCTTCATGAGCTTTGAAAAAGGTCGACATTTTCCTGATATGTTTGAGATGAACCTTCTTATGTACGTGAGCCTGCCTTGGAAGGATCTTAATTGCGTCGGATTCTTTGGAGGAGGCATCTCCATGATTGCTTTTATCTTCGACGGGTTAATCTCGATCCCTCGGTGCCGGACTATGAAGCCTTTCCCCGATGATACGCCGAAGGCGCACTTTAGAGGATTCATTTTCAGATTATAATCTCTCATTCTGGTGAAGACAGTTCGGAGATCTTGGATGTGATTGGCCTTGGCGACCAAATCATCAACATAATATTCGATGACTTTATGGATTAAGTCATCAAAGATCTTGGTCATTGCCCTTTGATATGTGGCACCCGCGTTCTTCAGTCCAAACGGCATTACTTTGTAATAGTATGTGCCTATTGGGGTTCGAAATGTTGTATGCTTCTCATCCTCGGCGACATTCTTATCAGATTGTACCTAGACGAACCATTTATGAAAGTGAACAGCTCATAATTTGAGGTGTTATCGACCATCATTTCCATGACCGAAAGTGGGAAATCATCTTTACGGCATGCCTTGTTAAGATCCCTGAAATCGATACAAATCCGGATCTGCCTATTTTTATTCTTTACTGGGACGATATATGCGATCCAGTCCGCGTATTTCTTTTCTCGGATGAAAATGGTATCGATGAGTTTCTTTGTTTCCTCAATGATCTTTTCGTCCAACTCCCTTCTCATTCTTCGAGGATCTTATTTGACTGGTTTGGAATCAGGAGAAATATCCAGTTTATGCACGTCCACTTCGGGGGAGTAGCCAGGTGTTCATATCATAATTTTGCATTATTATATTCCCCATTCTTAGTCATTTTACAAATAAACAGGTGCTTTTGATCCATGTCTGCTACATAGTTGCTGGTTACAGGTTCTCGGAACAAAAATAGTGAAAACGATGAAAAGAGGATACAAAAGTGAGACTACGACCAACAATGGAAAGATCTTGATCATGCCTACAGTTTGAAGACTAAACGAAGATCAATGGACAATTTCACAAAGAACAAAGGTAGCGCAAGGTTCAAGACTTCGACATGAAAAAAACGGTAAAGTCCACGACATTATTCACTGTGGAAATCTGGAAGAAAACTAGTAGACAATCTGAGAAACCAAGTAAAGAAACAAGTACCCAAATGCAACCAGACCAAGACCAGAAAGATTGAGCAAACAAGCCCTCAACATGGCCGCGGATCCGCGGCCAAACATGCCTTCTGGCCGTGGATCCGCGGCCATATGAAGCCCGTGTCGGTACAATTTCGTGTCGGTGCGGCGGTGCATTAACTAGTCTTCTTTAGGGGTATATTTGTAAATGCATATGTGAGTCGATTGTAACCCTAGGGTTTCTATGCTCTATAAATAGAAATCCTAAACCTCTCTTTGAGGTATGCCTCTTCTTGTGCCTCATTTTAAATCTCTAAATTCGGAATTTCAATTCTTGTAATGTTGGAAGAGAGCATCAAATAAAAATTAAAGTTTTCTTTTCATTGCCCTAGTTAATTTTCTTTCTGTCCTAGTATAACTTTTATTCTCTGCCCTAGTATAACTTTTATTATCTGCCTATTCAGTTAATAAAACTGCACATTTGTTATTACATTTTTCCTACTATTTCTATATTAAAAAAGGTCTTTATTATAATATATCATACATATGAGGGTTTTTCTGTAAAAATACCATTTTCCATGTGTTGATATATTATAATTAGCATTTGGTAGGAAATTATATGCAAATAATATCATTGACCAAATCTTAAGAAAACAAACTCTACTAAATATCATTTGAGTTGTTGTGTAGAATTTGCAGGTCTAAAATCAAGGAAATCAAGTTGTTAAAGTAAACCTGCCTAATTAAGAAATCAAAATTAAGAAATCAAGTCTGGAAGCAACTACGAGAAGATTTCCAAGTTCCAAAGCTCCAAGAAATCGCCAAATGTCATACTGATGAAGCCCCAAAAATTTGATCAAGGGATTTGATCAAATGGCCACGGATCCGCAGCCATACCCCCCTTTTGGCCGCGGATCCGCCACAAGATAGAGGAGTTAAAAGATGCAAATTTTGTGGGAGAATCTTTACTGTTGAATTCCAATTTTGGAAGCAAGGTTTCTGGCTTTGGGACTATAAATAAAGACCGAGAGCCTCTTGGAAAAATCATCAAGCCAACGAGATCACGAAGTCCAAGACGGCTCACGCATCCAGGCTGATCATCAACTGTTCGTCTACCTCCTTGGAAGAGATCGAGAAGCAAACTAGTATTTGTAATCATTTTATAAGGGATCAAAGTGTAATGAATATTGTTGATTAATAAAGGTAGCTCTTTTTCCTATTCTATTTCTTTGTAGTTTAATTATGCATTTTCTTTCCATCTCTTTTTCTCCCAACATGCGCGAGTAATTCTCCGCTTGTTAGGGTTCGTAGGATTAGGGTAGGTTAATGGATGATGAAAATAGTTAAACTCTTTATACATCCTATAATGTTTATAAATTTTATCAAAAGAATCATTAACATCCTAATCGGGCGCGCTACCAATTCATTGTTAGCCTCGACCGCGATTAGAGATTAGATTAATGATTGTTTTGGTAAAGGCTAGATATGAACGGAGTTCCGTGTCGAGATAGGGGTTAAGAGTGGGATTCCTTTTCCCTCCAGAAACCCTAATCTACACGCATCACTGTCGTTCTAGTTTTAAATCTATTAAAGGATCTAAATCCTAATGAACCCTACAAGCCCTTTTCTTATATAAACTTACATCCGTAGTTAATCTAGATCTATATTTTGCATCCGTGTTTAACATAGATCTAGTTCCTACAACCATTCTACAACATTCTTATTTCTTTCTCTCTCTTTCTCAACACGCCTAAAGTAAGAATAAAATATTCAACGTTTCCTAGAGGACGACCCGTACTCACCTCGGTCTAGCTACACGTGACACCGTTCTGATTGCGGTTACACTACAAAAACACTTTTTCTCGAAACAATCAAATGGCGCCGTTGCCGGGGATAGGTGCATAATTTTTTATTCTTACTATTTGTGTTGAATTCTTATACGATCAATATCATAAATAAAACAAAACTGCAAATTGTATATTTAATGATTATTGTGTGAATTTTGCGAGGGGATCTGGAGTCGCAGACTTGACGAAACAGAAAGATAGAGACATTCCAGGAGATCCAGAGGAGTACAGAAGGCCACAGAGCAAACTTTCACCACCTGATTCCTCCACCCAGTGGCGGAACCGCGACAAAGGAGCTCATTTGGCGGCGGAAGAGCGGCGGGAGAGGAGATTTAGGGCTGCAAACTTATCTGGTATATTTTCTATATCTTTCTCTCTGCTCTGAAATCCAATAAAATATCTTTTCTGCAGGATTCTTTGCAAAATATCGCCGCTCAAAAATCGTTTTGCAAAGTTTTGTTATTGGTTTGTTATTTCATATTTTAATACAGATTTTTAAAGGGGCAATACCAAAATTCAGATTAGGTAGGGATTTCATCACCCTTCCTAAGCCCCACAAATCACAAACCGAGCATCTGCATCAACCCTACATTAATTTAAAAAAATATCTAGACCAGACTCTAAGGACTGTCGCGCTCAATAAGGATAGAGGAAGGCCGTGGGTCATTTATCACTTATCCGCATTACTTTTGCGGTGTTTAGGCAAGTGTGTCTAAGGCGAGTGGTTACTTAATTAGGACCACTACTTTCATAGTGGGGAGCCTCCCACTCACCTGGCACTTACCTGGCTACAAGGGTAGTAAAGAGGCGGTAGAGGATTGATCCTACGGCTTGTCCTTTGGAAGTCTAGGAGCGGTCTAGAGACTGGACCTAGGTAACCATAGTTCTAGGGTTGTTTGTGCATTTTTGTGTGATTTGTCTAAATCCGTCATTTTTCAAAACAAACTAATTATTTTCTCCCCTTTTTACCCCTTCCCCCTTCTACTCTTCTTATAATGGGTGACCTAAACAGAAGAACACTTGCCGAGCTTTACTGTCCACAACCAGATATCTCTTGTTTTCGTAATCCCTTCGGTATACCGTCTGGCTCTTACATGTCCTTAAGAGATCATATAGAACAAGCAGGAAGAAACAGTTGGCCACCTCAGTCTAGGTCTTATCAACCCTATCCTAATCCTACACCTGTTTCAGTTGATACCCAGAGTGAGGAAGCCCCTAGACGAATGTCCATTGCTGAGCACATAGCTAGAGCTAGAGGCCAAAGTTTCAACCCGGACCAAAATCAACCATCACCTCCACTTTCCAAAGAAGAGTTTGATAGCCAACCGACCAACCCATATCAATTTTCTTCTTATCACAATGTTGACCCTACTCCCACCCAATTTTCGCAACCATTCTATTCCTATCAATCCAATCCGACTTTTCCACCTTCTCTAGACAGTTCTTCTAATCAGTCATTTGGGAGTTTTAATTATCCAAAGGAATTTCAATCTTATACTGAAACCTCTTATCAACCCAAGTCTAGTCTGGAGAAGACATTAGAAAAATTTCTAGAACTTTCGAACCAAATTAGGAAGGAAACAACAGAGTGGATGCAAGCAAAGAATTTCAAACCTGCCCAAAATTTTTCAGTATATGATTCGGGCATAGGACAAAATGAGAATTTGGGTAGTGAGATGGAACTGTACACCCTTCCTAATCAAGCCTCCCCATTCCAAACTGAAATCCACAACTCCAGTTTCATAGATTCATCAAGTACACCAAATGATTCATCAAATGAAGATAGAATATCTGATAAGTTGTGTGACTTTGTAGTGTTTGATTTACCCGATTGTGAAGGGTCCATTTCAAGTGAAATCATACCCAACCCTTGTGATCTCTACACCTCCACTCTAGAACCAAAGCTGATTGAAACCATACTTTTGACGGAGTGTTTGAGAATTCTAATCTTCACTTGAATGAGGTGATTAACGTTAGGGATATATTGATTGATGAACCCGAAATTTTGGATGATTTTGTCCCACCAATTCATCAGATCCTTTCACTTCCTTGTGGTCATCATCTTGAGCCTTTAATTCTTCCCAAACCCCAAATACGTCTTGAAGTTGATGATAAAGGTATACCCAAAGAAATACAGCCTACATCTTCCATATCTGGTACAGCAACACTCGACACACCAATTTGTTTACCCATTTCACCTTCTACTTCCTCCGGTTCTTCTTCTGTTCCTATAGTTTCAGTGAGTTTTGATGAATCACAATCCGTTAATTCAAGTTCAATAATACCAGAAATTCAACTTGATTTGGATATTTTTGAAAATGAGATAGATGAGTTTTTCGAGTCCTCTACCTCAATGATTTTTGATGAATCAAGTAGGATAAATTCTGGCACAAAACTCTTTGACAGCAAAATATTCAAACACACCATTGATAAAAGTTTTGAAGAACTTTTTGCTGACGAACTTGAATTTTTAAACAATACGGATTTTGTGATAGATCAATCTCCACCTATAGAGGTTGAACCGTCACCATTCCTTCTTCCTAATCATTCACATTCATCCTCATTCTTTCTTTTCTCTAATTTCAAACCCTTTCCAGACCACCTCTTATCCCTTCCCCATTTTTTCTTGACTCGATACAACACATTCTTCCACCAACCTATACGCTATACTGATAAAATCTTTGAATGGTTGGTGTTAACTTTTGCTCTTTGTAAAGTCTTACTTTGACCAAATGACTTACCCCCTCTTAAAATGCTTCATATTGTCTAACCCATATTTGAGGGGGGGGGGGTATATTTTTGGCTCTTGAACATAACTTTTGTTCTCAAATTTATGAGCCAAAAATAAGTTTGGGGGAGCATTTTCACTTTCATATATTCTTACCCCCATTAATAATGTCCTCCCAAGCTTACAGGTTTTTGTGATCCAGCAGATAGCAACCTGTGAGGACACTGCTGCAAGCAGGTTTGGGGGAGGTTTGTGCTTATTTACGCATCAATTTGCATTATACTTTGCATAAGCACCACATTTTCAAAAATTTTAAAAAAAATTTCATTTATAACAAAAGAGTAGAAAGTGAAAAATTACAGCCAAAAGATTGGAATAGTTTAAGAAAACCAAGAAAATTAGAAGTTTTCTTAAACGAACTGGTAATAAGTAGTTATGAGCCGTTGTCCCAAGGGTTAGTAAGATGAAGGAAGTCACTAATCTGAGGATAAAAATAAGTCTGAAAAATAATTTCTATTCTGGAAGCCAAATATTTGAATGTTGATACCCTACTATGCACACTTACACATGTCTTGAAACTCGGGATAGTAGAGGATACCTTAAAATGCTCTTGTCTAAAAGCCAAAGTATGAAGGAAATAAAAAATAAATAAAATATAAATTGGTGAAGAAAAAAATGAACACTGGTTTTGTTATCGCCAAGGCAGCAATAAAAATAATATAGCAAGGGTGCTTCATCACCCAGTGTCTCTAGACCAACTGGTTTGGGAGTCACTGCTAAGCCTTAGGTGGTGCAAGACGAGGAAAATACTATCACCTAATCAGCAATCATATGAGTAATCGGTCGGTTAGTACCTCAAGAAGTATTAACGGTCGCATGAAAATGTGTGAGCAAATCTAAATATTCATCAAATTAAAATGTACTGAAGCAGATGGACAAGAGTATAATAGCTTGAATTGAATTCTCCAAGTGTAGGGATGTTCTATTACACACACGTAGGGTTATATGATCGATGTTTGGATAAAAGGAAGGAATGAAGAATAAATACGATGTTTTATTGAGGGATGATGTGATTTCTAACATCTTTTCATGACTATTAAGATAGGGCTCATAACAACTGAAAAGCTAGTGTAGTTGGAAACTCTTATTTTCAAAGTCTTTCTTTTATGGTTCTTATCTTTATATGTAAATTTCACCATCTCTCTTTTATTATAGGATTTTGTGGGTGTAATCCGATGAAAACCCTCAGGAGACAACACTCCTCCTACTAGGGACACCTGGAGGTTTAAAGGCTTGTTGCACGTGCTCAGTGCAATCGTGTTTGCCTAAGAAAGTATGCTTAGTTTTCTCCTTTCTTTTTCTCCTTCTCTTGAATAAACTAGTTTGCTCGGGATGATCAAAGATAAGTTTGGGGGTATTTGTTCAGTTGATAAAACTGCACATTTGTTATTACATTTTTCCTACTATTTCTATATTAAAAAAAGGTCTTTATTATAATATATCATATATATGAGGGTTTTTCTGTAAAAATACCATTTTCCATGTGTTGATATATTATAATTAGCATTTGGTAGGAAATTGTATGCAAATAATATCATTGACCAAATCTTAAGAAAACAAACTCTACTAAATATCATTTGAGTTGTTGTGCAGAATTTGCAGGTCTAAAATCAAGGAAATCAAGTTGTTAAAGCAAACCTGCCTAATTAAGAAATCAAAATTAAGAAATCAAGTCCGGCAGCAACTACGAGAACATTTCCAAGTTCCAAAGCTTCCAGAAATCGCCAAATGTCATACTGATGAAGCCCCAAAAATTTGATCAAGGGATCTAATCAAATGTCCACGGATCCGCGGCCATACCCCCTTTTGGCCGCGGATCCGCCGCAAGATAGAGGAGTTATAAGATGCAAATTTAGTGGGAGAATCTTTACTGTTGAATTCCAATTTTGGAAGCAAGGTTTCTGGCTTTGGGACTATAAATAAAGACCGAGAGCCTCTTGGAAAAATCATTAAGCCGACGAGATCACGAAGTCCAAGACGGCTCACGCATCCAGGCTGAACATCAACTGTTCGTCTACCTCCTTGGAAGAGATCGAGAAGCAAACTAGTATTTGTAATCATTTTCTAAGGGATCAAAGTGTAATGAATATTGTCGATTAATAAAGGCAGCTCTTTTTCCTATTCTATTTCTTTGTAGTTTAATTATGCATTTTCTTTCCATCTCTTTTTCTCCCAACATGCGCGAGTAATTCTCCGCTTGTTAGGGTTCGTAGGATTAGGGTAGGTTAATGGATGATGAAAATACTTATACTCTTTTTACGTCCTATAAAGTTTATAAACTTTATCAAAAGAATCATTAACATCCTAATCGGGTGCGCTACCAATTCATTGTTAGCCTCGACCGCAATTAGAGATTAGATTAATGATTGTTTTGGTAAAGGCTAGATATGAACGGAGTTCTATGTCGAGATAGGGGTTAAGAGTGGGATTTCTTTTCCCTCCAGAAACCCTAATCTACACGCATCACTATCGTTCTAGTTTTAAATCTATTAAAGGAAAAAAGAGTAATTTTTAATTAATCATCCATAACTACTAAATCCTAATGAACCCCACAAGCCCTCTTCTTATATAAACTTACATCCGTAGTTAATCTAGATCTATATTTTGCATCCGTGTTTAACGTAGATCTAGATCCCACAACCATTCTATAACATTCTTATTTCTTCCTCTCTCTTTCTTAACACGCCTAAACTAAGAATAAAATATTCAACGTTTCCCAGAGGACGACCCACACTCACCTCGGTCTAGCTACACGCGACACCGTTCTGATTGCGGTTACACTACAAAAACACTTTTTCTCGAAACAATCACTGCCCTAGTTAATTAGTTTAGAACATGTTTATCAATTCCCTAATGAGTGAGTAGATCCTCACTTGTTAGGGTTAGGAATATGGAAGGTTTGAGAGATGAAAATCTCTCACCCTTTTCTTGCCCATCACATATTTTTATAGGACTCCATGCATACGTACACACACCGCTCCCTGCGGCACCCTATCCCACGAGGTAGCGGTGATACCGTAGTGTAAAAGACCGGTTGCATATGTTTTCCATGGAGGTTAGGATAAGAATTAAGAAAGGAAGGACAAGAACCTAGAGGAAGAAACCTAGTTTTTTCCCGATGGTACTAATTCACTTTTTTAATTATTTCCATAACACCTAATAGATTTTAATTAGGGCATAGAAAGCTGTGAGGAATATTGACTTTCCAAACTTAACCTAAACTTAACCCTAGCAAGGTTTTAATCTTAGTCTAGATCAACTTTAGTTTTTAGTGATAAATAACCCAACCCCGTTTGGAATTAACTCGTTAGAATAAATTGAGAATACACAAAAATCCTGTGGACCGACCCGTACTCACCGGCTAGCTACCAAGTGACGCCATTCTTGATTGCGGTAAATAATTCTTTGATCACAACATCCATCGTATCAATCACCAGGCATTTCTTTGTACGTCCATGTGAAGCAAACGATGAACTCGCACAGCAGGGAGATTATCTGCTCTCCTCTGAGAAGAACGAGCTGATGTAGGTCAGCCTTGGATAATCGGGCATCCCCAAATCGATCTCGGTTAGCTTGCCGAATGTTTCCTGGCCGCCATTTTCGAGCTCTCGAGGGGCTTATTCTGTCTCGGCTAGCTCGCCGTCATCATTCGACTATTCGCTGCCTTCGCCAACGTGGTAGCATGATTTGGCGTCGGGTTGCATAAAACCTAGGCCGCGTCTATCTGGAACTCGCCCCTCGATGAGTGATCGGACTTGAGGCGGGTGCTATAGCTTCTCATGAAACCTTGCTTTGGAGTCTGTCTGGTATAACCGACATCCGCACCTTTTAAAATATTTCTGCATCTTGGGCGCATAATATCTGGGGTTTAAGACGGCTCTTATGCCTCTCTCATAGGGAAGACATGTTGTGGACAAATCGTCCGGGTGCACGACTTGGTTCAACCCATAAACCAGGATGCCTTTCTGTCCGCTGTTTCTTCCGAGGATGTAGAAGGTTGTCAGTTAGTCCACCGTGGAGACCGACAACACGTCGATCTCATTACACATCTATTCCGGAACCTTGGTGATGGCTAAGGACCCCTCTTTGAATTCAAAGGTCTATCTTAGGTTTGCCTTTTGCATGAGAGTCCGACCTGTACAACTGCTGCAAGACAGGTCCTCATCTGACTCTTCGGTATCGCTGCTGAGATAAGGGAGAACTTTGCTGCCGGATGGGCCCTTAATATCAGACTCGTCATTATCGCTACTGAAATGAGGGAGATTTTATGGAAGGACGGACTTCCTGCATCGGACTCATCGATGTCATTGCTGAAACGTAGGCGTACTTGGGAATTTTTACTTTTAAGGGTGACGACCGGTTTAAATTGACTTTTGAGACACTGGGCCTTCTTATTTTTAGTTGATCGCGGCTTAGGTTTGCTTTTGAGACTCTGGGCCCTCTTGTCTCTAGTCGATTGCGGCTCAGCATTCCGGGGTTTCAAAAAGTACCAAGAATCTTCATATCGGACTTCATGTATACCAAACGGTTGTATGTCTCCGTCAATTCATCTTTCTTCAGCATTTTTGGTATACATCATGCATTGATGCGGTGTTGATGGAATGATACCATAATCGTGAAGCCACGGTCATCCCAAGAGAATTTTATAGGACGTGTCGGCGTCGATCATGTATATCATAGCTTCGATTGCAGGTCCCCAAACCTGATTAGTAAAGCAATAGATCCCAGAACTTGCTGACAGTTTTGATTGAAGCCCCGGATGACAATCCTCTCCCTTGACAGGTGTCGGACATCCATTGATAAACTCTTTAGAGTCCCAAGTTCATGATGTTCACTGAGGACCCCATATCAATCAATATGCGATTAATCCGATCTCCATCGCTGTACCCCATCACGTAAAGCGGCCGGTTATGCTCAGCTGTCCCTAATAGCAGTTCTTCATTTTTAAATGCGACCACAGCTGTGTGCAGAGCATACTTGACTTCTTCTATATTGATCTTCTTGAAGCGCGCCTGGTATCGCTCGGAGTTTTACAGAGCATAGATAAGGACGTCCCTAAGCTCCTTCGATAGAACCAGAGCATCATAGATGCTTAAGAGTGATGGAAGCTTCCATAGGTGATCCAAGATGTTATAGTCTACCGAGGAAAAGCTTGAGTCCCCGTGAGTTGGATCTTTGTCATCTTCTTCATTAGCGACCTTTTTTCCTTCTCTTTTGGGGCGTTGCCTTGTCTTAGCGCTAGAACCTTACAGCTTCTGAGCTAGATTTGGTTAGCTTTTGCAGCGAGTCCATCATCCTCTTAAGGAAAATAGAGCTCCTCTTCATAGTTGTTTTCGAGATGTATGGTGTAGCAAGTTACAGTAGAGGCCCTATCATCGGCAGCATCATCTAATTCTTCTAAGATTTCTGCGGCTTCTATAGGGAAGAACTCCTTTATTTGGACAAGGGACCTTTCCTGTTGTACATAATCTTCGAGGGGATCGATGTATTTTTCAATGTTTGTTCTCCTCGCACACTCTTCTTCGCATCGAGTCGCATCTTTCTTTTTCTTCTTTCTGAGCTTCTTGGACTTCGATCCTTCCCGTCTCGGATTGGTGGGCGGGACAGTGAGCTCTTTTGCCCTTCCCACCCGACTCTGAGTTCTTTCTGAAGCAGTTTTAGCATCTTCTCCATCTTCTTAGATATGTATACATCCCACGGAGGTTGCGACACATTGTCCTCATTTCTTAGGGCAGACGGTTCAGCGGCATGCCTCCAAAGGGTTTCAGCTTCTGTCTGTATAAAGTTGGCGGTTGCGGCTTGATCGTTTGTCAACACGCCAGGGGACAATGAGATTTCTCTTGCCTTTTACTGTTTCTCGACCCAATCTTTGAATACGTAGCAATCCTTGATAACGTGACCCGGCATTCTGTGGTATGGGAAATACAGAGAGTTGTCAGTCATGCTTTCTTCATGCGGCCTCTTTGGGTTCGGTAGTTGTAAACCATTGCTTAAGATGTTTCTGAATATCTTTCAGACCTTTTCCCTTCTGAAGGAGTAGAACTTACTTTTTCTCTCTTCTAGAGTCGGTCCTTCTCCTCCAGTGCTGGATTTTGCGATCGGTCGGTTTTTTGTCCGCCCGCCCTTCTCTTGTCTTCATTGTCATACGCATTGAAGATGTTGGTATTGTTGGAGCTCCCACCATTAAGATGGTCATCCTTTCGGCTTTCCAAGGTTTGTCATTTTGAGAGTCCTGGGTAGACTCTTGCTTCGAACGCTCCAACATCTGAACCTTCTTGGTCAGCTCCTGGAACGTTTTGAGGCCCGCTGTACATAAGAACGGGACTATCCAATTGCTGAGGTTCCCAATGAGGAGGCTGATGGATTGGTCCTGTTCTAACTTCCGCTCGCACTTAACGGTGAGATTTCGCCATCGGCCAATGAAATCCGTGTTGCTTTCATTCTTCCCCGGCTTGATCCTCACAACTTCAGCAATGGAGATTTTGTCGCTGACACTCATGAACCTTTGCTGAAATAGAGACTCCATCTGGGCGAAAGTAGTGATGGAACCGTCTGGTATGCTCACATACCAGTCAAAAGCGACACATGTTAGGCTATTGACAAACTGACGGAGAAGAAGTGCATCGTTGCCCCTGCATTCCTACATGATGGTTTAAAGTGGGCAACATGCTGATTCGCATTTCCCGTCCCGTCAAATCTCTCGAATTTAGGGATGACGTAACCGCTGGGGAACTCGATCAGATCGTACTGTGCGGGGTACGACCTCCCACTGCTGCCAACGTTTTTTGGAGCCTCAGTTTCGGCCACCAAAGTTTTAACTTTTTTGGTGACCAAACCCATTATACGATCTTGCGTTAGCGGAATGGTACCATCTAGAGCCAAGGCGTCCCCAGAAACAGAACACGGTTGGATTTTTTGTAGCTCGCCCATATTCGGACCTGAAGGGACATGCATCGGTTGCTTTGGGTCGTTATCGCTCGGCTCATAGGTAGAGACTTAGACTTGATTGGAGGGTGCTTGTGCAACTTGAACTGTGAGCTACATCACGACGTTCGTTAAGTTGTAAACTGATTGATCATGAAAAAGTGTTTTGTAAATAACCACAATCAAAACGGTGTCGCAAGTAGCTAGCCGCGATGGGTACCGTTTGTCCGCAAGGAAACGTGAAATTCTTTTTTTGCCTTAAACGAGTTGATAACAGACAGGATGGTTTGTTGTCGTTTTATTTTAATATGGATATAAAATCTATAATAGAAGGGCTTGTAAAGTTTATAGGACTTATTAGTTAATGGATGAATGTTTAGAAATAACTCTTTTTATCTTTTAATAGTTTAGAACTAAAGAGATAGCGATGAATGTGGATTAGGTTTCTCGGAGAAATTAGGGTTTCCCTTTCTCGACCCTGTCCTTCCATTGATTTCTATTTATCTCAAGACCTTAAGAAAAAAAGTGTTTAACTAATCTTAAATCATGGTCGTGACTATCAATGATTTGATAGTACGCCCAATAAGAAAGTTAATATTTATTTTGCTAAAATTTATAAATATCAAAATGTCAAAAGAAGTTAAAAGATATTTCTTCCATTATTATAACCTATCCTACAAATCCTAGAAAGAAAGAAATTACTCGCTCATGGTTAGTAGAAATTTAGAAGAAAAGTTGAAGATGAATAAAACCATAATTAAAGGTGCAGAAAAGTAATGCGTAAAATTAATGTGGAAAAGTAATGCGTAAAGTAAATGAGGAAAAGTAAATGCAAAAAGAATTAAAACAAAAACTTGCTTTATTAATCAACTATTGTATTTCAACTTTTCTCCTTAGAAAGTAGATTACAACAATCCTAGTTTTGCTCTAGATCTCTCTCTTTATGGAGGTAGATGATGAGATGTGGAATGTGATCTCTTGGATGATTTTGATTGCACAGCTCTTGGTCCTTTATATAGTCTCTGAAACCAGAACCCCTAGATGCCATGTTAGAGCAAGTGAGATTTCGATCATGCCCTCAAAATCCCAAATCCAATGGCCACCATGAGACCACGGAAGTCGCCCTTGCCCTTTGTTGACTGTGGTTCCACCGCCACTTGGTGGGATTAGGTGTTGGGATTTTTTCAGGCTCTTCTTCTTGAATTTGGAGATCCTATTAATATATAGATTCTAAAAATATTGCTCCGAGTCTCTGCCTTTCCTCGATTTGCTTCTAAAATTTGGCAGATTCGGTTTCGATATTCCGATTTGTCTTAGATCTCTTACTTGGAATTCAGACTTGAGCTAATACATGCATAATATCTCAAATCAAATTGTTAGTAGCATTTGGTATTTTAGAGATATTATTCCAACCATTTATATGATATAATATCTTAAGAGTATTGATTAGGAATATTTGATATGATATGCATATTTTAATTACTAATATTTCATTTAAATATTATATGCATATATTTTCCCAAATTATATTAATTATAAATGAAGAAATATATGATAATAATTTTTTTACAAATAAACCCATATATGTTCTTTATTACAATTAACATCTTTTAGCAGTTAATAATAGTAGGGAAAATGTTCATACAAATGTGCAATATATTTGACTAATCATCAATTTTGGAGTATAGCTTGGTCATCTCCTTATCGTTGCTTTGAAATTGTTTTCGGAGCTCTTGGAGGAGCTCCTGTTCTGCAGTCCGGGGGCGGAAAATCGGCTCTTTTTCGCTGTCCGATCTTGATTGCATGTGGACTAAGGGGTCTTTCTACCTGTCGGCCTCATCGAGAGAGTTTTCATCATCCTACGGAGGAGACTGATCTTGGGAAGGGGCAGCCACATTCAAGCCAGATTGGGCTTGGGATGTGGTGGCTCCATCCTTGCTTTTGTTGTGAAGGTTGTCACTGGGGCGTGCACCGGCCATGTAGACCTTATGGTTAGCACAGCTGGCCACCTTTTTACTTTTGGCGGATGGTTTTGCGGACCGCTGTCGTGGCCCTTCCGCTTCGGGAAAGAACAATCAACTGAAGACGGTGTTCTTGACAGGGTTATCAAGTGGCGCTGGTGCTTCTTTTCGGGCTTTGCTCCGCTGCTTTCGTGATGCACACAGTGCCTGGTAAACGCTGAAGAGACGGTTTCAGGTTTTCTTCATTGGGGTTTGGACACATCCCTATGCAGCACTGTACGAATTGTCTTCCTTTTAATCTTTGCAGTCATAAAGTTTCTCTTAACTTATCTCAGAGGTTCAAAAGAGTTGCGGATTTTTACGGCCGAGACGGTCGTCTTTGCGGGATAACTTGGCTTTAGGAACTTCATAAAATCCATCTTGGTCGGAGTCCGTGTCCTTTTGTTGGCTCTATATCTAAACCGCTTCTGCTTTAGCTTTTCTGTTTTGAGTGCCTGGTGGGCTTCTGCACTTCGGGAACCCGCAGTGGGTCGGCCAGTAGAGAGCCTTGAAAAGAAATCCAGTTGCACACTCGTCGAAGGTATCGCTTGAGCTTGCCCACGACGTTTGGTGACTTCTTTCATTCCGACGGCTTTGCCCCCAGTTGGGACCAAGGAGAGCCGATCGAATACCGACCTTCGTTTGGGTTGGGGCGCCTTCGAAACCACCACATTTGGCCTTCTGTCATTCGAGGCCGGTTTGTCTGTTATCGGAGCTTGAGGAGCTCGGATGGTGTTAGCTGGTATGAACATAATAGAGCCGAACTGTAGCAGCGGATCCTCCCACTGTCGCCCGAGACTGGCCGAGAGGACCATCCTGGCGTCCATATTCATTGTTTAGGAGATGAGAGTTTTGTTGAGAGTTGAGCTTTTCCTTAGAGACATCTTTGTTGCGTCCGATGAGATCGAGAGTTGTTAATCTACGCGAAAGAATAGAATTTCAGTATAAACAATCAATATATATTAATTGAGCTCGCATGAATACTTGATCCGAAATATGGGAGGAGAGAGAAAGTTCCACCAGATGTGCCAGAATCTGTAGAGTGTTTTTATCACCCTATTAAGATAGGAATACACGTGCTTGTCATCCGTGTACAGATTCCCCCTATCCAGGATAGGCTAGGATTTATTGATTGTGGAGATCCGAATTTCTGAAAGCCGTGGACTAAACTGCAGTTAATTACCCCTCGCTTTTGAAGCGAAGAAATCTCTGATAGACGGATTAAACTAGTCATGCGAACTCAATATGAGGCGTCGGTGTTTGAAAGTAATGCAAAAGTGTGTGTTTATTTCATTTTTTATTTAACCTATTTGTGACAAGAGATTTTTTTTATTCAAAAAAACATTTTTTAAATAAAAAGTTTTATTTTATTTATTATTTATATTATTTATTAAAAAAAAGAGGAAGCACCCCTCCCACTCACGTGAGAGGGAAGAGGGGCTCCTACTAACTGGGAGCCTCGCCCTTACGTGAAGGGGAGTGGGGAGCTCCCACTTAGTGGGAGCTTTCCTCATGTGAGAAGGAGCAGGGGCTCCTTAGTGGGAGCCTCCTCCTCACGTGAGGAAGGGATCCCCCACAGTCGGGGGAAGTGGAGGGTGCCAGCGGGGCACGTGCCCGCGGAGCACGAGCGGGGACCGGAAAGGGGTATAAGCACTCAAATATAGAGTTAAACTTCGAAAAATTTTGTTTTGGAGTTAAACTCCCGTTAAAGATCTTTTATGGAGTTAAACTCCAAAATATTTTAAATGCGGTTGAACTCCCAAGAGAATTTAAATGGAGTTAAACTCTGAAAAGAATTTTATTTAGAATTAAACTCCCAAAATAATTTTATTTGGAGTTAAACTCCCAAAAGTTTTTATATGGAGTTAAACTCCCAAAATATTTTATTTTGGAGTTACACTCACAAAACAATTTTTATTTGGAGTTAAACTCTCAAAAGATTTTAGTTTGTAGTTAAACTTCTAAAACAATTTTATTTTGAGTTAAAATTCCAAAAAATCTTATTTTGGAGTTAAACTCCTAAAAGATCTTGCTTCGGAGTTAAACTTTTGAAAGAATTGTATTTGAAAAGAAAACCGAAAAAGAAAGATTTCTTGAAACTTCAAGACCTATGTATTGGGTGATGAGAAAGGACTCTTTTCTTCTCTTTGATCCTTGGATCTACCCCAAGGTGAGGTTTTTTTTAGAGATGGGTCAGAATCCCACGTTCCAACAAAGTCACGTACTAGGCACCTTAACAGATTTCCAAGACTCCTGTTCATACTTGCTTACTCTAACGGGTATGGGAGCATGCCGGAATCTATTTTTCTCCTCCTTTTTTTTGGATCTTGGAGAATGGTAGTGAGATTTAAAATCTCCCCTTCTAGAGATTTAATGGGATATTTAGACTCTCTTTCCAAGGTTATGGTGGAAAATTATTTTCTTTTTGAGAAAATAAGAGTTAAACTCTTGATTTAATTTAAAAAAAAGAAGGAGTCTTTGAACCTTGAAGAAGGAGGAGGCATAAAACCCTTGATTGATATAGGAAGAATCTTTTTTTCTTGTATCATTCATCATGATGCATTATATAGACTTTATATTTTAAATATGGCCCCTTGGGCTTTTCAAAATGGCACATGTGCCTTTCCAATGCCATGTGATTTCCTTATTTACACATAAGTCTTGGACTTTTAAATAATTTGGGTTTGTTCCCCATTTTATTACATTTATTCAAAAAAATTAGATTAAGCCTATTTATAGTTTAACAATTATTCCTTTGTCATGGGGGTCCGGCCTCTTCATACTTGGTCTTGACCTGGGCATGAGCCCACTTGCTTGGACTTGGGTTCAGGCCTGATCCCACTTGGTTTGGGGTTGACTTTGAGTTTGATTTGGTCAACCGGGGTGTAAATTTTGACCTCAACAAAGTGCCCCCATCAATAAATGTACACCGCATGTACGGGTTGTGTACATGAAATTGATGGATCTTTTTGTATATGGGGATTGATTTTATTTGGTCCCCTACGGAGGGTCGATGCTGCCATTTTTATGACGTGAACGGTCGGTGCTGCCGTTTTTGCGACATGGTCAGTCGATGCTGCCGTTTTTGCAACATGGTCATCCGGAATCTGTAAAGTATTTTCCGTCACCCTATTGAGATATGAATACGCGCGTTTCTCAGGAGTGTACAGATTCCTCCTGTCCATGGATGGCTAGCATTTATTGATTGTCGGGATCCGAATTTCTGGCATCTGCGGACTAAGTTGCCGTTAATTACCCCTCACTTTTGGAGCGAAGAAAAATTGACGGGTCAAACTAGTCATGCGAACTCAATGTGAGGTGTCAGTGTTTGAAAGTAATACAGAAGAGCATGTTTATTTCATTTTTTATTTTTTATTTATTCTATTTGTGACAAGAGATATTTTATATTCAAAGAAACATTTTTTTTAAAAAAGTTTTATTTTATTTATTATTTATATTATATTTATTTATTAATTAATTATTATTTTATTAAAAAAAAGGAAGCCCCCCTCCCACTCACGTGAGAGGGAAGAGGGGCTTCCACCATGTGTGAGCCTTCCCCTCACGTGAGAGGGAGCAAGGGCTCCAACTAACATGAGGGGGAGGGAAGCTCCCACTAAGTGGGCGCCTCTCCCTCAGTGGGGGAGAAGCGAAGGGTGTCCACGGGGCACGTGCATGGCACGTGCCCGCGGAACACGAGCACGGACCGGAAAGAGGGTTAAGCTCTCGGATATGGAGTTAACTCCCAAAAATTTTGTTTTGAAGTTAAACTCCGGAAAAAGGCCTTATTATGGAGTTATTTGGAGTTAAACTCCCAAAAGTTTTTAAATGGAGTTAAACTCCTAATAAAATTTTATTTAGAGTTAAACACCTAAAAGGTTTTATATGGAGTTAAACTCCCAAAACATTTTTATTTGGAATTAAACTCCTAAATGATTTTATTTTGGAGTTAAACTAGTAGAAAATTTTTAAATGGAGTTAAACTCCAAGATAATTTTGATGGAGTTAAACTCCCAAAACAATTTTATTTAGAGTTAAACTTCCAAAAGATTTTATTTTGTAGTTAAACTCCCAAAAGATTTTATTTGGAGTTAAACTCCCAAAAGATTTATTTGAGGAGTTAAACTCCTAAAACAATTTTATTTGAAGTTAAACTCCCTAAAGATCTTATTTTGGAGTTAAACTCCTAAAAGATCTTGCTTTGGAGTTAAACTTCTAAAATAATTTTATTTGAAAAGAAAACCAAAAAAAGAAAGATCTCTTGAAACTTCAAGACCTATGTCTTGGGTGATGAGAAAGTACCCCTTTCTTCTCTTTGAGCCTTTGATCCACCCTAAGGTGAGGTTTTTTTTAGAGAAGAGTTTTCTTCCTCTTCTTTTTTTTGGATCTTGGAAAAGGGTAGTGAGATTTAAAATCTCCCCTTCTAGGGATTTTATGGGATATTTGGACTCCCTCCCAAAGGTTTTATGGTGGAAAACTATTTCTTTTTTGAGAAAACAAGAGTTAAACTCTTGATTTAATTCAAAAAAAAGAAAAAAGAAGGAGGATTTGAACCTTGAAGAAGAAGGAGGCACAAAACCCTACATTGATATGAGAAGAATCTTCTTTTCCTGTTATCATTCATCATGATACCTTATATACGCTTTACATTTTACATATGGCCCATTGGGCTTTCCAAAATGGCACATGTGCTTTTCTCATGCCATGTGCTTTCTTACTTTTACACATAAGTCATGATTTTTTACATAATTTGGGTTTGTTGCCCATTTTATTACATTTATTCATAAAAATTATATTAGGCATATATATGCTTTAACAATTATTCCTTTTGGCATGGGGTGCCGGCCTCTTAATACTTGGGTTCGACCTGGGTATGGGTCCACTTGCTTGAACTTGGGTTCGGGCTTGGGCCCACTTGGTTTGGGGTTGATTTTGACTTTGACAACCGGGGTTTAATTTTTGACCCCAACAGTGAGCACCGTTAAACTTGTAGGGTTGGTCCAGTGGAAGGAAACGCCGATGAATGCAATAACAATTCTTTTTTGAAAAATTCAACTGTTTCGATGTTGTATCTTGGTGGCAGTAAGGGCATACTTTGTAACCATGTACGAACCATAGCATTCCATACGTAGGAAAGTCATTAATTTTCCATATTAAAGCCGCACACATCATGAAGGTTGTATATGTGTTTGCATCGTACGTCTCCACACCTTCAATGAATAAGGATTTTAACTCATCGATCAGAGGGTGGAGGCAGACGTCGATATGTTTCCCAATGATTTCAGTTCGTCAATAAGAAGAGACATCATAAAGTAGGACTGATCCATAGACAATCATGACGACAGATTATAAAATATCATTACAACGGGCCCTGTGCTGTGTCCTCTAACCATATAGTCTAAAGGGCAGAATCCATCACTAGCCAGTCCGAGTCTGATATTGCGAGAATAGCTACTGAATATTGGGTGTCTCCTATTGAAATCTTTCCATGCCGGCGAATCTCTTTGATGACTCATTCTTCCGTCTTCGCTTGGAGTAGCACAGTGATGCTAAATCATTGCCTCCACTGTCTTCTTACACTTGAATAGTCGCTGCAGCCTCTGTACTATAGGAAAGTATCTTGCTATCTTGACAGGTATATCCGGCATCTTATCAGATTCTTTCGGCTTATATATGTGCTCTCCGCAGGTGAGACACTCATTCAAGTCTGAATTCTTTTTCTGGCACAACATGCAATATCTAGGACATGCATGAATCTTCTCACAGTTCAGACCCAAATCAGACATCATCTTATGGGATTCATTCCATCTCTCATGAACGTTATTTTCCGGGGGTGTAGAATCTTTCAGGAACTTCAAAAGTTTCATGAATGACTTGTTCCTCCATCCATTTAGGCACTTAATCTGGAAAAGATGGACGAACCAAAATAGTGAAGAATACTTTGCATTCTCATAAATTGGTCTCCTCGCATCATTCATGAACTTCTCATATTTATCCGCACGCTGCCCTTGATCGGAAGGAATGTCTCCTTTGGTAGAATAACTATTACCGATAGCATGCTCTACCATATCCTCCATTTCCTCTCCTGGAAAGAAGTTATTGTTAGGTTTAGGTGCCCACGCCGTGGAGGTCGCGGTCGAGGCGGAAGCGAAAAAAAAACTTTTACGAGCACCGAACACCCGTAAAACCTAAGATACGGTCCAATAATCTAAACTAGCTAACTAAGAGTGCAAAGGTTGAGAATCTACAACTTTTGTCGCATGTCCACCCAATTGTGAAAGATCCCTCTAAGCTCGTAGCCACCGGGATCGTGCTTGAAAATTGACCACTCTTGTCGAAGACGATTCACCCGAGGGAAACCGGTGGAGACTCTAACCGATGATCTAAACTTTCCAGGTATGGATGGTCAGTGATGTAGGAATTTTTCACTAAATATTTTTCTCTCATAATCCTTGCTCAAAATGAAAGCAAGAAGAAGGAGATGCGAGGAGAGAAATGGAGAAACTCACTTGAAGCACAAAGCTTCTCACTTGAAGAATGAGCTCTCATAAAAAAAGCATGTGGAATGAATCACTCTCATTGTGTAGAAAGTATGGGTACAAGTAAATCAACCATGCATCAATAGTGCAATCAAATGATTTTCCAATATAAAAACCTTAAACCACACCTCTCTACATGCATAGAACGATGCTTCATGCCATTTCCCTTTCCACCTCATTTCCCATTTGATTTTCTAAAAAGAAAAAAAATATATGAGGTGTCATTCTTCTAGAAGCATTCCCGTATAAATACGAAATACTTCACCTGGTATATGTATCGCTACATATACGCGTATCTGTATAAAAATACGGATAGCACCAAAGAGAGAAAATGAATAGTGAATAATAATACTAAAATATATGTATCAAAATAAATATAAAAATTATTAAATCAAATCCTGATTTAATAATCTGGCTTAATCTTAAGCCGGCTAGTATTATCAACCGCTCGATTAAATTCCGTGTATCTCGTACACGTATTTAATTGGACCCCTATACGTACCAACGTACGACTCCTACATCTGTCGCCTGAACCGGGAAAACCATCTGTGTAGAACTCTAAAGACTCAACAATATGCTAGCAATGGGTTTAACCATAAGCACGTCAGCGGCACTACCTGTACATAACGGCTACCCAGGTATTTGTCGAAAGGGGGGTCGACAATAAAGTACGTCCTTACCCTACTGAGCCTGAATGTGACAAGCTCAGTACAGTCCGGTCTCTTCGTCAAAGAGTATCGTATATCGGGTCTAGGGGATGGATAATGTCAGACCCTTACTAACCCGATAAGTCGTGTCAGAGTCAAGCTTATCACCAACAGAGATACTACTGATCGACTATTAGTAAATCCCATTCATCGTGGCCACGGATTTCTAGTGATAGCCAACTGAACACAGCGCCAAATCGACTCCTAATACCAGGAGAAATGAATCCTTAACATTCGACCACTACCTCCATGTGGTACAGTCCCCAACTAAATCCTGTTTGCACGACTTATGTGAGCCGTGGTAGGGTAGTAATCAAAGTACAGTGGGAACTCACACAAGACAAATGACGATTTCAGGTCAAAGGACTAACCTGTACTCATACCACCTAAGAACTTCCATCTAAAGATAGATATAATACCATCTAGAAGTTCTCAGTGAGTCCGTCCAGTGTACTCACCTCCAGTAAGCACCTGCATACTATCTTAGGTGACACAACACCAATGGCTTGTGAGACCGGCCACCGCCCCTCGTCGGGGCCTAGAAGCGTATACACTAGTCTACTCCGGAATATCGATGCTCATACACGATACTTCCACGATTAGGGACATTTAAGGATGTGCTTATGGACAACCCAGCTCTTACATATATGATCTCCATCATAATGCTGGTTGTCAAGCAACAATCCTACGGGCTTCATCAAAGATGAAGACAAACCAGATAGCACACTATCATCTCGAGTAAGACTGTTATACCTTTATAAGTCATCCCTCAATCATAATAATCGCCTACTTACGATCACAATAATTGCCTTGAGGGTACTATATCCAACAATCTTCCACTTGCACTTAAGACCAATTATTGCGGTATCGCGTACCCACAGCTCGTCCGGTATCGAATATCCAATTTCTCTACAAATCAGTTTCGCAAACCATATTTGTCAAATTTAATTTGTTCGAGACATTGCCTCAGTGAGTGAATCCCGTATAATGTTCTAATTTCATCTCTCCATATCTCAACTTTGTGGAGATTAACAGTCTCCCAAACTGAGCGATACCCCACCTCAAGAATTTTTTTGGATACTTGATGGAACCAAGTTCAAAAATGAACAACTCCATCCAATAAACTTCTTGGGTTGTATCCTCTATTGAGTTATAACCGGCATCATGCACCATGATTACCTCAGTATCCCTATTCGAACACTATCCAATATGCTGATCTTCAGAAGAGGCTAAACTCAAAACTCTGACAGTATCTCTGTCATCTAGGTCATCTTAGAAGCCTGAACCGATGACCGCCTCCCAAAGAAAGCTGCTGTTATCTTATACTAAGAACATCCACTTATGTTCATGATAGCTTCCCTTTGTTTCTAGAGGATTGAATTAATATATTCTTATTGCAGCTAGTGCAAAAGCAATATCTGGTGTTATACAAGACATTGCATGATTGACTCAGTTGCCTAAGCAAATGATATGTCATTCATACCAGCCACTCTCTTCATCAGTCTAGAAGACATCCCTTTCAGAAAGGGTGACTCCATAACCTATGGGTACACCACAACACTAGAGTTTTCCATTCTAAAATACTTTTAGAATGCTATCCAAGTATGTGATTGAGAAATTTCCCAAATCTAGATCTAAAACCAGAATCCCTGATACATTATCCATATGGTTTTGTACAAGATATTGCATGATTAACTCAATTGCCTAAGCAAATGATATGCCATTCATGTCAGTCCCTCTCTTCATCAGTCTAGAAGATATCTCTTTAGAGAGGGTGACTCCATCACCTGCGGATACACTACCACGCCAGAAGTCGTCCATTCTAAAATACTTTTAGAATGTTGTCTAAGTACCCGATTTGGGAAACATCCTAAATCTAGGTCTAGTCACAAGAATTCCTAATATACTATCCACATCCAACGTGGGGAAAACATTATGTGATAACCAAAGTTTGACCGATTGTAGTATAGGAACATCACTTCCTATCTGGAGTATGTCATCCATATCCCAGGACAGTACTCCCTACATCCTTCTTACTAGGTTCATCTATTATTTTGATAAAGTCAATCATCTTGACTGTCACATCAAAATAGATAATCTATCTCCGTTATCCATGCTTTAGTCTACGAATAGACATAAGCAACTTGCACACCTTCCGCTGCTCTCACTGACTATGATAACCCTCTGGCAGAGTCATATATATGTACACTTCCAAAATCCCATTTGGAAAGACGTTATAGTCATCCACCCGCCAAATATCATGGCCATGAATTACATCAGTGCCAAATTATATCTATATGGACTTCAGCGTAAACACTGAAGTAAAAGTCACATCACAATCCACAACGGGTAATTGATGAAAACTCTTTATAACAAGTCTAGCCTTATTAGGTTAGTACCTTTCCACCTGCATAGATATCGAAAAATTTACTTGCTCCTAATGAGTTTCACCCCTTCAGGAGCACCCAGCAAAGTCCATAATTCATGATTTGCTGAAGTGCGTGGAGTCCATCTTGGGTAT
The DNA here is from genome assembly GCA_030015575.1 of Agapanthus africanus. Lineage (NCBI taxonomy): Eukaryota > Viridiplantae > Streptophyta > Magnoliopsida > Asparagales > Amaryllidaceae > Agapanthus > Agapanthus africanus. The sequence goes on from JASDDO010000010.1 coordinate 42,361,076, forward strand.
GAAGCATCTGGTCACCTGGAAGTTACCACTTCCTATGACCTGTTGATAACAAGTAGGGAGAATAGCAATGCAAAATCATATATGTATGGGCTTCAATATTGACATTGAAGTAATGGTCTCATCATAATCCATAACGGGTATTTGATGAAAAATCTTTACGACATGTCTAGCCTTATTAGGTTAGCACCTTTCCACCTACACAGATACCGAAAGATTTAGATACTCCTAATGGGTTTTACCCCTTCAGGAGCACCTAGTAAAGTCTAAAATCCATGATTTCCTGAAGTGCGTAGAGTCCATCTTGGATATGAAGTATCTGGTCATCTGGAAGTTACCACGTCCTATGACCTGCTGATAACTAGTAAGTCCATCATCACCATGATGCCGACCTCTCTGTCACCGTCTACGCGAAAACCGAAGAATCTCTCGGGTTCCTGAGGTCACCTACTAAAATCTGCGATGTGGCTAATAGTTTGTCAAGTCTAATTGAATTATTAGGTTCTACTAAATATTAGGTAATCGTTTTTTATTCTGGAATCACTTCCAATTCTACTATACTCCCATTAGTTTCTTTTTCAAAAAGATTCCTTTTACAAAAAGGTGGCGAGTCAAGAACAATGTAACTATTGATCTTGAAAATGGTAGAAACAAAATCCTAGCAAATGCTTAGAATAATCAACAAACCGCCATTACCGTAGCGTGCCTCAAGTTTGTCCGGATTATGCTTTTAAACAGAAACTAGATAACTCCATATTTTAACAACCTTAAGATATGCAACCATTCTATATCCATATAGAATCAAGGCACTAATTTAGATGGAACCAGATCCAAAAGTCATACAGCTGTTTCCACTGCATATCACCTAATGGAAAAGGGCCAATACAACATTACTTATCATAGAGCGCGTCCACGGAAGAGTAACCTGTGAGAGAATAAAGTTCTCTATTTTACTATAATGGAATACCTAGCATAAGTATCTACATCTTCGATCATCTCGAAGAATCCCGATACTTCCAACGTATGGTTCTCTACTTTATTCTTATACCTACAAACTTCTCAAACTCTTTGGACCTTGCATTACAACGAATACGTATCTAAAACTAGAGAATTCATAGGTAAACCTAAATGAAGTAAGAGTACCAACCCCTTGTCCCGAAAGATACTGGACAACATACATTTCATGTATAAGTCCCAAGAGTATACTAACTTAAATTCTATATTTTGCAAATTGAAAATTGTATCTTGGTTAAGAATATCTTACACCGTTATTCAATACACCTTACCTTATCCTCAATTGATAAAGGTAAATGTTTATAACACAATTTTAAAAATGTATATCTCATTTATAAAAATAAAGGTACATATATTTCATGTTAAAATTTGGTGCATAGTAACGGTTATTCGAAACCAAATATTTGCCGTCAGGAAAAAGCCAGACGATTTAATCCAATATCACCAATTACAACGAATTCTAATATTGATGATCAAATCGTCCATTTCTCAATACTCTACTCCTTCTCAATATCTGTAACACCGTATAAATGTGAGATCCAAATCTGGTAAATACATACCCAAGAGTCAGAATTAATTGGGAAAACAGTTCTTTTTTTTATGTACATAGAAAAACTGAAACATAAAAATGTTTCATAGGGGATGGTCAAGTATTTCTAGTAATGCCTTTTCTATTATCCAGATTCATGACAGTAGTCGCAATTTCCTTTGCCCTCACTTCAATCTCTTTATATATCTCTACATCTTACCTTCTGCATACCATGCCTGTGCTAACTGGTTATCTTCCTTTCCTACCTTTCGGTACTAGCATGAGGTTTTGAAGAAAACTATTCAATAAGTGTAATAGGTGTACTCTCCTAATACAAGAAGCTCTCACGAGCTGAGAGAAAGTAATGGGAGTGACAACCGAATAATCCTATTCAATTTCTCAAGAACCTATGGCAATTCTCGACCGACGTAACTTTTTTGAGTTCCGTGTAACTATATGATGGTCGTTCCAAACGATATGGATCATCATAGTAATACGACGTGTTCTGAAGAAATGCAAAGGGTAAAGAAGTAGTGGCAGGGTATGTACGACTTTGTCGTGTATCTTGATAATTCGAAGCCCAAAGGTGTAAGAAGGTTCGGTTAAATAGGTTCATGAGTTTTTAAGGTAAGTCATAGTTCGTTGTACCACAGAGAGAGAGAGGGAGAAGAAAGACTAAGCGTGCACTCTATCAAAATCAGATTGGTTATCACTTTATCTGATCAGGATGGCTCCCACTGTATCCTCGAATCCTCCTTCAAATCCTAAAAAGAGAACTAGTCGGGATCATTTACACTTTGCAAGTTTTCTAACCGTTCAGCCAGGCCAGTGTTGGTACTCCGAAGGAGGTCCCCTATGCTTTCGCATGGACCCAATTAATAACCCCATTTCCGCAGAGGCGTAACCTCGTTAACACATTCTAGACACTTAATAGGTTAGCAATTATGAAGTGAAAAATCTCCCGAGGAGTAATACATACACATCAGTGGGAATCGGGACCCAACTATCATTATGTGATAACCTGACAGAATCCACTCAAGTCACCACACTCAAGAAGGTATGCGCATGCCTGGCAAGTTTCCTGTATGTTTGAATCCCGATTTGATTTTTACCCTAAGCGTCTTATGACCTTGATGAAGGCCAACAAATCATAAGTCGCAATTCAAGTTTTATTCGTCATTGTCCTGATTAATCTAAACCTAACCATACTCGCCCTTGACGAAGGCCAACAAGGCTGTACGGCTGTTCTAGATTAATGCATATCCATACAACAGAAAAGTAACACATAGCTACCATACACTTTTCCTTGACAAAGGCCAACAAACATAGCATGAATACTAGGTGCTACCCGTCCTAAATGTCGGAAGGCTACGACTGGTTTTTGGCGAAAAGCCTTTAATGTAATGAACTTGATATCGCTGAAAGAACTTGAGTGTCTTTGAAATGGAGTGGTTTAAGCTCCGCTTTTTAAAACTAGTATCATAAACCGTTGCTTAAGAGAGAACTCCCAATGAAGGGATCAAGGCTTTTCCCTCATAGAATGAGGTGCGGGATATTCCTAACCGAATACCTCTATGCAAAGCAAAAGAATACGACCATGAGTTTTGAAGAAAACCGAGTAGTTTTAAAATTGGTTTCAACAACATCATTTAGCTTTATTTTCCTTGCATTATACAGATAATGAGTTCACATCATTTTATGTTTCCAAGCCACAAAAGAAACAACCAAAATAATATACTTTTTTATACACCATCCACATTCGCCACGGGACCCGTCATGCACCCTTAGGTTACTTAACTAACGGCAGAGCGGGGGCAGGACTAGCACGGATGCAAAACATTTAGAAGCATCTACTATATATATATATATATATATATATATATATATATATATCAACATCGCAAGCATATAATAGTCATCATAGGCAGATAAAAATCATCACAAGCATGCGAACAACAATATGGAATAGTGGATAATTTAGAGCCCCGCATTTCATTTGAGCTATAAATGAGACACGACGTTCTCCAATCGTGTAGATTGCCAATGCAATGAAGATCCTAGACCCCTACGAGTGCAGCAAGTTACCCGCCAATCCCTGAAGTGAGGCAACCCCAATCAACAAAGTGAATGGGCCATCCAGCACTTCATGGAATCCGGTAACTTGAGCACCCCTCCGTAGGTCAACCTTTACCCCCCTACGAGTGCGGCGAAGAGCCCGTCAATTCTAGAGTAAGGCCTCCATGTCTCAACGCCATGAGATGCGGGCCCGTTGCACTCTAGAACCCTGCTATTCGAGCACTCCTCCGTGGGATAATCTTAGTACAAAAAAATATATATACAACGGTGACAACGACCTTAACTCAGTCGTTCCCTAATAAAAGAATATACAAACTAGCAGAAACGGCAGTCCACATGTCGGACACTCACCCTGCAATAATGAATATACAAATGAATCTGAACTATACATCTAACATCGCACACAAGGCTATCCATCATGACAATCCATCCATAAAATCATTGCCACACAGAACATCAACGTGAATATCATGTTCTTAAACCCGTCTGATTGTACATATAACAACCAGTCGGATTGTACCGCGCTATGATATTCACGGTCGCAGAAACTAACAAATGCACTGAAAACCATGAATTCAAAATTTCGATCGATTAAAACTTTCCGCATTGGCCCCAAGTATAAACCAGTGTTCAAACAAATCTGGGCCAAAACCAAATATCCCAAAAATCACATTTCCATGTACTAGAGTACCTGAAGAAATTTGGGGCACAAAGGCCTCAAGTTGACCACGGAACCGCGTTTAAATGCCATGTTAGGCGGCGGTTCCGCGGCCAAAAATTAGGTTCTTGTGCTCCAATTTCGTTGCGTCCTCTAGTATTTCCTGCACATAAATTTTAAGGAAACCAAAAAATTTTTTTGAACAACTTTAAAATTCGAACAAGAAGCATGTGAAATGGAAATGCGAATCATAAATTCCTATGATCAAAACTCTAAACTTGTGAAAACTAGCTAGTTAAGGTTTATGGAGTGGCTATGATACCATGTTGGGTTTCGGTGCCCATGCCGCGAAGGCCACAGCCCAGGCGGAAGCGAAAACAAAAACTTTTACGAGCAACGAACACCTATAAAACCCAAGATACGATCCAATAACCTAAACTAGCTAATTGGGAGTACAGGGGTTGAGAATCTACAACCTTTGTCACGTGTCCACCCAATTGTGGAAGACCCCTCCAAGCTCGTAGTCACCGGGATCGTGCTTTAAAATCGACCACCCTTGCCTAAAACGATCCACCCGAGAGAGAAACCGGAAGAGGCTTTAACTGATGATCCAAATTTGCTAGGTATGGATGGTTGGTGATATAGGAATTTTTCACTAAATATTTTTCTCTCATAACCCTTGCTCAAAATGAAAGCAAGAAGAAGAAGGTTGTGTGAGGAGAGAAATGGCTAAACTCACTTGAAGCACAAAGCTTCTCACTTGAAGCATGAGCTCTCACACAAAAACATGTGGAATGAATCACTCTCAGTGTGTAGAAAGTATGGCTACAAGTAAATCAACCATGGATAAATAGTGCATCCAAATGATTTTCCAATATAAAAACCTTAAGCCATACCTCTCTACATGCATAGAACCATGCTTCATGCCATTTCCCTTTCCACATCATTTCCCATTTGATTTTCTATAAAGAAAAACGAATATGAGGTGTCTTTCTTCTAGAAGTATTCCCGTATAAATACGGAATACTTCACTAGGTATATGTATCGCTGGATATACGCGTATCCGTATAAAAATACGAATAGCATTAAAGAGAGAAAATAAAAAGTTAATACTAAAATATATGTATCAAAATAAATATATTAATTATTAAATCAAATATTGATTTAATAATCCGGCTTAATCTTACGCCGGCTAGTATTATCAACTGCCTACTTAAATTCCGTGTATCCCGTACACATATTTAATCGGACCCCGATACATACCAACATATGGCTCCTATATTTGTCGGCTTAATTGGGAAAACCCTCTGTGTAGGACTCTAAAGACTCAACAATATGCTGGCAGTGGGTTTAACTACAAGCACGTCAGTGGCACTAGCTGTACGTAATGGCTACCACGGTACTTGTCGAAAGTAGGGTGGACAATCAAGTACGTCCTTACCCCACTGAGCCTGAATGTGACAATCTCCGTACAGTCCGGTCTCTTCGTCAAAGAGTATCGCATATCAGGCCTAGGGGGTGGATAACGTCGGACCCCTACTAACCCGATAAGTCGTGTCTAAGTCATGATCATCACTAATAGAGATACTACTGATCAACTATCAGTAAATCTTATCCACTGTAGCCATGTATTTCTGGTGATAGCCAACTGAGCACAGCGCGACATCGACTCCTAATACGAGGAGAGACGAATCCCTGACAATCGACCACTACTTCCATGTGGTTTAGGATTGTACCCAAATAAAACCTGTTTACACGACTCTTTTGAGCCGTGGTAGGGTAGTAATCAAAGTACAGTAGGAACTCACACGAGACAAATGACGGCTTCAGGTCAAAGGACTAACATGTACTCATGCCACCTGATAACTTCCATCTGACGATAGATATAATATTATCTAGAAGTTCTCGGCGAGTCCGTCCAGTGTACTCACCTTCAGTGAGCACCTGTATACTATCTTAGGTGACATAACACCAATGACTTATGAGATCGGCCATCGCCTCTCATCAGGGTCTAGAAGCATATACGCTAGTCTACTCTGGAATATCGATGCCCAGTCTCGATACTCCAACGACCTAGGACATTTAAGGATGTTCTTATGGACAACCCAGCTCATACATATATGATCGCCATCATAATGCAGCTTGTCAAGCAACAATCCTACGGGCTTTATCAAAGATGAAGACAAACCAGATAGCATACTACCATTTCGAGTAAGACTGTTATACCTGTATAGGTCCTCCCTCAATTATCATAATCACCTACTTGCGATCATAATAATTACCTTGAGGACACTATATCCAACAGTTATCTTCTTCTTTTTCTTCCACCGCATTACTGCCTTCTTCTTCTTCTTTCGCTGTATTACCGTCATCTTCTTCTCCTTCCCCATGAAATAACCAAGTTGTATAAAGTCTGGTAAAATCATGCTTAACGATGCGAAGCTCTACTAGTTCTTTGTTCTGCCAATGCTTATTCCCACACCTGTCACATGGATAATGGATTTTCCTATACAGTTCCTTATGATGTTCGTGTGCAAATTTGATGAAAGCAGCAGCTCTTTCGACGAACTTAGGGTTCATGCATTGTTGCAAATCCACGTATGTCCAGTCCTTAATTCTGATGTACTCATGGTCCATGTTGTACTGTATAATATATAAATTGGAAGTTATGGAAGTTGGTTTTTTATGGTGACTTGAGAAATTTAAGAACGGGATGGTTATTGATAAAGAAGAGAGTGCGAAGGGCAAGTTTGTCGTTGATTTCAATTTTTGATTTCGCTTAGGTGTATGTGTATCTGTTTTGTGTATGTGTGTGCTGTGTATGCATGTTGTATGTATGTGTTTCGGCCGTCGGGGGTAAAACTTCTATCCTATTAAGAATGTATAGATCAGACACCCATTCGCTTGTGCTTTCATCCGTTTCGAGAAAATTTTGGCAGCACCTCCTCGATGTTCTCCGAGTACACTGTAATAGAACAGATATTCATTTCAATATTGTGGAACACCATTGAAATGAACATCTAATCTATCTTTATACATAGAGAACCAGCGGAAAGGTACTAACGCAATAACTCGAAGTGAATGAAAACACAAGTGAATGCAGGTGCCTGTTTTATACATTCCTAATTTGTCCACACTAGACAAATCTATTGGTTATTATACGATTGAATGTTCTTGTCACATAGACTAAATGACAGTTGTTAGCACCAAACGTTACCATCCGATGTTTAAAAAATTTCGTGTAGTTTTATGTCACGATGAAAATCGAACGTATGTTAACCGATAGACGGGGACTAAGGTGCTCTTTAATTTTCACATTATCATCGAGTATCATATATACACTTAGTATAATATTTAACTTGAATTGGTTTTATGTTTATTTTTTTATCTCAAGGGTTTGAATGTTTTTAGTTTAGGGTAAAGTTTTAAACGTTTCAGGTTTTCTTAATGACGTTTAAGAGTTTTGGAATTAGGGTTGGGGATAGGATGTGACAAAAGCGCACGCGCGCGGACACACAGACACACACAAAGAGAGACAGACACACACAATTCGCTAAAGTGACCTTAACTATTGTTGTTTTGCTAAATTACACTAAAATACCCTTTTCTATTGTTACTAAATTACACTTAAACACACTAACCCTAACCCTAACACTAACACTTAACCCTAACCCTAAGTTTAACCATAAACCTAACATAACACTAACCCTAGCCATAACCACAAACCTAATTACCCTAATATTAACCATAACCCAAATCATAACCCTAACCCTAATCCTAATTAACCCGAACCTTAACGAACCTCTATCCGGGTCCTAACCCCAAACCCTTAACCCTAACCCTAACCACAACATCAATAACACCAACAAAATCAAAATATAAAATTAAAATCTTGAAATTTAGGAAATCAAATTAACAAAAAATTTAGGAAAATTAAAATTTAATTTCAAAAAATTAACTAACCTTGACAAGGATCTAAGAAGCCGGGAATAAGCTAGAAGGAGCTAAGGCTCGACGTTGATGAGGAGGGTGGCGGCGATCGAGGAGGAGTTTCCAGCTAGGCCGTGACGATGATCGAGGAGAAGAAAAACTAGGACTCGCGAAGGAGGAGGAGCTCGATCGACGGAGACGAGGAGCTCGACGGTGACGACGGTGCTTGATTGGCGGTGATGGAAGGGGAAGGGGCTGGGTGAATTTTTTTAGGAAGGGGCGATGGAAAAGTGTAACATTTCAGAAATATAAAATATTATTTTTGAAATTTAAATAATAAAATAATATATTTCACGAAAACTATTCGATTACGAATTGGGGTTTTTGTAAATTGGTATAATTATATACCAATATTTGGAAAATAATTGGAGATTAATATGTATTATTTATTAAAAAATTTATTTATTGGATTCGGTCATTTTATAAATAATTATGCAATTATTTATATGCAAGTTTATATTAAACATGATTAGTGTACTGCTAATCATGATTATGCCAAATCCACTTTTGTATTAACCATGGCTGGTACACCATGACATGTTACATTTTGTTGCATGTTGTTTCATTTGTATTTGTGGTATTTGGTTCTTTTTAATTTAGAGAGGGAAAAAGATAAAGAGAAAAAGAAAACAGAACACATGAGGGAACATAATGATGACAAGAGGCATGGGCTAGAGAGAGAGAGAGAGAGAGAGAGAGGATGGCTCCTACACCCTTGACCATTCTTCATTTCTCATCCTTCATTCTTCTTCCTTCACTTCTTCTTCTCCTTCACCTCCTTCCTCTACCTCCTCCACCTCCATGAAATCATCTCAAAAATCTTACCAAAAACTCACCTCACCTTCATTAAAAATGCACACAACCACATCCTACACCCCTTAGTGAGCTCAAGTTTGGATTTTGAGCACTTTGGAGCATCTAGGGTTTTTCTTGAGTTGCTTCCATGAGGTATAACTCTTACTTCTCATCTTATAATTAGTTTCTTAACCTTCTAGTTAAGTTCAGAGTTCGTTTTAGTGAGATTAGTGATCTTAGAAATTTCTAGGTTGATGTTTAGGGGATATATGGACTTGTAGAGATGCAATTGATGTGTAGTGAGTGTCTACAAGCTATTAGTGATGATATTCTGGACAAACTAGAAGACTAGAAACCCAATACATGAACTTAGAATTTTCCTGACATCAAGTTTTTGACAGTTTGTGATGGTTATATGGAATCTGGTATGACCCGAGAGCCCCATAAAATAAGTTCCCATCACAGTGAGACGAGCAGGCAATTAGGAATCTACCCTTGAAACTCGAGCCCCCACACCTAAAACCTGTCCGCAGATTTATTGCTTGTGTCCGCAATTTGCGGCCACATTATGGTGGATCTCGTTGATTTTTGGATCATGGGCCCCTTATCTGATATCTAGACCTACCTTATATGCAAAATGTCCTAATTTGACCTAGGGTAGAATCTGGGAGTGGTTTTCTATGTTGATGATTTTGGGATTCCGATTTCTATAAGCTTGGTTTTGGTATTTGAGTTTGGATTTGGTCGTGGGACGTTTGTACGTCAACGAAGAGGGTTATTGGGTTGTTCTTACATGCGTACGCTATATGACTTATGAGCACTTCGTGTGCCGTATCGTTTTTCGGACTTGGTTTTACTAACTTTACGACGTGTGTTTATTTGTAGGTACATTCGCGTGGATTTCCGAGACGACGAAGGAAATTAAGAAGCACTTCAATTTCGACTAAGTAAGGAGATTAGCAGGTGGGTAGATCTATATCTACGAGGGAAGTTGGGTGGATGACATATACCACCCCTGCAACCATTTTAGTGGAAAAATCGATATATAATGATATGGGCAGATATGCTTGATATGAGGATGTGAGGTGATATGAATAAAAATACATGTGCCAAGATATGTAATGAGTTTAATATAGCGATGATGTAAGATTGAGATAGATATGATTTGAGGATGATAAAGATATGACATAAGATTGATGTTATATATATATATTTATGAGAATAAAAGATGATATGATGTAAGAGACCTTAGATCTGTACCTTTGTTGATGAATAGGACGACAGGATCCTGATTCTGTTTGATGACACCGTATAATAGATTACCGTACGCGATAAGATATACCAGATGATTGATCTGCGCTCGTGATTTGAGGATGGCGTTCGAGGATATTGCCACAACTGATACTATGAGGCTTGATCGTCGATGTAAAGATTTCACCTGAACCATACTTATTTCCAAAACTGACGAATCGTATGCACTTTTAAATGGAAATCTCAAGAGACGCTATGGATTTTCAAGTGGTGTGTTTTCCTCAAAAACAACGTAGCCCCCACTTTCAAAACTACGATTCATATCATTTAAACTGACCATATGGTTCATGTGTAGTTACATGCCTTATTATTGTTCAGATTTCTGTTTGATTATCCCTCGTGACTTACATACTATATTCCCGGTATTTACCGTTATATGATATATTCTGCTAGGACACCTGCACAATTACCGATGATGTGCATGTTACACTTACACAGATTTGTCGGCTCACACATTCATCATCGGTAATTGCCATGCCACTTATAATGTAGAACTGCTATATCATGGTATTACTCTTAACAGTAAAGTAAAATCCTTGTTCAGTAATTATCACATGAGATGCATACAGTACTATTCTATGTTTGCATATATTGCACTTTATGGTTGCATGCATATGAGATGCTGTTTTCATAAGATCTCTGAATTTGAGAACCGCTGATATATTTCAAAAGAATTATGATTGTTTTAAAAAAGTGATTTCTTGTGATATGATATTTCATGTCCACCATAAGTTTTCTTGGTTCTGAGCTATGTGATACCCGATTCAAGGAGTGAGGAGGAACCTTTTGCGGGTATATGATGGACCCGGTAAGGTATCCTGGGGCAAGAAGATCGTAGAGAAAGGCAATGAGCCTGGCAGGGGATGTACTACCTACCGGTGATAGTTTGGACTTGACGGTTATCCGAAGGATACCGGCCGGAGTCGTGAGATGGATATGAGGGCCGATCTGAGGATGCGGCGCCTGAGATATGAGGATTTACGTGTCGATGCTGGAAATGGGTTTCATGATGTTTCGAGTGTCGATGTTGGACACTGAGGTTCCATGATGTTGATGTGTCGTTGATGGACACATGTTGGTTGATATTCATATACATACAAGCCTATGATTCAGATGATTGGATTTTATATGTTGCTATTTGCACGACTTTATTGTTGATACATATGCATACATGGTCACCCTAGATACCATAGTATTACGTTTATGATACAGTAGGACCTAGGGATCATTGTCTATTCGATTTCTACCTGCTGATATTTTCTACTCACGAGTTGGCAACTCACCCTCGTTGTGCCACAGTTTTCTTGCAGGTTCGACCGCTTGGAACAGTAGCGGTATCGCTGGCACACAGCTTCCTTCAGGGTGTTTTTCTTTGGTAGGTGGGACACACATTAGATCGTGACCACTCTGTACCTTTTATTTCTATTGTATCTAGATAAACTCCATCAATCAGAAACTAGACTTTGTATATTGGTATACCTAGACAGACTTATGTATTTTCGAGAATTAGAGCGAGATAGGTGTATGTTCGCTATTTTGAGCCGATGATGTCTTTCTTTATTTGTTATTCTTTCTGTGTTGATCTTCACCATAGGGCGCCGTATATATACTTTTGCGTGGTTGTGATTCTGCGAATTCGCGAAGAGCTAGCTCCCGCTTGGAGATGCTTATATATTTCATGTATCTAGAATTGGATCAAAATATACAAGGGAGGTGCTGCCCAAATTTTTAAGGACGAAAAATGTTTTCAACTATAGTATATAATCCACTTTTATTTTCATATGTCATTATTTATACATTTAAAGAAGAACTTGATTTCATTATACCCTTATTTCAAAACCGCACCTTCACTATTTTCCGCAAAAAAATTTAGATTTCTGGGCTTCGGCTTACTTGAATTACGTTACGCTTTTAGATGTTGCGTGATTTAAGTGCCGGTCGCATGCCAAATTCTGGATCATGATAAAGTTAGTATCAGAGCGTTAGGTTTAACCTTGATTAGAATTTAGGCTTGACCTTACGGAACTTAGACTTGACTAAGGGGGGTTTTGGGACCTGAGTTTTCATCTTATAGGTTGACCTTGGTTGATGAAGTAGGTAGCTTGAGTAGAGTGACGTACTGTGTGTATGTTCCGCGGCATACTTACAACACGCTGCTCCGCTTAAGTGATCTTAGGATGTACATTCTTGAGATTCGTGCTTCTATTCGTTCCTATGATCATACTCCTATTGATTCCATTCCTTCCTATGATCATATATCCATTTCGGACCTATCAATTCTTTTCGTTTCTTTGATCTATCTTCATCGATACCTGCTTGAGGCTCCTGTCACTATGGCTTTGAGCGCAGAGAGAGAGATGCTACTAGAAATGCGGTCATGGCGAGCTCGTCACGGATGAGGACTGAGCATGATGTCCTTCTGGTGACATAGGAATGTATCGGTGTATCGTTTGTATTGTGATATCTCATTTGAGGCGTGTGTTCGGATCAGTACTAGATGACCGGGCCATTGATAGTGGCTTACAGATTGAGAGAACTGTTGATGTACAGCCTACCCAGAGGTCACGATGCTGTCTACCGTGCAGACAGATGACCCAGTTGTTGCCGAGATTGATGAGATGTAGCCTCCAGAGTTTATAAGCTAAAACCACATGTGTTTACAGGCAGAGATGTGACAGAAGATAGCTAGTCCATCTTGAATAGAATGACTGAGATGATTTTTCTGATCTGATGCGCCAACGCAGGCTCAGTTAAGTTGAAGAATTCCAATTTAAAGGATCTTACTCAGATCTAGATTAAATCGATTAAGAGAGGGTATTGTTCGTTGGATGCTCCGATGTGAAATCAGTAAGTTGACCAGCTTCGGATAGAAGGACCTTACCCAGACGTGTTGTGAGTTGATCGAGAACGGAAGAATGAAGCGTATTCTTCCGATGTTTGGACGAGTTTCCAAGCATTTAATAAGCTAGATACCTTCCACAGAGTAGTGAAGATACCCGAGTTCGTAGTTTTAAGTTCTGGTGAGAGACTCCAGAATTAACTGTAGCCTAGAACGAATTGTTTTGTGCATTCCGATGCACTTGAGATTTGTTTTGTGCACTCCGATGCACCTAAGATTTGTTTTGTGCACTCCGATACACTTGAGATTTGTTTTGTGCACCCTGATGCACTTGATATTGATTTTGTGCACTTTAGATACACTTGATATTTGCTCCATACACAGTTGATGCAGTGGATATTGTTTCATGCACACATGTTGCACTTGGTGCAATTTTTGTTTTCATGCATACCCGTAGCATGTGATTTGGATTTTCGTGCAAAACTGTTATGGTTGATTTCATTTTCGGGCATTGTACTTGATAGGATATGTTATAGATTTGATTTCTATATTTTCGCTTGGTCGTATGCTATAGATATTATACTACGGCTATGGCCACGAGCACGTAATTGATGTGCACAGCCGATTTAGTATTTAGAATTTTGCATCATAACTGATGAAATTCTCATAGCAATCGCTAGAGTTACAATTATATGAGTTTTATATCTTTTAATTTTCACGCACACTGTTGCGTTATTTTAAGTCTTAGATCATGTGGGATTTCGGAGTTCCGTTATTTTGAGCGGACTACATGTTTTTTTTAAAATTTTGGACCCCGGCAAATTGTTTTGAATTGAGTTGATTGGATTGAGAAGAAAAAATATTTTAAGATGGGGGTTTAATTTAAATTTGGGGACTGAATTTCTTTAAGGGGGAATATTGTAACATTTTGGAAAAATTATAAATATTAATTTATAATTTTAAATATAAAAATAATGAGTTTATAAAAGTTATATCACATACAATTTTTGGTATCGGAATTATATCCGTAAAAAATGTAATTATTTTGGTAAGTATGAAGAAAATGTGTGATATCATAAAAATGATATTTTAATTATTCTAAACATGACATGAGATGTTATTATAAGATAATGGTATTTAAGCGTTATAAAAAGTATTATGTTTCTTTTAAAAACATGGATTTAGAATTTTTTAACATGAAAGGTTTTTCTTTTGTTGTAATTCTTTTGATGGTTGGTATATGATATCCTAGTTCAAACCCTCACACCAATACACCCTCACCCATGCTTAACTCCCTCCACCTCCTTCTTGCACCTCCTATTTCCCAAGTGACACCACCACCTTGTAACCCTCCATCTCATACTTACTCTACATGAAACACACACATAGGAATTCCTTTAGCTTTCCAAACTGAACAATAGGTTTTTTCAAGCTCCAAACAAAAATATTTCTAAGTATCCATCACCATAAGAGAAAGCGATGATTCCTTCATGAAAGTTGTTCACATCTTCAAGCTTGAGCCACCCTTATCCCTAGGAGCTTCCATTATATAATTCTTGAGCTGGATTTCTTTGTACTACCTCTTTATATATATATATATATCCTTCTTTCCATATGATTTCAATTCTGTATAGTATCTGTTTTTGTATATAAATATTAGAAATTTGAATATTTGTGATTTTGGTGGTACAAATATTGAATCTGGAACTAATTAGATTAAACAAATAGAAAAAGAAACAAGAACATAGTATCATAAGACCACTAGGAGACTACACCTAAAGCCTGAGCCCTAAACTCCATAATGGACCCAGCGAAAATGGTGTTTTGACCGGTACCACCGGGCCAATTGAGGGATATGGTGTTGTATTTTGTTCTGTAGCTTTACTTGGGTATTTTATAAGTTACTATATTGTTTGATTTATCCCAGTATTCATACAGAGAAATCTGGGAATATTTTAGTTTAGGTGTTGTTAAAGTTTCCGACATTTTGATATGGTTTTTCGTATTTCTATACTGCGACTGAAACGTTGACGTTTGTACATTAATTTCAGGGGCAATTTTCGTTTCTGGAGTAAGTAAGCTATAGGTTCTAACCTATGGATGCTTAGCTCGTTGTTTTGATCTTGATATGATATCTACGCCGATATTTCATCACTACGATTATAGGTACGATCGCGAAGGTTTCCGAGACGGAGTTGACGGATATAGCAATCATGGATTCGACGAGCTTGACAAGTTGGTGAGTAGATTTACATCTACGGGGGAAATCGGGTGGATGGCGTATAGCACCCCCGCAACCTTATAACTAGGATAGTTATACTATCTAGTTAGTTCTTAGTATAAATTCAAGTTAATGGTATTAGTGTTCTGTTGCATCTAGTATATTGTTCATGTGCATATAGTGTTATTCATAGTTTGGTGGAGTTGTATGAGAGATCGTGCCGTACTTGAGATGATTTAGATATTGTGATAATGTGGATATTGTACGAGAAATCATATCACAGTTGTGATTATGAGATTAGCATGCCGAATAATAACCAGGTTTCCTTTAAACTTGTTAAGTTGTGTTTTATTTCGTTTTAGAATGTAATACTTGAATGAGCTATACTCTTTTAAGAACTAACGATTCATTTCCCCTTTTAATGATAAATGACAAGGATGCAATGCCAGTTTCCAAAACGAATATTTAATTTTTACCTAAAGCGGCTTCCTTATTTCAAAACCAACGTTTCGTTCCATTTTCAAAGATAATGGTATAGCTCATAACAAGTGGTTACAATTAATAATTACGCTTAGATTTACTTTACATGTTCGCGATATATTTATCGATGTTATACGTTTTCGTGATACAAACACTCTGATAGAATACTGTACAACTACCAATGAGTATTATGTTGCACAAGCACATACGCATATGTTACATTACACCTCATTGGTACTGCCATGTTACTGTAGGACTGTTATACTATGTGATGCGTATATAGATGTCGATACGAGTATGCTATATACACTTTTAGAACACTTGCACAAATACTAATGATTTCCATGCTGCACGAGCACATACGTGTATGCTACACCATATATCATTAGTATTGCCATGACACAGTAGAACTGTTACGTTTGTTGCATGTATGACTTTATTTACATACTATGTCTTTATTATCTGTTGAGTTTTGCGAATACCAGTAACATGGATATTCATATTTGATTCTTATGAGTTTTCAGGATGTTTTATTTTGATGATATATATCAGTGGTATGGGACGCTGTTATATATGTATATATATAATATATCATCAGAAGTATCGATGTGATTATTCTTATTCTTTACTTGTTATCTTTGGATATAATGAGTTGATGTCCACCATGGGTCCTTTTTATGATATGTTTTATTCCGAACCGAGTGGGGGGGCTATACGATTACGGATTACTCGTTATCCAGACTGAGTAGTGGGGATATACAGTCGGATATATGGTGGACCTGGTCGAGATCGAGGGGCAAGATAGCCGCATTAGAGGCGGAGAGCCTAGCGAAGATACTCGATACCGGAGATAGAGATGAGCACGGCAGATATCCAGGGGATACTGACCGGGGCTAGATTTGGGCACGGCGGATATTCAGGGGATACCGACCAGGGCCAGGAATATCGGGTGGCGATCATCTGTTGAGATGGTGTCGACGGTACCTGCATTTGCGTGTCGGTGATGGACACGAGAGATTTGAGGGTTTGCGTGTCGGTGCTAGACACGAGGGATTTCTGATTTCGGGTGTGGATACTGGACATCCAGATATTGTTATATTGCTATCGTATGAGGTATACCGTTATGTTATGAGTTATTGTAGCCGACCAGGACTGATCCGAGGGACAGTACATGCATACCTTTTTACGAGTATTTGCATATAGAAAGGAATTCAAAAATCGAGTTATAGCCTCATTATTTTGACGTGTCTGATATGACACTGGGATCTTTTAAATTGTAAACCTTTTAACACTCTTCACTAAAATAGCAAGACATATATCTTAAATAAGATACTTATTTTATTTCATATATCACGTCTGTTTTTATGCCGTGACATATGTATTCCGTGGCTATTTTAAAGAAGAGGTTTTACATATATATTTTCGGCTACTTTTGGGCTTATACCTAGATACAGGTTAATTGCATTGATATATTCTATTTTGGGTTCATGCGATAGATAGTGTTGCATTTATGTCACATTGCATAGCATATAATATATTAATACAGGATTTGATAGTACTATACTTATGACCTAGGTATTGTTGTGCATTTCGATTTCTACCTTGTGATGTACTTTTATTCACTGAGTTAGCAACTCACCCCCATTGTACCACGGTTTCTTGCAGGTTTTACCGCTTGGATTATCAGACTTGTATATTCATATCTTCTTGTATCTAGTAAAACTCCATCGACTTAGAACTGATATATTGTGGACTTAGAAGCAAGACTTAGAATTGTGTGTTGTGGGCGCCGTACCCATTGGAGTAGACCTTTTTATATTGTTGATTTTGTTTCGCTTTTCTTTTTTTCGCCATTGTGAGTCGTATATTGTTTACTTGGTTACTTCGCCATTTAGGCGTGGAAGCTAGCTCCCGTTGGGATGCTATTTTTATTGTTATGTTTGTAACGGGTTTTATTCAAAATTTACAAAGGAGGTGCTTTCGAATTTTAAACGTCATAGATGCTTTTCAAACATACTTACTTAGACTTAAATGTTTATTTTAAGCTAATCCCATCTGATGACTATTTTAAATTTCACCTCCAATATTTTCAAAAAAGGGTTTAGATTCCGGATTTCATCTTACTTGGACCACGTCGATGTCTTTAGATGTCATGTGATTTAGTGTTGGTCACGTGCCACATTTGGGTCGTGACACATACGCATCCAGCAAGAGATGGTATCAAAGTGGATGATAATGAAGACGGGTGGAATAAGAGGTTCGTGTGAGATATTAACGAGCTGTTGTTACTCCCCGTGGATGCCAGAGGATCGATATGTATGCAGAAGCATCAGATACGGCCAAATTCCAGAGGAAAGCCGTGCTGAGAACGCAACTGTCCGGAAATGATAATAGGGTTAAGCCAAGAGTACCAATCTCCGTATAGTTTAGAATATGTGAGATCGGAAGATACCTTGAGCAGGTTCTTTCCAGGATGCTATAGCGATAAGGAATTGCACCCAGGATCAGTTGTATCGCGCGTATTCACGTGGCCAGATGCCGCCATCAGTAACGTGGTGTTTTGCAAGTGGTCATGTTAATTGGCCAAGAGAGGATCAGCGGAGTGCCAGAGCGGAACTGTTTTCGTCATTATACCTAATCGGGCCGACGAGCAGAAAGATTTTGGGATTGGTGATCCACAGAGAAAAATAAGGACACAGAGACAGAGGATGCCAGATAGTGAGCAGGAGGCAAGCGGATGTTCTTGCTCTGCCAGCCTTGGGAGCACCAGCATTTTTTTGACATTGAAGGAGGTGTGCCTCAATGTTATTTATTGCGATTTGCGTTTTGTGATCCGAGTATTACACTTTTATCGCTTGGACTTTGAGTTTCGTGATATTTGTTTTCGTGCACCATGCCTGCACCTACTGGATATTTTCATTTGTGCACTGTTATTGCACTTGATTTATGCTTTATACACCGTTTCATCGGTTTACGATTTATGCATATCTATTGCACTTGATATGGATTTTGTGCCTTCGCTGCACGTATTTATGATTCCGTGGATTTCGATACCGTCAATTTGATTTCGTGCATGTTGTATGCATTCGACTTGACTTATGCACTCGGTATAGCTCAAATGTGCTTACAGTGCATTGATACGTGTTTTGTGCACATAGTTGCACACATTTATGATTTTATATACCTTAGCACGCTCAGTGTTGTTTTTGTACGCATTTGAGACATTGAAGAGTTTTCGGGCACCTAGTGTACCAGATATTTGTTTTCGTGCATTTGTTGCACTAGAATTATGTTTTCGTGCACCATGCACTCTTGACATTCGTTATTGTGCACACTTCTGCACTAGATGTTTTGTGCGGATCTGACGCACTTGATTTAGATTTTCGCGTATATTGGGCGCATGGGATGAGAATTTTTGCACACCAGATGCACTTGATTGAGATTTTATTCGCGCATGTTAGTTGCACTTGGATGAGATTTTCGTGCACTCTAAATGCACTTGATGTTGTTTTCGTGCACACCATATGCACTTGACAGATACTTTCGTGCACACCCGTTGCACTTATTTTTTGTTTCTGTTCACATTCGTGGCACTTGTTTTGGAATTGTATTTTCGTGCGCACCAGACACACGTGATGTTGGATACGCCTTTTAAGACCGATTTTACTCATAAGCATCATATTTTCATGATGGGTACTATATTATATAGTAGCCGAGTAGGACTGATCTGAGGACAGTACCTGAGTAATTTTGCATGCATAAAAGTTTACCAAGAGGTTTTCAAAAAGTGGCTATAGTCTCGCTATTTCCTACGTGCCCAGGAGTGACATGAACTTTTACGAAGGAAGGCCTTTTGGGATATTTCAAAAAGATAGAACGTATATTTTGAAAAAAACATATATGCACGTATATTTACTACTTTACCAATGAGCGTCCGCCACTTGTGCCGTGAGTTACGCATCACACAGCGATTCGAAAAAATTGTGCATGTGTTTTATTCAGTTTTTAAAATGGTTTTACAAGGATGCATACTATATACGTATTATGATTTTGATTATAGTATATTAGATTTTAGCAATGGATTCGATATTTGCATCTCCATTATAACTCCAGTGATTGCGTGACGCTTGACGGAGTTCGATTTTAAGTTTCGCATTCGTTTTTATGCGCATTCGATGCGCTGTGATATTCTTGAGTATTTGGTGATTTTGAAGCCCCGTTGATTTGAACTGATTATTGAAACGTATATTTACTACTTTAAGGGGGGAAGATTGTAACATTTCAGAAATATAAAATATTATTTTTGCAATTTAAATAATAAAATAATATATTTTATGAAAACTATTCGATTGCGAATTGGGGTTTTCGTAAAATGGTATAATTATATACTAATATTTGAAAAATAATTAGAGATTAATATGCATTATTTATTAAAATGCTATTTATTGGATTTGGGCATTTTATAAATAATTATGCAATTATTTATATGCAAGTTTATATTAAAATTGATTAGTGCACTACTAATCATGATCAGGCCAAATCCAGTTTTGTATTAATCATGGGTGGTGCAGCATGACATGTTACATTTTGTTGTATGTTGTTTCATTTGTGTTTGTGGTACTTAGTTCTATTTAATTGAGAGAGGGAAAAAGATAAAGAGAAAAAGAAAAGAGAAGAAATGGGGGGACATAATGATGACAAGGGGCATGAGCTCAAGAGAGAGAGAGAGAGAGAGAGAGAGAGGATGGCTCCTACACCCTTGACCTTTCTTCATTTCTCATCCTTCATTCTTCTTCCTTCACTTCTTCTTCTCCTTCTCCTCCTTCCTCCACCTCCTCTACCTTCATGAAATCACCCCAAAAACCTTACTAAAATCTCACCTCACCTTCATTAAAATGCACACAATCTCATCCTACACCCCCTTAGTGAGCTCAAGTTTGGATTTTGAGCACTTTGGAGCATCTAGGGTTTTTCTTGAGTTGCTTCTATGAGGTACAACCCGCACTTATCATCTTATAATTAGTTTCTTAACCTTCTAGTTAAGTTTAGAATTCTTTTTAGTGAGATTAGTGATCTTAGAAATTCCTAGGTTGATATTTAGTCGATGTATGGACTTGTAGAGATGCAATTGAGGTGTAGTGAGTGTTTACAAGCCATTAGTGATGATATTCTGGACAGACTAGAAGACTAGAAACCCAATACACGAACTTAGAATTTTCCTGACATCGAGCTTTTGACAGTTTTTTATGGTTATATGGAATCTGGTATGACCCGAGAGCCCCATAAAATAAGTTCCCATCACAGTGAGACGAGCAGGAAACTAAGAATCTACTCTTGAAACCCGAGCCCCCACACCTGAAACCTGGCCGCAGATTTATTGCTTTGGCCGCAATTTGCGGCCACATTGTAGTGGATCTCATTGATTTTTGGATCATGGGTCCCTTATCTGATATCTAGACCTACCCTATATGCAAAATATTCTAATTTGACCTATGGTAGAATCTGGGAGTGGTTTTCTATATTGCTGATTTCGGTTTTCCGATTTCTATAAACTTGGTTTGATTTTGGATTTGGTCGTGGGACGTTTGTACATCAACGACGAGGGTTATTGGGTTGTTCTTGCATGCGTAGACTATAGGTTCTAACCTAAGAGCATTTCGTGTGCCATATCGGTTTTCGGACTTGGTTTTAATAACGTTATGACGTGTGTTGATTTATAGGTACCTTCGCGTGGACTTCCGAGACGACGAAGGAGATCAAGAAGCACTTCGACTTCGACTAAGTAAGGAGATTAGCATGTGAGTAGATTTATATCTACGAGGGAAGTCAGGTGGATGGCGTATAGCAACCCCGCAACCATTTTAATGGAAAAATCGATATATAATGATATGAGCGGATATGCTTGATATGTGGATGTGGGGCGATATGAATAAAAATACATGTGCCAAGATATGTAATGTGTTTAATATAGCGATGATATGAGATTGAGATATATATGATTTGAGGATGATAAGGATATGACATGACATTGATGTTATATATATGGATGAGAATAAAAGATGATATGATGTACGAGACCTTAGATCCATACCTTTGTTGATGAATAGGACGATTAGATCCTGATTTTGTTTGATGACACCGTACGATGGATTGCCGTACACGATATGATATACCGGATGATTGATCCGCACTCGTGATTTGAGGATGACGTTCAAGGATATTGCCACATCTGATACTATGACGTTGGATCGCCGACGTAAAAATTTCACCTGAACCATACTTATTTCCAAAACCGATGAATCGTATGTACTTTTAAATGGAAAACTCAAGGGACGCTACGGATTTTGAAGTGGTGTCTTTTCCTCAAAAACACCGTATCCCCCACTTTCAAAATAGAATCCGTATTATTTAAACTGACAGTATGGTTTATGTGTAGTTACATACCTTATTATTGTTCAGGTTTATGTTGGATTATCCCTCGTGACATACGTACTATGTTACCGGTATTTACCGTTATATGATATCTTCTACTCGTACACCTGCACAATTATCGATGATACGCATGTTACACTTACACAGATTTGCCAGCTTACACATTCATTATCGGTAATTGCCATGCCATTTACACAGTAAAACTACTATATCACGGTATAACTTTTAACAGTAAAGTAAAATCATTGTTTAGTAATTATCACATGAGATGCTTAAAGTACTGTTTTATGTTTTTCATATACTGCACTTTATGGTTGCATGCGTATGGGATGCTATTTTCATGAGATTTCTGAATTTGAGAACCGCTAATATATTTCAAAAGAATTATGATTGTTTTAAAAATGTGGTTTCTAGTGATATGATATTTCGTTTCCACCATGAGTTTTCTCGATTCTGAGCTATGTGATACTCGATTCGAGGTGTGAGGAGGAACCGTCTGCGGGTACATGGTGGACCCAGTAAGGTACCCCGGGATAAGAAGATCATAGTGAAAACGATGAGACTGGCAGGGGATCTACCTACCGGTGATAGTTTAGACCCGGCAGTTATCCGGAGGATACCGGCCGGAGTCGTGAGATGGATATGAGGGCCGATCTGAGGATGTGGTGCCTGAGATATGAGCATTTACGTGTCGATGCTGGACAGATGTTTCATGATGTTTCGAGTGCCGATATATGACACTTAGGTTCCATGATATTGATGTGTTGTTGATGGACACACGTTGGTTGATATTCACATACATACAGGCATATGATTCAGATGATTGGATTTTATATGTTGCTATTGGCACGACTCTATTGTTGATACATATGCATACATGGTCACCCTAGATACCATAATATTACCTTTATGATATAGTATGACCTAGGGATCGTTGTCTATTCGAGTTCTACTTACCAATATTTTCTACTCACGAGTTGGCAACTCACCCCCGTTGTACCATAGTTTTCTTACATGTTCGACCGTTTGGATCAGTAGCGGTATCACTGGCACACCACTTCTTTCTGGGTGTTTTTCTTTGGTAGGTGGGACACACATTGGACCGTGACCACTCTTGTACCTTTTATTTCTATTGTATCTAGATAAACTCCATCAATCAGAAACTAGACTTTGTATATTGTTAGACCTAGACAGACTTATGTATTTGCGAGACTTAGAGCGAGATAGGTGTATATTAGCTATTTTGAGCTGATGATGTCTTTCTTAATTTGTTATTCTTTCTGTGTTGATCTACGCCATAGGGCGTCGTATATATGCTTTTGCGTAGTTATGATTCCACCAATTGGCGAAGAGCTAGCTCCCACTTGGGGATGCCTATATATTGCATGTATCTGGTTTTGGATCAAAATATACAAGGGTGGTGCTGCCCAAATTTTTAAGGACGAAAAATGTTTTCAACTATAGTATATAATCCACTTTTAATTTCATATATCATTATTTATGCATTTAAAGAAGAACTTTATTTCATTATATTTTTATTTCAAAACTGCACCTCGACTATTTTCTGCAAAAAGGTTTAGATTTCTGGGTTGCGGCTTATTTGAATTACGTTACGCTTTTAGACGTTGCGTAATTTAAGTGCCGGTCACGTGCCAAATTCCGGGTCGTGACAGTAACCGTGGGAAATTTTTTTAAGGGCTCGATGATAAAGTAAACGTCCAGGCATCTGTTTTACTTTTTTATAAATATCCCTTGTTTGTTCCTACGGTGTCCACCGTAGAGGTTTTTCTTGTGGCGCTATAGGGGCAAACACAATACAAAATTTTAAATTCTTTTTATATTATATATTCCCCTACGATGGACACTGTAGTGGCTTCCTTTTCCCCTACGGTATAAACCGTATGGCCAAATAAAAGTTGCCCCTACAAATTTTCCCATCCGTAGGGGCAACCCACATTTGCAGTAGTGCCAACCAAATTTACATATAAGTAGATTTTAATTTATTTAAAAGGTATATTTACCAAAAACCAACTTGTGTTTTCATATTTTTATTAAAAAAAACCCAAACGGTTTATTTTTTTTAACAAAAAACCTCATATAGTTTGCTCCATGAGCAAGAAAAAAACCATTCTTTGGATTCGGGAGAAACCCAATACTTCTAATTTTTTCGAATAATCTTAAACTACACCCATATATGACATGTAGATGACTTATAAAAGCATTTTTATACCCAAAATGGCTTTCCTATGATGTGGTTTCAAAAATATATCTTTCTGTTTGGTTACTGTAATAAAGATGGTGAGAAAGAAATTTTGAGTATAAAAATATTTTTACAACTTATATGAATGTGACATGTGTGTATATTTCGAGAATATAATCTTTACAGATTTATTTAATTTTTTTTGTAATTTTACTATATATCTTTACTATTATAACTAGAAGTCCTCAGACGATGTCATTAATTAACAAAATAAAAAATAGAAAAAATGGAAAAATTCCAATAGCCAAACTTGAGCATTAGAGATGTTCGTTTTATCCACCATAAAAAGAAAAAAATAAGAAGATAAAAAGTCAACGACTCTCTCTCTCTTTCTTTTATTCATTACACATTCTCTCTAATGATCAAAAGACCAAAAGAAATATGACTTACAAATTTATATATAAACCCTTATATCTTTGTTATTTTGCATAACTCATAAATTTCTCAATTCTATTATTAGCACTACTTACATATATTTAATTTAAATTTAGAAAAACTATAAATATCTTTAGAAACTTTCAAGTACTGTCCCGAATAAAAAAAATTCCACATGCCTTCGGTATATAATGTTAGTGATCGGTGTTAGGGTCGCAACACTTGCGGACCACGATGGAAAACTAGAATGAAAAATTTATATGCATAGCACCAACACAAACACAAGATCATTCAAATACTAATTGTTACACAAAACAAGAGAACAAATGAAGGGGTTCGGGGGCTACAACCTTTGTAGCATGACAACTCTCTAGTGGAAGATCCATACTAAGCTCCATTGTTTTTAGATCGAGCTTGATCGTTGACCAGCACGTCGAAAATGATTCACGGTGAAAGCAACCTACCCAAGCACTCACTTCACAGAAGAACACTTATATGGTGAAGGAACTAGCTTTAGCATGTTGCTAATAGGTAGAAATAGTAGATGGACGTGGATATCACTCTCTTTTTCTCTCTCTTTTTGGTTCCCTTCATTTTTCTTTCTCTTGAGAAGAGAAGAAGAAGAAAGAAAAAAGAAGAAGAAGATGAAGTCTAAGGATCAACCTTTTTTTCCAAAAAGAATATGAAGAGCAGAGAATGAGTGTCTACTCTCTTCTCTCTTTCTCTCTCTTCATAAGTGTCATGTGTAGAGAGAGGTGGCCCCTACCTCCTCACATCCTCACATGGCACATTTGCCATCTAATGACTTTTATGCATATGTATAAAATACATATTGTAATACCCGGTATCTAAATCCCGTATTTGATAAAATTTTAATTTCCTTTTTCTAAAATTTTCCCTTTAATTTCTTTTCTCTTCTCATTTTTCTTTTCCTCCCCAACCAGGTCCAACTCCACTTTCTTTCTTCTCTTTGTTTTCTCTAAGGCCTAAGGCCCGAGCTCCCTTCTCTTCCCTGCTTCCTTCTTCTTCTTCCTTTTCTCCCGCGTATAACCTACGACCCAGTCCATGCCACCAACTAAAGCCGCGATTTGTACGCCCATCGCCCGATATTGCACTTCAAAGCTCAACATATCCTCACATTCTTTCTCATATCTCCCTCTTTCTCTCACTCCCTCAATCTCAATCTATTTCTCTCTTTTTCCCTCTTCTCCTCAAACCAACCATCGAGATCTCCTGAGCCGCCGCCGCCGAGCTTCTATCTCCCCATCCACCACACCGCAACCATCACCAACCACCACTCTTCCCAACTTTCTCTCACAACCCCACTTCCTCTCAAACCACCACCCGAGCCTACTGCATCGCCAGCACCACCATCTTCGGCGATCGCCACCGAAGCCTGCACATCGCCGAGCTTCCCCTCTGCACACCGCAACCGAGCTCCGTCGCTGTAATATTTTGAAAATTATAAATATTATTTTATAATTTCAATATGGATATTATGAGTTTTATGGAAATAATACCGAGTATGGATTTGGATTTTTCAGATTGGTATCCGTATATATATTTATTTTTGGGAATTGGAAAATATGAGATATTTTGGTATGAAAAGTATATTTATTTTTGGGAAATGATATGGGGTTTTTGTGTTAATTGTATTATTGGAGAGAGAGAGAGAGAATGGTAGAGACCATGACTCTATCCATACCCTAACCCACACCCTCATCCCCTCATTTTTACCTTACATTTCTCTCTCCTCGCAAATATCTTCTACACTCTCTAAAAAATATCCTAACCCCTAAACCCAAATTCCTCCAAAAAACCCAAGTATTTCTTCATCAAACCCAAAATTTGTGCCATGTCTTGCAGGTAGAACCCTAAAGACTTCAAGTGAAGCCATCACAACTTCAAATATCTTCAAGTGACCATCTATAGAGCTTGGATCACCTTTAGTTCACACCCAATTGATAAAAATCCCTCTTTCTACAAGTTGTATAAGTTTTTAAAGTAGCAGCCATGTGAAAGCTATATATTTTATATAAAAAATTAAATTTTTGGGTTGAATTCTTTTTAGTTTGGTTTTTGAAGTGATCTACTATTAGTGGTAAGAATTAGTATAGTTTACTTGATGACTACACCCTATTTGATGACAAATACCATTTCCATAGATATTCGTATAATTTTGTTGCCAATTATGGCAATGATGATTAAGGATTGTGTTCTTATGAACTTGAGATGAATTATGGATTTTGTCCTTATGAACTTGATATTTTCTATGGATTTCGAGAAACCACAATATGATTTTAAAACTTGTATTTGCAAAAGTGCGGTTTTTTCTTGATATAATGATTTGAGAGTCCACCATGATTTTTCTATGAATTTATGTTGAGATTATCCAATTTCAAGGCTGGGGGAGGATTATACCGTTTTCGGATACATGGTGGACCCGGTGCGGTATCAAGGGCAAGAAGCTTGTATACAAAGGCGAGGTGAGCCTAGCGAGGATGAATACTGACCGGTGATAGCATTAAACACGGTGGATATCCATAGGATTCCAACCGGTGCGAGATCATGGATAAAGTGGATATGATCGAGGATTTCATTGATTTAAGGACTGGTCTAACTGACAGTGCCTAGGAAAACACATGAGATTTACGTGTCGATGATTGGCACGGTTTTATAATGATTTTATTGATGATGTGTTTCCATTTACGCGATCTGATTATGATACGCTTTATTTGATATGTTATGATATATGTGGGGGATCAATATGGATACCCTGCACAGATTGAGATGGTTTATCCTACATTGTAACCGAACAAGATTGGTCATAGAGAAAGTACCTGAAATACTATTTTCATATATCGTTATATATTAAAGAGGTTTTCAGAGGAGTTATAGCCTCCCTATTTCCCATGTGTCTATGATGAAACAAGAAACCTTCAAAAGAAAACCCTTTTGAAATCATTTTCAAAAGAAGTGATGTATACTCTAAACAAAATTGCATATATTGCTTTATAAATGAACGTCCGCTACTTGTGCCATGATATACAGATCATACGATTATTTTGAAATGATTTACATACATATATCTTTCGGCTACTTTATATGCTTACTTGGATACATGTTATATATGAGATGATTACGCGATTCATTGGGATGCGTTTATAGTACTTATGTAGTATTTATGTGTTATTACATATTATGACAGTAATATAATTTATGACTTATGTAGATCGTTTTTCATACGATTTCTATCTTATGATATCATTTTATTCACGACTTGGTAACTCATCCCCGTTGTGCCTTAGCACTTGCAGGACTGACCGCTCGGATTGCAGCGACTTGTCGTCACACTTTTTTTTGGGTGATTGCTTTTGATAGGTGGGTTACATGGTTGTATCGTAAATGCCTTTTGTATATGTATTATGATTCTTGGATCTTGTTAAAAACTCTATCGACCATATGTATTATCCACCACTTAGAGATGAAACTTAGATATGTATTGTTTTGAATGTCGAACTCGTTTGTAGTCGACTTGAGTTGTTTATTTTCATGTCTATTGTTTTCTGCTTGGGATTCTTCACCTTGGGAATCATATATATATTTGCGTAGATTGTGTCTCCGCTATGTAGTCGTGAGCTAGCTCCCATTTGGGGATGTTTGTTATATTATATGCATTGTACTAGTTTTTTACAAAATTTACAAAGGAGGTGTTGTCCGATTTTTAAATGATGAACATGTTTTAAATCGAACTTTATTTATGTTTCAAAACAATCTTGATTTTATATTAGAAACCCTTTTTCAAAACTAAAACTCCATTATTTTTTATATAGTTTAGATTTTGGTTTTTGGCTTACTTGGGTTACGGTGGGATCCTATAGACTTCACGTTATTCAAATGCCGGTCACGTGCCATTTTAGGATCGTGACAGTCGCCATCGCCGACAGAACTAACGGCTGCAATTACCGAGCCCCACTTAGTCACCATCGCCTAATTGTCACCTTCGCCTTCATCACCGACGACCCTATCACTCCTGTTGATCACCATCAAACCGAGTTCCCCTCCATCGTCACAGTCGCCGTCGTCACTAGTTCCTGTCGCTGTGGTTGCAGATTGCCTCCCCATTGTCATTGCTATCAGCCGAGCCTTGCCGTCACCATTGCCTCCGTCTGCTGCGCACCGTTGCTTCCGTCACCTGCACCGCCAGCGTCGTCACTGTCACCGCCGTCTCCGTCGTCAGCGCAGCTGATCTCGCCATACATGATCCAGGATTGCGTCCATGCCTTGCTCGTATCATGCCTAAGCCGCGCACGCACCCAACACGCATCACGTACACACCGCGCACTGTGCCAAGGTCTGCGCCGTTTCGTTGTCTTCTCGTGGGTCGAGGAGAACCCCTACGCATTCGTGTCACTTTTATTTCAGTGACCTAAGGCAAGCGTTCCCCACTTGCTGTCATGCTAAATTATTAAACTATATATATATATATATATAATTGAAAAGGTAAATTATAATTACGTTGTGTTTGTATTCGAATTAGAATTTAATTGTGAACCATAATGTTGTGAACTCTAATGAACTGAGCATATAATGTGTCCAATACTCTGTGTTAAACATATAGAAATTATAGGGATCAAATACCATTTGTTTTCGTTAGATAAAACCATGATTCATGTAGTTACGGTTTTATACGCTAAAGTGTTCGATCAAATGTCCTGAACCAAAACCTTAATTTAAAATGCTCAAATTTATAATCACTAGATTCATTTACTATTAATTGGTTTTGTGTAAAAGTTTGGGTTTAAGATATTGAAGTTTCGCACATAAAATATCGTCCCCAATAGGCGATGACAAATCTGAATATACCGTGTATGCTGCCTTGAGAAATTCATAATAAATCAAATAAAAATATTCTTGTAACGCTCTTGGGCTTTTAATGAAACTAACGCGATAACCTGAACATCTATAATAAATTTTACTGAAAATTGTGTAGTTACGATACCGTAAACTGGGGAGAAATACGCCTCGAAATTGCAGTTTAGAGCAATATTCTCCATTGCCAAATGTTTTGAAACCTTGTTATAATCATGTAGAAACACACTACTATGTCGATAACCATATCGATGAGTAGATAAATGAGTTATCTATCATTTGATACTATTTTCAATCATTTTCACTACCATTTGATATTTGAATACATTTTACACTACTAAGGTTTATTGCTGTTTTTTTCTGCTGTGATGATTATACCTAACGACCTTGCAATGACCAAAATTCTCTCTAAACACATGATATAAATGTCATGTTTGTTAATGTTGAAATTTAATTGAAAAATATAGAATTTATCGAACTGTGGCGACCCTAAATTCAGAACATTATGTATAGTAAATTCCACTTGAAATTGAATCTTCGGTTCTGAAACTGGAATTTCAGCAGTGTTTATCTAATTTAAAATGAGCATATCTCATTATCCGGGATAGAAATCGAGGTGAAACTAATTTTTTTGATTAGTTGAGCGAGTCTACTTTCTGCGAATTTTATATTGTCCTGCCAAATTCTGATCGAATGCATTTTTAATATATTTTGCAAACTAATTGATATTGGCTGTCCATTAATGGTTAAGGTTTATTTAATATATTTCTACCCTGCCGTATGACTGTTTTACACTCAAGCTTGGTTGTTCATACCATATAACATAGTTAACTAAATATCACTACATAGTAATGACTTGACTCATGTTTAGAACCCATCTATAATGACTTCATCATTATGATGCAGACCGTATATTCATACAAGATACTACATTTCCTTTTATATCGACATCTTATACTTATACAAATGACATTAAAACGTATTCACTGATTGGAATACTAAATTACATGTCCTGGAATATTTATTCGTGTTTACGTGTTTTCCCACTCCGTGATATTATTGTGATTATTGGAGATTTGTGTCAAGAACCTGTCCAGTCGGCATTCATGTTTAGTGATTGGGTTTAGTGTTGTAATATAGCTTAGAAACACGGGTTTTTTTTGGGATAGTTTGAGTGTGAGTTCGATCAACGGAATTTCAGGAGTTCCATTACCGGTATATTTCATGAATATGTGTTGTTGTGATACTGGGATGAAACGTTATAATTTGTGAATATGTGTTGCTGTGGTACTGGGCTGAAATGATATATTTCATGAATACATGTTGTTGTGGTATCAGGTTGAAACGGTATATTATATTAATTACTCTTGAATCAGGCCTGTTTTCCCTTGCTCCTGGACGATAGCCATAGGTTTGAGAGTACTTCAGCGGTGGTTGACTCTCATGCTCGAACTGACGATAGGTTAGCTTACCCTTGTTAAACACAGAACTCTTTTCCACCATTCAATTTCAAATAACATAAAGACTCTTAGGTTTAGCGACATGAATATACATTTGACTATTGCAATGATTCACCTGTTATACACCTATATATTCATGTTATTTCATACTCTTGCATTAATGCTTTATATATTCCAGTTCATGATTTTGTTCTTGCATATATTATATACTGTATATTATTATTATGGTTTCACTCTGACAACCTGAGTATGTATGTTCAAAGAAAGAAATGGATTCAACCCCAGAATAGGACCAGCCTATTTCAATGAGATTGCGGAGATCTAGACCAGCGACGTCAGCTTTAACATTTCATTTGCTTTCATTAAAGGAACAATTGTGGCCATTTTTTTAGTTATTTCTTTTGCTGTTTAAAGACGTTTATCTGTTAAATTCTTATTTGTTTAAATGTAATAAAATAGTGACTATTATTTCTCTTTACTCTGTTCTTGATTACTACTTACCATATAAACTAGAAGTCGAAGTGTGACTACGACAAGATTTTTCCTTGACCGTAGGAGTATGGCTGGTCTAATTACCCCTCGTATTCCATATTTTGGGAAGTGGGGCATGACATTGTTTTGTTAATATCAGAGCACCAGGTTTAGATTGAGATTATAGTTTCTGATATGGGCTTGGCAATTAAAGTCGCTAAATCGGTCTAGATTTTAACCTTGTTTCCCAATTAGGAATTCTTTCTTGACTAAGATTCCTATAGTATGTCCTGCTACATGTAGGGATTCTTTACCGCCATGCCTAGGTTTAGGGTTGCATCACACATGCTATAACAAAAATTTAAGGGGGTGCTAAACAATCCAACCATGAATCGAACTAGAAAAATAGAGTAACAAAATATAGTATCTCATACTATCTAGTGTCTAACACTAAGTGGGAAGAAATACAACCTTTGTAGACCTCCTCCTTGACTCCTTGGATCGTGTAAGGTTTGAACCGGTTGGCCTGTATCCTTCCGCGTCTATGATGATCCACCATGAAGTCCCTTTGCACCAAGCTCCAAGCTTCACTTGATCAAGGATGAAGATGAAGCAAACACTCCACACTAGTGTGCTATACTAAAGTAGAATGGTGATGTGGGTTTGGATCTCACTTAAAAACCTTTTCTTTTTAATTTCTTCTCTTTCTTTTAAAACCCTAGAGAGATTTGAGGAGAGAGAGGAAGAAGGAGATGGATCAAGCTTGACTCAATAGAATAATATGAATAACCCTAACTAAACTCAAGAGAGTAAGTGAGAGTCATGCCATGCTAAACTATGGTTACAAAATATCTAGATATTTTGTAACTTGAGTTTAAGCAAAACCATGGGCGAAAACCATGGGTAATTAAACCATGGTATTAATCCCATTTTTTCTTTTCTCAAATAATCAAAATATCTAAATATGTAACCATGTAAGTCTTGCATTGCCACCACCAATGTATCATCAACCATGACACATGTATGCTTGCATGTGTGCATCCATATCAACATATACATACACTCATGCATGCATCATAAAGAAATAGGTTTTAATAAATAAGCTAATGGATTTAATATTAAATCAACACTTGATTTAATAACCCAGTCATATCACATACGACCAGTCTAATAGTAAGCGCCCGATTAAAATATGGTTTCCAATACACGCATTTAATCGAGCTCCTGCGTATATCATATATGCACCCCTACATCTTTTCTCCTGAGCTAGGAGACCCCTTTGTGGGACTCTAAAACTCGTCAATACGCAAGCAGTAGGCAGTGATCACATCACATGCCCACAAACCGTCAGTAGCATAAGTTGTACGTAATGTCTCCCAGGTATTGAGCGATCAGAAGAAATACAAGCAAACCTGATAAAACTCCCGTCGAGCCAACTGGTAACACTTACCGTACAGTACGGTCTCTTCGTCAGATATGCTGCATATCAAGTATATGGATGGTATTGTCGAACCCAATAACTCAATATGTTATGCCGATATATGGCTTATAACAGATCAAGAAACTACTGATAACACTTATCAGTAAATCTCAGCAGCCCTGGCTAGGAAGTTCCTGTTATAACCAATCGTACATAGTGCAACATCAACCCCCAATACCGGGAGAGATGAAACCCCTCCTATCACTCATTCCCTTTATGTGTCTCAGGACTGTATCCAAAATCCACCTATCTGCACGACTCAGTAGAGCCGTGGTAGGGTGGAGATCAAAGTACAGTGGGAGGCACACAAAACTCCATGACGATCTCGGGTCTACAAACTAACCTGTACCAGTGTCACCTGAGAACTGCTATCCGACGATAAATATAATACCACAAAGGAGTTCTCGGCGAGTTCGTTCAGTGTATCCAGTCTCACTGAGCACCCGTATACGGTCTTTGGTGTCACCACACCAATGGATATGGCATCATCCACCGCCCATCATATAGGACAAGCAACGTATACGCTAGTCTACTCTGGTGATATCGATGCCCCATCTCGATACACTCACGACTAGGAACATTTCAAGGATATGCTCATAAACTACACATGTCCCACTAGTATGATCCGCATCATAATCTCAGTAGTCAAGCATATCTTAAGGGCTATATCAACATGTACTAAATGAATGAAAGCATGATCAAATGAACATGTCAAGATAAAAGTGCAACCAGATAGCATACTATCATGTCGAGCAAGAATATCCCCTGAATACACACACACACACATACCGGTACATACACTATCATATAATGGCCTCTAGGGCATACATATATCCAACACTACATACTTTGACTTTATCTGGTTGAGTTTTGGGTAACTTGAAAAAGTTACGTAGTTGTAACCATAAACTGCAGCCAAATTACAATGCGCTACTTTGCTTGAGTGACTTGGAGTTCTAACTTTGATTGAGTATTACCTTGCCACATATTCATGTTTTGATTGTCAAATCTCCATCTCCCTAGTTAGCTTATATCGTTCCCGGGTTTTCAAAGATATTTTCCATGTCTTCATCCTAGTACTTTTCTTGCTAATCTTAATTCTGCTTACATTTCTTTCCGAACCCGATGTATTCTCAGGTCTTCGTTTCTTCGAAATTGTCACATCACGTTACATAACATTAAATTCCTATTAGAGTCACACAGCGGAAGCGTTGTGGGCCCATAACCTACCTGGAGAACACGAGGAGATCCGCCAACGCTTTCCCTTCATTTTGTAGTAGCTCGTTATTGTTATTTTCGTTAAATTTCGAGGATGAAATTTTCTATAAATGGCGTGTGATGTAATACTCGATTTCCAAATTCCGCATTTGATAAAATTTTAATTCCTTTTTTCCAAAATTTTACCTCTAATTTCTTTTTCCCTTCTTTTCTTTTTCTCCCTAACTACCGGGCCTAACTCCTCTTTTTCTTCTTTCTTTTCCTTTTCTTTTCTTTGTTTTCCCTAAGCCCTAGCAGCCCTCTCTTTCCTGATTCATTCTTCTTCTCCTTCTTCCTATCCTTCCTTTTCTCCTACATATAATCCACGACCCAGCCCCTGCCTCCAACTGCAGCTGCGATTTGTGCTCCCATCACCCAATATTGCGCCTTAAATCTCAACCTCTCCCCTCTCTCTGATATCTACCACTCTCCTTCTCACTTACTTTCTCATCTCTATCTATCTCTCTCTTTTTTCCTCTTCTCCTCAAACCAACAACTGAGCTCCTTTGAGCCGCTGCCGACAAGCCCCCACATCGCCGTCCGCTTCACCGCAACCTCCAACAACCACCACTCCTCCCCACTTCCTTTCACACCCATATTTCCTCTCAAACCACCACCCAAGCCCACTGCATCTTCGGCACCACCATTTCCAACCATCTCCGGCGACCAACACCGAAGCCTAAATGTTGCGGAGCTTCCCCTACGCACACCGTAACCGAGCTCTGTCGCCATCACCGACAGCAGCAGCGGCTGCAACCATTGAGCCCCCTCAGTCACCAGCGCCACTCCGTCACCTTCGGCTTAGTCGCCGACAACCCCATCACTCCCGTCGATCACCATCAAACCAAGCTCCTCTCCATCATCCCAGTTACTGTCGCCACTAGTTCCTGTCGCTGTCGCGGTAGCTTTCCTCCCCGTTTTCATCGCCATCAGTCGAGCGTTACTATCGCCGTTGCCTCTGTCGTGTGCACCGCCATCCAAGCCACTGTCGCCACGCTATTACCGCCGCACTGTCACCGACATCGTCAGCATTGTCGTTGTCTCCGTACCTGATCCAGGATCACATCTGTGCCCCTATCGCATCGTTCCCAAGCCACGCATGCACCATGTATACATGCATCATGCACGTACTGCGCACTGTGCCCAGCTTCGCGTCGTTTTGTAGCCGTCTTGTTTCTTGAAGCGAACCCTTGCACGTTCGTATCGCTTCTATTTCGACGACCGGCAAGTGTTCCCCACTTGCTGTCATACTAAATTATTACACACTATATATATAATATAATATAATTAAAACAGTAAATTATAATTACTTCGTGTTCGTAATCAAATTAGAATTTAATTGTGAACTGTAATGTTGTGAACTATGATGAAATGAGCATATAATGGTTCCAATACCCCATGTTAAACATATATAAGTTACAGGGATCAAATCTCGTTTGTTCCGGTTAGATAAAACCATGATTCAGGCAGTTACGGCTTTATACGCTAAAGTGCTCGATCAAATATATTGAACCAAAACCCTAATTTAAAATGCTCAAATTTATGATCAATAGATTCATTTACTGTTAATTAGTGTTGTGTAAAAGTTTTGGTTTAAGATATTGAACTTTCGCAAATAAAATACAACAACAACTGAGCCTTTTATCCCAAGCATATAGGGTAGGCTACATGAACCAACATGAGAATCACGCCGGGTCCAGCACATGAATCCTCTGTCTCCACTCACTTCTATCGAACAATATACTTTCATTGAGTCCTTTGGCAACCATATCGTTTCGTATCACCTCCATCCATGTTTTCTTCGGTCTCCCTTTTGCCCTTTTGCCATTGCCCATATCGAGAGTATCTGTTCGTCGAACCGGTGCTTCCATAGGTCTGCGTCGCACATGACCAAACCATCTTAGCCGATTTTCCCGCATCTTCTCCTCCACGGGTGCTACACCAACTTTTGCACGACTATCCTCATTTCGCATCTTATCTTTTCTAGTATTACCGCACATCCAACGAAGCATGCGCATCTCCGCTACGTGCATTTCTGTGTATGATTCTTCTTAGGAGCCCAGCATTCTGTACCATATAATAAGGCAGGCCGAATAGCGCTCCGATAAAACTTCCCTTTCAATTTTAACGAAAAGTTACGATCACACAAAATCCCTGTTGCACTCCTCCATTTTAACCAACCAGCTTGGATATTTTGATTAACATCACTATCGATCTCCCCATTCCTTTGGATGATGGAACCTAGATATCTAAACTGGTAGCTCGGTGATATCTCTTGCCCTTCCAATGTTATACCAATATGGTTTTGACTTCTCTGGCTACTAAATTTGCAGTGCATATATGCTGTCTTGGACCTGCTCAATCTGAATCCCCGAGATTCCAATGTTTGCCTCCATAATTCCAATTTAGCATTAACCCCTGCTTTCGTCTCATTTACTAGAACAATATCATCAGCGAATAGCATACACCAAGGGACCTCATCTTGGATAGTTCTAGTAAGCTCATCCATCACGATGGTAAACAGGAATGGACTTAATACAGATCCTTGATGTAAACCAATAGTAATCGGAAAATCACTTGTTAAGCCGCCGCAAGTTCTGACATTTGCCACTACTCCGTCGTACATATCCTTAATTATGTCAATATACTTGACGGGGACCCCCTTCTTCATCATTGTCCCCCATAATACCTCTCTAGGTACCTTGTCGTACGCATTTTCTAAATCAATAAATATCATATGCAAATCTCTTCTCCTCTCTCGAAAGCGCTCGGCAAGTTGACGAAGCAAATGAATCGCCTCTGTCGTCGATCGTCCAAGCATGAACCTAAATTGGTTCTCTGTTATCTTAATATCCTTCCTTAGCCTGTGTTCAATCACTCTCTCCTAAAATTTCATGGTGTGACACATCAGTTTTATTCCACGGTAGTTTGAGCAACTTTGAATGTCACCCTTATTCTTGTAGATAGGTACAAGGATACTTTTTCTCCATTCATTTGGCATCTTTTTTGTCTGCCAAATCTTATTAAACAGATCTGTCAGCCATTTAACGGCTATTTCTCTTAAGCATCTCCAAATCTCGATAGGAATCCCGTCAGGACCAACCGCTTTTCTTAAACCCATTCTGTTCAAAGCTTCTTTAACCTCAGGAAGTCTTATTTTACGCATGAAATCACGATTTATATCTTGAGATTGAATGACAAGTCCATCCAAATTCTTAGTAATGCTCTCATTGAACAATTTGTCAAAATAATCTCTCCATCTTTCCTTGATATCCTCATCTCGAACTAAAACCTTCTGATTTTCATTTTTGACAAACTTGACCGCACATAAGTCTCTAGTCTTCCTTTCCCACATTCGAGCAATCCGGTATATATCATTTGCAGCCTCTTTAGTGTCTAATTTCTCGTACACCTCCTTGTAGACCTTAGATTTAGCTTCCCGAACAGCTTTCTTAACTTCCTTTTTAGCCATTTTGTACTTCTCAAATCTCTCTACATCTCTACTTTTCTTCAAATCTTTATAAGAATCCCTTTTAATTTTAATAGCAGCCTTTACATCTTCATTCCACCATGATATGTCCTTAGATGGTGGAGCACCACCTCTCGACTCACCAAGTAGATCTCTAGCTACTTTCTTGATACAACTAGCCATTTCGCAAATAAAATGCCATCCCCAATAGGCGACGACAAATCTAAATATTATTGTGTATGCTGCCTTAAGAAATTCATAATAAATCAAATGAAAATCTTCTTGTGACTTTCTTAGGCTCGTATTGAAGCCAACTCAATAACATGAATACATATAATAAATTCTATTGAAAATTGTGTGGCTAGGATACAGTAAACTGGAGATAAATGCGGCTCTAAACCGCAGTTCAACAGTATTCTCTATTGAGACCTGTTTTGAAACCCTGTTATAATCCTGTATAAACACACTAATATGTCGAGAGAAATATTGATGCATATATAAATGGGTTATCTATCATTTGGCTCTGGTTTCATTCATTTTCACGGCTTTTTTATATTTTTAATGCATTTCATAATACTAAGGTGTTTTGTTGTTTTTCTGCTGTGATGATTATACCTATCAATCTTACAATGAATATAATTCTCTATACACACATGATATAAATGTCCCGTCTATTGAGTTAGAAATTTAACTGAAAAATCTAGAATTTATCAAACTGCGGTGATTTTAAATTCAAAACATAATCTATAGTAAATTCCACTTAAAGTTAGATCTCCAGTTCTGAAACTGGAATTCTAGCAGTGTTTATCTGATTTAAAATGAGCATATCTCCCTATCCCGGATTGATATCGAGGAAATACCATTTTTTTAATTATCTTAATGAGTCTCCTTTCTGTGACTTTTATATTGTCCTGCCAAATTCTGATCGAATGCGTTTTTAATAAATTTTGCAAGCTAATTGATACTGGCTATCTATTAATTGTTAAGATTTATTTAATGTATTTCTACCCTGCCGTATAACCGTTTTACCCTCAAACTTGGTTGTTCATGCTATATAACATAGTTAACTGAATATCACTACATAGTAATGGCTTGACTCAATTTTAGAACCTATCTATAATGACATCATCATTATGATGCAGACCGTACACTCACACATCATACTACATTACCTGTTATATCGACATCCTATACTTATACAAATGACATT
This sequence comes from Agapanthus africanus, assembly GCA_030015575.1. NCBI lineage: Eukaryota > Viridiplantae > Streptophyta > Magnoliopsida > Asparagales > Amaryllidaceae > Agapanthus > Agapanthus africanus. Next base: position 42,400,272 of record JASDDO010000010.1, read on the forward strand.
AAAACGTTTTCACCAATTGGAATGCTAAATTACATATCCTGTAATATTTATTCGTGTTCACGTGTTTTCCCACTCCGTGATATTATCGTGATTATTAGTGATTCATGTCTAGAACCTGTCCAGTCGACATTCGTGTTTCTTTATTGGGTTTTAGTGTTGTAATATAACTTAGAAACGCGGGGGTTTTGGGGTAGTTTGAGGGTGAGTTCGATCAACGGAATCTCAGGAGTCCCATTTCAGGTATATTTCGTGAATATGTATTGCTGTGATGTCGGGATGAAATGGTATAATTTGTGAATATGTGTTGCTGTGGTACCGGGATGAATCGATATATTTCATGAATACATATTGCTGAGGTACCAGGCTGAAACGGTATATCATATTACTGACTCTTGATTCGGGCCCGTGTTTCATTGTCCCTGGACGATAGCTTTTGGATTGAGAATACCTCTACGGTGGTTGACGCTCATGCCCGAACTGACGATTGGTTGCTTACCCTTGTTAAACAAAGAACTTTTATCCACCGTTCGATTTTAATAACATAAAGACTCTTAGGTATAGTGACATGAATATTGTCACGACCCGGAAATGGCACGTGACCAACATTTGAATCACATGAAGTATATAGTAGCCCACCGCAACTCAAGTAAGCCAAAAACTAGAAATCTAAACCATTATAGAAAATATTGGAGATGTAGTTTTGAAAAAGGGTTTAAATATTGAAATCAAGTTTTTTTTATAGTATAAGTAAAGTTTGATTTAAAACATATTCATCGTTTAAAAATTGGACAGCAGATCCTTTGTAAATTTTGAATAAAACAAGCACAATAATATATGGGAATAATGGAAGAAAGAGGCTATAGGAGGGGATTTCCTCCTATGGCATCGAAAAAATACAACCTCCACCATTTTTTCCGACAATCGGCATCCATCATCATCATTGTTATCATCTAAGATGTGCATACACCAAATTTCATATGATTCCACCACTTTTTAACCGTTGAATTAGCAATGTAAAAAGTTCTATTGTCGGTAAACCATTAATTTTGCACCAACTAAATCAACGGTAAAAAAATGGTATAATCACATGAAATTTGGTGTATCCACATCTTAGATGATAAAGATAGAGATGAGGGATGCCGATCGTCAAAAAATATCATGGAGGGTGCATTTTTCCGAAGCCATAGGAGGAAATTCCCTCTTATGACACCTTTCCTCCATTAACCTCATAGTATATATATAAAGCATCCCCAATGGGAGATAGCTTCCATTCCCAACAACAGAGCAACGACACAGTTAATATACGACGCCCAATGACAAAAATCAACATAAGAAATAAAACAATAGATATGTAAATAAACAACTCAAGCCGGATCCAAACAAGTCCGACACCTAAATTAATACATATCTAAGTCTTGTCTCTAAGTCGTGGATAATACAGATATACAAGTTCTGATCGATAGAGTTTTTAACTAGATCTAAGAAGAAATAACATGTATTAGAGGCAGTTACGATACTGTTGGGGTTAAAATTTACACCCCATTAGCTAAAGGTCAAAGTCAAGATCAAACCGCAGACAAGTAGACCAAAGCTAAAGTAAACGGACCCTACTGTTGAATTAAGAAGGGCCCACGCCCGAACCCAAGCCGGACCCATGCCTGAATCCAATTCCAAATAGGTGGGCCAAACCCAGACTGGTCCCATTCTAAGAAAATACAACAAATAAATGTAATATTTAAATAAATAGGCAAAAGGCCAAATTTTTGTACAGCCTTTGGCTCATGTGCAAAAAGGAATAAGCACATGAGGCATGAAATGGGAAAAATATCATTTTGTAAAGCCCAAAAGGCCATGTATAAACTTGTAAGCCTATATAAGGCAAAATTATGATGAAATTAAAAAACCTTTTCATTCCCCCTCAAAAATTTGGGTTCTGTGCCTTCTTCTCCTTTCTCAACCTTCTAAAATATCTTCCTTTTTTGAATTAAATTAAGAGTTTAACTCTTCTTTTTCCAAAAACAAATAGTTTTCCACCATAAAACCCTTGAAGGGGAGCTCAGATCTTCCATTAAATCTCTAAAAGATAGACTTTTAATCTCAACATCCCTTTTTATCTGAGATCCAACAAAAAGAGAGAAAGAAGAAGGAAACTCATCTCTAAAATCCCACTTTGGGAAGATCCAAGACTCAAGAGAAGATCCAGAGCTCAAGAGATAAGAAAGGGGTTCCCTTTCATCATCTCCGAAAATATTTTGGGAGTTTAGCTCCGAACAAGAATCTCTTCTTTAGGAGTTGATCTCCAAACCAATTTTTAAGAAGCTCAACTCTAAGATCCAAATTCTCGAAGGAGCTGAATCCCAAAAATCCCGAACTTTTAGGAGTTTAACTCCATAAAAAGATTCTTTTTTTAGGAGTTTAACTCCAAAAGTCACTTGGGAGTTCAACTCCTAGACCAGAGGCTAAGCCCCTTTTTTCCCGTGGGTGTCCAGCGTCCACATGCAAAGCGCATGATCCACTGGCGCCCGGCACCCACACGCCGAGCACGTAAACCGCTGGCGCCCAGCGCCCGCCCACCGAGCACGCGACCCGCTGGCGCCCAGCGCCCGCATGCAGGGCGCGTGACCTACTAGCGCCCAACGCCCACATGCAGGGCGCGTGACCTGCTAGCGCCCATCACCCGCATGCAGGGCGCGTGACCTGCTAGCACCCAGCGCTCACATGCCAAGTACGTGAACCGCTGGTACCCAGTGCCCATGTGTTAGGCGCGTGACCCGCTGGCGTCCGCGCCCACGCGCCACGCATGTGGCCCGCTGTCGCACAACGCCCACACGCAATGCATGTGGCCTATTAGTGCACAACGCCCACGTGGTATCTCATGCATCCTCAGGACGCTCCTCACCCCTCTTTTTCCCATAGGCTCCACATTCAAAACACGTCCTCCATTAGAAAAAAATTTCTAATGGGACGCTGCCCTGCACCCCGCAAGGGGATGCTAACCCCCTTGAACCCCAGCCCGCTATCAGGGTTGCGGGACCTCTGTAAACTTTGCGACGTGTATTCCTATCTTAATAGGATGATTAAAAACACCCTACAGATACAACCGTGTGACCCACCTACTAAAAGAAATCACAAAAAAAAATGATCTGCCTACAAACTGCTACGATCCGAGCGGTCGATCCAGTTAGAAACTAAGACACAACGGGAGTGAGTTGGAACTCGTTATTAAAAAAATATCATAAGATAGAAATCGAATATATAATGATCTACTTAAGCCATAAGATATAGTACTATCATACTATATACAACATATATCTCCTATATAAGTACTATAAATGTTTCCCAATGGATTACGTAATCATCTTATATATACATAGCATGCATCTAAGTAAGCCTATAAAGTGGCCGATGATGTATGTATATAAATCGTTTCAAAATAGTCGTATGATATGTATATTAAGCACAAGTAGCGGACGTTGATTTAATTAGCAATATATTCAATTTATTTTGAATATACGTTACGCCTTTTGAAAATGATTTAAAGAAGGTTTTCTTTTGAAGGTTTCTTGTGTCGTTATAGACATGTGGAAAATAGAGAGGCTATAGCTCCTTTGAAAATCTCCTTAATATACATCGATAAATGAAAATAGTATTTCAGGTACTGTCTTTAGGATCAGTCCAGTTCGGCTACAATATAGCTTAAACCATCTCAATCTGTGCTGGGCATCCATATCGATCCCTCACATACATCATAACATAAATAAAATGCATCATAATCAGATTGCGCAAATGGAAACACATCACCAATAAAAATCATCAGAAAACTATACCAATCATCGACATATAAATCTTAGGTATTTTCTTATGCACTATCCCTTGGATCAGTCTTGCCTCTTTCTTTCTAGCACCGGTCGGTATCCTCCGGATAACCGTCGTGCCCAATACTATAACCGATCGGGCTCATCCTCGTGAGGCTCACCTCGTCATCATATACGGACATCTTTCCCCTCGGTACCGTACCGGTTCCACCATATATCCATAATCGATTCCCTCTTGTATCGATTAGGATATTATATCATGAATACAAGAAAAGTCATGGTGGACTTCAAATTATCTTATCAACAGAAAGCCGCGCTTTTGAAAACATACACAATGTTTTATAAATCATACCTCGGTTTCTCAAAATCCATGAAAAATATCAAGTCCATAATAGCAAAATCCATGATCATCTTTTCCATAATTGGCAACAATCATATATGAATATCTATGGTAATGGTATTTGTATATTAATATCAATATCATCGAGTGTCATGCATACAAGCATGGATTATTGGAACACGAATAAGCATGGAAGTTTCTACTGTGTCATGACAATACTAATGATGTGTAGTGCACCATACGTGTTTGTGATCGTGCAACATGGCGATCATTAGTAGATGTACAAGTGTTCTATCAAAGTGTGTTCATACAAGAATAGCTCTTGATTTCCTATCGGAAACATCAATATCATAATCGTCAACGATGCATAATGCATCATACTTCAGTTGACGATTAATATGCAAATATATCAATCAATCAATCACATTCATATAATTAGAACGCAAATGTATAGTGTCATGATAGTACCAATGATGTGTTTGTATGGCATGCGAGTCTATTATTGTGCAACATACCAATCATTAGTAGTTATGCAGTGTTCTACCATTGTATTCACAGCAGAGTAAACACGAACTAGCATATATATACTATGTAATCGAAGCGCTAGCGTAAAATAATTATAACGTAACAAGCATTAAACATAGATAATTATATATGAGCTATACGGTTTAGTTTAATATAGAATGAAACGTTGTTTTGGAAACAAGGAAGCTATGATGTTTTTGAAATAGATATCATTTGAAATTTGCAGTGCGTCCATGACATTATCATTAAAAAGTAGGAAACGAATCATTTGTTTTTGAAAGGGTATAGCTCTATCAATCATAATAATGTCTCAATCGGGATTTGGCAAGACTCTAGAAGTCAGTTAAACATATGTCACGATCGACAATCTATCCTCATGACATCCAGTACGAAATCTTGATCGTACAATATCAACGATCATCTAAATAATATAAGTACGGACTTATAGTCGCGTACAACACATACAATAATCATATATATATATATAGCCTGCTAATCATGAATTATATGCTAATTACATAATCTATGAACTATAAACTCGGGTTACGTATATACATTTTCTATACTAAGTGTTCCATAGAATTAGTTTGAGTGTATGATACGCCAATCACCCAATTTTTCCCATAGATATAAATCTACTCATCGATGTGCGCCTCGCTCTAGTCGAAAGCGACAACCGTCTCGCCCTTTCTCGCCATCTTATAAGTCTCCACAAAGGTCCGTATAACCAAAGTAGTTATAAAAATGCAAGGAAACTCCATTTAAACCAATACAAACCAAAACAAACGAAATATGGAGAAAACATTATAAAAATGGTAAACTGTCAAAATTACTGAAGGGTAAACGTCTGAACTTATACTAGGAAAACGTCTGACCAAAAGATCACAGTCGCACAGAAAGAAAGCAGACGTCTGAATCAGGGGACCCAGACATCTGACCAAAAGGTCACAGTCGCACAGAAAGAAAGCAGACATCTGAATTAGGGGACCCAGATGTTTGACAAAAAGGTCACAGTCACACGGAAAGAAAGCAGACATGTGAAGAACGAATCTAAAGAAATTCATATCAAAAGTATACGTTTGGTTACTTGAGCATCTGACGTCTGAAGATTAACAATCAAAGATTCACATATCATCGACAGACGTCTGAAGATATGGGGGACATACGTCTGAAGAAGGAAAAACATGAAAAACATATACGAGACAGACTTTTGAAGCTCAAATGAGTAGACGTCTGAAAAAGGATTTTACTGAAACGAATTTGTAATCACTGGAAAATTCCAAAACCTTAAAAATCCAATCTTTTACACAAAAATACTCTTTACTTTCCCAAATAGGGTGTAATCACTAAGTAAACCAAACTACTTCTCACCACTTACCTGTGGATCACTTGAAAAACCAACTACAAAGAATTCAACCTGTAAAAATACAACTTTTTATATAGAAACTATATTTTTCCATGGAAAAACATATCAAAACTTGTAGAACTTGAATAAAACAGATATTCTTTCAACTTGAAGTGATGAAAAGTGAAGATCCAATCTTTAGGGATGTCCACTTGAAGCTCTATGAAGTTGTAGTGGTCAAACATGAAGTATTGATGTGTTCAGAAGAAGAAATTGGTGGAGGAATTTAGGTTTTGAGAGTTTGGGAGTTGAAGGAAAATTTTGAGAGGATGATGGAGTTAGGATATTTTGAGAGAGAGAGAGAGTGATAAGATATTTGTTTAGAGAAAAGAGAAAGGAAATGGGAATTATGAGAGGATGAGAGAGGGTGTGGGTATGGGTGGAAGGGTATGGGCTTTCTCTCTTCCATAATAATACAAATCATACAAAAATACCATATGCTTTCTGTTTACCACCGAAGACTGGACTGAGACGTGGATACGTCTAGCTTGAATTTGGAGGCATATACAATTTGGACATATCCACCCACTTCTCCGAAGATACCAAGTTGATTTATGGAACCATATATCGGAGGTTTGGATAGATGCGACCGATATAACAGATTTTATCAGATCTCTCCTCATTTGTGAAGGGTTTTTTGATTGTGGGGATGCTCATCCCTGCAAGCGTAAGCCATTGCAGTTAATTACGTTATCGCATTGCGATAACAATTTTCTCCTACTCCGATAGGTCATTTCGTATCGTGTTATGTTTGGTATATTTTAGTTACCCATGGATTGTATACGGAGACTAGTTTATGACGTCGCCCATAGGACGGGATTAGTCCAAATCCGTATATTTTATATTTGGGTTTGGGTCAAATATTTGGTTGACGGGGTCCACATTGGTAGCTTAGTTTGCTAACAGGAATAAACTTAGGACGCATTTCTCACATTTGTGAAGTCCATCTGTTCACGGGATATTTGGGTTTGTTATAAGGATCGTTAGTCATATTTGAGACTAAGATCGACTTATGAATAGTGAGCATATGGGCTCAACTGATCATTGGATTATATATGAATAGCCCATGGAAAGTATACAGTAGTCAGTATGGAGACAGTCCGCAGGGCAAAATATATTAGTTTAAGGACACCGCGTTCCATTATCGCCATATTTGAGACGAATGTTAGCATAAGGACATTTCTGTCCAATATCGCCATGTTTGAGATGACAAAAAAGGAGTTGTTGGTTGTTAGGACCTGCCACTTCTCTGAAGACATTGAGAAATTACAACGACATATGTCAAAGGTGTGGAAAGATGTACCCTTGAATCAAATCCCGTATTTGAGGGAAAAGATCATGGTGGACCTGAAAATCGTTAGTCATATTTGAGACTAAGATTACCCTAGAAGATATGAGATGAATATCATTTTAGATATCATCGATGAGAGATCATTGTCGTATATAGGACTAAGATCAGTTTGGAAATCATAAGACTATCTAGGCTCGGTTTATTTAAGAGAAACCTTAAGCTTCACAGATTTAGTCAATTTGGGGCTAAGATTCGGTTTCTGTACTACCCAGCAGTGCTAAGCACTTAAGACATATAGCGCTCATGTGTGTTTCACGTGAGACGCTAAAATAGTGCTAAGCACTAGCCTTTTGTGGTGCTCACGTGTGTTTCACGTGAGGCGCTCAGTTTTTGGCTTCTTTTGAATGCTACGTGTATTTCATATGAGGCATTGAATTTTGGCGCTCACGTGTGTTTCACGCGAAGCGCTGCACTAGTGCTAAGCACTAAAACTTTCTGTTTTTTGGTGCTCACGTGTGTTTCAGGTGAGGCGCTCCTATATTGCTAAGCACTAACTTTTTCCGGCGCTCACGTATGTCTCACGTGAGGCGCTATGTAGCTTGGCCTTAGGTGCTCACGTGCTTTTCATGTGAGGCACCAAGCTCTTTTGGAGATTTAATCTCTGTTGATATTTTTAGAGAACATAAACCCCTGTTAATGGTATTTTGACCATTAACTAACTCCAAGACATTATTTTGAGGATCCGGGATCGGCTTCTTTAAGAAATAAGTTCTTGATTTGAAGGAACTAAGTTCCTGGAGTATTATGGACTCCGTCTTCTTTATATTCTTTTATCCATGTTTTCCTGTTTATGTTTTCGGAGAGGTTAAAGCTCTGTTAATGGTATTTTGATCATTAACGATCACCAAGAACTCTTTTTTGAGGATCTTGAATCGGATTCTTAAATTCCTAAGTTCTTGATTTGAAGGAACTAAGTTCCTGGAGTATTATAGACTCCAATTTCTTTCTTTTCAACTTTGTTTTTCCCTGAATTGTTTATTCTTAAGAACAAGATCTTCCCGATGGGAATTAAATTCTCAACTTGTGCGAGACTTGTCTTGTGGATCTCCGATCCAGAGAAAGAACTAAGTTCTTGAAAATAGTTAAATCTTTAGATAGGTAAAGGAGATGTTTTGATCTCTGTGTTTTCTGTACCTAATGTTTAGAAGAGGAAGATCTTCTTCTTTTATTGAGAATTAAATTCTTTGTTTTTTTTTTGAAGTTTTTGGAGAGCCTTCTGTATTATTACAAAAGCTTATGGGGGGTCTCCTCTCTTTGAGACTTGAAGTCTCGGTTTCTTTATACATGAGAGGCAAATTGTTAATTAGTTTGATAAAATCTCTCATTTGAGAGATGCCAATTGATTTAATTGGCCTCAAAAATTGTTCGGGGGATTTTATCCACCGTTGTATTTTTATCCCGAGAATTTTTGTTTTACAGAATAAATATTCTTGTTTTTAATAAAACTAGGGATATATTTCCCAAAGATAGAATTTAATTCTATCAAATGGTGATTTTTAATTACCATTGGATTTTTAATCTAAGTGTTCTCTGTTTAATAATGCTCATCTTTCTCTGTTTAGAAAGATATAGGGAAATATTTTCCCATTTCAGAAAATATCTTTCTCATTTAGAAAGGCCAGTGAGATATTTCCCCCCGATAGAATTTAATTCTATATTCGATGATTTTTAATAACCATTGGATCTTTTGATCTGACGGTTCTCTATATAGAATTTAATTCTATAAGAAGCTAAAAGGTATATTCTCACGTGTTTAACGCGTGACCCTAGTGCGAGTTTTAATCTGCTTATATTTAGCGCTCATATGCTTTGCATATGAGCGCTTACGTGTTTAACACGTGAGGCCAGTTTAGCCCTTTTTTGGTTGTTTATTATTAGAGCTTGTATAATTTGCATATAAGCGTTCACGTGTTTAACATGTGAGACCTAAATTGTGGGAATTCTTTTCTTTTTTCTTTTCTCCCTTCTTTCTGTAAGGGAACTACAAGCTTTGGGCTAAATTTTTTTTTGCGGGAACAAATGCCCTCCACTACTTTGCCTACGTAGGTATGTACGTGGGTTAAGTAGTGCAGAGTTATGCATCTTCATAAAATTGATGGCTTAGGAGACATGTTTAGAATTCCTGTCGCCTAAGACTTTTTCATCTTCATGAGCCGTACGTGTCTTGAGAAGGTTTTTTCTCCCTATGGGTCGAGAGGATCTCATGGGTGCATATTCTCCTTAGGAATCGTGAGGATTCCTAAGTGTCTTCCACCTTCGTAAGTCGTAGGTATCTTACTCGGGTATTTTTTCCTTATGAGTCGTGAGCACCCTTAAGTAGCTTCTTCATTTCTTTGGCATGTAATTTTGACGAATGTGCCCCGTGAATAGTATACAAGAGTTAGTTTGGACCTACTTGTAGGGCAGTGATGGCTTAGAATATAGATTTAGATCTGTCGCCTAAGGTTTTTCAACATTATGAGCCATGAGAGTCCCATAAAGATATTTCTTCCTACGAGTCGAGAGGAACTTGTAGGTGTATTTTCCTCATAGAAGTCGTGAGGACCCCTAAGTGTGTTTTCTCTTGAGAGTTGTAAGGATCTCACAAGAGAATTTTCCCCTTACGAGTCGAGAGGACTCGTAAGTGGCTTCTCCTCCTCATCGGTATGCGACTTTGGAGAATGTGGCCCATAGATAGTATACAAGAGTCGGTCTTGACCTCCTTGTAGGGCAACAGTGCTTAGGAAACAGTTTGATATCCCCGTCGCCTAAGATTTTTCACCTTTATGAGCCGTGAGGGTCTCATAAAGATGTTTTCTTCCTACGAGTCGAGACGAGTTGAGAGGATCTCGCAGGTGTATCCTGACGTAAAATGTAGATAACCCCCACTCTTTTATGAAAGGGGTCCATTAGGTTTGTGGTACTATCTTTATGTCCATCGTACCATCACGTTAGCTGATGTATTCCTCGATATGCAATCTCTTAGGTTGCTGCTCGAGTAGCCCTGCGACTGTCGTGTCTCTGATCCCTTCTGAGGCTGAACAAGACACCATCAAGTAATCTTCCTAGTTTGGAATATCCATATTACTGTCGGAAGAACGAGCGTTAGGTATTTACCGTAGCACTTTTTACTTGAGATTAGGGTTAATTTGAACCCCCAATGAGTCATAACCGCACCCTTTTGGGGTGGGATGATCTCCAATGACTTTTAGGCTTTATATGTATTGTCGTCAAGAATTGAAGGTAGGAATATGTCATTACTTCATTTTTGTTTTGATGATGTAGCGCCGATTCTTCGCTTAAGTCAGGTAGATATCCATATGACCTCTAGGCCGTATATATCGCCACCAAGACCTGGAGCTAGGATTTTTCCATCACTCCACTTTTATTTGACCATTGCATCCGCACCGTGATGAAATGAGGAGGAACATCAAGATGATTTCTAGGCTGTAGATGTTGTCATCGAGATCTTGAGCTATGATTTTGCCGTCACTCCACTTTTGATTGACCCTTGGGTTCTTATTAACGTCGCATCTGCATCGAGAAGGAACATCGAGCTAATCTCTAGGCTGTAGATGCTGCCGTCAAGATCTGGCTTTCCCTTTGATGGAGCCTGGTGGGAAAATATGGTTCGCTTTCTTTCATTTGTGCCTATGGATTGTATACAGAGGTCGGTGTGGACCTACCTGCAGGGTAGAGGAAATTTTATTTTATTTTATATTTTATTTCTTCGATACTCTATCTTTTCAGCTTTTCAAATCGTGAAAGTCGCGATTGCCCAATCATTTCGTCTTTTTATCGTACTACCGCTTCTTCCTCGAGGCGATCCCGGGCCCAATCTTTTCGGCTATTTTTTTATTTTTACTCGCTGCTTTTTATTGCGAGTTGCCCAAGCATTTCGGCTGTTTTTATATGCATATTTTTTTGCTCGCTGATTTTTATTGCGAATTGCCCCATCATTTCAGCTATTTCATATGCATATATATTTTTTTGCTCGCTGATTTTTATTGCGAGTTTGGGATTGGGAATTTGATACCAATCTTGGAATTAGCATCGCTACCACTGGAATATTGTTAGGAGCGAATTGTCATTTGCCGTGAATGGACTTGGAGTTTGACATCTGTTCAGGTATTGGTATATCTACAACTGGGATATTGTCAAGAGTGAATCATCATTTGTCTTTGTCGATTTGAATAAAGGTGGCTTAGCAAACAGGGTTAGGATCCTGTCGACTAAGTCTTTTTGACTTTATGAGTCGTAAGGGTCTCATAATGGTATTTCTTCCTACGAGTCATGAGGATCTTATAGGTATATTTTATCCTTAGAAGTCGTGGGGATTCCTAAGTGTGTTTTCTCTTATAAGTTGTAAGGATCTTACAAAATTATTTTCTCCTTATAAGTCGAGAGGACTTGCAGGGTTGTCTAGCACGGTAGCAAGATTTCGGGAGGCATCTTCCATGCCAATTTCAAAAATTTACCGTTCTAGCTAACCTTAACCCTAGAATCGTTACTAGAAAATCCGACGAAATGATATGTAAACAACTTTACATACAAGTGAATAAGAAATAGAACCTTTGTAGACCGGTCCTTCACTTCAATAGCACCGTGTAGTCGTCCCTTCATTGCGATCCATGAACTCCCGAATTCTTGAGAGGCTCCACAAGATGTATGGAACAAACTTGCTAGAAGTCTTCGAGGCCGAAGATGATCTACGTCGAGGAGACACTAACCCAAGCTACCTCTTCACTAATTATGGAATTAGTGAAGCAAACACCCAATACTAAATGACTAGTAGAAGACAATGATCAAGTAGGAATTTTGCTCATTTTAGAAATAATTTTCTCACTATTTTTCCATCATCTCCATTGATGCTAGAAAACTTTGAGGAGGAGGAAGAAGAAATCTCTCATGATAAAAATCAAGTGGAGAATGATAACCATGGGTGAGTTAATATCAAATATTAACCCATGTAGAGGCTTTACCATGGCTAATAATAATGGTTGGGTTTATAAATATCTTAAGCAAAACAAAAGTTATGGACTAAGTCAATAAACAAGCAAGCTTCTCCAAGAATCTTGCCATGACAAAATTCCCACAATTTTAATTTACTAAAATAAATAAAACCCTACATTATGCATAGCATGGCGTAAGTCACACACACCCCCAAGAAGCATGTATCATTAAACATGACACAAAATCATGTACACAAATATATATCACATATATATCATGTGCACAAAATCAAGTGAGAAAAGAAATCATAAGTGAGCCAATACTAGTTAATGTAAATTAATATATCAAATATATAATTATACATTAAATCAATACTTGATTTAATAATCCGGCTATATCACATATAACCGACTAATATCAAATGTAACAACTTATCGAATCAACACTTGATCCGATAACCCGGATATATCATATATAACCGACCGATGTCACATATCGTGAGAATGGAAACGGTATCACATACGCGTATTAATCTCGGTCCCGTATATATCACATATGCGCTCCTACTCCGTTTCGCTTGATCTAGGAAATCTCTGTGTAGGACTCTAAAGACTCGTCAATACGCCGGCAATAAGTGATGATCATATCAAACACCCACAAGCCATAAGCGGTCTGCTAAACGTAACGCCCACCGGGGTATTAAGCGATCAGAAGATCAACAAGTATGCCTGTTCATACTCCTGTGAATCCAATCGGTAACACTACCGTACAGTCTGGTCACTTTGTCTGATATGTCGCATATCCAGTCTAGGGGTGGTAAACGTCAGACCCCAGTAACCGATAAGTCATGCCGATGTGAGGCTCATAACGGATCGAGAAACTACTGATAACACTTACCAGTAGATGTCCATATCAGCCCTGACCAGGGAATTCCTGTTATAGCCAATCGAGCACAGCGCAACATCAACCCCCAATACCGGGAGAGACGAAACCCTTCCTATCGCTCATTGCCTCCATGTGATTCAGGACTATACCCAAAAGCCACCATTTTGTACGTTCTCTTGAACATGGTAAGGTAGAAATCAAAGCATAGTGGGAATCATACAAGACTCTATGACGATCTCGGGTCTGCAGACTAACCTGTACTAGTGTCACCAGAGAACTGCCATCTGACGTAAGGTATAATACCATATGGGAGTTCTCAGCGAGTCCGTCCAGTGTACCCAATCTTCACTGAGCACCCATATACCATCTCTGATGTCAAACACCAATGGATATGGGATCATCCATCGCCCATCTATATGGGTCGAGAAGCTATACGCTAGTCTACTCTGGTATATCGATGCCCTGTCTCGATACACCCACGACTAGGGACTTTAAAGGATGTACTTACTGACTACCATTGCCCCACTAGTACGATCTATATCATAATCCTGGTAGTCAAGTACTCATCCTAAGGGCTTTATCAACATGTATCAAAGAGACAATCAATGTACATGTTAAGATAAAAAAGTAACCAGATTGCATACTATCATGTCGAGCAAGAAATTCCTCACTATGTATGTCCAAGCATCAACTATAATATACATCCTATGTACAATAATGGCCTCTAGGGCATACATATAACTAACAATCTCCTACTTGCATTAGGGCCATCGTATAGCAGTGGTTGTAGTATTTCATACTCAACTATCCCATAAAAATCTCTCTTGGGAAAAGGCCTTTGTGAGTGGATCCGCCGTGTTGTCTTCTGAATCTACTCTCATTACCTCGATCTCCCTGGAGATCAACCATCTCCATGATCAGGTGATACCGCCTTAGAATATGTCTGGATCACTAATGGGACGGGGGTTCTTAGGCCTAAGCCACAACTCCATTGTCACACAATGGTTGGAACGAAATTCATCTCATGAACTTATATACACCCAGATTCCCTCTTTGGTAGTATCGTTGGTAGCAATGTATCCAGCTTTTATCGTCTAGTTTGCCACGGTATCTAAATTGGAACTCTTCCAACATACCGTCCCTCCACTGAGGGTAAAAACAATGTATGTGACTGACATTCAGTCGACCTTACCACCCTGGAACCTATCCAGTGATTCTCCCCAGGATCGATTAATACCATCTCACTACACCTAGTGAGAATCCTAACATCCACTTAGATCTATCTCATAGATCCAAAACCAAGGATTTAGGAGGTATCATCTTGATCCTATATGGAGAATCAATATGATAAGAGAAGATTGATCGAGTGTAGCATAGGAAACTCCTTTCCTATTAAGAGTGTGTCAATCACGTACAATACAAGGAACACCACCATACTCCCTACTACCTTTTTGTATATACAAGGTTCATCTACCATTTTGATGAAGTCAAACACTTTGACTACCACATCAAAACAGATGTTCCAACTCCGCGATGCCTGCTTTAACCCGTAAAGCAACTTGCACACGTTTCCGTTGCTCCCACTGTCTACGAAACCCTCTGCTTGTGTACTTATAGACGCTTTCTTCTAAATCAATATTTAGAAAAGCAGTCATGACACCCTACCGCCAGATATCGTAGTCATGGTATGTAGCAATGGCAAGTAGGATCCCGATGGTCTTAAGCATAGCAGCTGAAGAAAAGGTTTCATGATTATCCACACCTGGTCGATGACGAGAACCTTTTGCAACAAGCCTTAGCTTTGAAAGTCTCAACCTTTCCATGTACACCAAGTAATCTTCTCAAGATATACTTTCTCCTGATGGGGAACCCTTCAGATAAAGCAACCAAAGTCCATACTTTGTTGGTGTACATAGATTCCACCTCAGATCGTATAGCATTCAGCCATTCTTACAGAGTCCTCACTCCTGATGGTTTGCTCGAAACTTAGTTGGGTCATCATCTCATGATGCAATTGTAACATTTCAGAAAATATAAAATATTATTTTTGGAAATTTAATATTAAAATAATATATTTCGTGAAAACTATTTGAATTGCGAATAGGGGTTTTCTGTAAAATGGTATAAGTATATACCAATATTTGGAAATTTATCGGAGATTAAAATGATTTATTTATTTTAATGATATTTATCGGATTTTGGATAAAATCCGTATTTTTACATTTTTCATGATTTTGCACCATGTCATGTGCATATATGCATGTGTTGTGTTTTGTGAAGTTGTGAGAATGAATAGAAAAGAAAAGAAAAGAAAAGAAAATGAAACAAAAAAGAAAAGAAAGAATAGAATTGAGTTATGTGTGAATGGATTAATGATTTTGAGACAAAGTAGATATTTGTGCTGGGGGATATTTGTGAGACATAGCAGCCCCAAACCTTCATTCCCAATGGTTTTCTTCATGAATTCTTCATCTCCATTTCATCACTTCACACTACCTCCATACACCATCTCATTTCCTATGTCAACACCCTATGCACCCTTCACATAAAACATGCACCAAGCAATTCTAAACCCTTAGAACCAATCAATTTTGGATTTTAAAGATTTGAGCAACTCAAGAACTTTCCTAGGCTGCAATTAAGGTAATCCTTTCACTTTAGTTTAGAGTTTGTGCTTAATATCGTATTTTTAGTTAGAAATTTTGTTAATTAGGTTTTTTATTTTAGAAAATTGAAAGTTGCTGTTAAGTGGCCAATTGAGGTTTAGTTAGTGTTTACAAGACCTTAGGGATTGGTTTCGTGGCCTTGAAATAAGTTTAGAATCCAAAATACGAAGTTAGAAATTTTCCGTGTCGGTTTTGTGTGACCTTAGAGCCTACAGGTAATCTGGAGCTTTCTGGGATTTTTACAAGAAAATCAAATAAGACCATTAACCTAGATAGACCACTAGAAGATCACTACCAAAGTACGAGCACGTTTGGAGCTCATCGGGCCGAGCAGGCCGGTTTTGGAGATGTTGTCGCCGGGTCATTTGTGGCCATTGGTGTTGGAATTGGTTCTGTAGCTCACATACCATATATCCAACTCGCTGTACTTGTTTGTTTAGTCCAATTTTACCTGAGTCAAAATCTGAGATAGTTTTCCTGAGTTGCTTCTTAAGGTTTTGCGATATGTGAAATCTTGGTTTTTGGTATTTGATTTGGAATGTGTGGTTTTTAATAATTGAGATTTGAATTGATCGTTGGACGTTTGTACGTAAACGGACGAGGGTTATTTGGTTGATTTTGCATGTGAAGCTATAGGTTCTAACCTATAGGCAATCCATATACCGTATCGGTTTTCGGATATTAATTGTGTTTGTGTTTCGATGTGTATTGATTGTAGGTACTTCGCGTGGACTTCGGAGATGACGAAGCACATCGACTTCGGCTAAGCGAGAAGAATTGTATTTGAGTAGATTTATATCTACGGGGGAAGTCAGGTGGATGGCGTATAGCACCCCCGCAAATCTTAAATGAAAACCGATATATATATATATATATATATTAGGGTTGTAGAGAACCTATATAGGATTCGCTGATAGGATAGCTAATGATGATTGATATGATAAAGTGAATCATGATAAGTATGAATCGAAAGAGAATAAGTGTGAGTTGATAGTGGCTTAATATGAGTTCAAGATCGATACGACTCGAGAATTATAAGATATGACGTATATGAACGATATCATTATGAGATTGATACAAACGTAAATTGAGATATATGGGTATGATATATCTATATTGATGAGACGAATGAGTGATGTGACATTCGAGACTTTAGATCCGTACCCTCTTTGTTATATAGGATGATAGATTCCCTATTCCATTTGTTGTTACCGTACGATGAATTACCGTACGAGATATATTGTATAGGATGATAGATTCCCTTTTCTGTTGATGTCACCGTACGATGGATTGTCGTACGAGATGTGTTTTGTTGGATGATTGATCCGTGCTTGTGATTTAAGAATGATGACTGAGGATTGTTGTCATATCAGATGTTATGAGGCGTGATCGCCAATGTAGAAGATATTACTTAAACCATAGCTATTCCAAACCGACGAATCGTATGCATCTTTATATGGAAACCTCAAGGGACGTTACGGATTTTCAAATGATATTCTTTTCGTAAAATACTGTAGCCCCCATGTTCCCGCCAAAAATTTCTGCGCAAAAGAGCCCAAGGTATCAAATGGCGGCGATACGCTTAAGAAAATGCGAACCAGTATTTTCCGGGCTGTATTTTGAGAAACTCCCGAATGAGAAACCGCTAAATTCTGATGGTATTAAAAACGTCTCAAAAATACCTTCGATTTGATATATTATGGGCCTCATAATTCATCCAGGATTAAAAGTTATGAGCAAATGTGCTACGGACGTGAAATCTAAGGAAGAAAATATGAACCAGTATTTTCCGGGCTGTATTTTGACAAACTTTTGAAGGAGAAATAGCTAAATTCTGATGGTATCGAAAGAGTCTCGAAAAATCCTTTGATTTGATATATTATAGGCCTCATAATTCATCTGGGATCAAAAGTTATGAGCAAATGTGCTACACACGTGTAATCTAAAGTAATGCATTTTTAGTCCCACATCGGAAAAAAAAAAGAGATATCTTCTCTACCACTCCCATATAAATAAGAGGGGATATCTCTTAGAAAAGGTAGAGAATTCAATTCTCAAAGGAGCTTAGTTCTCCATGTTAGGGCCATAGCTGCCCCCGATAATGCGCATATGTGCAAGCGCCATGTGCGCCACGTGCAATGCACGTGCGCCCGCCACATGCACGCAACGTGCAACGAACGTGAGCCAAACATGTGCAACGCACGTGAGAGAATTTAATTCTCAAAGGAGCTTAGTTCTCCATGTTAGGGCCTTAGCTGCCCCCTTATAATGCGCATATACGCAAGCGCCATGTGCGCCACGTGCAATGCACATGCGCCCGCCACATGCGCGCCACGTGCAATGCACGCAAGCCAAACATGTGCAACGCACGTGGGAGAAATTAATTCTCAAAGGAGCTTAGTTCTCCATGTTAGGGCCTTAGCTTCCCCCCCCATAATGCGCGTATGCGCAAGCGCCATGTGCGCCACGTGCAATGCACGTGCGCCCGCCACATGCCCGCCACGTGCAACGCATGTGAGCCAAACATGTGCAACGCACGTGGGAGAATTTAATTCTCAAAGGAGCTTAGTTCTCCAAGTTATGGCCTTAGCTGCCCCCCATAATGTGCAAGCGCCACGTGCGACGCACGTGCGCCCGCCATGTCCGACACACGTGCGCGAACGCAAAGAGGCATTTTTCAGCAGTTAGGAGTTTAAGCTTCAACATATTCTTTCTCCTGATAAGTGGGACATGGTTCAAAGGGTACATCCCTCCACACCTTCAATACATGGCGTTGTAATCCCTCAACGTCGTCGGAGAGGTGGTGGGTCCCAACGACCGATGATCTCTCTTTCCAAATAACAGAGGGATCCCGATAAACTCCAAGTTCAAAAAGAGGGGAGACACATACACAGACAAAGGGAGAGGTGAAGAAAAATAGAGAGAGAATTTAATTCTCTGAAAAAGAGGAACCCCTCCCAAAAGCTCCCACAAAAAGAGAATTTAATTCTCAAACCAAGAGTTTAACTCTTCTCAAAGAACTTAGTTCTTCCTATGGTTAAGATCTGCAGAAGCAGATCTCCCCACAAGTTGAGAATTTAATTCTTATCGGTGAGATTCTGTCATGCAGATTCAAAACTTAGGGAAAAGAACTGAATACAAAAGAGTTTTACAAATTATATAGAAATTTAATTCCTCTGTAACTGGGGTTTAACCCTTTAAAAAGAATTTAATCCCTACAAAGAACAAAAGAAGAAAGTGATTCCTAAGAACCATAGAAGAACAGCCTGGTGATGTATATTAGTGTTCAATGTTACATAATAAAAGCTCACGTGTCCCCACGTGAATACCTTTGAGGAACAAAAAAAGGAAAGACTGAGATCTAGTCACGTGACCCCATGTGACCCCCAAGCAGTGCTTAACTTTAATAAAGCAGAAAGGGAATAAATCAAAGGGCAGTTTCAATTCTTGGGGCGCTTCATGTGATCCCACGTGACCCAATAGTGCTTAGCATTCAGAAAAGAAATAAGGGAATAAATCCAAAGGAGCAGCGCCAACTCCAAACACCTCACGTGACCCTACGTGAACGCTTTATATCTTTTGTGTTTAACACTACTTCAAACACCTCACGCGACCCCACGTGAGCGCTTCATATCTTCAGTGTTTAACACTACATCAAACACCCGCACGTGAGCGCTTCATATCTTCAGTGTTTAACACTACTTCAAACGCCTCACGTGACCTCACGTGATCGCTTCATACCTTCAGTGTTTAACACTATTTCAAACGCCTCACGTGACCTCATGTGAGCGCTTCATATCTTCAGTGTTTAACACTATTTCAAACGCCTCACGTGACTTCACGTGAGCGCTTCAAATATTCAGTGCTTAGACAACAATTTAAGACCTCACGTGAGAGCACGTGAGCGCTGAACATACACTAGTGTTTAACACTACGAGAGGCTAACCTTAGCACAGATCAACCAAGTCTCCCAAAGCCAAAACCTTGTTCAAGTCTTTCAAAATTGATCTCAGATGGTATTCAAATTAATGTTCATCCTATCCTTTCTCAATCTGGCATTAGGTTCAAAGGTACATCTCTCCACACCTCTGATACATGTCGTTGTAACTCTTCAACGTCTTCAGAGAGGTGAAGGGTCCCAATAACCAATAACTCTTGGCGCACCACCGTCGCTTCGCAGCTAGCCCGTGAGTACGGGTCGATCCACAGAGACGGGTAAATTTCTTTTATATGTTTTAACAAGTTGATTCAAAATGTCGTTTTGGTTGGTTTATAAAAATCTATAAAAACTGGATCTAATTAATCTAATTAAGAGTCTTGCTAGGGTTAGGCTTAGGGGAAGTTTTGGAGATTAACGTTTTCCTCACCGCTTTCAATGCCTTCTTTTTTAGATCTATTAGATGTTACGGTAATTATCAATAAAGTGGATCCGAATCTTTTGGGAAGATGTTCTTCCTCTAGATTCGTATTCTTCCTTTGTTGATAATTACCCTAACCCCCATGGAAAACGCACGCAACCGGCCCTTTATACTACGGTTCATCGTTACCTCGAGGGGTAGGATGCCGCAGGGAGCGGTTGTGCGCGTATGCATGGAGTTCTAATTCATTAGGTGAAGGTGGCATTGAAAGGGGTGAGAGATCTCATCTCTCAACCCTTTCCCTAAGACTAACCCTAACAAGCGAGGAGATTACTCGCTTATTAGGGGATGAGAAAACATTTTAATTAAAGGAACAGAAATAAAATTACTTACTAAGGGTGACGGCTCCCTCCAAGCAATATAGACCAGATCTGAATATAACTCCCAGAATTTCTGAATTTTTATTGATTGAAAAGAGGCATAGCTTTTTACAGATCTGGGAATACAATTTATAGGAAAACATGAAAACTAGGGTTACAGACTCTCGCACATGTGAAATTACAGATTTGCCCACGGAAAATCCAAACCCCCGCACCGACGAACCATCTCAGAAATTTTGCACCGACGTGCGCTCTAGATGGCCGCGGAACCGCGGCTCCAGGCTGGGTTTGGCCGCGGTTCCGCGGCCAAGTTGAGGAGTTGGGACTCTGTAATTTTTGGTCTTTTTCTTGGCTTCTTGGGCTTCCTATTTCCATATGTATTTTCTCTGTTGGGCTTCTTATTCTCCTCCAGATGTTTCAGTGAATACTTGTAGCGATATTTTAACCATTCACTTGACATTTTGGACCTTGTACTGTTCTTCGACTAGGCTTGACTAGGATCCGTCTACTTGTTTGTCAAAAGTCCCTTTTCTGTATCAGCTTTCGTCTTTTTCACTGTATCTGCATCCAAGCCCTGTATCCTGTAACATGCAACAAACGTGCGTTAAGAGTACCTGTTTACTTATAAAACGGATAAGAATAGGAGAATGAAAAATGTAATATTATGGTCTGAACAAATACCCCCAAACTTATCTTTTGCTCGTCCTCGAGCAAACTTATTATTTTTTTATTCACTAAAATCCTAACCACACTTTCGCAGAGAAACGCGATTGCACTGAGCATGTGCAATAAGCCGTTAAACCTCTAGGTGTCCCTAGTAGGAGGAGTGTTGTCTCCTGAGGGTTTTCAGCGGATACTATCCACAAAATCCTATCAACTTGGCACATTGACTCTTGTTCTCCAATTAGGTTTTCTAACAAGGAATTCTATTACCTTTTGACTCGCAAATTATCCACCCATATTCTTCACACATCCTTATTATTTAACTTAAGATTATATATGTTCTATAGATTTATTTAGCTTTCGGCATCTCTTAAGTTTTCCTTCTAGGGTTCAATCTCTACTTAGGAATTTCTATCAACTCTATTAAAGATATAAGTTCTATCCTTCATTCCTTTCTCTCATCTAAACTCTAATCACATATCCCCACGTGTGTGTAAATATCACCCCTACATTTAGAAATTCAAATCAAGCAATCATACTCTCGTCCATTGTCCAAAGCACTTATTAATTAGTGAATTTTTAAATGAAATTTGCTTACACATCCTTCATGCGACCGTTAATACTTCTTGAGGTACCAACAACCGATTACAAGATGCGTTTGCACTTTTAAGCGTAATTCCTAGTTTTGCAACACCCAAGGCTTTAGCAGTGACTCCCAAACCAGTTGGTCTAAGGCACTAGGTGATAAGGCACCCTTGCTAAATATTTTTCTATTTTTTACAGCCTTAAGTAATCACAAAAACCAGTGTCCATTTTTTTTCTTTATTCACCTTTTTTTTCCTTTTATTTTCATTGCACTAAGGACTTTAGACAAGAGCATTTCAAGGTCTCTTCTACTATTCCACGTTTCAAGGTGTGTGATTGTGCAATTTGTAGGGTATACATTTTCAGAATCTAGACTTAAGCTAGGAACTATTTTTCAAAACTTATACTTTAATAAGAACATCAATACTCTTCCCTTGTTTCGACTTAGCCCAAGAAGTGAACCCAAAATTTGCCTATTTCTAAATAAACTACAAAGGCATATACTTTCTACCGTTAAACTTTAAGGAAGGTTATCTTTAGGGTTTTTAATTTACTACGTCAAAGATCTAGTTGTTCCTAGCCAGTTAACCTATCTGTCAAACTCTAGTCAATTAGCCAAAATTGAATACAATAATTTTTATAATTTTTGAAAATTTTCAATTTTTATGGGTTTTCAAATAGGTATGCAAATGCAAAAATATGTACAAATGAATGCGAAGGAAGAAGACGTACCGAGCATACCCCCAAACTTGAACTTGATAGTGTCCTCACTGTCATGCTAAACCAAGAGGGTCAAACTACCGGCACTCCCTTGTTTATTTATTTATAGTTTTTTATTGTTAAGAAAAACAAAAATATATACAAAAAGGCCCTCCCCCAAACTTCATTTAAACTATGTTAGACATTACTGCCAAACTTTGCATAGACCAACACCAACCAGTTGAAAATTTTATTAGTAAAGAGTATTGGTTGGTGGAAGAATAAATTGTAGCGGTCCACAAAGAATTGGGGAAGATAGAAGTAGTGGTATGGGAGGTGTGGAGTTAAATATACAGGTGATGGTGATGCATCGAAACGAGAATGTAAATGATCAGCAATCAGTGGAGTGTTGGCATTCTCGTAGCTTATTAAAAGAAATAGGGGTATTTCAACTTCTAAAGGAGGAGGTTGACTCACCACAATACCCCCAAGATGTTCCTGTGGGTCCTCTAGTGACTTGGCATCATCCATCAATTGTGTATGATATTCAATTATGAGGGAACTTATCTCCTCGATGTCCGCAATAGTCCAACCAAAAACTTGCCGCCTATCTTGTAAGACCATTAAGAGGGCGTTCTCTTGCTCGAGGGCTAGAGAGGCCGATATGATAATGGGAAAGGTCTCATTCTCACCTATGTAAGCATATCTAAGGTGAGACGGTAAGGGCATGAGTTCGAGTTTCAGAGGCGAAAGAATCATTGCGGAATCTACCTCGAACTCAAAGGACTCCAACACAGGTTCGAAATCACTGCAAACAACCGATTCGGATGGCTCGACTTACTCATCCAAAAATTCAAACGACTCATATTCGGGCTGTGAGTCGTCATCATCCAAAAAAGTGAAACATTCATAACCAACATCGGTTGTGTCAACGGTGGTAGGCTCAAGGAGGGACGCACTAGTGGCGTCAAAACTGTTTTCATTAAACAAGAATCTTTCAAGCTCGCAGTCCTCCTGCGTGATTTCGTGAATAGAGCAAACTTCTCGTGTACTAGTTTTTGGTACGGGAGGCAGACTTCCCATCTTATAAATATTGAACCCACTAGACATCTTTCCGAAGGATAGAGTCATGGAGCCATTGCGACAATTTATTACGGCATTGGAAGTGGCCAAAAATGGTCGACCGAGGATCACCGGAATTTGGTTTCTTGGGTTAGCAACAGGTTGTGTATCCATAACAATAAAATCAACAGGGAATATGAACTCCCCGACTTTGATCAACACATCCTCCAGTTGACCCCTTGGATGGGTGATTGATCGATCAGCCATTTGGAGAGTGCAACGAGTGGGTTTCAACTCTCCAACCCCTAATTGTTCGTATACGGAGTAAGGAATCAGGTTAACACTAGACCCAAGATCTAAAAGTGCTCGATTAATTTTCTTAACCCCAATTGTGATGGAAATCGTAGGACAGCCGGGGTCCTTTCGTTTTTGGGGTAAGGTCTGATGGTGGCTAATAGCATTGCTCACTGCACTAGCCACTAGCACTTTCTTGGGTACTTGAGATGCCTTTCTCTTCGAGGTGCATAAGCCCTTTAAGATTTTCGCGTATGAAGGGACTTGTTGGATAGCATCCAAGAGAGGTATATTTATGCTAACCTGCTTAAATATCTCCACAATCTTCTCCACTTGTGCATTTGGTTTATTAGGACTCAACCTATTTGGGAATGGAGCATTCTGAAAATTCGTTGAGTCAAATGTCTGTGGAGTAGAATGTGGAGTAGGAACGGATCCCGGTGTAGATGTGTTCATGTTGTGAGAAATGGGTCCGTTCGAGCTAGAAGAAGTAGAGCCATGTGAAGGGTGGAGAATATGCTCTAAAGAAAAAGGTGAAGAAGGAAGTGAAGAAAATGAAGAAGGGGAAGATGACGATGGAGAAAAAGAAGAAGAAGAAGAACCACCGGCGGGGATGTCATCACTAGTTCCCACATTATTTTGCAATTCTCTTCCGGATCTCAACGTGGTCACCGCATTTACATTATGATTGTGAAATGCGTTTTGTGTGTGACCGGGATTTGTCAATGGTTGAGATGGAAGCTTTCCCTTTTCTCTCTCGCTCAACGCAGCAGTTAATTGTGCAATTTGTGCCTCAATAGATTTGATACTTTGATCGTGTGAGGCATTGTTATTCATCAAAGACTGAACATAATTTTCAAATCTTGCTGCGGATTCAGTAGATTGCTTGAGAAATGCATCTAGACTTTTTTCGAGCGAGATAACCTTATCATCATTTGGTTGAACCAAATTGTTCGTTTGATTTGTATAAGGTTGTTGTTGGAAAGGTTGCTGGTTTTGAGTTTGTAAAGGTGCTTGTTGTTGTTATGGAGGAGGTCTTTGAAAATTATTATTTCCTTAGACTTGTTGATTTTGGTTCCAAGCAAAATTCGGGTGACTCCTCCACCCCGGATTGTATGTCGAAGAGTACGGATCGTTTCTTTGTCGTTGCTGGAATGCAGCATTGACTTGATCTTGTCCCTGAATAGGTGCATTATAAGGACACTCTTCGGTTAGATGCGATTTACTCGAACAACAAGCACAAACAGTTCGTGTTGGTAGAGTAGGGGCAGGAGAAGACGATGAGATTTTGGTCTCAATGGCTTCTAGCTTTTTCATAAGTGAGGCCATCTCGGTCTTCATAGCAATCGACATATCTATTTGATGTATGCCTGCCCTAGATTGACCAACAGAAGAAGATGATGTGGTCTTGGTACTCTCCCACTGAATTGTTTGCTCACTAAGATCCTCAAGAAACTGCCACGCTTCGTCGCTAGACTTGGAGAGAAAATGACCTTGACATATTATTTCTAGCAACTGCTTCGTTGCTGCGTTCAATCCCTCGTATAATGTTTGGCAAAGTTGCCAACATTCGATCCAATGATGAGGGCATTGAACGAGTAGGTCTTTAAATCTCTCGAAGCACTTCCAAAATGGTTCGGAAGGAAGCTGTGAAAATTGTATAATCTCGTTACGGATTCTAGCAGTTTTATGATGAGGATAGAACTTTTTCAGAAAAGCTCTTACAAACTCGTCCCAATTTCTAATGGAATGTGATGCGGTGCTGTATAACCACTTCTCGGCTAGGTCACATAAGGTAAAAGGAATGACCCTTAGCCTTATAGCGTCATCACTTAATTGGGTTGTCTTCATCATGGCACAAACATTTTGGAATTTATTGATAAAAATATATGCATCTTTGGATTCCAAACCATGAAATTTTGGCAGCATATTGATGAAATGTGGTTTTATTTCAAAATTATCCCCATTTGCCGGTGGGGGTGAAAGACATGTAGGTAAAGAAGTGCGGACGGGGTAGAAGAGATCCTGGAGCGCAACTCGTGCGGGCGCTACAACAGGTGGAAGATTCGGGTTATTCGCACCTAATGGAGGTGGAATCATTCCCTTCGGTAAGGTATTGTTGGGGTCGTGTCCCGACATACCTTCGAAAGAAGAATTTGAAGGTGGAGGTAAGGAAATGGACGGAATGTCGACGAAGGGTTCGTCGAAGGGTTCGTCCGTCGGTACCAACGAAACACGGACTAATCGGGCGTTAGTATCCCTAGTCCAAAGTGACATACACTAAAAAGGATAGTGTAGTCAGAAAAAAGGAAAAAAAAAACAGAATGTGGGGGTAAGATAACATCAATGGAGGGAAGTGGTGGAAGTGAGTTGCAAGTTTTCTTAGCGGCAAGTAGCAAGTTTTGAAAAGATTTTTCTTTATTTTTTTTTAATTTATGTGAGAGTTTTGCAAAAAGATTTTTGAAAAGGGACTCGTGACACAAAATGTATCAACCACATATGCACAATCAGGCCTAGATCTAGGGTCGTCTAGGTCTACTAGACAGCTCCTAACTAGGGCTAGAAATAGGACCTCAAACCACCTCTTCACGGACAAGTACGGCCAGGTAAGTGGGAAGGAACCACCACTACAGTGGGCCTAATTAATAACCACTAGCCTAGACACTGCAATGTCGGTTAGGATAAACGGTCGATGCCTATACTAGTCTTTTCCTATTGAGCTTGACGTTCTTAGGTCTGAGTCTAATCTTTTTTAATTAATTGTGGTCGATGCAAAATGCTTTAGGTGTTTTCTGGTGTCCTGGGAAGGGTGATGAAATCCCCACCCAATCTGAGTTTGGTCAATTAGCCCCTTAAAGTCCGATTAAATTATGCAAAACAATACAATTTCACATGCAATCAATTTTTAGCGCGGCGCAAAGAAAGCTGCAGAAAATCTGTTATTTAGAAGTGGGAGAAAGACTCTTTACGCAAAGAATTCCTGCAGAAAATTTTTACAAAAGATATATGGTGGTTGACAGAGGAAGGGATTAGAAAACAAACAGAGCAAATTTGAGGTGCTGACGTGGCAGCCACGCGGCGGAATCGCGGTTTTGGGCCCCCTTTTGCGGCGGAAACGCGGCATTCTGAAGGGATCACGCTCTGGAAAAATTTGTACTGCTCTGTTATGATATTTGCTCTCTGTTCTGATATGATATTTTCTGGTTTACCCTCTGTAAATTTTCAGATTTGCAATCCTTCGCTGTTCCTGCAAAATTCAAACAATAAACCCTTCAAACAGATCAAAATTGATAATTTTTGTATTTTTTTATATTTTCAGATTTTTTTAATTTTTTAAAATTTATATCAACCCGAAAATTCACAAAAAGAAATATTACGCCATCCCCGGCAACGACGCCATTTGATTAGTATGAAAACTTGTATTTACCGTAATCAGAAACGGCGTCGCTTCGCAGCTAGCCGGTGAGTACGGGTCGATCCACAGAGATGGGTAAATTTCTTTTATGTGTTTTAACGTGTTGATTCAAAATGTCGTTTTGGTTGGTTTATAAAAATCTATAAAAACTGGATCTAATTAATCTAATTAAGAGTCTTGCTAGGGTTAGGCTTAGGGGAAGTTTTGAAGATTAACGTTTTCCTCACCGCTTTCAATGCCTTCTTTTTTAGATCTATTAGATGTTACGGTAATTATCAATAAAGTGGATCCGAATCTTTTGGGAAGATGTTCTTCCTCTAGATTCGTATCCTTCCTTTGTTGATAATTACCCTAACCCCCATGGAAAACGCACGCAACCGGCCCTTTATACTACGGTTCATCGTTACCTCGAGGGGTAGGATGCCGCAGGGAGCGGTTATGCGCGTATGCATGGAGTTCTAATTCATTAGGTGAAGGTGGCATTGAAAGGGGTGAGAGATCTCATCTCTCAACCTTTTCCCTAAGGCTAACCCTAACAAGCGAGGAGATTACTCGCTCATTAGGGGATGAGAAAACATTTTAATTAAAGGAACAGAAATAAAATTACTTACTAAGGGTGACGGCTCCCTCCAAGCAATATAGACCAGATCTGAATATAACTCCCAGAAATTCTGAATTTTTATTGATTGAAAAGAGGCATAGCTTTTTACAGATCTGGGAATACAATTTATAGGAAAACATGAAAACTAGGGTTACAGACTCTCGCACATGTGAAATTACAGATTTGCTCACGGAAAATCCAAACCCCAGCACCGACGCACCATCTCAGAAATTTTGCACCGACGTGCGCTCTAGATGGCCGCGGAACCGCGGCGCCAGGCTGGGTTTGGCCGCGGTTCCGCGGCCAAGTTGAGGAGTTGGGACTATGTAATTTTTGGGCTTTTTCTTGGCTTCTTGGGCTTCCTATTTCCATATGTATTTTCTCTGTTGGGCTTCTTATTCTCCTCCAGATGTTTCAGTGAATACTTGTAGCGATCTTTTAACCATTCACTTGATATTTTGGACCTTGTACTGTTCTTCGACTAGGCTTGACTAGGATCCGTCTACTTGTTTGTCAAAAGTCCCTTTTCTGTATCAGCTTTCGTCTTTTTCACTGTATCTGCATCCAAGCCCTGTATCCTGTAACATGCAACAAACGTGCGTCAAGAGTACCTGTTTACTTATAAAACGGATAAGAATAGGAGAATGAAAAATGTAATATTATGGTCTGAACAACCACCGAACAAGCTTTTCATAAGGGGAGTAAATCTAAAACACATCTCAATTTGGGGGCGCCTAACGTGACCTCACGTGATCCCTTGATAGTGCTTGGCACTCAGAAAAAGAAAAGGAGAAAAAAACAAAGGCAATTTTCATTCTTCAGAATGCCTCACGTGATCTCATGTGACCCCATAGTGCTTAGCACTCAGAAAAGCAAAAAGGGAATAAACACAAGATAGCTCCTATTTTGAGGGCACCTCACGTGTTCCCACGTGACCCTTAAACAATGGTGTATAAAAGAGAGAGAAAATTCCAAAGACAGCGCTCGCATATTGAAGGCACCTTACGTGTCTGCACGTGACTGTTTGATGAACCAAGTACTTAGCACTTATAAATGAAAAAGGAATAAAATCCAGAGAATAGTTCTCACCTCGGGTGTCTCACATGCTCACACGTAAGCCAAGTGCTCAACACTTTAATATACATATGAGGTAATAAACTCAAGGAATAATGCCCGCTTCTGGGCCCCTCACGTGTTCACACGTGAGCTCCTCCAAAGTCCAGTGTTTAGCACTGATTCAGTGCTTAGCACTATGGGAAGACTAAGGGAAATCAACCTTAGCTCAAATTAGCCAAGTCTTCCGAAGCGAAGACCCTTTTGTCACCAATCAACCGAGCCCCCATGTTCAGGTCTCCCCAAACTAATCCTAGTCCTAAAGATGACTAGTGTTCTCCTAACAGATGACATCTAAACTGATGTTTATCCCACTTCCTAAATCGGTATATTGGTTCAAGGGTACATCTCTTCATACCTCTGATACATGTCGTTGTAATCCTTCAACGTCTTCAGAGAGATGGAGGGTCCCAATAACCAATAACTTTTGGTGCATCCCCAAACAGTGGAACCGAAATCACACGAACTATGAGGTCCTTAAACTCATGGACTGTGAGGTCCTTAAACTCATGGACTATGATGTCCTTAAACTTGATAGACTATGATTTCTCTAAACTACCATGGACCGTGAGGTTCTTAAACTCATAGACTATGACCTCTTTAAACTTTACAGACTATGATGTCCTTAAACTCCACAGACTATGACGTCCTTAAACTTCTGGACCGCAATGTCCCTAAACTAAAACAATAGAGCCCAAACGCTCTTTTGTTGGATCTAAATAATCCTGTTAAGTAGATTTTAGTCTAAAATTAGACTAACGTATCCTTAACAAACGTTTAAGTTGATCTTAGTCTCAAATGAGATTAATGATCCTTAAACCAAACCCAACCCCAAATCTAAGAAAATACGGATTTGGACTAATCCCCGCCCTACGGGCGACAACATGAATTAGTCTCTATATACGATCCACGGGCAACCAAAAACAAAACAAACACACACGACACAAAGTGACCATCTGGAGAAGGAGAAAGTGGTTACCGCGACGCGGTAGCATAATTAACTGCAGGGGCTTGTGCCTGCAGGGAAGAGCGTCCCCACAATCAAAAACCCCTCACAATGAGAGGGAATCTGACGAAGTCTGCTATAACGGCCGCATCCGTCTAAACCTCCGATATATGGTGCCATAAATCAACTTGGAATTTTCGGAGAGGTGGACGGATAAAACCAAATAGCATCTGCCCCCAAATTCAGGCAAGACGTTTGTCTTTCCAGCTTTCGGCGGAGAACAAATTCTGGCACGCCCGGTGGGACCTTTTCTGCTTTTCACTCCACACTTCGTGTGTCGTGTTTTTCTGCGATCTAATAATCGCGGTATATATGTTTGTGGTTGCCCTTAGGGGAGGGGATACTGAAGTCGGCGTTTCGTCTCTATGAACAATGGCGTTTGCTCCCACCTTAGCAACTCAGGCTCTGTCATAACTGGTGGAGTCAAGTATGGGCCACTTGCAGACTCAAATCTCTGTAATCCGTCCCTTTAAGAAATCAAAGGGCTTCTTTTTGGATCGATACTCCACCTCCCACCCTCGGTGCCTCAACGCCGATGGAGGAATCCCAAAAGAAGTTTGTCTTCTACAGGCTGGTTCCCCAAGCAGCAGCTTTGCCGACGAAATCAGTTCTCAAACAAATAACTGATTGGTCGAGTTTTTGCATGCTAAGTTTGTTACCGCAATCAAGACGGTTTCGCTTGTAGCTAGCCGGTTGAGTACGGGTCGTCCGCAGGGAGATGGGAATCTTTTTGTATTTGTGCTTTAACGAGTTAAGTCCTAAAGTCCAGATTTGTTTGTGATTAACTAAGTGTTAAAATGATATGTAAAGAGAGCTTGTTAGGGTTAGGATTAGGTTAGTTTGAGTTAGGAGTCGCTCACTTCTTTCGTTGCCACTCTTAATATCGGTGTTACGGTAATCGGCAACAACGGGGATTAGCACGACTAGGAAGGAACTTACGAGTATAAGTTAGGCTTTCCAACGCATATGTTCTTCCTTTTGGTGCTTGTCCGTCCGTTCTTAGCTCTTAGCCCTAACCTCCGGTTAATTCAACCACAACCGGTCTCACTACGGAATCACCGCTATCATGTAGGATAGGGTGCCGTAGGGACCGGATTGTGGTTCAATTAACGGGAGTTCGATTTAAGATGTTGGGCAAGGAAAGAGTGAGAGAGATTTCCTTCTCTCAAACTTCCCTTATCCTACCCTAACAAGTATGGAAACTACTCACCCATTACAAGAAGAACGAAAAATAAAACAAAGGAGGAAGATAGAAAGAAGGAGATTAGAAGATAACAACTAGCTATTTGCGACCTCACCTTGGCAAGGATCAAACGTAAGCATCATGGTTGTTTAAGGATAAAGGAAAAGAGAATAAGAAAGAAACAACAATAAATAATAACAACTAAATTATCAATTGAAGATTACAAGCAATTAACATAACAAGAGCAAGACAAGTATAATAACAAAAAGAACTTCTTTATTCATTATTCTTCACTCACAAAAGCTCACTACAAGTTTTTAATGGAAAAGAGATGAGAAGAGGAAGAAGAACAACAAGTATTCTAAAACCTAAAATACAAGATTAAGCACCCTTGGCTTTAGCAAGTTCTGGACTATTTATAGGCAGGGAACTGGAAATCTAGGGCAACAATCTGCCTCTTCATAAAAACACCAAAATAACCCTGAAGTTTCGTCAACTGAGGAGGCCGTACGGCCGCGGTTCCGCGGCCTAAGCATGCTTATGCCGCGGAACCGCGGCGCTTTAGAGGAGTTGGGTCATAGGATTTTTTGTGCTGCCCTGGTCTTCTGTACCCTTTAGTCTGGTATATGTTTTTTCTCAGATTTGTTTCACGATTTTTCCAGAATTTCTGTTGATCAAAAGGTGATTGGATGTGTATCTTTTGTCATGATTTTCTTGAGCTCCGCATAGATTTCTTGGATCTTGTGTTGCCATTGAGCCTTGTGCATGAAAATGACATTGATTTGCCATTTTGTCTTTTAAAGCGGTGTGCGGCAACATACGGATAGAGAGCGGAGACCCGTGTTTTATCTGTGGTTGGCAGGTACCCAGATTTTGTCATGCTTTTCCATGAATTTCACCGTTTAGAGCCGAGAACCTGTATCCTGCAATTGACTAGTAAACACGGCTCAAGAGTACCTACCGATAAGCAATATGATAAAAATTGGGCGATATAAAGATGCAAAAATCTGATATGAACAAATACCCCCAAACTTATCATTTTCTCTTCCCGAGCAAAGCCAATTTATTCACAAAAATTCCTAACCTTACTTTCGCAGGGAACGCGATTGCACTGAGAATGTGCAACAAGCCGTTAAACCTCTAGGTGTCCCTAGTAGGAGGAGTGTTGTCTCCTTAGGGTTTTCAGCGGATACTACCCACAAAATCCGGTCAAGCTAGTTTTTGCAAAATTACTATGATTCAAACCCCTAAGTTTTGTTTCAGAAAATAACAATTCTATGATCCTAAGTCTAGACTATCGAACCTTTATTTTTCACACCTCGCTTCTTATTTAACTTAAGATTTTATATGTTTTTACGTGCAGTGTAAATAGTGTCATTAAGTTCCAGAATGATCGATTAAAGTCATCATGTCACACAATAAAACCCAGATAACAATTTTAAAAGGATCACATAAGTTTTTTTATAGAGTTAAGTATTTTTCAAGTTTCGTTTTCCAGTAAAGTTTCAACTTCAGAATTTCTATTTTCCTTAACAGGAAACTAGGTCTTATTTTTCACTCCACCTTTTTCTTTTTTTCATTTCATACACACCTCTGTGAACGTGCAATAGTCTTTATCATAGAATAAATCCTTCATATCTCCGCTAGAAATATTTTTTATAAAAACCTGTCTTTTGTCAAGATTATTCTCACACAAAGAACCGTTAGGAATTTTAACTCGGAGAGAACACTTGCTTGACTTTGTTTTAATCTGGACTTTCTAGGCTTCTTAGCGAGTTTTGGGCCAATGCACCCAAACCAGTTGGTTTTAGGGCATTAGGTGTAGAAACACCCAAGCGGACTTAATTACTCAAGTTACCTAGGTCCGAAAACAAAAGACAATTTGGCGTGAAAATCATGATGATTCAATACGAACGGAGACATAACCGGCAGTTCAATTATTTTTTGGATAAAAGACGTGTTTAGTGGGTTCGATGTGTAATCATTCCAATCAAGTTCCAGATGGGTTATTTTTCAGACTTAGTTCCAATTAAGGAATCAATAACATTCCTTCATATTCACTTCACTTCATAAACTATTCTTGATATTACTTATTTCAGAACAAACCTATTTGATCCTTAGAAAATCATTTATCCATTTAAAAGTTTTTAGACATAAAAGACTTGTCATCTAATTTCCAAAACTCACAATACGTGTAGTGTGATGTAAAGACGTATATCAGCTATAGTTAACTTCAAAGGAGAGTTATCTTATAGGTTTTCAAAATCTAAAAATAAGATTTAGTTATTCTTATCTCATCAAACAAAACCGTCGAAATGTTGAATCAGAGTCCTCCCACTAGCTAACTTGACAAAAAAGTTTTTATGTTTTTAGAAAATTTTCTGATTTTTATGGATTTTATGGAATTTAATATGCAGATGCAAAATATACATATGAATGCGAAGGTAAGAAATGCGTACCGAGCGTACCCCCAAACTTAAACCGGACAGCGTCCTCACTGTCATCGCATGAAGAGAT
Organism: Agapanthus africanus; assembly: GCA_030015575.1. Lineage (NCBI taxonomy): Eukaryota > Viridiplantae > Streptophyta > Magnoliopsida > Asparagales > Amaryllidaceae > Agapanthus > Agapanthus africanus. The sequence goes on from JASDDO010000010.1 coordinate 42,434,067, forward strand.
AATTTGAAGGGTCAAAATTGTCGGTTAGATATACACAAATTTTTTTTTGTTTTTAAAGAGTAAAGAAAAAGGAAAAGAATATCCACAAATAAATACAAAAAGGTATATACATACCCCCAAACTTATTTAGAACAGTGTCCACTGTTCTTGGCTGGATAACCGAAGTTTGGTGGTAGGCAGAGGAAGATTATGCAGGGTAAACCGGCTCCTGTAAGACCAGGAGCTCCTCTGTTGGTTCGGCGCTAAGGTACGGTTTTAGTCGGTGTCCATTCACTTTGAAAAATGAACCGTCCTTTGGATTCTCTAAATCCACAGCGCCATGCGGATAGACATTCCGCACAAAATACGGCCCTTTCCAGCGAGATCTGAGCTTTCCTGGATGGAAGTGTAGCCGGGTGTCGTAAAGAAGTACCTGTTGACCAGGTACGAAAGTTTTGCGCAAAAGGTTTTTATCGTGAAACACCTTCGTTCGGTTCTTAACGACAATCGCATTATCGTAAGCCTCATCCCTAAGCTCGCTTAATTCGTTCAACTGCAGCTTCCGATGGCTGCCCGCATCTTCGAGAGACAGATTCAGCTCCTTTATCGCCCAAAATGCGCGATGCTCTATTTCAACAGGGAGGTGGCAAGCCTTTCCGTACACAAGCCGATAGGGAGACATGCCAAGATCGGTCTTATAAGCGGTTCGAAATGCCCAAAGGGCATCAGTGAGTTTTAGCGACCAATCTTTTCGGTTCTTGGAAACCGTCTTCTCCAGTATCTGCTTGATTTGCCGATTTGAAACTTCGGCCTGCCCACAGGTTTGGGGATGGTAGGGCGTATATAGCTTATGATTAATGGAATATTTCCACATCAAGGCCTCGAAAGTCTTATTGCAGAAATGAGTTCCATTGTCGCTAATGATCGCTCGGGGGTGCCCAAACCGAGAGAAAATGTTTTCTTTAAGAAACCTAACGACAACCTTGTTGTCGTTAGTTCGGCTGGGCACAGCCTCGACCCACTTAGAGACGTAATCAACAGCAAGAAGGATGTACAAGTTCCCGAAAGAGCTGTGAAACGGCCCCATAAAATCTATCCCCCAAATGTCAAAAATCTCCACAACCAAGATTGGTTGGAGCGGCATCTCGTTCCTCCAGGATATCCGGCCCATGTGTTGGCACCGGGAGCAAGTCTTGCAATAGTCATGAGCGTCTTTGAAGAGTTGTGGCCAGTAGAAACCACATTGCAAGATCTTCTCAGCTATCTTTCTGGGGCTAAAATGCCCGCCACATGCTTGATCGTGGCAAAATGACAGCACACTCTTGAATTCCTCGTCAGGGACACACCGACGAATAATCTGGTCGGGACAGTAATTGAATAGATAGGGTTCGTCCCAGTAAAAGTGTTTTACTTGGGATAAGAGACGAAGTCTTTCCTGACTTGACCATTCAGTCGGTAGTAATCCTGTGGCCAAATAGTTCACAATATCTGCGAACCAGGGTTCGCAATATACTGTCAAGAGCTGTTCATCCAGGAAAATGTCATTGATCGGAATTGGAAGCGAAGGCGAAGAAGGAAGTCGTGAGAGATGGTCGGCAACTATGTTTTCACATCCTCGTTTTTCCTTAATGAAAAGGTCAAACTCTTGAAGCAAGAGGATCCAACGTATTAGCCGAGATTTTGCATCTTTCTTCGCAAAAAGATGGCGCAGAGCAGAATGGTCTGTGTAGACAATGACTGGAGAGCCGATGAGGTAGGGCCTGAACTTTTCTAAAGCAAATACAATAGCCAAGAATTCCTTCTCAGTTGTTGTATAATTGAGTTGGTCGTCGTTCAGGATTCGGCTCGCATAATAGATTACGTGCGGCATCTTGTTGATGTGTTGTCCAAGGACAGCACCAATGGCAAATTCGGATGTATCGCACATAATCTCAAATTGGTGCGTCCAGTCAGGTGAAGAAAGAATGGGAGCAGAAGTGAGTGAGCTTTTTAATGACTCGAATGCAGTCACACAGCTCGAGTTGAAGTTGAATGGCGTATCCTTGGCCAGCAAAAGAGTCAAGGGCCTAGCAATCTTGCTAAAGTCCTTGATGAACCGTCTATAGAAACCGGCATGGCCAAGGAAGGCTCGGATGTCTCGGACGCATCTGGGAGGAGGGAGATTGGAAATGACCTCAATTTTCGCTTTGTCAACCTCTATGCCATTTTGCAAAATGATATGTCCTAAGACAATACCTTCGCGCACCATGAAGTGGCAATTCTCCCAATTCAAAGTGAGGTTCTTGTCCTTACATCGAGTAAGGACAGCATCAAGATGCAGTAAACACTCGTTGAAGGAATCGCCGAAGATGGAGAAATCGTCCATGAAGATCTCCAGAAATTTTTCCACCATGTCTGAAAAGATTCCCATCATACACTGCTGGAAGGTAGCGGGCGCATTACATAACCCAAAGGGCATGCGACGATATGCAAACGTGCCGAAATGACAAGTGAATGTGGTCTTGTCCTGGTCTTTTTCGGCGATGGGAATCTGATTATAGACGGAGTAGCCATCAAGAAAGCAGTAGTACTCGTGTCCGGCCAATCGTTCAAGCATTTGGTCAATGAAAGGTAGCGGAAAGTGGTCCTTCCGTGTTGCGGCGTTGAGTTTTCTGTAATCGATGCATAATCGCCACCCAGTTTGGGTGCGAGTAGGGATTAACTCGTTCGCCTCGTTAGTGATGACCGTAATACCTGATTTCTTGGGGACAATGTGAATGGGGCTAACCCACTGGCTATCAGAGATAGGGTAAATGATACCACTATCCAGACATTTTACGATCTCCTTCTTCACAGCCTCTTTCATGACTGGGTTGAGACGTCTTTGTGGATCCCATGCTGGTTTGGCATCATCCATCAGATGAATATGATGTTCAACGATCAGGGGACTAATCCCCTTGATGTCCGCCATGGACCAGCCAAAAGCTTGCCTATTACTGTGCAAGACCGCAAGAAGGGCTTTCTCTTGCTCTGGAGCTAGAGAAGCCGAGATGATAGCAGGGAGGGTCTTGTTCTCACCCAAGTAAGCGTACTTAAGGTGAGACGGCAAAGGCTTGAGTTCGAGCGTTGGAGGTGAAACTATTGAAGGCAAGATTGGTGAAAAGGTCTCGAACTCAAAGGATTCCAGTATAGGCTCAAAACGAGTGTAAGCGACCGAGTTGGATGGTTAAGGTAACTCATCCGGAAATTCGAAGGATTCAAACTCGGGTGGTGAGTGGATAAGATCGTTCGAGAACGTGAAATACTCGTAGTCATTGTCGGGCGCAAAAACAGCAGCAGGTTCGAAGAGGAACGCACTAGTGGCGTTAAGGTTATCGTGATCGAACAGAATCTCCTCGAATTCACACTCTTCTGGGGTGATCTCCTGGATTGAGCAAACGTCGAGTATATTAGCATTAGGTTCGGAGGGCTGATTCCCCAACTTAAAAATGTTGAGTTCAATTGTCATATTGCCAAAAGATAGGTTCATCGAACCATTGCGACAATTGATCACAGCATTTGAGGTTGCAAGGAATGGGCGACCGAGTATCACCGGAATTTGATTCCGGGGGTTAGCTACAGGCTGTGTGTCTAATGCAATGAATTCAACGGGGAGTATGAAGTCCCCAACCTTGATTAACACATCCTCTAGCTCACCCCTAGGATGGGTGATTGATCGGTCGGCCATTTGGAGAGTACAGTGTGTGGGTTTCAGCTCTCCTACGCCTAATGGCTCGTATACTGAGTACGGAAGCAGGTTAACACTGGCACCAAGATCTAATAGTGCGCGGTTGATGTTCTTATCCCCAATGGTAATAGAAATCGTAGGACAGCCAGGGTCCTTCCGTTTTTGTGGTAAAGATTGGGTAAGAGCATCACTCACAGCACTAGACAAGAAAACTTTCTTGGGTACCTGAGACTTCCTCTTTTTTATGCACAAGTCCTTTAAGATTTTCGCGTAGGACGGGACTTGTTGGACAACATCTAAAAGGGGAATGTTGATGTTAACCTGCTTAAACAACTCCAAAATCTTCTCCATTTGTGGATTTTGTTTAGTGGAATTCAACCGGTTTGGAAATGGAACGTTTTTAAAATTGGTTGAGTCCAATGCTGGTGGAGGAGATTGTGGAGTTGGAACGGATCCCAGAGCTGGTGTTTTCGTGGAGTGAGAAGTGGGTCCGTTCAGAGCAGAGGAAGAAGAAGAGGAGCCTTTTGACGAATGGAGAATAGGCTCAGAAGATGAAGAAGAAGAAGAAGAAGAAGCGGCCGGGGTGTCATCGTCGATTCGTGTGCCAATGTTATTTTGCAGCATCCTTCCTGATCTCAATGTGGTCACGGCACTCACATTATGATTTTGTTGTTCAAGAGCGACATGTACATTATGTGAATGACCGGGATTTGGGAGTGGTTGGGACGGAAGCTTCCTCTTCTCTCGCTCGCTTAAGGCTACATTCAGCTGTGCAATCTGGGCCTCGATGGACTTGATGCTTTGCCCGTGTGCAGCAGTGTGTTGCACCAAAGACTGAATAGACGACTGGATGTTAGCGGTGGATTGTGTCGATTGTTTAACGAACGCCTCCAGACTTCGTTCTAGCGAGAAGACCTTATCGTTGTTTGACGGAACAAAGTTGTTTTGAGGAAAAGAATTGTTGGGTGCAAAGTTGTTCGTCTGATTTTGAAAAGGTTGGGGTTGGAAGGGCTGCTGAAACTGATGTTGAGTTTGTTGTTGCGCTTGTTGTTGCGGAGGAGGGGGCCTTTGGAAATTGTTGCCCTGGAATTGATGCTGATTCTGATTCCAGGCAAAATTAGGGTGGTTCCTCCAACCGGGATTGTAGGTGGAAGAGTATGGATCATTTCTCGGTCTTTGCTGAAATGCAGTATTAACCTGATCCTGTCCTTGAGATGGTGGATTGTAAGGACACTCTTCGGTTAAGTGAGAAGGATCGGAACAACAAGCATAAATGGTACGAAGGGGAAGAACAGGGGAAGGAGCAGGACATGAAAATTTGCTCTCTATCGCTTTAAGTTTTCTCGTTATTGCAGCCATTTCAGCTTTCATCGCAATAGAGACATCTAGTTGGTGAATTCCTACCCTAGACTGACCGGTAGAAGTGGAGGTAGAAGAAGAAGAAGTCGGTCTGGTGCTCTCCCATTGTAGCGTTTGTTCCGCAAGGTCGTCGAAAAATTGCCACGCTTCCTCGTCAGATTTCGATAGGAAGTGGCCCTGACAAATGGTTTCCAACAACTGCTTGGTTGCTGGGTTCAGGCCCTCGTATAAGGTTTGGCAAAGTTTCCATTTCTCGATACCATGGTGAGGACACTGAACAAGAAGGTCTTTATACCGGTCAATGCACTTCCAGAAGGGTTCAGAAGGAAGCTGAGAGAATTGGTTGATTTCGTTACGGATCCTTGCGGTTTTATGATTCGGATAAATTTCTTGAGAAACTCTTTCACAAACTCGTCCCGGATGGTTATGGAGTGGGAAGCGGTGCTATACAGCCATTTTTCAGCAAGATCGCATAAAGTGAACGGAATGACCCGTAGCCGTATAGTATCGTCCGACAGCTGGGTGGTTTTCATCATGGCACAAACATTTTGGAACTTGTTGATGAAGATATAGGCATCTTCAAGTTCAAGCCCATGAAATCGCGGAAGCATGTTAATGAAGTGGGGCTTAATTTCAAAGTTATCCCCATTGGCCGGTGGAAGAGAAAGACAGGTGGGAAGTGCAGAACGGGTGGGATAGAAACGATCCTGGAGCGCGATTCGCTGTGGCGCTACAACAGGCGGTGGTGGTGGGTTATTTGCCTCCATTGGGGGTGGAGTCAATCCCGGGGGAGTCAAAGAGATGTTTGGATTAAATCCTGATATCGCGGAAGAAGAGGTTGGTGATGGTGAAGGTGAAAATGTATGAACAGAATTCCGGTCAACGTCGGAGTTGGCCGGCAAAGGTAAGGGTGAAAGAGGCGTGGACGGAGTTTCGACGTCTGAGTCAATCGCGTAGTCGGTAGAGACTAACGTAACGCGGACTAGGCGCGCTAGTGTCCCGAGTCCAAGCGGACATACACTAAACGAGTTTAGTATAGTCAAAGCGGAGAAGGTAAGGGTAAGAAAACGTCAATGGAGAAATAGATGGGTGGTGGGTGAAAAATGGATTTTGGCGACAAAGGGCAAGTTTTTATAAAAGTTTTTGATTTTTTCCTGTTTTTTTCTTTTTAGAAAGAGCTTTACAGAAATATGTACAGACTTACGGCTTCAAGCAATCACAAACAAGATATGCACAATCACACTTAGATCTAGGGTTACCTAGGTCAGCTAGACAGCTCCTAACTGTTCCAAAGGGCTAGAAACAGGACCTCAAACCACCTCTTCTCCAACAATTGCGGCCAGGTAAGTGCCAGGTAAGTGGGAGGCTCCCCACTACGTAAGTAGTGGTCCTAATTAAGTAACCACTTGCTTCGACACACTTGCCAAGACACCGCAAAAGTCAGGATAGGATAAACGGCCGATGCCTGTAACTAGTCCTCTGTCCTATTGAGTGCGAAGTCCTTAGGGCCGAGTCTAGTATTTTTTAATTAACAATGGTCAATGCATATGTTTTTTGTGATTTCTGGGGTCCTGGGAAGGGTGATGAAATCCCCACCCAATCTGAATTGGTTTCAAGCCCCTTAAAGTCCGTATTAATATATGCAAAGTAGTAACAATCAACTGCAAACAATTTTTATTTTTTAGCGCGGCGCAAAGAATCCTGCACAAAAACAATTTATTGGAAGGGGGAAGAGAGTTTGCGCAAAGAATGCTGCAGAAAACACAATTCAGAGAAGTTCAGAGGAGTGAGGAAGAAAGAAGAAAGACCCACAGGGATTTTGGCACCCTGACTGCACCAAGTGGCCGCGGTTCCGCGGCCTAAGCCAGCTTATGCCGCAGTTCCGCGGCAAGATAGTGGAGTTGGGGCTCTGAAATTTTTGGGTGAGCTGCTGTGGCTGTCCTCTTCTTGTCTGGAGCTCCTGAATCTTGATTTGCTTACTGGAGCTGCTCCAGAATCTTTCAATAGACCGTCTTTTCCGTCTTGTTCACCCGCGGTGTAGCCGCAAAGATATGGGTCTAACTTCCCACGTCTTTGGCACTGAGCTTGAACTTCGTTTTATCCTGCACACTTGCACAAAAACTAATCAAAAATAACAAGATGGTTTTTTACAATGTATATTTTTTTGTTTTGTTTTTCGGTTATATTTATATTCACAAATTAACCCGAAATTACACAAAGAAATAAACTACCGTCTCCCCGGCAATGGCGCCATTTGATTGGTAGAGTTTTTGCGTGCTAACTTTGTTACCGCAATCAAGACGGTTTCGCTTGTAGCTAGCCGGTTGAGTACGTGTCGTCCGCAGGGAGATGGGAATCTTTTTCTATTTGTGCTTTAACGAGTTAAGTCCAAAAGTCCAGATTTGTTTGTGATTAACTAAGTGTTAAAATGATATGTAAAGAGAGCTTGTTAGGGTTAGGATTAGGTTAGTTTGAGTTAAAAGTTGCTCACGTCTTTCGTTGCCACTCTTAATATCGGTGTTACGGTAATCGGCAACAATGGGGATTAGCACGACTAGGAAGGAACTTGTGAGTACAAGCTAGGCTTTCCAACGCATATGTTCTTCCTTTTGGTGCTTGTCCGTCCATTCTTGGCTCTTAGCCTTAACCTCCGGTTAATTCAACCACAACCGGTCTCACTACGGAATCACCGCTATCATGTAGGATAGGGTGCCGTAGGGAGCGGATTATGGTTCAATTAACAGGAGTTCGATTTAAGATGTTGGGCAAGGAAAGAGTGAGAGAGATTTCCTTCTCTCAAACTTCCCTTATCCTACCCTAACAAGTATGGAAACTACTCACCCATTACAAGAAGAACGAAAAATAAAACAAAGGAGGAAGATAGAAAGAAGGAGATTAGAAGATAACAACTAGCTATTTGCGACCTCACCTTGGCAAGGATCAAACGTAAGCATCATGGTTGTTTAAGGATAAAGGAAAAGAGAATAAGAAAGAAAAAACAATAAATAACAACAACTAAATTATCAATTGAAGATTACAAGCAATTAACATAACAAGAGCAAGACAAGTATAATAACAAAAAGAACTTATTTATTCATCATTCTTCACTCACAAAAGCTCACTACAAGTTTTTAATGGAGAAGAGATGAGAAGAGGAAGAAGAATAACAAGTATTCTAAAACCTAAAATACAAGATTAAGCACCCTTGGCTTTGGCAAGTTCTGGACTATTTATAGGCAGGGAACTAGAAATCTAGGGCAACAATCTGCATCTTCATAAAAAGACCAAAATAACCCTGAAGTTTCGTCAACTGAGGAGGCCGTACGGCCGCGGTTCTGCGGCCTAAGCATGCTTATGCCGCGGAACCGCGGCGCTTTAGAGGAGTTAGGTCATAGGATTTTTTGTGCTGCCCTGGTCTTTTATGCCCTTTAGTCTGGTATATGTTTTTTCTCAGATTTGTTTCACGATGTTTCCAGAATTTCTGTTGATCAAAAGGTGATTGGATGTGTATCTTTTGTCATGATTTTCTTGATCTCCGCATAGATTTCTTGGATCTTGTGTTGCCATTGAGCCCTGTGCATGAAAATGACATTGATTTGCCATTTTGTCTTTTAAACTGGTGTGCGGCAACATACGGATAGAGAGCGGAGACCTGTGTTTTATCTGTGGTTGGCAGGAACCCGGATTTTGTCGTGCTTTTCCTTGAATTTCACCGTTTAGAGCCGAGAACCTGTATCCTGCAATTGACTAGCAAACACGGCTCAAGAGTACCTACCGATAAGAAATATGATAAAAATTGGGCGATATAAAGATGCAAAAATCTGATATGAACAATAACACATGCCAAGGACAAAGGTCGACGTAGGGGGTACAATATTCAAGCTCTCAAAGGAAACAGGGGGCAGGCTCAGCAAAATACTGAAGCTAATCAAATCCCGGCTGTAAGAAACGGCCAACGTCGATATCAGCGCCATACAAATGAGCTGGGGGCAATCCTCCGTATGGTCCTGTTTCAACCCCAGTGGTGAATGTTGTTGTTCCAATTGGGAACAGCTTCAAACTGTTGTGAACGGTCAGACAAAATTCTCCTACTACAATACTGAAGAAGTCTCCATAGCCCATGGAGATCCCACAAGAGCAGAAACAAGTTCGCTCCCTGAAACAACTTTCCTCATCTATATATAAGGTGTGGAAGCAGGTGAAGGGGACTCACCCCAAGACGGATCATGATACAGCGGTTCTTCTCAAAACCAAAGTGGCTTTTCATAAAAAAAAAAGAGGCTCAATAAAGATCAAGTGTTTGAAGCAAACTCCAAAGGCCAAAATCTCCAAACACCCCAAGCCTGGGGGCATGGTAGTTCACATAGTCTATGTGGTGAATTCCAAAGACAAAGTTCGAGCTTCTACTAGTCACCGACCTCAAACTCGGTCCTTAACAAAAAGTTCAACTGCAACGTGAAAAGCTGCAGGAGATACTTGCTCAGGCAGCACCACTCGCTAATCCATCGTTTAAGGAAAATCCCGAAGTCGCGCATGGAGAAAGAATAGAGAAGGAGTCGGATATTGATTTCCTAAAGCGCGCTCTGAAAAAGGGAGATGCAGAAGCGGCAGAAATGCCTACTAAAATGAACCAGATGGCCCTTCTGATTCAAAATATGGCTGGAATGATGGTTCAATCGGAACCACTGGCAGATGAACTGCCGGTAGTCCGTCTTAAAGATAAGGATGACATTTCAAATCCTCTGTAAAGCTCATCAATGGCTATGAAGGAAATGATTCCTAAAAGAAAAGCTGAACGAATATATCGATCAACAAATCAAAGCTCACTACGCCAGTGAAGCCGCAAATAGATCAATCAAGATTGGTCGACCGTATCCGACATGGCACAATCAAATACAGTGCCCGCCAGAGTACACACTTCCAACGTGACAGATGTACAAAGGAATTGAGAATTCTCGTTGGCACATTGCGCGATTTGAACCCATGTGCGGCAATACTGATATACTTCTCCTCTGACAGTTCATCGGCTGTCTGGCGGGCATTTCCTTCGAATGGTATGTGGAACTCCCGGTTGACTCCATGAATACCTTCGACGAAATGGAGATGCCCTCCTGTTAGAGATTCACTAGTATGAATAAACGCACTACCGTGATGGCACTAGTCAACGAAAGGGTTAGACCGAATAACACTTGGGTTCAATGTGTTACCCGATGGCGAAATCTCTGGTCAAATACAAGCAACGCATCGATGAAGTTGCAGCCGTGGTAATGCTCATAGCCACCCTTGACCCAAATTCAAAGGCGTCCTCGTATATATCCCTCTTCAAGCTGACGACTTTCCAAGAACTCATGGATAAAATGGCTCGATTGGATCAAATGGATCAAGATTCTTTTTCATCCAATGATGATGAGTGAAAAACGGAGGCAAGATGGCGTTTGTCGCCTACGCTCAACAAAATAAGCGGCTCTGAAGTAACCTGTCGCCAAAATAGCGACGACGTGGGTACTCGGTTCCCCCCCGGGGATATACGCAGGGGGCATATTTCTCACTGGCGAAAGAATCTCTATGTAGAATGGGCCTTTCTTCTTAAAGGACAAGAAGGATATTAAGGGGCCTACAAACAAGTCCTACAATCTAGTGGAATGCCCCGTTCAAAAAAAAAAACAAAAAAACCGGTACGTCCAGAAGTGAGATGGGCACGGATGAAAACCTGAAAGGGCTCCGTGAGTAAAAACAGCAGGACTACCGGCGAGTTTATGAAAACCCGAAAGGGCGCAATCTCGTTAAAAGACACTTGCAAGGCCTTCTCGACCCTGTAAGGAGAAAATACTTGCATGAGATCTTTACGACTCATAAGGGAGCAACACACTTAGGAATCCCCACGATTCCTAAGGAGAAATTACACTTACGTGATCCTCATGACTCGTAGGGAGAACCCTCTTATGAGACCCTCACGGCTCATAAGATTCAAAAGCCTTAACCTACAGGGATCTGAACATGTTCTAAAGCCATCACATTCCACAAATTGCCCTACAGGTGGTCCAATACTGGGCCTTGTATACAATCCACGAGCATAAATAAACGTTTCCCCAACAAAGTCCCACCACTGAGGAGGGATATCTTCATATGGCGAACGACCCTTATTAGTCCTCTCGAATTATAAGCAGAAAACACTCTTGTAAGATCCTTACGACATATAAGAGACCATACACTTAAGACTCCTCACGATTCTTAAGGAGAAAATGCACCTACGAGATCCTCACGACTCGTAGGGAGAAATATCTTTATGAGACCCTTACGGCTCATGAAGTCAAAAGCCTTAGTTGGCAGGATCTTAACCCTGTTTGCTAAGCCACCTTTGTTCGAACCGACAAAGGCATTTGACGATTTGCTCCTGGCAATATCCCAGTTGTAGAAATACTGATGCCTAAATCGGTATCTGATCCCAAGTCCTATACTCGCGAGAAAAAATCAGCGAGCCAAAAATGCATATGAAATAGCCGAAATGATGGGGCAACTTGAAACGAAATCAGCAAGTAAAATATATGCATACAGAACAGCCGAAATGATTGGGCAACTTGCAAAAAAAAATAGCCGAAATGATTGGGCAATCGCGACTTTCGCGATATAAAAGCTGAAATGATAGAGCATCGCGGAAAGAAAACAAAAAATACATATGAAATGAAACTTTTGCCCTGCAGGTAAGTCTATACTGACCCCTGTATATAATCAATGGGTATAAACGAAAGGGAACCACATTTCCCCACCAGACCTTGTTAAAGGGAAAGTCAGATCTCGACGGCAACATCTGCATCCCAGAAGAACAACAACGGCGTTCCTCTTCATTCCAGCAGGATTCGGACGCGACGTCAACAAAGCGGAGCCACGGCAAAGTCTCTAGTTCCAAGACTCCACAGTTCACAGACAACCTAGAGTCAACCAATGACCTCTCCGCCGGATCAACGCTCTATCTCGGAAACAAATCAACCAACCCCAGGGAAATTGGTGTCCATAGAAAAACCTCGATTCAGGGAAATCAGCGTCCTTGACGAGAGCATCTCGATTCGTGTCGATCCGCAAGGAAATCAGTGTCTTAGAAGGAATCTCTCGATTCGTCTCAACTCCGAGGAAATCAGCATCGTTGGAAAAAACCTCGATCCAGGGAAATCAGCGTCCTTGACGAGAGCTTCTCAATTCATGTCGACCCGCAAGGAAAACAGTGTCTTTGCAGGAATCTCTCGATTCGTCTCAACTCCGAGGAAATCAGCGTCCTTGGAAAAAACCTCGATTCAAGGAAATCAGCGTCCTTGACGAGAGCATCTCGATTCGCGTCGACCCGTAAGGAAATCAGTGTCTTTTCAGGAATCTCTCGATTCGTCTCAACTCCGAGGAAATCGGCGTCCTTGGCAAAAACCTCGATTCAGGAAAATCAACGTCCTTGACAAGAGCATCTCGATTCGCGTCGACCCGTAAGGAAATTAGTGTCTTCGCAGGAATCTTTCGATTCATCTCAACTCCTATAAAATCAGCGTCCTTGGAAAAAACCTCGATTCAGGCAAATCAGCGTCCTTGATGAAAGCATCTTGATTCGCGTCGACCCGCAAGGAAATCAGTGTCTTTGCAGGAATCTCTCGATTCGTCTTGACTCCGAGGAAATCAGTGTCCTTGGCAAAAACCTCGATTCAGGGAAATCAACGTCCTTGACGAGAGCATCTCGATTCGCATCGACCCGTAGAGAAATCGGTGTCTCTGCAGGAATATACGACGTCAGCAAAATGGAGCCATGGCAGAGTCCCTAGTTCCAAGTCTCGACGGCCAAGTCTACAGCCTGGAGACCCACAACAGCATTCCTCTTCATTCCAGTAGGATTCGGATGCGACAATCAATCTCGGAGCCATGGCAGAGTCCATAGATCCAAGTCTCGATGGTAACATCTACAGCCTGGAGACCCACAACAGCGTTCATCGTCATTCCAGCAGAATTCAGACGCGACAATCAACCTTGGAGCTATGGCAAAGTCCCTAATTCCAAATCTCGATGGTTCACAGATAACCTAGAGACCATCTCGACACTCGTCTCGTTACAGCAGACGCGGTGTCAACAACATCGTTTCTTCTCACTACAACGGAATGCAGACGCGACGTCAACAAGCAACCCTAAGGTCAAAACAAAAAGGAGCTACGGTAAAGTCCCCAGTTCCAAGTCTCAACGGTTCATAAACAACCTAGAGACCACCTCGACACTCGTCTCGTTACAGCAGACGCAGTGTCAACAATAGCGTTTCTTCTCACTACAACGGAATGTAGATGCGACGTCAACAAGCGACCCCAAGGTCAAAACAAAGAGGAGCCACGGGAAAGTCCCCAGTTCCAAGTCTCGATGGTTCAAAAAACAACCTAGAGACCATCTCGACGTTCGTCTCGATACAGTAGACGCGACGTCACCCCAGCGTTCTTCCCCCAGCTGGATGCAGACGCGATACAAAATGATGGAGCCACGGGAAAGTCCCCAGTTCCAAGTCTCAACGGTTCAAAAAACAACCGAGAAACCACCTCGATGTTCGTCTCGATACAGCAGACGCGATGTCACCCCAGCGTTCTTCCCCCACCAGGATGCATACGCAACACAAAACAACGGAGCCATGGCAAAGTCCCTAGTTCCAAGTCTCGACGGTTCACAAACAACCTAGAGACCACCTCGACACTCGTCTCGTTACAGCAGACGCAGTGTCAACAACAGCGTTTCTTCTCACTACAATGGAATGCAGACGTGACGTCAACAAGTGATCCCAAGGTCAAAACAAAGCGGAGCCATGGGAAAGTCCCCAGTTCCAAGTCTCAACGGTTCAAAACCAACCTAGAGACCACCTCGACGTTCATCTCGATATAGCAGACGCGACATTACCCCAGCGTCCTTCCTCCAACAGGATGCAGATGCGACACCAACAACGAAGCCACGTCAAAGTCCCTAGTTCCAGGTCCTGACGGTTCACCAACAACCTAGAGACCACGTCGACGTTCGTCTCGATACAGCAAACGCGATGTCATCCCAGCGTTCTTCCTCCAACAAGATGCAGACGCAACACAAAACAACGGAGCCACGGCAAAGTCCTTAGTTCCAGGTCCCGACAGTTCACTAACAACCTAGAGACCACCTCGACACTCGTCTCGTTACAGTAGACGCAGTGTCAACAACATCGTTTCTTCTCACTACAACGGGATGCAGACGCGATGCCAACAAGCGACCCCAATGTCCAAACAAAGAGGAGCAATGGGAAAGTCCCTAGTTCCAAGTCTCGACAGTTCAAAAACAACCTAGAGACCACCTCAACGTTCGTTTCGATACAGCAGACGCGACGTCACCCCAGCGTTCTTCCTCCAGCAGGATGCAGACGTGACACAAAACAACGGAGCCATGGCAAAGTCCCTATTTCCAGGTCCCGACGGTTCACCAACAACCTAGAGACCACCTCGACGTTCGTCCCGATACAGCAGACACAATATCACCCCAGCGTTCTTCCTCCAACAGGATGCAGACGCAACACCAACAATGGAGCCACGGCAAAGTCCCTAGTTCCAAAACCCTACGGTTCACCAACAACCTAGAGAACACCTCGACGTTCATCTCGATACAACAGATGCGATGTCACCCCAGCGTTCTTCCTCTAACAAGATGCAGACGTGACACCAGCAACGGAGCCATGGCAAAGTCCCTAGTTCCAAGCCTCAACGGTTCACCAACAACCTAGAGACAACCGCAACATTCATCATGATACAACAGACGCAATGCCAGCAAACGAAGTGAAGGCAATATTCCTAGCTTCAGGGTCTTGACGACAACTCATATAAAATCTGAAAGACTATCGGAGATCATCCCACACCAGCGCGGAGTGGTTATGACCCATCGGGGCTCCCAAACTGAGCCTAACCTCAAGTAAAAAGCGACATGGAATATCCCTAACGCTTGCTCTTTCGACGGTAATACTACCTGGAAGATTGCTTGAAGACGTCTTGTCCATCCCCTGAAGGGATCAGAGACACGACAGTCGCAAGGCTACTCGAACAGCAAGATTGCCTATCGAGGAATACATCAGTCAACACGACGTAACGACGGACAAAACCCTAGTACCACAGACCCTAATGGACCTCTGTCGTAAAGAGCAGAGGTTAACTGTGACGTTAAGATATCCTTGCAAGAACGTCTCGATTCGTTTCGACTAGTAAGGAAATTAGTGTCCTTGCGGGAACTTCTCGATTCGTCCCAACTCGTAGGGAAAAGCCTTAGGCAATGGTGATAAGGACCTGTTTCCTAAGCACTGGGGCCCTACAAGTCGGTCCAAGATGGAATCTTGCATACTAATCATGGGCCACACTCTTTGAAGTCGAATCTCGACAAGGAAGGAAATAATCACTTATGAGTCCTCTCGACTTATAAGAGAGAAAACACTCTTGTGAGATCCTTACGACTTTCAAGAGAAAACTCACTTAGGAGTCCTCACGACCCCTGAGGAGAAAATACACTTGCGGGATGCTCTCGGCCTGTAGAGAGAAAAGTCTTTATGAGACCCTCATGGCTCATAAAGTTGAAAAGTATTAGGTGACAAATCCTAACCCTGTCTCCTAAGCCGTCGCTGCCCTGCAAGGAAGTCAAGGTGGACTATCCACGGGCCACACTCTCCGAAGTTGAACATCGAAAAGGAGGGAAACAATCACTTATGAGTCCTTTCGACTTGTAAGGGAGAAAATTCTCTTGTGAGATCCTTACGAATCTCAAGAGAAAACGCACTTAGGAGTCTTCACGGCCCCTAAGGAGAAAATACGCCTGCGGGGTCCTCTCGACCTGCAGGGAGAAAAGTCTTTATGAGACCCTCATGGCTCATAAAGTTGAAAAGTATTAGGTGACAGATCCTAACCCTGTCTCCTAAGCCATCGCTGCCCTATATGGAGGTCAAGATGGACTATCTACGGGCCACATTTGCCAAAATTACATGCCACTTAAATAAAGAAACGACTTACGGATACTCACGATTCGTAAGGAAAAATACCCGAGTGAGATCCTTACGACTCACGGAGGCGATGAACACTTAGAAATCCTCACGATTTTTAGGGAGAATATGCACCTATGAGATCCTCTCAACTTGTATAGAGAAAAAATCTTCTTGAGACCCTTACGGCTCATGAAGATGAAAAATCTTAGGCTACAAGGACCCTAAAACTTGTTTCCTAAGACCTCAATTCTATGGCCATGCATAACTCTGCACTACTTCACCCACATACATACTTACGTGGGCAAACTAGTGGGGGCATTTTTTCCCGCCAAAAATTTCTGCGCAAAAGAGCCCAAGGTATCAAATGGCAGCGATACGCTTAAGAAAATGCGAACCGGTATTTTTCGGGCTGTATTTTGACAAACTCCCGAATGAGAAACAGCTAAATTATTATGGTATCGAAATCATCTTGAAAATACCTTCGATTTGATATATTATGGGCCTCATAATTCATCCAGAATCAAAAGTTATGAGCAAATGTACTACGCACGTGTAATCTTTTAGGATCTTAGAATTTTCTGAAGGAAAATAGCAAAGAGAAAAGAAAAGGGAATTTAATTCTCAAGAAAAAAAACCCTAGGTGAGAAAGGGGAAAGGGATCAAAGCTCCATAAAACAAAAAGAGAATTTAATTCTCAATCTAAGAGTTTAACTTTTCTGCAAAAGAACTTAGTTCTTTCTCTGGTTGAAGATCTGCAGAAGCAAATCTCCCCACAAGTTGAGAACTTAATTCTCATCGGGGAGATTCTGCCATGCAGATCCAAAACTTAGAGGGAGAATTGAGTTTAGATAATTTAATTCTCCCAAAAATAAAACTAGGGTTTAATCCTATATGAGAATTTAATTCTGCCAATTTCATAGGAATTTAATTCCTCCAGATAAAACTAGGGTTTAACCCTATATGAAAATTTAATTCTCCCAAATTCATAGGAATTTAATTCCTCCAAGACAGAACTAGGGTTTAACCCTATATAAGAATTTAATTCTTCCATATACATAGGAATTTAATTCCCCTAAAAACATAATTAGGGTTTTAACCCTACGGAGAATTTAATTCTTAAAATAAAGAGACTTGAATGATCTCCATGCACGTAAAGAACTTGGTCACGTGATGACAAGTGACTCCAATCCTCAGTGATCAGAAAAGAAAGAATAAAACTAAGTCATGTGCCCCCACGTGACCCCTAAAAAGATCCTCCAAAATAAGAAGGAATTAGCCCAGAGGCAATGCCTCACGTGCTCCCACGTGACCTCCAAAACAAAGAGAACAAAGGCAAAGGAAGATTCTAATTTGGGCGCCCTCACGTGTCCTCATGTGACCCCTAATAATTCAGTGCATGAGTGCCTATCACGTGCCCACACGTGATGGCCGTGAAAACTAAAAGTGTTTAACACTTATTTGCATATTTGAGGATAAAACAAAGGAGGACTGGTCCCCACCTTCAGAGGTCTCACATGGCCCCACACGACCAATCCCATTATAGTATTTAACACTATTTTTGAGCGTTTTGTTCTTGGTGTTTAACACTATTTTCAGCGCATCACGTGGAAACACGTGACCATAAAATATATGTTAGTGTTTAACACTATATTCAAATCAATCCTAGCCTAAATTGGTTAAGTCCTTCTGAGGAAAGACTTCTCTTTTACCGAGTCTCAAGTACATCCTTGCCTTCCAAAATTGAACATCCTATATGGCATATGAGTGCTCAGCACTCAACAAAAGATAAAATGTTGTCAGAACCCCTATTTAGCATTGCTAAATAATAGGGGGGCTGAACCCAGACAAATGTTTAATGGTCCAGCAAAGGGCTAACATTTCAAATTTAATTGGACTTAGCCCAAATTGGCCATAAGTTCTCAATTCAGATTTAACTGAGCCAACGTGCTCATAATATAATTAATTGATCTTAGTTCCAAATTGGACTACAGATCCCCCAATCAACTTTGGTTAAAGGGTACATCTCTTCACTCCTTTGATATATGTCGTAATCCCTCAACGTCTTCGGAGAGGTAACGGGTCCTGACAACCATACATTTCATGGACCGTGGGGTCTTTAAGCCCACGGACTATGATGTCCTTAACCTTGACTGTGAAGTCTTTAAACTCACGGACTATAATGTCCTTAATCTTGACTGTGAGGTCTTTAAACTCACAGACTATGATGTTCTTAACCTTGACTGTGATGCCTTTAAACTCACGGAATATGATGTCCACAACCTTGGACCGAGATGTCCTTAAACTAACAATGGACCACCATGTCCTTAAACTGGTAATCGACCGCAATGTCCCTAAACTAAGCAATAAAGCCCGAATGCTCTTTTGTTGGATCTAAACGATCCCGTTAAGTTGTCATGCCCTGCTTCCCAGAGTGCGCTAAGATCGGCACGTGACAGAGCCAACCATGCTACCTGTGGATAGAAAAAATCCCTCCACAGTCACATTACGGCTATAGAGATATCAAGAACAGGAAAGTAAACTAAACTGTCTAGTACATGTCTATGAGCAGAATAAATGAGTCAAGAAATAATATAATATGCGGAAGTAAAAGATCCAATAAATAAAACACCTGGAATGTAAAACTGGATAGCAACAGGATCCTCACTGCTCGGTCTAACAGAAGCAGTACTCCTGATCAGCCTGCGACAAAGGTAGAGGATCTGGGCCATGCAAAATCCAAACGTCAGTGCGTTATAACATCAATAATAATATAATCAGGGGTAACGAGTCATGCAGGCATGAGTATGAACGGTCAAACAGGTATAACAGTAATATAAATAGGACAGTGAAGAGTAAGGCATAGATGATGTGCAGTGAGTAATCTAGACTGGTATACTGGGTTAACTACTCTCAAGTCTTTGAAATCAATTTGATGAATCATCGATGTAACTCAATAGTATCCCGTGCATGCCCGAGACCACGGTCAAGATTCTCGGGCTGAATCCGAGACGTGCCGCAAGGCAGTAAAAGGTAGTAAGTAACGATGAATGATGTCAGCAGCAGCATCCCGGGGCTGGCCTAGCCTGTAAGACTGATCAGTAAAGATATCGAACTGTCGAGTTACAAGTCAGGTTTCATCATTGATTTCCCCATACCCCCAAGTTATGTGTTCAAGTCAGGTATTGATAAATCTGGAGCTAATGCCAACACAGGATCAAGCAGGTACAGGTTTGTCTGAATAGACAACAGGAAATGTCCGTAGGGACAACAGGTCAAGATTGTCGGCATTAGTAACAAGATCAGGTAACAGGTTAAGCTATGGTACATCAGGTCAAGTCAAGTAGTGTAAATAAATCCAATCATGTCAAGAAGTGCACGGTATCAAGACGTATCAAGTAGTAGGTGTATCGAGTCATGTCAGGGGTGCACAAAATGTCACGTGGGCTCTCATAATCAAACTAAAATAAGCATGGGTATACAAAACCAGTATGGGGTACTAGTGGAACAATAAAAATGGAACATTATGATGTGGTATGCAAAGAGGTACAGATTAAAGCATATGGATGCACAGTTATCGATTTGGGTTAAGGTTATAGTTCCAACATTAATTAAAATACACTTTATCAAATATGGATGTTAATATTACAATATTATATATTCAAGTGATCTATGGATGCAATAATATGTATATTAGACGGAATGGATGCAAATAGGTATCCGAAAGTTATAAACTATTTAAAATGGTACTATGGGCTGTGCAAATAAGCATTATGTGATTCAAATATGGATATGGATACCGTATATCGTAATCTAACATGTAACAAGATATGTTTTCCAATTCTAGATCTAAAATGATATAAATGTAATATCGAAATGTTAAAATGGAACATGTGGTATTAGATTTAAACTACATGTTTAATATGCATTTAAATAAGTATGTAATAAATAAAATAGCATGTAGCAAGTTTTACTTGCCTAGACGGATCAAGAAACGGGTGTACAGAACGTCTCACGTCGGCGGAAAAAGTCGCGATGCGCGCACGGTATACGGAATGGATCCAAACAACGCACAATGTGATCACATGGGTCAGGTACGCTCGCTGGGTCATCGGAATCGTCGACGTCGTCACGGCTCCGGCGATCTACAGAGATTAAATAAAAACAGAAAAAGAAAAAATAAAGGAAAGAAAGAATAGAAAAGAAGAAGAAGAGAAGAAAGGAAGAATGGGAGAGAGAGCTCACTATGGATTGGTGCACTGGGTTCCAGGGGATTGAGGAGATAAGGGAGTGGTGTAGGGTTCACCGGCGATGAGCGGCGATCTAGATGGAGGTTAGGGTTTTTCTTTTCAGGGTTTCTTGATGGGTTGAGGGTTGTGTGAAGGAAGAAGACAGAGGCGAGGGGAGAAAAGAAGAAGAAGGTGATGGGATGAGGTGGTCGGCGGTGAAGAGAAGGCAATGGTGATGGGTGCTGTGGTTGTCGTGGGTGTGCAGGTGAAGGGTTGGAGGGAAAAGAAGAAGAGGAAGATGGAGACGAGGAGGAGGAGGTTCGGCCGAGGAAGAAGGCGATGGCTTAAGTTTAGGGTTTGAGAAAAGTCAATGGGTTTCGCGGCGGTGGTTCACGAGGTAAGAGATGAGCTCGGTTTTAGAAAAAGAAGGAAGAAGGAAAAGATATAGAAGGGAGGTGACGAGATCCAGGGGCGGTGACCCGATTCGAGGAATCTACAGTGTTCGCGAGATGTGAGAGAGAGTGCGAGAAGAGAGAGAAAGAGGAGAGAGAGAGAGACTGTCACGCCGGGGAGAGAGAAAGAGAAGAGGAAAGGAGAGAGAGATTTGAGTGGGGCCCAGAGCTAGGGAAAGAGGCATTCACATTGGTTCGTGGTGGTGGGACCAGAGGGAAAAGTAAGAGCCTGGGAATTAGTTAAGGAAAGAATTTAAAAAAAATTAAAAAGATTTTATATTTTAAAGAAATGTTTTCGTTGGCTGGTATCATGCAGGCCAAGTTATGAAATTTTAAATTATTTTACGTGACTTAAAATGTAATATGGTAAAAAATGCTATGCCAGGTAAAATACCAGTATGCGATAAAGTTGAAAATGCACAAGTCTACATAACAAGTCAGGGTGATTCATAAATATGAATCAAACAAGTTTCAAGCAAGCGGGTCGGGTCGAATGCAATGTAAAATGTAAAATACCATTCACACCCAAACACGATAAATCAATAAAATACCACAGATAAATAAATACAGAAACTGGAATTGGTATAAATGAACTCGGTTGTTACATAAGTTGATGTTAGTCTAAAATTAGACTAACGTATCCTTAACAAACGTTTAAGTTGATCTTAGTCTCAAATGAAACTAAAATATCCTTAAACCCAACCCCAAACCCAAATCTAAGAAAATACGGATTTGGACTAATCCACGCCCTAGGACGACAACATAAATTAGTCTCCGTATACAATCCACGAGCAACCAAAAACAAAACAAACACCCACGACACGAAGTGACCATCTGGAGAAGGAGAAAGTTGTTGCCGCGATGCGGTAGCGTAATTAACTGCAGGAGCTTGCTCCTGCAGGGAAGAGCGTCCCCATAATCAGAAACCCCTCAAATGAGGGGGAATGTGACGAAGTCTGCTACATCGGCCGCATCCGTCTAAACCTTCTATACATGGTGCCATAAATCAACTTGGCATCTTCGGAGAGATAGACGGATAGCACCAATTAGCATCCCCTCATATTTTTTGGGATCTTGGAATTTTCTGAAGGAAAATAGCAGAGAGAAAAGAAAGGAGAATTTAATTCTCAAGAAAAGAAACCCTAGGTGAGAAAGGGGAAAGGGATCAAAGCTCCATAAAACAAAAAGAGAATTTAATTCTCAATCTAAGAGTTTAACTCTTCTGCAAAAGAACTTAGTTCTTCCTCTGGTTGAAGATCTGCAGAAGCAAATCTCCCCACAAGTTGAGAATTTAATTCTCATCGGGGAGATTCTGCCTTGCAGATCTAAAACTTAGAGGGAGAATTGAGTTTATAGAATTTAATTCTCCCAAAAATAAAACTAGGGTTTAATCCTATATTAATTCTCCCAATTTCATAGGAATTTAATTCCTCCAGATAAAAATAGGGTTTAACCCTATATGAGAATTTAATTCTCCCAAATTCATAGGAATTTAATTCCTCCAAGACAGAACTAGGGTTTAACCCTATATAAGAATTTAATTCTTCCACATACATAGGAATTTAATTCCCCTAAAACATAATTAGGGTTTTAACCCTACAGAGAATTTAATTCTTAAAATAAAGAGACTTGAAAGATCTCCATGCAAGTAAAGAACTTGGTCACGTGATGACACGTGACTCCAATCCTCAGTGATCAGAAAAGAAAGAATAAAACTAGGTCATGTGCCCCCACGTTACCCCTAAAAAGATCCTGCAAAATAAGAAGGAATTAGCCCAGAGGCAATGCCTCACGTGCTCCCACGTGACCTCCAAAACAAAGAGAACAAAGGCAAAGGCAGATTCTAATTTAGGCGCCCTCACGTGTCCTCATGTGACCCCTAATAAACACCTTAATAAATCAGTGCATGAGTGCCTATCACGTGCCCACACGTGATGGCCATGAAAACTAAAAGTGTTTAACACTTATTTGCAGATTTGAAAATAAAACAAACGAGGACTGGTCCCCACCTTCAGAGGTCTCACATGGCCCCACACGACCAATCCCATTCTAGTGTTCAACACTATTTTTGAGCATTTTGTTCTTGGTGTTTAACACTATTTTCAGTGCATCACGTAGGAACACGTGACCATAAAATATATGTTAGTGTTTAACACTATATTCAAATCAATCCTAGCCTAAATTGGCTAAGTCCTTCTGAGGCAAGACTTCTCTTTTACTGAGTCTCAAGTACATCCTTGCTTTCCAAAATTGAACATCCTATATGGCATATGAGTGCTCAGTACTCAAAAAATATATTTTATGGTCATAAATAATTAGATATACCCATTGATTGTTCATATTATATAGGATATTACCCCTAGTAATGTATATACCTCGTTCCAATAATAAATATTATATGATATCATTTGCTAGTACACCTGCACCATTACCGTTGATGCACATGTTACACTTACACAAAATTGCCAGCTCACACACATTCTTCATCGGTAATTGCTATGTCACTTATACTGTAGAACTGCCACATCATGATATTATTCGTAACTATGTAATATATTCATTGTTCTGTACTATCACTTGACATGCTTGCATAATATAACTGATATGCCCATATTACTACTCTATGTTGCATACATCGTACCTTGTGGTTATATGCTTGAATGATATACCGATATGCTCATATTATTACTCTGTGTTGCATACAGTGTACCTTATGGTTATATGCATTGAGATGCAGTTTCATGAGATTTCTGGATTTGAGAACCATGGTTATATTTCGAAGGAAATGATGTATTGTTTTAAAAACCCGGTTTCTCATGATATAATATTTCGATGCGTCCACCATGAGTTTTCTCGGTATTGAGATTGGTTTTCGAGACCCGATTCGAGAAGATGGATGATCCATTTGCAGGTACATGGTGGACCCGGTATGGTACCCCGGGGCAAGAAATGATTGTTATGGAGTAGCCGATGAGCCTGGCAGAGGGAACACTACCTACCGGTGATTGTATAGAACTCGGCAGATATCTGGAGGATACCGACCGGAGTCATGAGATGGATATGAGGGCCGATCTGAGTATGCGGCGCCTGAGATGAGATATGTATATAAGGGCTGATCTGAGAATGCGGTGCCTGAGATATGAGGATTTACGTGTTTATGCTGGACATGGGTTTTCATGATGTTTCGAGTGTCGGTGTTGGAAACTCCGGTTCTATGATTTTGATGTGTCGTTGATAGACACATGTGGTTGATATCCTCATACATACATCCATCCATACATACATACATACTGTGTTTTCATAATATTTCGAGTGTCGATGTTAGACATTCATGTTCCAAGATATTGAGTTGTGTCATTGATGGACACGTGGATGTTATCCACATATATTACAGGCATATGATGTCGGATGTTTAATTATATATGCTATGGGCATTGACTGGATTATTGACATATATGCATTTGTGGTCACCCTAGATATCATAGTATTACATTCAGGATATAGTGACATCATAGTATTACTTTCAGAATATAGTGACCTAGGAAATCGTTGTTTTATTCGATTTCTACTTGTTGATGTTTTCTACTCACGAGTTGGAAACTTACCCCCGTTGTGCCATAGTTCTTGCAGATTTGACCGCTTGGAATCAGTTGCGGTATTGCTGGCACACAGCTTTATCCAGGGTGTTTGCTTTGGTAGGTGGAACACATGTTGGATCGTTCCCACTCTTGTACTGTTATATTCTATTGTATCTAGATAACTCCATCAAATCATATCACATCAGATCAAATCAAAGACTAGAATTGTATATTGGTAGATCTAGTCAGACTTGTTGCGAGACTTAAAGCGATAGGTTTTCATGAACCCTTTTCTTGAGTTGATGTCTTGCTTCTTATTTGTTCTTTCTAAGTTGATCTTCTCCGTTAGGCGTCGTATATGTATTATTTGTGTGGTTGTGTTTCCGCCAGTTGGTAAAGAGCTAGCTCCTATTTAGGGATGTCTATATATTGTTGTATATTAGGCTTTTGGATCAAAATATACGAGGGAAGTGCTGTCCGAATTTTGAAAAGACAAAATATGATTCATTATACCTTATTTCAAAACTGCACTCCACTATAAAAAAGTTTTAGATTTTCTGGGCTTCGGCTTACTTGGTTTACGTTACGCCTTTTGACGTTGCGTGATTTAAGTGCCGGTCACAAACTAAATTTCGGGTCGTGATAGCAATCCTGGCTCCCACTGTCATTGAGAAAACCGAAGTATCTCTCAGGCGGATGAGGAACCCTAACAGAACGGCGGAGAGGCTGAGATCCGTCGGGAACTATTGAATTCTCCGGTTCTACAAAATCATCTGTTGTAGTTTGTATAGCTGGAACTCCTTCCAGTTCTACCTCATGACCATAAAGTTGTTTGAAAAATAAATTCCTTTTCTAAAAAGGTGGCATGCCGAGAAATAAAACACCTTTTATTCCTCGGTGCGGTAGAATATATTCCTTTGCGAATGCTTAGGATATCCAACAAACTTCCACAGAACTGACCTTGCCTCGAGCTTGTCCGGATTTTGCTTTTAGATATAGGCCGGACAACCCTAAATCTTAATTTACTTAAGACATGGGCTCTTACCATACCATATCGCATATGGAGTGGTAGGCACATGATTTGGTTGGAACCCTTTTCAATATGTATGCAGCTTCATAAGAGCATAACTCCCAAAAGAAAATAGGCAACTCAGTAGCACTCATCATAGAGTACACCATATCTAATAGGATGCGATTGCTCCATCCTAACACACCGTTGTGCCGTGGTGTATATGGAGGAGTAATGCAGAGAGAGAATCTTATTCTCCTTTAGAATAGTCCAGGAATTCCATGGTCAAGTATTCTCCTCCTTGATCAAATCAATGGACATAATACTTATACCCGTTTTGGTTCTCTACTTCGTACTTATATTCATTGAATTTCTTAAAAAGCTTCAGACTTGTGTTTCAACAGGAACATATGTCTGAATCTTGAAAGATCATCAGTGAATGTAATGAAGTTACAAAAGAACCAGTCTTGGCTTGTGTAGACAGGGGACCTACATATATCATCATGTATCAATCCCAAGAGTTCAGTAACTCTTTCTTTTTTTCAAGTAAACAGAGCTATGGTCATAGTATCTTTGGGACATGACTGGTAAGTTTCACAAGATATAAATTCAAACTGATTTAAATATTAATCTTAATGTAACTTCGCTACTCGGGTCGCATTGATATGACCTAGTCTACAATGCCTCAAGAAGGATTCGTTCATTTCTGAACTCTTCCTCTTGTGTATGTTCGATACGTTAAGAACTGTAGTTTTATTTAGAACGTATATGCTTTTAGATAACGTGCCTGAACTGATCAACTCTTGATTAGGAGATGTTCAAAACATTATCCAACGATACAAAATTATATCCTTTTTTACAAAATAAAGAGACTGATATGATGTTGTATATCAGGTTCGGTATCTAATAGCATTCATTCAGAATCAATGTATTTGGTAATACAGGGTGATAACTGCCAACATCTTAGCTGCAACAACTACACTGTTTCTAACTCTTAAAACTTATCACCCATTCCCAGTTCTCTACCTATCTGTAGCCCATGTAACAGATTACATATGTGGGATCCTGATCCGGTATCTCATACTCAGGATGTAGAGGACACTGAGAAATAGTTCTCTGTAATGAATATAGGGTTCCTAGGCACACTCAAGAGGTTTCACAACTGATCAACAATGGCAAAATCAAATTTTCCATGTGCCTAACAACCCTAATGATAGATCGATAACTGGAGGAAAAGGCGAAACATGCAAGTAAACAACTTTATTGATAAGTGAATGGAAATACAACCTTTGTAGATCAGGTCCTCTACTTCCTTGGCTCCGTGATGACGTCCCTCCACTGCAACCATCGGAATCCTGGACTCTCACGGTGGTTTCATCGGTGAAAAGATCGGGCTAGGTCGTTGACTTCGATGCCGAAAATGATCTACGTCGAGGCAACTCAAGATCAAGCTCCAACTTCACCAAGTCATGAAACTTGTGAAGAAAACACCCTATACTACATGGAAAGTGGTAGAGGATGAAGAAATAGGAAGTGGGTTCACTTTGGATTTGGATTTCTCACTTGGAATCATCACTTAGACATTTTCAAGAAAGCTTTCTTCTTCACTTGAAGAAGATGAAGAAGAAGAAGGAAAAAGAATTATTAATTAAAACAAAATCAAGTGATGGTTATCATTTAGAAACCATGGGTGAGTGTAGAGAATAAACTAGGGTTTAGTTAAATGGTTAGGTTAAGGATAAAAACAAAATGGCTAAGACTTTGTCAAAGTATCATGAAGCATCTAGTGTAAAACAAAGAAAGCCACCCATTTTGTTTTTGCCAAAAGGAATAAATAAATAAACAAACAAATAAATAAAAACCCTAACCATTAACCTAAACATGGTTTAAAGCAAACACACACCCAAGTTTGCATGTATCATCAAACATGATACAAACAAGTGCACAAAAATATATCATATATACAATGTGCACAAACTAGTGTGAAAATAATCTTAAGTGAACCAATACTAGTTATTGTAAAGTAATATATCAAATATATAATTATACATTAAATCATTAAATTAATACTTGATTTAATGATCCGGTCATATCGCATATAACCGACTAATATCAATAGTAACAACTTATCGAATCAACACTTGATCCGATAACCCGGCTATATCGCATATAACCGATCAATGTCACATGTCGCGAGAATCGAATACAGTATCACATACTGGTATTATTCTCGGTCCCGCACATATCTCATATGCGCTCCTATTTCGTTTCGCTTGAGCCAGGAAACCTCTGTGTAGGACTCTAAAGACTCGTCAATACGCCGGCAGTAGGTGATGATCATATCAAACACCCACAAGCCGCAAGCGGTCTGCTAAACGTAACGGCCACCCGTGTATTGAACGATCAGAAGATCAACGAGCAAGCCCGCTCATACTCCTGTGAATCCAACCAGTAACACTTACCGTACAGTCCGGTCTGTTCGTCTAATATGTCGCATATCTTGCCTAGGGGTGGTAAACGTCAGACCCCAGTAGCTTGATAAGTCGTGTCGATATGAGGTCTATAACAGTTCGAGAAACTACTGGTAACACTGACCAGTAAATCTCAGCAACCCTGGCTAGGGATTTCCGGTTATAGCCAATCGAACACAGTGCAACATCAACTCCTTATACCAGAAGAGACGAATCCCCTCCTATCGCTCATTGCCTCCATGTGATTCGGGACTGTACCCAAAAACCACCATTTTGCACGCCCTCTTGGAAGTGGTAAGGTGGAAACCAAAGCACAGTGGGAATCACACAAGACTCTATGACGATCTCGGGTCTACAGACTAACCTGTACCAGTGTCACCAGAGAACTGCCATCTGACGTAAGGTATAATACCATCTGGGAGTTCCCGGCGAGTCCGTCCAGTGTACCCAGTCTCCACTGAGAAACCGTATATCATCTCTGATTTCAAACACCAATGGATATGGGATCATCCATCACCCATCTGTATGGGTCGAGAAGGTATACGCTTGTCTACTCTGGTATATCGATGCCCCGTCTCGATACACCCACGACTAGGGACCTTGAAGGATGTACTTATGGACTACCATGTCCCCACTAGTATGATCCGCATCATAGTCCAGGTAGTCAAGTACACATCCTAAGGGCTTTACCAACATGTAACAGAGAGACAATCAGAGTACACGTTAAGATAAAGAGCAACCTGATAGCATACTATCATGTCGAGCAAGAAAGTCCTCCCTATATATGTCCCAGCATCCACTACAATATACATCCTATGTACAGTAATGGCCTCTAGGTCATACATATAACTAACTATCTCCCACTTGCACTAGGGCCATCTGTAGCAGTGGTTGCAGTATCTCATACTCAACCATCCCATAAAAGTCTCCCTCTGGGAAAAGGCCTTTGTAAGTGGATCCGCCGTGTTGTCCTCTGAGTCTACTCTCCAAACCTCGATCACCTTGGAGATCAACCATCTCTATGATCAGGTGATACTGCCTTAGAATATGTCTGGATCACTGATGGGACGGACGTTCCTTGGCATAAGCCACAACTCCATTGTCACACAATGGGAGGAACTAAGTTCATCTCATGAACAAATATACATCCAGACTGCCTCTTTAGTAGCATCTTAAGTAGCGATGTATCCAGCCTTTATCGTCTAGTTTGCCACGGTATCTAGCTTGGAACTCTTCCAACATACCATCCCTTTACTGAGGGTAAATACAATGTCTGTGACTGACTTTCAGTCGTCCTTATCACCCTGGAACCTTTCCAGTGATTGTCCCCAGGATCAACTGATACCATCTCACTACAACTAGTGAGTATCCTAACATCCAATTAGATCTATCTCATAGATCCAAAACCCAGGATTTAGGAGGTATCACTTTGATCCTATACGGAGAATCATTATGATAAGCGGAGATTGACCGAGTGTAGCATAGGAAACTCCTTTCTTATCAAGAGTATGTCATCCACGTACTCTACGAGGATCACCACCATACTCCCTACTACCCTTTTATTTATACAAGGTTCATCTACCATTTTGATGATGTCCAACTCTTTGACTAACACATCAAAACATACGTTCCAACTCCGCGATGCCTGCTTTATCACATAAAACATCTTGCTCGCGTTTCTGCTGCTCCCACTGTCTACGAGGCCCTCTGGCTGTGTACTTATAGACGCACTCTTCTAAAACATCACTTAGAAAAGCAGTCATGGCACCCAACCGCCAGATATCGTAGTCATGGTATGTAGCCGTGGCAAGTAGGATCTGGATGGACTTAAGCATAGCTACTTAGAAAAGGTTTCATCATAATCCATACCTGGTCAATGATGCAAACTTTTAACAAGTTTAGCTTTGAAAGTCTCAACTTTTCCATGTACACCAAGTAATCTTCTCAAGATATACTTGCTCCTGATGGGGATTTAACCCTTCAGATAAATCAATTAAAGTCCATATTTTGTTGGTGTATAAGGATTCCATCTCAGATCGCTAAGCATCCAGCCATTCTTACAGAGTCCCATTCTTGATGGCCAGTTCGAAAATAGTTGGGTCATCATCTCATGATGCAGTCCTCGCTCCCACTGTCATAGAGAAACAGAAGTATCTCTCAAGTAGGTGAGGAATCCTACTAGATCGGCGGAGAGGCTGAGGTTCGTTAGAATCTATTGAATCCTTTGGTTCTACCAAATCATCAGCTGCAGTTTGTATAGCTGAAACATTTCCAGTTCTACATAACAGATCTTGCCTCGAGCTAGTCCGGATTTTGCTTTTAGACATAGGCCGGACAACCCTAAATCTTAACAATCTTAAGATATGGACTCTTCCCTTTCCATATCACATATGAAGTGGTAGGCAACTGATTTGATTTAAACCATATTCAATAGGTATGCAATTTCTCAAGCGCATAACTCCCAAAAGGAAATAAGAAACTCAGTAGTACTCATCATAGAGCACACCATATCACATAGGGTGCTATTGCTCCGCCCCGATACACCAACGTGCTATGGTGTATACGGAGGAGTAATGCTGAGAGAGAATCTCATTCTCCTTTAGAAAAGTCCAAGAATTCCGTGCTCAAGTATTCTCCTCCTTGATCACATCAAAGGACATAATACTTATACCCATTTTGGTTCTCTACTTCTAACTTATATTCTGTGAATATCTCAAAAGGTTCGGACTTGTGTTTCAACAGGAACATATGTCTGAATCTAAAGAGATCATCAGAGAATGTAATGAAATACAAAGAACCGGTCTTGGCATGTGTAGACAGGGGACCTACATACATCAACATGTATCATCCCAAGAGTACACTAACTCTTTCTTTTCTTCCAATAAACAGAGCTGTGGTCATCTTATCTTTGTGACATGACCGGCAAGTTTTCACAAGATGTAAATTCAAACAGATTTAAATATGCATCTATGTGCAACTTAGCTAGTCGGGTCGCATTGATATGATCTAGTCTACAATACCTCAAGAAGGATCCATTCATTTCTGAACTCTTTCTCTTGTGTGTGTTCCGTATACTAAGAACTGTAGTTTGATTTAGAACATCAATGCTTTTAGATAACGTGCCTGAACCGATCAACTTTTGATATAGGAAACGTTCAAAACATTATCCATCAATACAAAATTATATCCTTCTTTAATAAATAAAGAGACTGATATGATTTTGTATATCAGGTTCGGTATCTAATAGCATTTGTTCAGAATCAATGTATTTGAAAATACAGGGTGACAGTGACCAACAGACTTGGCTGCAACACTTGCACCGTTTTCTGCCTCATGAAACTTATCACCCATTCTCAGTTCTCTACCTTTTGTAGCCCTATGTAACAGATTACATATCTGGGATCCTGATCCGGTATCAAATACCCAGGACGCAGAGGATACTGAGAAACAGTTCTTTGTAATGAACACACCCGAAGGAGATGCATCACATGCACTTTCTTCGTTTGGGCGGCACGGGAATTCTGGTAATCCCCAATTTCCCGCTCTGTCTTATAACAATTATAAGTTGGAGCGGGACCAACGTTTCCCAGCTCAGTATAACAAGCGGGTTCGGTCAATACATCCGTATTATTATCTTGATTAAGGCGTGATATGGTCGTTACCTGGAGAAAGAGAGAAGAAAACACTCTGCGTATGCTCTTGCAAGATCAGATTGGTTATTATTTTATCTAATCAGGATGGCTCCCACTGTTTTTATCAAATCTTCCTTCAAACCCTAAAAGGAAAGACTAGCCGGGATTAATTACACGCTACAAGTTCGCCAATCTTTCAGCCAGGCCAGTGTCGGTACTTTGAGGGAGGTTCCCCGTGCTTTCGCACGGACCTAATTAAAGTAAACTTCGTTTTCCCAGAGGCGTAACCCCGTTGACACCTTTCTAGACACCTACTTGATCGGCTAATTGTAATGTGTAAAACTCTCCCAGGAGTAACAATTACTCGCAGTGGGTATCGGGATCCAACTATCTCATAGAAGGTATGCAATCTCATTGTAAATTTCAACACTTGAAATTCCCGATAATTTTGCACCTAGCACCCTATGACCTTGACGGAGGTCAACAAACCATAGGCTACTAGTCAAGTACAACCCGTCATTTCTTGATTGAATCAAACCCACCCGCACGACCCTTGACGGAGGTCAACAAGGCCGTACGACTACCCTAATTCAATCTGCATCATATGCATAAGCAGATAAATACTAGTTAGCTACCGCACACTACGCCTTGACGGAGATCAACAAACGTAGCACGAATACTAAGTAGGACTTATCTGAAATGACGAAGGGCTACGACAGGTTTTTTCTGAAAACCTATTGCGTAATGAACATGATATCGTTATAGAATCAAATGATTTTAAAATGGAGTGTTTTTTAGGCTTTTCTAGTTTTGCTAAAGGGGTCACTCCCGGTGAAGGGATCGTCGGCCCTTTCCTCGTCGAATGAGGTGCAGGATATATCATATATACCACTATGCAAAGAAGAAACTATAGAAGCTATCAAAAGACAAACCGAGAGTTGTAGCATCTGCCAGTTATTGCTAAAGGAGTCACTCCTGGTGAAGGGATCTCGGTCCTTTCCTTATCGAATAAGGTGCAGGATGTTCTACAAGGAACATCGCGATGCAAAGCAAGAACTGTAGCTACCTGTTTTTGAAAATTCGATTCCACAACATCCTTAGGTTTCTTTTCTTTCATTAATCATATTAATGAAGTCCCATCATTTAAGTTACCTAAACATCACAGATAAATACGACGTACACTTATGCCATCCGCATTCGCCTCGATGTCCCCTCGTGCGCCGTTAGGTTAGGTAACTAACGGCAGAGCGGGGCAGGGCTAGTGCGGGTATAAAACATAAGTAACGTCTATATAATATATCATATATACTATATACAGTATTTATCACAGAATATCAAATGATCACATCACAGATATCGCAGCAGAAGAAACATATGAAACATTGGATATATTAGGACGTCCGTGTTTTCAATACGAGCCAGTATAAAACACGGATTCCATGGTCGCGATGAATAGCCAAACCCACACCCTTAGACCCCTACGAGAGCGGCAAGCAACCCTACCAATTCTAGAGTTAGGAGACCCGGACTCGACTCCTCTTGGTCTCCCACTGGACTCCAGAACCCGGTTACTTATGCCCTCCTCCTTGGGTCTATCCTAATGCGGAAAAGTAAATAATATACAAAAGGTGACATCTTCCGCAACCTGGAAGTTCCCCAATAAAAGAATATTACATACAAGTTTTTTTACATGAATGAAAATGAAAAACACTCATCTCACATAAAAAACCCCGGCTATTCAAACATGACGATCCAATATAACATATCCAGCAACACATAACATCACATGTCATCAACGTAAGTAAACATGCGTATCCCAATTGTCGTTGACATATAGCAACGAAACCGGCGATATCACATATTACACTTACGGTTGCAGAAAAGAAAGTATAAAACTACAACAGTTGGAATCCGCAACCTACTTAGACATCGCATGCCTAATCAAATGAATCACTTAGACATCGCATGCCTAACAATTATAAACCCCGCATTTTAGTCTCAATATCGAAAACTGTTTTCAATATCAAGTCGGGTAATTCAACAAGATTCCCGACATCCTGATCGAATGCTCGTTGCAAACTTTAGTAGGCGGCCGCACCTCCGACGCCGTCGATGAAGTGCACCAAGGCGGAACACCGCTGCCGCGAGCACCCGAACGGATGCTTTCGGCAACGGGGTTCTCCTACAGTCACTTGGTCTGGCTATGGGGCGAGGCTGTCTGTTAAGTTTACCAAGCGAGTATCCGCGTACGCTATGTGATTGCGACGGACTTTTGATCACATCAAAATTCCGTGGCAACCGATCAAGTGAGACTAAACTTCTATGTTTATAACATCCAAATCAGTTATCTCATAACTACATGTGGATTCCAAATATTGTATCACATTCCAGATAAAATAGAAAATGTTAAACTTTCCGATCGAACAATGAAACACCCAAGTTTTCCCGAAACATCTCAACACAGGAAATAAGTTTAAAAACATTCACTTCATGCCTCAGTATCAACGGTCCAGCCGTAGAAGGGTCAAGCCAACGCCTCACATGTGGCACGACGTACTGCCCCAAACCCTAAGGTTCAAAGGGCAGTTCAAGGCGGTCACATAATCGAGTTAAGGTTTGTTGTCTTCTAGAGGGACCATCGCGTTACTTGCACTACTTAGAACGTTATTAAACTACGGAAAAATCCAACACTTGGAAATTTCCCGGCAGGTGGAAAAGTGGGTATTTATATCCGGTCGAACTTTTTAACATATTCAAAAATTACCCGGAAAAACACATAGACGAAATTAGACTTCCCGATCGAAACACCGAGTCCCCAATACAACCCATAAAACTCAACTCTTGAGTATATATTAAAAATTCCCAGAAAATACAGCACCTCCAGAAACAAATTACTGTGCAAACCACGTGGCCTAACTCACCAATATGGCCGCGGAACCGCCGCACAAGCAAGGGTGGGGCCGCGGTTCCGCGGCGCTTTGGTCGAGTTAGGGTCACGTGCTGCACGGTAACTCATACAATTCCCTGGTGAATTTTTTGGATATTTTTAATTTGGAAAAATCCACTTTTTCAGAAAAAGTCCAGAGAGTGATTTTGAATTAGGGTTTCGGGTTTGATCGGGTTTCTAACATCGTCTACGTATCGCCTAAGGCTCTAGCTAGGCTCTGATACGACTGTAGGGTTCCTAGGCACACTCAAGAGGTTTCACAACTGATCAACCATGGCAAAATCAAATTTTCCATGTGCCTAACAACCCTAATGATAGATCGATAACAAGAGGCAAAGGCGAAACATGCAAGTAAACATCTTTATTGCTAAGTGAATGGAAATACAATCTTTGTAGATCCGGTCCTCTACTTCCTTGGCTCTGTGATGACGTCCCTCCGCTGCAACCATCGGAATCCTGGACTCTCACGGTGGTTTCATCGGTGAAAAGATCGGGCTAGGTCGTTGACTTCGATGCCGAAAATGATCTACATCGAGGCAACTCAAGATCAAGCTCCAACTTCACTAAGTCATGAAACTTGTGAAGAAAACACCATATACTACATGGCAAGTGGTTGAGGATGAAGAAATAGGAAGTGGATTCACTTTGGATTTGGATTTCTCGCTTGGAATCATCACTTAGACATTTTCAAGAAAGCTTTCTTCTTCACTTGAAGAAGATGAAGAAGAAGAAGGAAAAAGAATTATTAATTAAAACAAAATCAAGTGATGGTTATCATTTAGAAACCATGGGTGAGTGTAGAGAATAAACTAGGGTTTAGTTAAATGGTTAGGTTAAGGATAAAAACAAAATGGCTAAGACTTTGTCAAAAGTATCATGAAGCTTCTAGTGTAAAAAAAAGAAAGCCACCCATTTTGTTTTTGCCAAAAGGAATAAATAAATAATCAAATAAATAAATAAAAACCCTAACCATTAACCTAAACATGGTTTAAAGCAAACACACACCCAAGTTTGCATGTATCATCAAACATGATACAAACAAGTGCACAAAAATATATCATATATACAATGTGCACAAACTAGGGAGAAAATAATCTTAAGTGAACCAATACTAGTTAATGTAAAGTAATATATCAAATATATAATTATACATTAAATCATTAAATCAATACTTTATTTAACGATCCGGTCATATCGCATATAACCGACTAATATCAATAGTAACAACTTATCGAATCAACACTTGATCCGATAACCCGGCTATATCGCATATAACCGATCAATGTCACATGTCGCGAGAATCGAATACAGTATCACATACTGGTATTATTCTCGGTCCCACACATATCTCATATGCGCTCCTATTTCGTTTCGCTTATGCCAGGAAACCTCTTTGTAGGACTCTAAAGACTCGTCAATACGCCGGCAGTAGGTGATGATCATATCAAACACCCACAAGCCGCAAGCGGTCTGCTAAACGTAACGGCCACCCGTGTATTGAACGATCAGAAGATCAACGAGCAAGCCCGCTCACACTCCTGTGAATCCAACCAGTAACACTTACCGTACAGTCCGGTCTGTTCGTCTGATATGTCGCATATCTTGCCAAGGGGTGGTAAACGTCAGACCCCGGTAGCTCGATAAGTCGTGTCGATATGAGGTCTATAACAGTTCGAGAAACTACTGGTAACACTTACCGGTAAATCTCAGCAACCCTGGCCAGGGATTTCCGGTTATAGCCAATCGAACACAGCGCAACATCAACTCCCTATACCGGAAGAGACGAATCCCCTCCTATCGCTCATTTCCTCCATGTGATTCGGGACTGTACCCAAAAACCACCGTTTTGAACGCCCTCTTGGACGTGGTAAGGTGGAAATCAAAGCACAGTAGGAATCACACAAGACACTATGACGATCTCGGGTCTACAGACTAACCTATACCAGTGTCACCAGAGAACTACCATCTGACGTAAGGTATAATACCATCTGGGAGTTCTCAGCGAGTCCGTCCAGTGTACCCAGTCTCCACTAAGCACCCTTATATCATCTCTGATGTCAAACACCAATAAATATGGGATCATCCATCGCCCATCAGTATGGGTCGAGAAGGTATACGCTAGTCTACTCTGGTATATCGATGCCCCATCTCTATACACCCACGACTAGGGACCTTGAAGGATGTACTTATAGACTACCATGTCCCCACTAGTATGATCCGCATCATAGTCCAGGTAGTCAAGTACACATCCTAAGGGCTTTACCAACATGTAACAGAGAGACAATCAATGTACACGTTAAGATAAAGAGCAACCAGATAGCATACTATCATGTCGAGCAAGAAAGTCCTCCCTATATATATCCCAGCATCCACTACAATATACATCTTATGTACAGTAATGGCCTCTAGGGCATACATATAACTAACAATGAACACACCTGAAGAAGATGCATCATCATGCACTTTCTTCGTTTGGGCAGCACGGGAATCCTGGTAATCCCCTATTTCCTGCTCGGTCTTATAACAATTATAAGTTGGAGCGGGACCATCGTTCCCCAGCTCAGTATAACAAGCGGGTTCGTTCAATACATCCATATTATTATCTTGATTAAGGCGTGACATGATCGCTACTTGGAAAGGGAGAGAAGAAAACACTCAGCTTATGCTCTTCCAAAATTAGATTGGTTATTATTTTATCTAATCAGGATGGATCCCACTGCTTTTTTTTATCAAATCATCCTTCAAACCTTAAAAGGAAAGACTAGCCGGGATTAATTACACCCTACAAGTTCGCCAATTTTTCAGCCAGGCCAGTGCTGGTACTTTGAAAGTGGTTCCCTGTGCTTTCGTGCGGCCCTAATTAGAATAAACCTCGTTTTCCCAGGGGCGTAACCCCATTAACACCTTTCTAGACACCTACTTGATCGGATAATTGTAATGTGTAAAACTCTCCTAGGAGTAACTCTTACTCGCAGTGGGTATCGGGATCCAACTATCTCATAGAAGGTATGCAATCTCATTGCAAATTTCAACACTTGAAATTCCAGATAATTTTTCCCCTAGCATCCTATGACCTTGACGAAAGCCAACAAACCATAGGCTGCTAGTCAAGTTCAACCCGTACATTTCATGATTGAATTAAACCCACCCGCACGACCCTTGACGAAAGCCAACAAAGTCACATGACCACCCTAACTCAATCGCATCATATGCTTTTGCAAATAAGTATAAATAGCTACCGTACACTACGCCTTGACGAGAGCAACCAAAGGTAGCACGAATACTATGAAGTACTTATCTGAAATGACGGAGGACTACGACAGGTTTTTAAGAAAACCTTTTACGTAATGAACTTGATATCGTTGTAGAATCAAATGGTTTAATATGGAGTGTTTTTGAGGTTTTTACTAGTTTTGCTAAAGAGGTCACTCCCGGTGAAGGGATCTCGGCTCTTTTCTTATCGAATAAGGTACAGAATATTTCACAAATACCACTATGCAAAGCAAAAACTATAGAAGCAATCAAAAGACAAACCAAGTGGGTTGTAGCATCTGCCAGTTTGGCTAATGAGGTCACTCCCGGTGAAGGAATCTCGGCTCTTTCCTTATCGAATAAGGTGCTGGATATTTTACAAGGAATACCGCTATGCAAAGCAAGAACTAGAGCTACCTGTTTTTGAAAATTCGATTCCACAACATCTTTAAGTTTATTTTCTTTCATTGATCTCATTAATGAATGTCCCATCATTTAAGTTACCTAAGTACCACAGATAGATACAACGTATGCTTATGTCATCCGCATTCTCCTCGATGTCCCGTCATGCACCGTTAGGTTAGGTAACTAACGACAGAGAGGGGTAGGGCTAGCGCGGGTGTAAAACATTAGCAACGTATATATAATATATCACATATACTATATATAGTATCCATCTCATAATATAAAGTTATCACATCACAGAATATCGCAGCAGAAATCAACATATGAAATATTGGATATACTAGGATTTCCAGGTTTTAAATTAAGCCTGTATAAAACACGGATTCCACGGTCGTGATGAATAGCCAAACCCACATCCTAAGACCACTATGAGAGCGGCAAGCAACCCTACCAATTCTAGAGTTAGGAGACCCGGTTTCGACTCCTCGAGATAGTCTCCCACTGGACCCTAGAACCTGGTTACTTATGCTCTCCTCCTTGGGTCTATCCTAATGCCGAAAAGTAAATAATATACATCAATGGTGACATCTTTCTCAACCCGGAAGTGCCCCAATAAAAAAATATTACATACAAGTTTTTACATGAATGAAAATGAAAAACTCTCATCTCACATAAAACACCCGGCTATTCAAAACACGACGATCCAATATAACATATCCCAGCAACACATAACATCACATGTCATCAACATAAGTAAATATGCGTATCCCAATTTTCATTGACGTATAGCAACGAAACCAGCGATACACCACATATTACACTTACGGTCGCAGAAAAGAAAGTGAAAAACTACAACAATTGGAATCCGCAACCACCTTAGACATCATAAACCCAATGTATCACATACATTGGATTTCATGCCCAACCAAATGAATTCCTTAGACATCTCATGCCTAACAATTATAAACCCCGCATTTTAGTCTCGATATTGAAAACAATTTCCAATAACCTGTCGGGTAATTCAACAAGATTCCCGATAACCTGATCGGATGCTCGTCGGAAATTTTAGTAGACGGCCGCACCCCCTATGCCGTCGACGAAGTGCACTTAGGCGGAACACCATGGCCGCGAGCACCCAGACGGATGCTTTTGGCAATGGGGTTCTCCTACAGTCACTTGGTCGGGGCTATGGGGCGTGGCTATCTAGTAAGGTTACCCGGGGAGTATCCGCGTACGCTACGTGATTGCAACGGACTTTTGATCACATCAAAATCCCGTGGCAACCGATCAAATGAGACTAAATTGCTAGATTTATAAAATTCAAATTAGTTTGGATTCCAAGTATTGTATCCCATCATATGAAACCCGGACGACGTTAAACTTTTCGATCGATTCATCAAAGTCCCACAATTACCCGAGAGCTCAACACTTGAGCACAGTTTAATAATACAAAGAACATACCACAGTACCTATGGACCAACCGTAGAAGGACAGACCCAAGCCTTATTAATGGCACCGCGGAACTGCCGCAAACCCTAAGGTTCGAAAGTGGTTCCATGGTCATTATGTCGAGTTAGGGTTTCATTCTTCTAGAGGGTTCACAGAATTACTTGCATGATTTTCCGAATACGTTAAACTTGGAAAAATAGATTTTTGACATTCGTTCGAACTTTTTAACTTCGCCTAGACAACATACGAATACCCGAAACAATATTAAAACTACGAATATGAAACACTCCGAATTGCCTATACTGTAAGATCACATCTCATGCAAAGTTAGCAAAAACAAACAACACCTGAAACACCAAAACCCAGTGATTGGAACATAGAAAAAAATTGAAGCCTAGAACCTATAATCCAACCAAGCAAGCCGGATTTTAACCTCATGTGGCAGGCCAAAGTTTGCCCAAATTGCTTCAATTTTCTTCTGTGTTCATGTTATATCTCATATAACATTCTGTATTTGTTTAAAAAAATTTGAAGACTTTAAAAATTCGACAGAAACCAAGTTTTCGTGTTTCAAGTTTCGGAGTCGTTTCGGTTTCATAATACTAGCAAACATCGTCTAATTTTCCAGCATGGTTCTGATACCACTGCAGGGTTGTCTAGCATGGCAGCAAAGTTTCGGGAGGCATTGTCCATGCTAATTTCAAAAATTTGCCGTTCTTGCTAACCCTAACCCTAGAATCGTTACTAGAAAATCCGACGAAACGATATGTAAACAACTTTACATACAAGTGAATGAGGAATACAACCTTTGTAAACTGGTCCTTTATTTCAATAGCTCCGTGTAGTCGTCCCTTCCCTGTGATCCATGAACTCCCAGAATCTTGAGAGGCTCCACAAGATGTACGGAACAAGCTTGCTAGAAGTCTTCGAGGCCGAAGATGATCTACGTCGAGGAGACACTAACCCAAGCTACCTCTTCACTAGTTGTGGAATTAGTGAAGCAAACACCCTATACTAAATGGCTAGTAGTAGAGGATGATCAAGTAGGAATTTTGCTCATTTTAGAAATAATTTTCTCACTATTTTTCCATCATCTCCATTGAAGCTAGAAAGCATTGAGGAAAAAGAAGAAGAAATCTCTCATAATAAAAATTAAGTGGAGAATGATAACCATGGGTGAGTTAATATCAAATATTAACCCATGTAGAGACTTTACCATGGCTAATAATAATGGTTGGGTTTATAAATATCTTAAGCAAAAAAAAAGTTGTGGACTAAGTCAATGAACAAGCAAGCTTCTTGCCATGACAAAATTCCCACAATTTTGATTTACTAAAATAAATAAAACCCTACATTATGCATAGCATGGTGTAAGTCACACACACACCTACGAAGCATGTATCATCAAGCATGACACAAAATCATATACACAAATATATATCGCATATCAAGTGAGAAAAGAAACCATAAGTGAGCCAATACTAGTTAATGTAAATTAATATATCAAATATATAATTATACATTAAATTAACACTTGATTTAATAATCCAGCTATATCACATATAACCGACTAATATCAAATGTAACAACTTATCGAATCAACACTTGATCTGATAACCCGGCTATATCATATATAATCGAACGATGTCATATATCACGAGAATGGAATGTTATATCACATATGCGCATTAATCTCGGTCCCGCACATATCACATATGTGCTCCTACTCCATTTCGCTTGAGCCAGGAAACCTCTGTGTAGGACTCTAAAGACTCGTCAATACGCCGGCAGTAGGTGATGATCATATCAAACACCCACAAACCGCAAGCGGTCTACTAAACATAACGGCCACCCGGGTATTGAGTGATCAGAAGATCAACAAGCATGCTGCTCATACTCCTGCGAATCCAATCAGTAACACTACCGTACAGTCCGGTCTCTTCGTATGATACGACGTATATCTAGTCTAGGGGTGGTAAACGTCAGACTCCAGTAACCGATAATTCTTGCTGATGTGAGGCTCAAAACGGGTCGAGAAACTACTGATAACACTTACCAGTAGATCTCCATATCAGCCCTGGCCAGGGACTTCCTGTTATAGCCAATCGAGCACAGCGCAACATCAACCCCCAATACCGGGAGAGACGAAACCCCTCCTATCGCTCATTGCCTTCATGTGATTCGGCACTGTACCTAAAAGCCATCGTTTTGCACGTTCTCTTGAACGTGGTAAGGTAGAAATCAAAGTACAGTGGGAATCATACAAGACTCTATGACGATCTCGGGTCTACAGACTAACCTGTACCAGTGTCACCAGAGAACTGCCATCTGATGTGAGGTATAATACCATCTGGGAGTTCTCGGCTAGTCCGTCCAGTGTACCCTGTCTTCACTGAGCACCCGTATACCATCTCTGATGTCAAACACCAATGGATATGGGATCATCCATCGCCCATCTATATGGGTCGAGAAGCTATACGCTAGTCTACTCTGGTATATCAATGCCCTGTCTCGATACACCCACGACTAGGGAATTTAAAGGATGTACTTACCGACTACCGTTGCCCCGCTAGTATGATCTGCATCATAATCCTGGTAGTCAAGTACCCATCTTAAGGGCTTTATCAACATGTATCAAAGAGACAACCAGTGTATATGTTAAGATAAAGAGTAACCAGATAGCATATTATCATGTCAAGCAAGAAAGTCCTCCCTATATATGTCCAAGCATCCACTATAATATACATCCTATGTACAATAATGGCCTCTAGGGCATACATATAACTAACAGGACTTACAAGTGTTGTTCACCATATGGGGATATTTCTCGCCATCGGTGGAACTTGGTGGGAGATATATTTATTTATGTATGTGGATTGTATACAATAGTCGATATTGGACCAATTGTTAGGCAGAAAAGTTTTGTGGGGTTTTTGTGGCTTAAGAACAGGTTCAGATCTCTGTAATTTAAGGCTTTAGAATTCTATAAGCCGTGAGTGTCTTATAGAGGGTATATTCTCCTTTTGAGTTATGAGGATATCGTAAGTACATTTTCTCCTTAGGAATCGTATGGCTTCGTAAGTGTATTGCTTCTTTGTGAGTCATAAGGATTTCATGCAGGTGTTTTATCTTTACAAAGTTGTGATGACTTTGCAAGTTTTTTATAACGAGTTCACGACCTTTCGGGTTTTCATGAGCTCGCCGGTAGCCTTACTGTTTTTACTCACGGCGCCCTTTCGGGTTTTCATCCGTGCTCATTTCTCCTGTAGACATACCTTTTTATAGGCCGCTTGTAAGATAACGCACCATTAGCTGTAGGCCCCGATCTTTTCCGAAGGATTACATTATATAGGGCCTGGGAGAGTTATGAATCGTTTATGCCCGTGGATTGTATACGGTAATCAATATGGGGATCCACCGTAGGGCTGAACGTATTAGTTTAAGGACATAATGGTCCATTATCACCATATTTTGGGGCGAGTTTTTAATTTAAGAACTTTTCGGTCCAACATTCCCATTTTGGGGATGAATGTTAGTTTAAGGACATTTTTGTCTGTTATTAGTTTAGGGACATTTCGATCTATTATCCCCGCATTAGGGGAAGCACACTAGATTTGGAATGTTTCGGTCCATTATCGCAATGTTTTGGGGCGACAAAGTTTTTTCTTTTGGTACTACTTTCAGAGTTCTGACTTAGGATGATAACGAGCGAACACAAGCACCGTCATCTATCATTGACCTAAATCATGACTCTTTAAGCATAGTACTTTTTGGGGAATCGGCTGTTTATTGGCCGAAATGACCTTTCGCCATGCATATCCATAAGCAGATAGGCTCCACCTTAGTAGAATTTGTCTATAATATACGGGTCTTCATAGTTAGGCTCGGAATGTTCTCGGCATGGTCAGTCTTTCATATGACCAAGTCATCCTTGCCTTATAAGCATCCAGATTTTGTTGTACTATAAGGAGGGTTTCATCGAGGGCGTCAAGCTCCTCGAGACTAAGATGAGCATTTTCTTCATCCTTCAGCTCGTATTGAACCGCTACTCGTAGAGAGGGGAGTTCTATTTCCAATGGGAGTACTACTTCTGTGCTGAACACCAGTGTGTATGGTGTTGTATTCGTGGCTATTTTGAACGTTGTTTGGTACGCCCAGAGAGTTTCATGCAGCCTTTCGTGCCAGTCTTTTTTTTTTCTGGACACTGTCGTTTTTTATAATCTTGGTTAAGATATAGTTGAAGGCTTCAGCTAGACCGTTGGCCCGAGGATTGTAGACTGAAGAGTATCTCCAATATATTTTATACTGCTGTGCGAAACAGCTGATTTTATGGCTTTTGTAAGATGGTCCATTATCTGAGATAATCCATCGCGGAGTCCCAAACTAGTAAATGACATGGGTCTTTAAGAAATGAAGGATATTCTCCGTCTTCTCCTATCTTAGTGGTACTGTTTCTGCTTACTTAGAGAAGTAGTCGGTTGTCGCTAGTATAAACCGGTGTCTTTTAGATGACGCCGGTTCGATGGGGCCAATTATATCGATTCCCTACATTTCGAACAACCAGTTCGCCACTGTTGGATGCAGCGGATTTGGGTGTTGATATATGAATTCCCCATGAATTTGGCACGATTGATACTGCTTCTCATATTCGAGGCAGTCCTGAATCATCGTGGGCTAATAGTAATCTATTTTTTTATCTTCAGCTTCATCTTCGGACCCGCCTGATAGGAGCCGCAAATTCCATCGTGTATTTTTTAGATAACTTTCTTTTCTTTCTTCGGCCCTAGGCACCTTAGCCATAGGAAATTGAATGATCTCTTATATAGGGTATCATTGATGAAAGCGAAAGGAAAAACTCGTTTCATGAACTGATATCTAGACGTCGCATTTTTGGACATTCGTTAGGACTTGAAGTAGTCTATAAAGACTTCCCTTCAGTCCTTGATCTTTTTCATCCTCTATTTGGAGAGCTACCTTTTTGGTCATTTCTTTTTCTTTGGATAGCACTATCGGGTCTTCTGAAGATATATCTGTTAGCGTGAGAACCCTGCGGCTTTGCACAATGATCCTTATGTCATCGAGGTCTTCTTCGGCCAATTCCTTAGCTAATTTGGCCAACGCATCCGCTTTATTATTTTCCACGCGCGGTATGCTTTGCAGGGTATAGGAAGAGATTTATGTCAGCTGTTGCTGCACTTTTTTGTCATATCTTATCAGCTCCGGCTTGCATGTTTGATAATCTTCGTTTACTTGGCTAAAGATCCGCTGGGAGTCTCCATATATGAGGAGGTCTTTGATTCCCATATCGATAGCGATCTCAAGACCGGCTATTAAGGCTTTATATTCCGCTTCATTATTAATTCTTGGTTCTGTTAAGGAGAGGGCATAACGCAATATC
This sequence comes from Agapanthus africanus, assembly GCA_030015575.1. Lineage (NCBI taxonomy): Eukaryota > Viridiplantae > Streptophyta > Magnoliopsida > Asparagales > Amaryllidaceae > Agapanthus > Agapanthus africanus. The sequence goes on from JASDDO010000010.1 coordinate 42,478,917, forward strand.
CCTCCCTATGGGGTCAAGAAGATAAGGCCCAACCCAGCTTTGATTATGGGGATGTTTGGCTTTCGCCCCTTCTTGGACGATGCGCCATCGAAGTAAATCTCCCACTGAGGCTTATCATCTTCTTTTTCTTCTTCAATTGCATCGAATGCGTGCTCATCCGGCAACTCGCAATTTAAGGGGGAACCAGCTGGTATCGGATGCTCCGCGAGAAAGTTGACGATGGTTTGTCCTTTCACCGCTTTGAGGGGACGATACGTTACCGAGATCTCCATCAGGAGGAGGGCCAATTTTTCAAGCCTTCCTATCAATATGGCCTTTGACATTAAATATTTGAGAGGATCCACTTTCGATATGAGGTGGAACTCATGTGCCAAGGCGTAATGTCTGAGCTTCGTTATTGCGAAGATCGGCGTTAGGCAGTACTTTTCGATGGGGGAATAGTTTCTTTCTACCCCCAGGAGAACTCAACTTAAATAGAGCTCTCTCATTTCCATAGTCTTTCTTTTATGCCCAAAATGCGCCTAGAGAACCCTTAAGGGCTGTTGTATACAGGATAACGGATTTTCCCTTAACCGAAGCGGCCAGTACCGGCAGATTTTGCAAGTATTGCTTGATTTCGTCTAGTGTAATTTGGCACTTCTGATCCCACACAAATGGGGTCCCCTTCTTCATCAGATGACTATAGGGACGACATTTTTCTTGGCTATGAACCGCCGGATATACGCGAGTTTTCATTAGAGAGACCGCGGTTGTTTGAGGTTTCTTGGTGAAGGAATTTCTATAATCGCCTAGATTTTTGAGGAATCGATTTTGATGCCTCGGTGAAGTATAACGAATCCCAGGAATTTGCCTGAGGAAAATCCAAACATGCATTTTAGAGGGTTCATTTTCAGATTATACTTCCGAAGACGTTGGAACACTATTTTTAAATTTTTAAATGTTCTCAATGTTCCTCATGAGATTTGCTCTTTACCACAAGGTCGTCGATGTAGCATTCGACAGTCTTGTGTATGAGGTCATCGTAGATCTTTGTCGTAGCCCAATGATAGGTAGCGCCGGCGTTCTTCAAACTGAAGGGCATCATCTTATAGCAGAATACGCCCAACGGGGTCCAGTAGGCGGTGCTTTTGGTCTTCAGGATCCATCTTAATTGATTGTATCCTGAGAATCCATCCATGAAGGAGAAGACTTCATGAGTGGACGTGTTATCGATCATCAGCTCGGTAACAGGCACTGGGAAGTCGTCTTTCGGGCAATCTTTGTTGAGGTCTCGAAAGTCCACGCAGATGCGAACCGTCTTATTTTTCTTCATCACTGGAATGATATCAGTGATCCAATCGGGATATTGAACCTCTTAGATGAAGCCGGAGTCGATTAGTTTCTTGACTTCAGCGTTGAAACGCATCTCAAGTTCGAGTCGCATCCTTCTTGGAGCCTATTTGATTGGTTTTATGCAGGGCAATATGGCCAACTTATGTACCGCTACTTTTGGATCTAGACCTGGCATTTCGAAACAGTTCCATACAAAGTAGTCTTTATACTACATAAGCACGTCTTTTAACGTGGCTACATGTTTTTCAGATAGTAGCTCACTGACAAACGTCGGCGTCGGATCATTTTCCGTCCCTAAGTCAATTTATCTTTGGTTGTCCGCCATGGTGTATATCCCATCTTCTATCTTTTTTGGTGCTGGTAGAAACTATTAGATCACCTCGTCCCCGTCTTCATTTGAGAAGCACCTGAATAAAGCGAACTTTCCTTGTCGATACTGGTCTTCCACTCAGTCTTTAAACCTGAAGCAGTCTTCAAGGGGGTGACCTATTGCTCGGTGATAGGAGCAATAATCTATATGATGGACCTCGTTTATTTATTCAGGGTGCCGAGACTCCGGAAGCATCATCATTTGGTGCTTCAAGATAAGGTTGAATATTTTCCATGTCTTGTCTTGAGGGAAAGAGTATTCCCGACCCATCTTCTTTATAAAGGACGGGATCCAATTGAGCTTTTCTCGATTGAACGACGTCTTGAACCCACTTTGTTGTCTTCGAATGTTGTTTGTGTTCTTTGCCTTATTTTTACTTCCATTTCGGAATTTCTCCCTTCGTGAGAACATAGCGTGCTGGGGATAAAGAGCGTTATGGTCTACTTTCTCCGCAGATTGATGACTGAGACGCTGCGTCCCGGCCTTTTCATAAATGACCATTTTGCGACTGTGGTTGTCCTGTTTCTCTTGACAAACTTCTTTTATTAGCTTGTCAATTTGTTTTTCGAGCGATAGACTTAACGTTTTCAAAGCGGGATCTTACTCCAATTTGACATCACGTCTATCAGGAAGCGCACTTTCTTTTCTACTTAAGCTGTTTATGATGTAGCAACTATAAACTTGCTCCCATTTCTTAGACCGAACATATCCGAGTCCAGTTTTTTCCATCATCCCGTTGGGCTTCTTTTGCTGAGTCCCGGGAATATCCCAAATCTTATTGTAGAATTGGGTTTGCCAAACCGTTTGTTCAAGAAGTACGCCTTAACGCTTTAACAGTTTCTTTAATCCCTCCGCATAATATCTCGGCATATGGATGAGATAGAACCTCTCAAAAGTGGGGTTGACACCATGCCAGACTTCTTTTTCTACTCTGGTCTCCGTAAATTTGTAGAAGAGGATCTCTTTTTCACCACTTCGCCGAGGAGGCACGTAGATGGTCTGCGGTACTTGTACGATGTATGTATCGAGTGCATCAAGTTCCTTCTAGTATCGAGGCGGAGCCATTGTGATTTGTATACTTTGATTCGTTTTTTCAAAAGTAGTATTTACGGGCGAATGGAGAACACTGCATTAGTTTCATCTTTGGAGTCGCTGGTAAGGACCCGGATCGGGGTAGATGGTCTGGGCCTATTGTTTTATTTTTGTGGTTGCCCCGAGTAGACTATTTATTCGTCTTTCTCGGTATCTCTCCTAAAAATTGGGATAGTGGCCACGGATTTTTGTTTACTCTCCGGCATGTGGTACCTTTCAATATTCTCAAAGTCTGGAAGAAAGTACTTTACGTCTTCATATATCTAGACTTTGTTTAAGGACAACAGATTTAGCTCTCCCGTGACGGTGTACTCTAAGCCATCCTTGAAATACTTTATACACTGAAGTTGTGTAGAAAAGATGATGTTGTACTCGTGTAACCAAGTCCTGCCGAGCAAAACGTTATAGCAAGTCCTGGCATCAATGACATGAAATTGATGTTAATGATGAGCAGAACGAAGCGTAGCGTCAGTATTACAGACCCTATTGTCCGTGACGACTATAAGTCGAATCCGGAGATGGTAATTTTGTCTCGAGCAAGGTGTTGAATATTCATGAAAATTTTCTTCAGCACTCTTACATTGAGAAGATTAACGGAAAATCCGTTGTCGATAAGGATTTTCCCTATCTAGATGTCATGGCAGTATCTGGTGACGTATAACGGGCGATTATGTTCTCACGTACCGAGGAGTAGATCTTCATCGCTGAATGTGATATCAGCCATGTGAACTCTTCCAGTTCATTTTTCATCATCTTTTCTGCGGGGAAAGTTTAGAACTAATCGAGCTCTTGTAATGCCTTAATTAGGGAATCTCGTACCTCTTTGAACAGGAGGAGAGCATCCAATATGCTTAGCTGCGAGGGTATTTTCCTCAGATGTGTTAGGACGTTGTAATTCAGCTTGTTTTATTAGGCTTGTCCTTTGCAGTGAGCTCTTTGACTGCTTCTTCATCGAGAGTGATTTCTTCGGGCATTTTCCCTTTTCCACTGTCCTTTTTGTTCGAACCTTTGTTTACAGGTCCGAGATTCTTCTCAGGTAGCGTACAGATACGCAGTTGAATTTTTTTGCAATTCTACTCTTTCTCTACTTTCCTTTAGGCGGAGTCTTGAAAGAGTAAGTTGAGGGGAATTTTGTCCTCGGAATCACTCCCGAAGGTGAGAATTTTAGGCTATTCCCCTTCCGAACTGGTACCAACCATATGACAGTTGTTTCTTTAACCGTGTTCATCTCGTCACCTGTTAGTGATATATGCCCTAGAGGCCATTATTGTATCATACTGGATTGTATATTACTTAATGGGAACTTGGGATATACACGGATATAGTAACAGTCTTGCTCGAAATGGTAGTATGCTACCTGGTTTATTTTTACCTCAATACATGCATGTGTTTTCTTAGCATATCGCTTGTACATATTGGTAGAGCCCTTAGGATCTTTGCTTGATTACCAGCGTTGTGATGGCAGTCACACTAGTGGGGGCTGGCTAATCTATAAGCACATCCTATACAGGTCTCTAGTCGTAGGATTATCGAGACGGGGCATCGATACTCCACAATAGACTAGTGTATACTCTTCTCATCCCAGCAGGGGAGATGGTCTGTCCCACAACCATTAGTACGTCATACTGGAGATAGTAGCAGGTGCTTATTAGGTTATAAGTACACTGGACAGGACTCTTCGGGAACTGCTGGTTGGTATTATACCTATCGTCGGGTAGCAGTTTCTAGGTGACATGAGTACAGCTTAGTCCGTCGACTTGACACTTCTACTTCACCTCGAGTGTGTTCCCTCTGTACTTTTCTTACTACCTTACCACGGCTCAAAGGAGTCATGCAAACAGGTAGTAGTTGTGTAACACTTTGAATTTCCGTTTGAATGTCTTTCGTGATAATTAGTGATCGTACGTGTTATTATATATGTGTTCCTAAGATTATTAGTTATATTTAGTAGTGTTTGCATATTGGGAATTTTCCTTGTAGCATACACCTTGCACACTTAGCCATTTTTGAGACTTAGGGTTTTGGTAGCATGTTAACCATTTTTTTTCTTGTGTTGCATGGTTGTTATTTTCCCCACTATTTTAACCTAAACAAAACCCTATTTTATAATTCAAATCCTAATAAACAAATGAGCATGGTGTTAGGTATGAAACTTTAACTTTTTAACCCCTTTTCTTCTCTCTTCTCTCTTTTTCCCTCATTCTGAATCCAGCAGCAATTCCAGCAGCCAAAAACCCCCATTTTCCTCCATATTCTCTTCTCTTTTCATTCCCCTTTGATCCATACACAAAACCCTATACTTATCAACACATTTTCATCACAAAACCTTAGGAAAAGTGAGCTTTTTGAGGTGTTTAAGGCAAATCTGCACACTAGGGGGGAAAGCTGAAACTTTTGGTGTTCTACAAGGTTCTTAGAAGGTATTAACTCATATTAGCACTTCTTTTCCTTAGACTTGTTGTATTGTTTAATAAAAATCTCATTTTTGTGCATTTTTGGTGATATTTAAGGATATTTTTGATTCACATGTTAGATTAGGGTTTTGCTAGTTGTGTTAGCTCTATTATGTGTTATTAGAGCTATCTTAGGCCAAGTTTTGTTTCAGTTTGCACAAAAATACCCTAAAGTTCCATTTTAGTGCAAAGTGTGGATTTTTAACTAGAAATAAGGCTCTGTAGGATCTGCTGCTACCCGAGACATTTCAGAGTAAAACTAGATGTTACTGTAGTATGTATGGGGGGTATAGAGTGCACACACCAAACCTGGGAGCCCAATTCCCAAGTGAGGCCGCCGAAATATTCATTCTGGCCGCAATTTGCGGCCAGATGGGGGTGCTTTGGGTTGGGGTTTGGGGTGTGGGTGTCTGCTGCTATGTGGGTTATTTTGGTATATATAGTTTTACAATATCTTTCCTGTATCAAAATCTGGAGGTGATTACCTATTTTCCCGTATTTTCAATCTTTCGCGACACGTGTGCTACGTGTGTGTGGGTTTAGGGTTTCTGCGTAGCGCGACGCATCGGAGTGGTTTCAGGCGCGTAGCCACACGTTTTAGCATATCGCGCACACGCGCGCTTGGTTCGCGACACGAGTTACTGGTTCGGCTTTAATGTCGCGTTTGTGTGACTTCAAGCTTACGTGTGATATATTGTGTAATTCTAGGTTCGCAGGCGAGTACGGCGGACGCCGCGCAGAAGGGGAAACAAGTTGTTGGCTATACCTAGCGAGAGACTACGGTGAGTAGATTTCACATCTACGGGGATATCACCCGCATGGCGTTCTACGTCAGGGCTGATAGGACCTTATTGTTTCCTTTGTATACATTGACTGTTCATGGCTACTATTTAGTGCATACTGCATTCCCTGCTATATGGATATAAATTAGAATTGATAGAACACCGCACCATTACTAACGGTCCATGTTGCACGAGCACAATCCTGCATGTTACACACACACACCGTTAGTAATTGCCATGACACGCACACTATAGGAATTACATATCACATCGGATCATTATATTGTAGCTCATCTATATGTGACTTGACATGCTATTCATACTTGATGCACATATCACATCGGATCATTATATTGTAGCTCATCTATATGTGACTTGACATGCTATTCATACTTGATGCACATATCACATCGGATCATTATATTGTAGCTCATCTATATGTGACTTGACATGCTATTCATACTTGATGCACATATCACATCGGATTATTATATTGTAGCTCATCTATATGTGACTTGACATGCTATTCATACTTGATGCACATATCACATCGGATCATTATATTGTAGCTCATCTATATGTGACTTGACATGCTATTCATACTTGATGCACATATCACATCGGATCATTATATTGTAGCTCATCTATATATGACTTGACATGCTATTCATACTTGATGCACATATCACATCGAATCATTATATTGTATATATTGTAGCTCATCTATATGTGACTTGACATGCTATTCATACTTGATGCACATATCACATCGGATCATTATATTGCAGCTCATATATATGTGACTTGACATGCTATTCATACTTGATGCATATATCACATCGGATCATTATAGTGTAGCTTATCTATATGTGACTTGACATGATATTTATATTTGACGCACATATCATATCGGATCATTGACTTGCATTTTGGTTTGGATTACATGTGATTTCTGGATTTGGGAACCGTGGCTATTTCAAATATGTAATCATTTAAAAACCCGGTTTCCTTGATATGATATTTCGGTGCGTCCACCATGTGTTTTCTCGGTGCTAGAGTGATATATGTGAACCCGAATCGAGGAGCTGGTTGAGGCCGATTATGCGTACATGGTGGACCCGGTATGGTACCCCGGGGCGAGAACGGTTTCGCTGTATAGTAGACGGTGAGCCTGGCAGAGGGACTACTACCTACCGGTGATTGGTTGGACCTGAAATTTATCCGGAGGGTACTGATCAGAGTCTATAGATGGATGCGGGGTGATCCGTACTGCCGGGGCCGAGGGCCGACACCGCAGACGGAGCCCATGGGCTGACCCGTACTGACGGGGCCCGATGGATGAGGATTTGCTTGTCGATGCTGGACACGAGTATTTATGATATTTGGGTGCCGATGTTGGGCACTCGGGATTCTCAGAGATGTACAGGATTTGAGGGCCGATGAGAGTGCCGGCACCTAAGCTATTTGGGGGATCTGGGTGCATTGTGGGACACCGATTATATATTCCACGTTGACATTCCGTGTAGATACTATATTGCCCCTGCTCAGCATTTACTATTGTGCCTCATCCTGTAGTTACATTACCTGATAGAGCATTTGCTACCTCATCCTGTAGTTACATTACCTGATAGAGTACTTGCATGATTATTGCACATACTGCTTATCACATATTGATATCATCTGTTTGCATATGATAGAGTAGCGCAGTACGTGCATGCTCGCGATTACCTTTATATGTTATCTCTATTCACGAGTTGGAAACTCACCCCCGTTGTGCCACAGTGTTTGCAGGTTGCCCTTCGGAGTAGTCGCGGCAGGCTGCGGTTGCATCTTTTGACACAGATACCCCCATAATTGGTGTTCTAGCTCTTTTGCTGATAGGTGGGTTTTGAGTGGTATCTGTTTATCTTTCAGTTATGTACATTGTTGTATCTAGTATTCTCCATCTACCATGTATGTATTTGACTTAGAGATAGTGTGAGGACGATGATGTATTTTATTTGTATGCTGGTGTCGAGCTCGTTGTGAGCCGACTGTACTTGCAGTTTATCATTTCTGTGTTGTTCCCACTTGTGGATCTTGATCTTCGCTACGGTGTCGTATATTACTATCTTGGTGATTTGTTTACTTAGATTTCCTATCATGTTAGTAAGTGCTTTCTTTTAAAAACTTATAACACTCTCTACTTTCACTGGTTTGATTTCTGGGTTTTCGGTTCACTTGGTCGCGTTGCGCCTGTAGATGTTACGTGATTAAGTGCCGTTCACGGGCCAAACTTTGGGTCGTGACAAGTTGGGTGCAGTCCCGATGCACTTGGAGGCTGTGGTGGTTAGATAGGATTCGTCTCTCTCGGTATTGGGGGTTGATATCGCGCTGTGTTCGGAAGGCCATTACACAAAGTCTATGGCCAAGGAAAGCGATATTTACTGGTAGGTATTCCAGTAGTTTCTCAGGGTGTTTTGGGCTATTCTCTAACACAACTTATTGCGCTGTTTGGGGTCTGACGTTTACCGCCCCCTAGGACTGATATCTGATACTCTTAGACGAACAGACCGGACTATACGGAGATTGTCACATACAGGCTTAGTAGGAGTTCGGATGAGTTAGCTCATCATCCTTCTTATCGACACATACCTGGGTAGCCGTTACGTGCAGCTTGTACCACTTGCGGCTTGTGGTTAAACCCACTGCCAGCGTAGTGTCGAGTCTTTAGAGTCCCACACAGAGGGTTTCCTTACACCAGGAAAAAGGTATAGAGGCCGTATGGTTTTATGGTAGGGCTTCGATCACGTACGTGCACTTGTGCGTATATCATGATCGGGCAGGTATTACTAGTGGGCTTTGGTTTAAGCCAGATCCTAGTATTATATTGATGGATTCTTTCGTCTCTTTGTATTTATGTTCTTCGGAATGCAGATGCGGGTATGTATATACGGATGAGAGGCGTTCTCGTAATTGTTCGGGAAAACTTCTAGAAGAAGGGACACCTATTAGGGATTATTCTTTTTAGATTAAACAAAATGGGTGAAAGAAATGAGGTGGATTTGAGCATTGAACCTAGCATGGCTACTTGGTGACTCATGGTCATGAGTCACCACAAGATATTTGTGAAGGGTTATTGATATTTTAGTGTGATATTTATCTCATAAAAATCATATATTATTCATTTCTATCTCAAGTGGGTAGCAAAGCCTAGTCCAATGTTCACAACTCCTCTCTCATTTTCTAAAGCCTCTTCTTCATCCCTCAAAACCCTAGATGTCTCATGAGTTGAGAAACTTAGGGTTACAAGAGATAAAACACTCCATCTTCTCACTCTATACCATCTAGGCCTTCTAGTTTAGCGAACTAGAAGCCGTAGTTATCTCAGATTCGAGATAGGAGCACCGACTATAGACTCTCGGGTAGATCGTCTTTCACTCGAGGAGGCCGTCGAGATTGCTGCGATCCATTCCGATCCTTGGAGATGACGATGAGGTAGAGGACAGCGAAGAAGACCCAAAGGAATTGGTATCGTGAGGTATAACTTTCATCCGAGTAGTTAAACCCCATTGCAAGTTTGCTAGTTAAGGTTTAGTATCGATCCTGGAGTTCGAATCGGTGTTGCGAGCTTTGAAACTTTGAAAATCGTTTTTTGAATATTCCACCTCCCCGCGGACACGCGGGGTGCGCGACATCGACTTACAGTGGTATTAGAGCCTACTAAACTATAGCTAATAGTTTAGACAAAGTATAAAACTACGAAACCGAAATAACTCAGAAACATCGAGACAAAACTCCAAGTTTCTGTCAAATTTTTTCGAGTCTCTAAATTTGTTTTAAGCAATTGCAGAGTGCTCAACTTCTTGTGAGATGAACACACACCAAAAATGAGGCTTTTCCACCTGTTTTGGACCGGCCACATTAGCAAAAAATGGGTGTCGCCTTTTTTGTTGTGGTGAAATGCTTTGAATTTTTGTCTGTGTTCTAGTTGCTTGGATCTAAGGTCTCAGGTGTTGTTTGTTTTTGCCAATTTTGGATATACTGTTATCTTTTTACTGTGGCAATATGGAGTGTTTTGAAGTCATAGTTTTAATGTCGTTTAAAGTTTTAAGTTGTGATATATGTGTTTGGAAACGTCGACTAATTGCTATACGTCGATTAGTCGGGTTGCACATATCTGTGTTGCTGTTCTTGTTGGTTTCTGTATATGAACTTTATTGGATCGTTGTGGATGAATAGCCGGGGATGTAAGATGAGGGTTTTTCATTCTTTCATTCTATGTAAATATGTAAAGTGATGTAATATTCTTTTGCGGGGTAGATCCGGGTTGAGGTTGTAGCCATCGTTGTATTTTTTCTTTGACTGTTTTCTGCTCCTAGGATAGAACCAAGGTCGGGTGCACAAACTACCGGGTACTTTGAAGTGCCGAGTGGCCTACTCACTTTGTTGAGAGAGGTTGCTTCACTTCGGGTATTTGGCGAGTAGTTTTCCGCAACCGTAGGGGTCTAGGGTAGGGTTTGGCTATTCATCACGATCGTGAAATCCGTCTTTCGTTACATGCTTAAACGAAACGCGGAATTCCTAGTATATCCAATATGTTCATCTGTGATCTGGAATATCTATTATTGCATCAGACGAATGTTTATTTTATATATGCTATATAGTATACGTCGCTTATGTTTTTCACCCGTGCTAGTCCAGCCCCCACTCTGGCGTTAGTTAAGTAACCTGACGGTGTTAGACGGAGCCCAGTGGCGAATGCGGATGGCATAAGTGGACGTGGTATTTTTGATTTTTTCTGTGATGATAGGTGTAAATGATGGGACTGCATTATATTAATGCAAAGCAAACAAACCGAAGTTGAATCGTTGGAACAAATTTTAAAACCACTCGGTTTTTTCAAAACATGAGACTTTTAAATGCGGAGCTTAAACCACTCATTTTAAAAGCTACTAGGTTCCTTCGATTATATAAAGTTCATTACGTTCACGGTTTCGCCAAATCCATTCGTAGCCCTTCGTCATTTTAGTTTAATATTCAGTAGTATTCAAGCTATGTATTTTGACCTTCGCCAGGGCATAGTTTTTGGTAGCTGCTGGATATTCATCTGTAGCATAGATAAATGTGTTGGTTTGGGACAGTCGTACTACTATTTTGGCATTCGTCAAGGGTATGTACGGGTGGGTTCAAATGAACCTGGACAATGACGAGTAGAACTTGACATGTGACTTATGATATTTTGGCCTTCGTCAAGGTCATAAGAGCATGGGGCAAACATCTACATCGGGAGTTTCTAAGGAAACTGAAACTTGCAAGTGCTGCATACCATTTGGAGTGTGATAATGTTGGTAGGATTCCTTCAGGATTATCGCACAATGATATTTGGATCCCGATCCTACTGTGAGTATCCGCTACTCGTCGGGAGATTCTTCACTTAACGATCAATGCTATAAACCAAGTAGGTGTCTAGAACAGTGTTAGCAGGGTTACGCCTCCGGGGAAAAGAAGTTTTTTAATTAAAGAACTTCACGAAAGTGTCGTAAAACCTCCCTCGAAGTACCGACACTATCCTGGCCGAACGATTAAGCAAATGTTGTACGGTGGGATTAATCCTGACTAATTCTTCTTTTATGGTTTGAAGAAAGATTCGAGAAATAGTGGGAGCCATCTTATTTAGATAAATTAGAAACCAATCTAAACTTGTAAGAGTATGACACTGAGTGTTTTTCTCTCTCTCTCCTAATTGCAGCGACCAGGTGACCAGATTAGGTTACAGATAGATAATAAAATGACTAAGTTATACTATAATGACTGGCAAAGTTTTGTACAGATGTCCATTACCTATGACAAGCTGGACCACTTCATTACTACTCAAGCCCCCGCTGTCCCAGGTCCAGTTTCCACCGTCATGAAGGTTGATGTTCGTAAGACAAGGGAAAAAGGACAGTGAGAATGCCAAGTGCCTCGTGTTGGCCTCAGTAGATGGTATTAACCAGAGGCAGCACGAGAAGATGGACTTAGTTTCCATCTTCCTTCATAACAAAGATTTATATGGAGAGAAATCTCGTATCACAAGATATAAGACCTCGAAGGAAATTGCTTCAGGCGAGGTTGGCTATCGGGTCATCTGTAAGGGACAACGTCCTTACAATGACTAGCTGTATTAAATAGCTCACGGACCTGGAGACCACGTTGGAGAACGAGTAATGTACTAACTTGATTCTACAGTCCCTACCTCCTACTTACACCCAGGGAAAAAAAGTTGTACTTCCAATTGAGGGCACCCTGAAGGAAACCAGGGTGACACCCGCTCTTCTTATTGGGAAATCTTCCTCTTCTAGATTCAAGGCGAAAGCCAAGGGAGAGAAGAAGAAGACCTCCACAGAGCCGATAGGCGGTGTCAGTAAAGTAGAAGAGAAGGGAAGGGCAAAATTTTCGGGCTAACAGTAGGGAAGGAGCGATGTTCCCATTGTCATGAGAAAGGGCATTGGCAGAAGGAATGCAAAGCTTGGAAAGCCAGAATCCAGGATCCGAAGCATATTGTGGCTTCAACTTCGGGTGTGTTTGTGATTGAAAACAGTTTGTCAATTAAATCTACTTCATTGGTACTAGATATCGAAACAGGATCTCATATCTGTAATTCATTACAGGATTTGAGAAACCGTACAGTTATCAAGACAGGTGATATGACTCTCATGGTTACTAACGGAATGAGCATGGACGTTGTATCCGTAGGGTATATCACATAGAATTGACAAGTAGGCAGATATTGATTTTACGTAACTGTTTGTGTGTACCAAGTCTAGTTTGTAAGTGATTTGGTTCGCATCCACCTAAATCAAAGTTTGATTTGGTAAAGTACACTAGAGGACAGTATATACGTGTTAAATCAAGCTCAGGTTTTCAACGTCCAGAACACACTTAAAAGAAAGTCTCCAGAATTAAATAAAGCTTTCTTATGGCATTGTAGACTGGGTCACATCAATGAAACATGGCTGTCAAAGTTACATAGAGAGGGATATTTGAATCCGTTCGAATATCAGTCTTAAACAACTTGTCAATCTTGTATCATAGGAAAGATGATAAAGACTCCATTCACTGGACACGGAGTAAGAGCGAGCGAGCTCTTAGGACTCATACACAACGACGTGTATAGTCTAATATCTACAGATGCACGAAGTGGTTATTCCTATTTCATTACTTTTACGGATAATTTCTATAAGAAAGGACATGTCTTCTTTATGAAGCATAAATCCGAGACCTTTGAGAAATTCCAGGAATAAAAGAATGAAGTGGAAAAACAAACAGGAAAAAGTATCAAGACACTGAGATCTGATCGATGTGGTGGATACTTAATTGCCGAGTTCCTAGGTTACCTAAAAGAGAATGGAATTCTCTCTTAGCTTACTTTCCCATACACACCACAACACAACCGTGTATCGGAAAGGCGGAACAGAACCCTATTGGATAGGATACGTTCCATTATGAGTAATGCCGAGTTACCGCGAGCCTTCTGAGGTTATGCACTAGAATCAGCTGCATATCTTTTGAATAAGGCTCCTACCAAGACTATGCCTACCACACCATATCAGATGTGGAGTGGAGTGGGAAGAAACCCTATCTTCAGTATCTGAAGATATATGGATGTCCAGCTTTTGTCAAAAAGTATTGTGCGGACAAGTTCGAGGCACGCTCAGTACTGTGTAGGTTTGTGGGATACCCATAGAACTCCAGGGGTATCTTTTCTATTACGCAGAGGAACAAATGGTTTTTTGTTCCTCGTCATGCCCACGTTTTAGAAAATTAATTTTTTGGAAAAAGGACTAGAGGGAGAGCAATACAACTGAAAGAAATTCCAGAACCATAAATTATTACTGAAAGTATGGTAGAACCATAGATTTCAAAAGAACAGGACATCCCTGCACCAATCCGCAGGACTAGTAGGCAGTCTCATCCGCCCGAAAGATAATACGGTTTTCTCATAGACGGGGATAGAGAGAATTGCATCATTGACGATGATGTGGCGACTAGCTTCTAGTAAGCCATTCAGAGTGGAGACTCGGTAAAATGGCTAGATGCAATGCGGACCGAAATAGAGTCCATGTATACCAACAAAGTATGCACTTTGAACATTGCTCTAGTAGGAGTAAAACCCATAGGCTGCAAATGGATCTTCAGAAAGAAGATTGGTGTAGATGGATCGGTTGAAACCTATAATACTGGACTTGTTGCAAAAGGTTTTCGTCAAAGTCCTGGTTTGGACTATGATGAAATCTTTCCTCCAGTATCTATGCTCAAATCCATTCGGATCCTTCTTGTCATTGCTTCCTTTCAAGATTATGAGATCCGGTAAATGGACGTAAATACAGATTTTCTAAATGGTTATTTGGAAGAGTGCGTTTATATGGATCAGCCAGAGGGTTTCAATTAGAGTGGGAGCAGCGGGAAAGTGTGCAAGTTGCTTAAGTCCATTTATGGACTAAAGCAGGCATCACGGAGTTGGAACATCTATTTTGATGAGACGGTCAAAAAATTCGACTTTATCAAAATTCCAGATGAACCATGCATTTATAGTAAGATTGTAGTGAGAACTGTGGGATTCTTCGTCTAGTATGTGGATAACATTCTCTTAAGAAATGACATTCCTATGCTACAATCAGTCAACGGATTCTTGTCACAGAGGTTCTCCATGATTAACCAAGGTGATGCCAACTACATTCTGGGGATCCAGATCTATCGTGATAGATCAAAGAGGATGGTGGGACTTTAACAGTCAAGATACATCAACACCATACTGAAAATATTTAGTATGGAAGATTCAAAGCACGGTAGTCCACCGGCTTGTCACGGAATTACCCTCTCCAATAAGATGTCTCCCAAGACTGATTTGGAAAGGGCTCGTATGTCGATTATAACCTACGCATCTACGGTAGGCTCTATAATATATGCGATGTTGTGTACCAGACCAGATGTTGCTTATACACTCGGGGTGGTAAGCCGGTATCAGTCAAACCTAGTGGAGAAGCACTGGATAGCAGTAAAGAACATTCTCAAGTACCTGAGAATGACTAAGGAGATGTTCTTGGTGTATGGCAGAAATGACCTCCAGATCGAGGCATTTGTTGACTTCAGCTTCCAGAGTGATAAGGATGACTCCAAGTCCATGTCGGGTTATGTCTTTACCCTCAGTGGAGGGGCAGTCTATTGGAAAAGCTCTAAGCGGGACACTGTTGCAGACTCGACGATGGAAACGAAGTAGTTCGCTGCATAAAACGCCGCAAAAGAGGCAGTCCGGATGAGGAAGTTCTTAATTGAACTTCAGACGATTTCTTCCATTTGTTGGTCCAATACTTTAGTATTGTGACAACAAACGGCGCCATAGCTTTAGGGAAGGAACCATGTCCCATCAGAGATCCAGCCATATCTTGAAGCGGCACCACCTGATCAGGGAGATCGTTGATCCCTAGGAGATCGAGGTGAGGAGAGGAGATACGGAGAACAACACTGCAGATCCACGCACAGAGGCCATCCCTCAGACAGTGTTCGAGAGGCTATTCGAGATCTTCGGTCTGCGATATGCCAGTATATGGCCTTAGTGCAAGTGAAAGATTGTTAGTGATATATGCCCTAGAGGCCATTATTGGACCATACTGGATTGTAAATTACTTAATAGGAACTCGGGATATACACGAATATAGTAACAATCTTGCTCGAATGGTAGTATGCTACCTGGTTTGTTTCTACCTCAATACGTGCTTGTGTTTTCTTAGCATATCGCTTATAAATATTGGTAGAGCCCATAGGATCTTTGCTTGATTACCAACGCTGTGATGGAAGTCGCACTAGTGGAGGCTTGGTAGTCTATAAGCACATCCTATACAGGTCCCTATTCGTAGGATTATCGAGACGGGGCATCGATACTCCACAGTAGACTAGTATATATGCTTCTCATCCCAGCATGGGAGATGGTCTGTCCTACAGCCAATAGTATGTCGTACTGGAGATAGTATGCAGGTGCTCAGTAGGTTATGAGTACACTGGAATGGACTCGTCGGGAACTGTCGGTGGGTATTATACCTATCGTCGGGTAGCAGTTCCCAGGTGACATGAGTACAGCTTAGTCCGTCGACTTGACACTGCTACTTCTCCTTGAGTGTGTTCCCACTATACTTTGATTACTACCCTACCATGGTTCAGAGGAGTCGTGCAAACGGGTAGTAGTTGGGTGCAGTCCCGAAGCACTTGGAGGCAGTGACGGTTAGATAGGATTCATCTTTACCGGTATTGGGGGTTGATATCGCGCTATGTTCGGAAGGCCATTACACAAAATCCTTGGCCAAGGAAAGCGATATTTACTGGTAGGTATTCCAGTAGTTTCTCAGGTTGTTTTGGGCTATTCTCCGACACGACTTATTGCGCTATTAGGGTCTGACGTTTAACGCCCCCTAGGCCCAATATGCGATACTCTTAGACGAACAGACCGGACTGTACGGAGATTTTCATATACAGTCTCAGTATGAGTTCAGATGAGTTAGCACAT
Organism: Agapanthus africanus; assembly: GCA_030015575.1. Classification (NCBI taxonomy): domain Eukaryota; kingdom Viridiplantae; phylum Streptophyta; class Magnoliopsida; order Asparagales; family Amaryllidaceae; genus Agapanthus; species Agapanthus africanus. The sequence goes on from JASDDO010000010.1 coordinate 42,495,468, forward strand.
CGGCCTTCTTATCGACACATACCTGGGTAGCCATTACGTACAGCTAGTACCACTTGCGTCTTATGGTTAAACCCACTGCCAGCTTAGTGTCGAGTCTTTAGAGTCCCACACAGAGGGTTTCCTTGCACCGGGAAAAAGGTGTAAAGGATGTATGGTTTTATGGCAGGGCTTCGATCACGTACGTGCACTTGTGCATGTATGATGATCGAGCAGGCAATACTAGTGGGCTTTGGTTTAAGCCGGATCCTAGTATTATATTGATGGATTCTTTCGTCTCTTTGTATTCATATTCTTCGGAATGCGGATGCGGGTAGGTATATACGGATGAGGGGCGTTCTCATAATTGTTTGGGAAAGCTTCTAGAAGATGGGACACCTATTAGGGTTTATTCTTTTTGGATTAAACAAAATGGGTGAAGGAAATGAGATGGATTTGAGCATTGAGCCTAGCATGGCTATTTGGTGACTCATGGTCATGAGTCACCACAAGATATTTGTGAAGGGTTATTGATATTTTAGTGTGATATTTATCTTATAAAATATCATATATTATTCATTTCTATCTCAAGTGGGCAGCCAAGCCTAGTCCAATGTTCACAACTCCTCTCTCATTTCCTAAAGCCTCTTCTTCATCCCTCATAACAGTAGACCTCTCATGAGTTGAGAAACTTAGGTTTACAAGAGATAAAACACTCCATCTTCTCACTCTACACCATCTAGGACTTCTAGTTTAGTGAACTGGAAGCTGTAGTTATCTCTGATTCGAGATAGGAGCACACACTATAGACTCTCGGGTGGATCATCCTTGACTCAAGGAGGCCATCGAGATTTCTGCGATCCGTTCCGATCCTTAGAGCTGACGACGAAGTAGAGGACAGCGAAGAAGACCCGAAGGAATTGGTATCGTGAGGTATAACTTTCATCCGGGTAGTTAAACCTCATTGAAAGTTTTCTAGTTAGGGTTTAGTATCGATCCTGGAGTTAGAGTCTGTGTTGTGGGCTTTGAAAAATCGTTTTTTGAATATTCCGCCTCCCCATGGACACGCGGGGTGTGCGGCATTGACTTACATCACCGTCATGTTGAAGAGTGAGAGATTTGCGCTTTTCGTTTTTGAAGTTTTTTCGATGGGCAACATATCCTTGCCACCACTTCTTGAAGGCATTGCACTTCTTGATGGGGTGAGCGACCCTTCAATGATAAAGGCAATATTTTGGATGTGATTCTTCTCCGTCGTGGGACTTCAGGAGTGTACCTCATTATAGGTGGTAACTTCATCCCCAGTGCTAGGGCTTTGGCAAACCATTTCTCTGTTCTGATCCAGCTCTTATTTTTTGCAGGTGTGCTTTGGGTTGGTCGGAGCACTTTACGACTCGACCTCACAACAGCCTCTTTATTCAGACGCTGACGCTTAGAATTTTCATATATGGTTGTCTCGTATTCTCGGTCGTTTTTGCTTTTTTGAAAGGCTTCGTTTAAAAGTCTCTCAATCGGGTCTTCTTCTGGCAGTTTCGGGAATTTTAGCGCCAATTCTGCCCCTAGTTTCTCCACATCATTTTCTGACAATGAGAGAGCTTCTTCGTCATATAACGAAGATTGGGAGTCCATGTGGTAAGTTGCTACATAGTCTTCCACTTCTTCTGACGAGTCATTTCCCTCATTAGTGTCACTGTCTCCTTCCTCAAGAATATGCTTGAGGAATTCTTCGAGCGTGACTAGTGTCCGTACCTTCTAGTTATATTCTTCCAGCATGTCTGTGTACTTTTATAGATCTGTGCTCTCGTCTTCATATTCGGCAGACTGCACAGGTTTCTTGGTCTTCTTCTTTTCCTTAGAAAACTTTAAGGGCTTGACTTAGGGTTATTTCCCCTTGTCAACAATTTTCGGTGCGGGACGTGGTTTCAACATCCCTTCAATAATTTCAGGTTCAAATGGTCTTTTCCACCTGATTGCCGAAAATACTTCTAGATCCTTCAGTATTCTTTTAGTTTTCTTGAAAGAGCTACTTCCCACGGAGCTTCTTCTACAAGAGAGCACGATGCCCCTGCGCAACCACCTTTTTGGGAGCGTGTTTCTAGGGCGCGTTTACCCTCCAGTTATCAGACTGCATGAACTTTCCCTGCTGGTACTGGTCTTCAACCCAATTTTTTGTGGATATGTATGCCCTAGAGGCCTTCATTGTATAGGATGCTAGAAATATGTATGTACAGGATAATCTTGCTCGATATAATAATATGCTATTTGGTTTTTCTTTATCTTAACATGTGATGTATTTTACTTAGTATTTCATATCTTATATACATGTTGATAAAAACCATAGGATTCTTACTTGACTACTAGCGTTATGATGGCAATCATACTTGTAGAAACTGGGTAGTCGATAAGCACATCTTTAAAATGTCCCTAGTCGTGGGAGTATCGAGACTGGGAATCGATACTCCAGAGTAGACTAGTGTATACATATCTAGACCCTGACAAGGGGCAATGGATTGGTCTCGCGACCATTGGTGTGGGGCACCTAAGATTATATATAGATGCTCACTGGGAGTTAGTACACTGGATGGACTCGTCGAGAACTGGCTAGATGGTATTATACCTAATATCATATAGCAGTTCTCTGGTGATATGAGTGCGGTAGTCTGTCGACCTGAGGTCATCATTTGCCTCGTATGAGTTCCCACTGTACTTTGATTACTACCCTACCACGGCTCTATTGATTCGTGCAAACAGGTTTTAGTTGGGTACAGTACCGAGCCACATGGAGGCAGTGAGTGACTGTTGGGGATTCGTCTCTCCCGGTATAGAGATTCGATGCCGCGTTGTGATCGGTTGGCCAACACCATAAGTCCCTGGCCAGGGCGTGATTGTTCTATTAAAAAGTGTTGTTCGTAAAGTAACCGCAATCAAGACGGTATTGCTAGTAGCTAGCCGCGATGAGTACGGGTCGTCCACAGGAAAACGTGAACATTTATCTTGCTTTAGACGAGTTGATGAAAGATTGGTTGTAGATCTAATTTGAAACGGATGTAAAGCTTATAAAGAAAAGGCTTGTAGGGTTCATTGGACTTGGTAGCAATGGATGAATGAATAAAAATAACTTTTTTTTATCTTTTAATAGTTTAAAACTAGATCGATAGGGATAAATGTAGATTAGGGTTTTTGGAAGAAACTAGGGTTTCCCCACTATTAACCCTTGTCCTTGCATTGATCTATATTCATGTCTAGCCCTTAACAAAATAAGTCTTAAACAGATCTCGAATTATGGTCGTGACTATCAATGAATTGACAGCGCGCTCGATAAGGATGTTAACATTTATTTTGCTAAGGTTTATAGACTTTAAAATGTATAAAAGAGGTTAATTGATTTTATCATCCATTGATCTACCTTAGATTATGAACCCTAGCAAGCTAGGAATTACTCGCTCTTGGTTTGAGATCTAGAAGAAAGGTTAAAGAATGAAAACATGATTAAGATGTAGAAATTAGATGCAAAATTTAAATGCAGAAAGTAAATGAGAAAAGAAATAAACTAAAAATAATACCTTTATTAATCAACTATTTCATACAACTCTCCGTTGAAATTAGATTACAAAAAACCCTAGTTTTTGCTCTCGCTCGCTCTCTCTCTCTCTCTCTCTCTCTCACTCTTATTGGAGGTGGATAACTAGCTGATGATCACCTGGATGCGTAGATCGCTTTGGATCTCTGGATCACTTCGGATTGATGATTGTAGATGTGAATCTCTCGGTCCTATATATAGTCACAGAAATTAGAAACCTTAAATACCATCTGTGATTACATGCTGATGCGATCCAATCCCAAAAATCTCTTATCCAACGGATATCATCATGCCACGGATCCACCGCAAATCATGGTATTTGGCCGCCCAACTGCGGCGCTTTAGTGAAATCATCACCTGGGATTTTTTCTACTCTCTTCTGTTGACATTTGGAGATCACTTCGATGTCTGTATTCTGAAAATAATGCACTGAGTCTCTGTCATTGCTAAATCTTATGATTTGCTTCCATATTTCGGCAGATTTTATTCCGACATCTCGGATCTCTTGGATTCCAGTCCTGATCTAATATCTGCATAATATCTCAAGTGATAGTGTTAGTAATATTTGGTATTTTTGAGATATTATCCTAACCATTTCATATGATATTATATGTTAAGAATATTGATTAGAAATATTTGATATGATATGCATATTTTAATTACAAAGATTTTATATAAATATTATATGCATGTATTTTCCCTTATTATGTTAATTATAATGTAGAAACATATGATAATAAACTTTTTACACATAAACTCTCATATATTCTATAATTACAATAAACATCTTTTAGTACTTAACAATAATAGGAAAAATGTCCATTCAAATGTGCAATATTTTAGACTAATTAAATACCCCAAACTTAATTTTGATCATCCCGAGCAAACTTGTTATTAAATAGAAGAAGAAGAAAAAGAAAAACCTAGCATACTTTCGTAGGTAACACGATTGCACGGAGCACGTGCAACAAGCATTTAAACCTCTAGGTGTTCCTAGTAGGAGGAGTGTTGTCTCCTGAGAGTTTTCAGCGGATTACACCCAAAAAATCCCATAATAAAAGAAAAATGATGAAAATTACATACAAAGATAAAGAACATATAGAAGAAAGAACTTGAAAATAAGAGTTTCAAACTATACTAGCTTTTAGTAGCATTGAGCTCTATCTTAATAGTCATGAAAAGATGTCAGAATTCACGTCATCACTCAATAAACCATCGCCTTTAGTCTTCCTCCCTACCTTTCTTCCAAACATGGATCATATACCCCTACGTGTGTGTAAAAAATATCCCTATACTTAGAGAATTCAATTCAAGCTATCATACTCATGTCCATCTTTCTTAGTACTTTTTAGTCGGTGAATTTTTCAGATGGAATTACTCACACATTCTTCATGCAACCGTCAATACTTCTTGAGGTACTAACCAACCGAATACCAAATTTGCTCACTCTTTTAGCGTAATCATCAATATTCTCGTCTTGCAACACCTAAGGTTTAGCAGTGGCTCCCAAACCAGTTGGTCTAAGGCATTAGGTGATAAAGCACCCTCGCTATATTTTTATGCTGCCTTAAGTAATTACAAAATCGGTGTTCAATTTTCTTCACCATTTTTTTTCATTTATATTTTTTTTTATATTTATTTTTCTTCATACTAAGACTTTTAGACAAGAGCATTTCAAGGTATCCTCTGCTATCCCAAATTTCAAGATGTATGCTGTTCATACTAGAATATTGCATTCAATACCGCCCATTCTTATGCTCGTTTATTTATAGGCAGGTGCTTTTTATCAGTGTTTGCTACATAATTGCAGGATACTAGTCTCAGCTCTAAACAGTGAATATCATGGAAAAGTACGACAAATTCTGGATTACTGCCAACAACAGATAAAACACGAGTCTCCGCTCTCTATCCGTGTGTTGCCACATACCAGTTTAAGGGACAAAATGGCAAATCGATTGTCATGTCATGCACAAAGCTCAATGTCAACACAAGATCCAAGAAATCTACGCGAAGCTCGAGGAAATCATGGCAAAAGATCCACATCACATCACCTCTTGTTCTGCTGAAATTCTGGAAGAATTGTGAAGAGTTTCTGAGAAAAGTCATATACCACATAGCAGACAACTACAAACCAGGGAAGTACACAAAATCCCATGACCCAACTCATCAAGATGGCCGCGGTTCCGCGGTCAATAGGGGTCTAGGCGGCGGAACCGCGGCCATATGGTGTCCTCTCTGTGTCATTTTTCAGGGTAGTTTGGGGAATTCATATTGAGCCAGATTCTTGCCCTAGGTTTCCAGTTCCCTTCCTATAAATACCCCAGATCTGAGCCAAGCCAAGGAGTTAATTTCTTTAGCCTCCTTTAGTGTAGTTTTAGTTCTTCTTCTTCTTCTTCTTCATTCATCCTCCATGGAAATGTAGTGAGAGCATTGAGTGGATGTGAATAAAGATGAGGGTTTTTGTATCATTCTCTTTTGTTTGACTTCCCCTTGAGATTCTTGCTTTCTCTTGATCTTTCAACCTCTTCATTGAGCTTGAAAGGTTAAGAGTTTGTTATTGATCTCAAGGGTCGTATTTTCTTATGGAATTAGTTCTTCACTTCACATGAGTTCTTTACCCTTCTCTTGATCTTGCAACCTCTTGATTGAGCTTACAAGATTAAGGGTTGGATATTGATCCCATGCTTGTCTTGAGTTCTAGTTTCTAGTTTTCTTTCTTGCTTTTTATTACTTGCTTTTTATTACCTTGCTTTACTTTCTTGCAATTTAATTCCATGCCCTTAATTACTTGTAATCTTTTCTTTTCTTTGTTCTTTTTGTTCTCTCTCTTTTATTCATTTTATGAATGGTTGTAATAATTGTCGTTGTTAAGAAAAAATACGGTATTGTAAGTTAATATCTCCTTGCTCATTTCCTTTTCCCGTTATTTTCCATTGAACTCCGCCCAAACGATACGCAAGCGCTCCATTAGGCACCCTACCCTAACAAGGTAACGGTGATTCCTAACCGCGACCGGTTGCGTTCGGTTTGGCCGGGGGCGAAAGCAAGAGACAAGAACGGAAGGACAAGGGGAAATAAGCCGGATTCCCCGAATACCGCGCTTAAATCCCCTAATCCACGTTGTTGCCGATTGCTCTAGCTTCAATTGGTTAAGACTCGGCTCAAAGGTTTTGAGTACGGATATCTTTAGCTTACACTTTCGTATATTTTCTTAACAACTTTATACTTGCAAATAATACACTTAGGTTAGTTTGAACAAACACATACAAATTCTTTATTGACTCGTCTAAAACTCGAACGGACATACAACCATCTCCCTGTGGATCAACCCGTGCTCAACCGGCTAGCTGCAAAGCGACACCGTCCTGATCGCGGTAAACTTTAGAACTTTGAACATCCGACACGCCAAAAGCGTGCGATCAAATGGCGCCGTTGCCGGGGAGACGGTAGCGTATTTTCTTTCTTGTTATTCGGGTTAATATTCTTTTTGTATATATTTATAAAAAAAAATCTTTTTGTTTTTTTTATCATGGTGGGCAAGAGTGCAGATTTTTGCAGATTTGCAAACTGCGATTGTGGGGAGCAAAATGTACATTCAAGTTAAGGTGATTGCAAAGTACAATACCAAAGATCCGGGTAGTTTGACCCGCGCAAGCGAACTTTTCAAGCTTACCGGATTTGATTCAACGGGGGTTTCCTAACCCAAAAACTTAACGGTATGTACTTTACTAACACCTTCTTCTCAAATCCGACACTTCTAATATACTATTGTTTGCAGGATTCTTTGCAAGTTCGCTAGCAAACGCTAAAAAATTGACTAACCCGTATTTTTCGCAGTGCCGTGCTTAAACTAAAAAACGATTGTTTGATTCTTTATACAATTTTTATTGAATTGCGCATTGCATATATTAATACAGACTTAAGGGCAAGCGAACCCCACAATATACGGTAAAGGATTTCATCACCTTTTCCGTGGCCCACAAATCACGAACTTGAGCATAACGTTTACCCGCACAAAATTTAAAAGAACTAGACTTTAAGCCTTAAGGACTTCGCGCTCACTAGGAGAAGTTAACTGTGTTTAGAACCTTGCTTAACGGTATATTGTTTACGGGGTGTCTAGGAAAGTGTTAACGGCGAAACCGCCAAAAGAGAAAGGGTTATTTAATTAAGGAACCTCGCGAAAGCGTTGGAAAATCTCCCCTTATCTCTGCACTTACCTGGCCTCGTGATCAGTGTATCTTGAGCCCGTTTCTCGACACAGTTTTACTTCGACAATCAAGTTCTGGAGCAGGTCAAGTTGACCTAGGTGAACCCTAGAACGATTAGGTGTGTGGTATTTTTGTGTCGTGATTGTTTTTGTCCATATTCTTTTTGTGTATATTTCATTCTTTTGTTTATAACTAACTAAAAAAAATATATAAAAAATCCACATTCTTTTTTCCTCCTTTTCACTTCCTTTCTTTCTTTCTCTCTTCATATCATGGATACTCCACCTAGAAAAACTCTTGCCGAACTTTGGTACCCACAACCAGACATTACTTCTTACGGTTCTTGCTTTGGCCGAACATCGAACGACCCCTCCATGCCCAAAGTTTCACTGAAAGATCGCATAAAAGCGTCTAGGACAAGCACTTGCACTCCGCATTCCACTTTGTATCAACCTTTTCAACCTCCCCCACCTACTTATGTTGATACCACTTTTGCAAGTCGTCCTTTGTCCATCGCTGAACGTATTGAACAATCCCGTAACCGATCTTTCACTCCTTTCACCACTTCAAATTCTTGGGATCAACAATTCCATTCACCTTCTTATCCAAATGTTGATCCTGCTCCTGTCCAGCCATTCAATTCCTACCAGTCCTACCCAACTTTTGCAACTTCCCTAGACATTGCTTCTCCACAGCCTTTTGGGAGTTTTCAGTATCCAAACAACTTTGAATCTTTTACTGAAACCCCTTCACAACCCATGTCTAGTCTGGAACAGTCATTGGAAAACTTTAGGGTAGCGTCAAGCCAACAGATGATGGATTTGAATGCGTCCATAGCCGCTCTCATACAACCTACTGACCCGGTAGCTAGTTTCCAACTAGCTCCTAATTTTCCAATGTATGATGAGGCGGCAGGACAGGCTGAGAATTTGAGTGGAGAGAGTGAGATGTACCCCCTTCCAAATCAAAGCTACCCATCCCAAATTGAATCCCACAACTCCTGTTTTGAAAGTCTATCGAGTATCCCACATGATTTATCAATTGAAGATAGAATGATTAATGAGTTGTGCGAATTTGTAGTGTTTGATTTACCCGATTGTGAAGGGTCCCTTCCAAGTGAAATCAATCCTAAACATTTTGACCTCTACACCTCCATCTTAGAGCCAGAATCGATTGAAATCCATGCTTTTGATGAGGTGTCTGAGCAAATTGACTTTCACTTAATTGAGGATATTGACGCTGTGAATATTTTGGATGATGAACCCATAGATTTACCTGAATTTTTCTCTCCAACTCATCATCCCGAGTCTTTAACTGTTTTTCCCGAACTTCATATGCGTCTTGATTTTGATGATAAATGCATGGATGAGATAAATTTTGAGGAGAATATTGAGGATAGTACTGAGGATGAAACAGTTTTAATTGATGAGTCGAATTTTCCAATTCATCCTGTTCCTTTCATTGACTGTGTACACCCTCCCGAAACCTTAACTGATACCCTTCCTCAATCACCTCCCCCTACCCTTTCCATCGTGCCAACCATGCAAGAAACCGTATCATTTTCACTTCCTGTGTCTGGTTTACCAAGTTCGGCGTACCCATGGTTTCTCACGAATCTTGAGGGATTTGACCCCATTTCTCGCCATATTGATAGATTAGTACAATCCATCTTTTCACATCGATCATTACAGATTGTACTAATTTATTCAGTCCATTTCCACCCTCATGTTCGTATTCCACTTCTTTCTCCCTTCCGCCATTCTTCTTCTCATATACCGAGACCGTATCCCGCTTCTATCTCCATACGGTCTCGCATATTCTCCATTTCTTACCTCTCCGCGTTCTTTCACCAACCGACACATTATAAAGATAAAATCTTTGAATGGTTGGTGCTCTCTTTTGGCCTGTGTAAGGCCTTGTATAGCTTGATACTGTTCTTTCCCCCCTAATCCTGAACTTCAACGCTTAACAGTGGAAACACTGTTTTACTTAAATTTGGGGGGGACACTTTTTTTTGTATATATTTTTGTTTTCCTTTTTGTTTTGTATATAATTTTTTTTAGGGAGCGCCGACAATTTTGACCCTTTTGGTGTAGCCTGACAGTGAGGGCACTGTCAAGTTTAAGTTTGGGGGTGTGCTCGGTAAGCTTTCTTCCTTCTCATTCATTTGTATATTTTGCATTTGCATACCTTATTAAAAACCCACAAAAATTGAAAAAATTTCCAAAAAATATAAAAACTTTGTCGTCAAGTTAGCTAATAGGGTAATTTAGATTTTTATTCTGAAAGTTTAGTTGATATGTTAGAAATAACTAAATTCTAGACTTAGGAATTGAAAATCCTTCAAATAACCCTCTTTCTGTCTAACTTTGGTAAGTATACGTCCTTACAGTTTTTTGAGTTCAGTTCTTGTGTTAAGTCAAGATGAAGGGAAAGTATTGAAGCTTTACTGGAGGATAAGTCTGAAAAATAGTTTCTTTTCTTGAGTTCAAATTTAGAAAGTATATACCCTACAAACTGCACTTACACGCACCTTGAAACTTGGGATAGTAGAGGATACCTAGAAATACTCTTGCCTGAAAGCCTAGTATGAAAGAAAAAACGGTATTTAAAGCTAAACACCAAAAGAGCATATTGAAAAATATATCCGGTCTTGAAAAAGAAAAAAAGAAAAAGAAAAAAGAAAAAGAAAAAATAGAATAATGTCAAGATCTGGAAACTGCTATTTACGCTTTAAAGTTCACACATTCAGTAATCGGTCGTTAGTGCCTCAAGAAGCATTAATAGTCGCATGAAAGGTGTGTGAGCAAATCCGTCCATCCTTAATGAAAAGAAGTAGTATTAGGTATTAGGGCAAGGGTATTATAGCTTGAATTGAATTCTTGAGTGTAGGGGTGCAAATATACACACACGTAGGGGTATACAATCGATATTTGGATAAAAGATAGAAATAAAGAATAAGACTTGTGTTTTCTGTAAAGTTAATAAAAATCCCTGATTTGAGGCCGCACTTTAGAAAGAAAACTCAGGAGATCCAAGGTTAAATAGATAGGAGGTGTGAAAAATAAGGGCTGGATATTTCTAACTTAGGATGATAGAATTTCTAACGTAAATACTAAACTGTAGGAGTAGAATCGATGTTAACTTATGACACTAGCTTGACGGGATTTTGTGGGTGTAATCCGCTGAAAACCCTCAGGAGACAACACTCCTCCTACTAGGGACACCTAGAGGTTTAACGGCTTGTTGCACGTGCTCAGTGCAATCGCGTTCCCTGCGAAAGTGCGGTTAGGACTTTTTTGTGAATAATTGGTTTTGCTCGGGACGAGCAAAAGTTAAGTTTGGGGGTATTTGTTCATACTAGAATATTGCATTCTATACCGCCCATTCTTACGCTCGTTTGTTTATAGGCAGGTGCTTTTTATCAGTGTTTGCTACATAATTGCAGGATACTAGTCTCAGCTCTAAACAGTGAATATCATGGAAAAGTATGACAAATTCTGGATTACTGCCAATAACAGATAAAACACGAGTCTCCGCTCTCTATCCGTGTGTTGCCACATAACAGTTTAAGGGACAAAATGGCAAATCGATTGTCATGTCATGCACAAAGCTCAATGTCAACAAAAGATCCAAGAAATCTACGCGGAGCTTGAGGAAATCATGGCAAAAGATCAACATCACATCACCTCTTGTTCTACTGAAATTCTGAAAGAATTGTGAAGAGTTTCTGAGAAAAGTCATATACCACATAGCAGACAACTACAAACCAGGGAAGTACACAAAATCCCATGACCCAACTCATCAAGATGGCCGCGGTTCCGCGGCCAATAGGGGGTCTAGGCCGCGGAACCGCGGCCATATGGTGTCCTCTCTGTGTCGTTTTTCAGGGGTAGTTTGGGGAATTCATATTGAGCCAGATTCTTGCCCTAGGTTTCCAGTTCCCTTCCTATAAATACCCCAGATCTGAGCCAAGCCAAGGAGTTAATTTCTTTAGCCTCCTTTAGTGTAGTTTTAGTTCTTCTTCTTCTTCTTCTTCATTCATCCTCCATAGAAATGTAGTGAGAACATTGAGTGGATGTGAATAAAGATGAGGGTTTTTGTATCATTCTCTTTTGTTTAACTTCCCCTTGAGATTCTTGTTTTCTCTTGATCTTTCAACCTCTTCATTGAGCTTGAAAGGTTAAGAGTTTGTTATTGATCTCAAGGGTCGTATTTTTTTATGGAATTAGTTCTTCACTTCACATGAGTTCTTTACCCTTCTCTTGATCTTGCAACCTCTTGATTGAGCTTGCAAGTTTAAGGGTTGGCTATTGATCCCATGCTTGTCTTGAGTTCTATTTTCTAGTTTTCTTTCTTGCTTTTTATTACTTGCTTTTTATTACCTTGCTTTACTTTCTTGCAATTTAATTCCATGCCCTTAATTACTTGTAATCTTTTCTTTTCCTTATTCTTTTTGTTCTCTCTCTTTTTTTCATTTTGTGAATGGTTGTAATAATTGTCGTTGTTAAGAAAAAATACGGTATTGTAAGTTAATATCTCCTTGCTCATTTCCTTTTCCCGTTATTTTCCATTGAACTCCGCCCAAACGATACGCAAGCGCTCCGTTAGGCACCCTACCCTAACAAGGTAACGGTGATTCCTAACTGCGACCGGTTGCGTTCGGTTTGGCCGGGGGCGAAAGCAAGAGACAAGAACGAAAGGACAAGGGTAAATAAGCCGGATTCCCCGAATACCGCGCTTAAATCCCCTAATCCACGTTGTTGCCGATTGCTCTAGCTTCAATTGGTTAAGACTCGGCTCAAAGGTTTTGAGTACGGATATCTTTAGCTTACACTTTCGTATATTTTCTTAACAACTTTATACTTGCAAATAATACACTTAGGTTAGTTTGAACAAACACATACAAATTCTTTATTGACTCGTCTAAAACTCGAACGGACATACAACCATCTCCCTGTGGATCGACCCGTGCTCAACCGGCTAGCTGCAAAGCGACACCGTCCTGATCGCGGTAAACTTTAGAACTTTGAACATCCGACACGCCAAAAGCGTGCGATCATGTGCAAGTGCAAATAGTAAGGTATCAATGTTCAGATGTTTGGACTCAATTATAGGGAATATTTTTCAGACTTATTTCTATTCTCGGATTAGTGATTCTCTTCATCTTACTAACCCTTGGGACAACAGCTCATGACTACCTATTATTAGTTTCATTATAAAATATCTAATTTTCTTGCTTTTCTTAAAGCACTTCCTATCTTTCATATGTATTATTCACTTTCTAACTTTCTTTTCCAAATTTTTTTATATGATTAAATATATTTTATATATATAGTGCCTAGTGCCAAATGATATTTTAGTAAATACAAACCTCCCCCCAAACCTGTTTGCAGCAGTTTCCCTACTGATGTTGTTCTTTGAGCGTATAGAACTGTAGACTTGGGAGGAGAATATTAGGGATAAAATAATAGTTAAGTGAAAAACTACCCCCAAACTTGTTCTTTGGTACGCACAGATAATCAATTATAACCTTATTTTCACTCACCTCCATTCTTAGATGAAGCACTGTTACCGAAACATGGAGGTGAGATGGAGGAAAGTTAGTTATGATAAATCGGCTCCTGTAGGAACATGAGCTCCTCTGCTGGGTCAGTGGAAATGTACGGTTTTAATCTATGCCCATTTACTTTAAAAATTGAACCGTTTTTAACATTTTCGATATCCACTGCCCCGTGCGGGTACACATATCGCACCATAAAAGGTCTTTTCCAACGAGATTTAAGCTTATCCTAATGAAGGTAGAGACGGGAATCGTAAAGAAGGACTTGTTGTCTATGTGTGAAAGTTTTTCTTAAAAGTTTTTTATCGTGGAACACTTTAGTGCGGTTCTTTACTATAACCGCATTATCGTAAGCTTCATCACGAAGTTCGCTTAGCTCATTTAATTGCAGCTTTCGATAGTTGTCGACTTGATCAAAATCACAATTAAACTCTTTAATAGCCCACATTGCTTTATGTTCGATCTCGACAGGAATGTGGCAAGCCTTCCCAAACACTAGTCGATATGGAGACATACCAAAATCGGTCTTATAAGCGTTACGAAATGACCAAAGAGCATCCGTCAATTTTGTGGACCAACGTTTACGGTACTTAGAATCCATTTTCTTCAAAATTTGTTTGATCTGTCTATTTTAGGTCTCAGCTTGCCCGCTCGTTTGGGGATGATAGGGCATAGAAAGCTTGTGGTTGATTGAATATTTCCGCATCAAAACCTCGAAAGACCGATTGCAGAAATGCGTCCCGTTGTCGCTAATTATAGCGTGAGGGTGTCCGAATCGCGAAAAGATATTTTGTTTAAGGAACTTAATAACAATCTTGTTGTCATTAGTGCAACACGGTACCGCTTCCACCTATTTCGAGACATAATCAACAGCTAATAAGATGTATAAATTACCAAAAGTGTTGGGAAATGGGCCCTTAAAATTAATTCCCCAAACATCAAATATCTCCACAACTAAGATAGTTTGGAGTGGTATCTCATTTCTACGTGAAATCCGACCCATGTGTTACCACCATGAACAAGTTTTGCAATGATCATATGCATCTTTAAATAATGTTAGCCAATAAAAGCCACATTGCAAAACTTTCTCCGCCATTTTTTATGGACCAAAGTGGCCGCTACATGCCTGATCATGGCAGAAAGACAATACACTCTTGAATTCATCATTAAGGACACATTGGCGAATGATTTGATCGGGACAATACTTAAACAAATAACTTTCATCCCAGTAAAAGTGTTTTACTTGGGATAGAAATCGGTGATTGTCTTGTTTCGACCATTCGCTGGGTAGATGTCCCGTTGCTAAATAATTCACAATATCAATGAACCAAGGTTCGCAGGATATAGTCAAGAGCTGTTCGTCAGGAAAGGAATCGTTTATTGGCAAGGTCGGCGTTGGGGAAGAAGAAAGGTGTGAAAGATGGTCAGCTACGATGTTTTCACATCCACTCTTGTCTCGTATAACAAGATCAAATTCTTGTAATAATAGGATCCAACGTATTGGCCTGACTTTAGAATCCTTCTACGATAAAAGATGTCTTAGGGCGGAATGATCGATATAAACAACTGGAGAGCCAATCAAGTAGGGCCTGAATTTTTCTAATGCAAATACAACTGCCAAGAGTTCTTTCTTGGTAGTTGTATAATTCATTTGGGCATCGTTCAAGGTCCTACTTGCATAGTAAATTACATGTGTCATCTTATCAATGTGATGTCCTAAGACTGCACCAATAGCAAAATCGGATGCATCACACATAATCTCGAAAGGGTGATTCCAGTCCGGAGATGAAAGAACGGAGGTTGTAGTGAGGGAGCTTTTATGTGATTCAAAAGCAGTCTCGCAATCCGAATCGAAGTGAAATGTTATATTCTTGGCCAAGAGAAGAGTTAAGGGTCTAGCAATTTTGCTAAAGTCCTTAATGAAATGATATGCCCAAGAACAATACCTTCTTAAACCATGAAATGGCATTTTTCCCAATTCAAAGTTAAATTCTTATTCTTACACTGGGTAAGAACAGCGTCAAGATGACGAAGGCATTCCTCAAAGAAGTCCCTAAATATGGAGAAATCGTCCATAAATATCTCCAAAAAATTCTCGACCATGTCCAAGAATATCCCCATCATGCACCGCTGAAATGTAGCAGGAGCATTGCATAACTCGAAGGGCATGCGTTTATAAGCAAAAGTACCGAAAGGATAAGTAAATATTATCTTATTTTGATCCTTTTCGGCAATGGGGATCTGGTTATAGCCGGAGTATCCGTCCAAGAAACAGTAGTATTCATGCCCGGCTAATCGTTCTAACATCTGGTCAATGAAAGGAAGAGGGAAGTGATCTTTTCTCGTTGCGGCATTGAGTTTTCTATAATCAATACATACCTGGCATCCAGTTTGGGTGCATATTTGGATCAACTCATCAGCCTCATTAGTTATGACCGTGATGCCAGACTTTTTAGGGACCACATGAATAGGACTTATCCATTGGCTATCAGATATTAGGTAAATTATGCTATTATCTAGGCATTTGATGATTTCTTTCTTTACCGCCTCATTCATGACGGGATTCAACAGTCTTTGTGGGTCTCGGGTTGCTTTGACTTCATCCATCAAATGTATATGATGTTCAACAATCAAGGGACTAATCTCTTTGATGTCTGCCATTGTCCAACCAAAAACTTGTTGATTTGATCTCAAGACCGACAAAAGAACGCTCTCTTGCTCTAAAGCTATAAAAGAAGATATGATAACGGGCAAAGACACATTCTCATCTAAATATGCTTATTTAAGATGAGAGAGTAGTGTCTTGAGATCTAGTGTCGGCGGAGAGACGATAGAAGGTAGGGTAAGAGAATTATACTCGGACTCCTTAAGAGGTTCATAGCTAGCATAGAATATTGACTCGGAAAGATGAACTAACTTTTGCGACAAGTCAAAGAATTCGAACTCGTGGTTGGACTTGTCAAAAGGGTCCTCACTAGTATAGTAATTTGCTGGATCAAACAATGACGCACTAGTGTCGTCGAGATCATTAATGCAAAATTCCTCAACTTCGCAGCTGTCGGAAGCTATCTCGTTGACAGAACATATATCGATTAGATGAGCACAAGGTTCAGAGGGTTGACTTCCCAGCCTATAAATGTTAAGCTCAATTGTCATCTTCTCGAATGATGGGTTCATGGAACCGTTACGACAATTTATTACAGCATTGGAAGTTGCTAGAAAAGGCCGACCGAGAATCACCGGGATTCGGTTCCGTGGGTTCGCCATATGCTGTGTATTTAGAACTATAAAGTCCACAGGGAATATAAATTCTCCGACTTTGATTAACACGTCCTCTAGCTCATCCCCAGGATGGGTAATAGATCGATCGTCCATTTGGAGAGTGCAGTGCGCAGGTTTCAACTCTCCTATGCCCAACTGCTCATACACAGAATACTGGAGCAAGTTAACACTAGCATCTAGATCAAGTATAGCGCGATTGATGCTTTTGCCATCAATAGTTATAGATATTGTAGGACAACCAGGGTCCTTACGTTTCTTCAGCAACTGTTGGGTAAAAGCGGTGCTCACATTACTCGTTAAGAAATCATTTTTAGGCACTTGAGTTTTCCTCTTCCTAGTGCACAAGTCCTTAAGGATTTTCGTGTAAGATAGAACTTGTTTAATGAAATCTAGGAGATGAATATTTATATAAACTTTCTTAAACATTTCCATAATCTTCTCTATTTATGCATTTGGTTTGTTGGCCCTCAACCTGTTTGGAAATGGACCTTTATCAATAAGGGTTGGGTCCAACATTTGTAGAGAAGCTTATGGGGATGGAATGAATCCCAAAATTGGATTTGGAATCGTTTGAGGTTTATCCAAGGATGTGGGATGAGGGTTTGAGCCTAGTGAAGAATAGAGAATAGGCTCAGAAGATGGTGGACTAGACGAATTATGGTTAGAAGTAGTAGCTGGGGTTTCATCGTCATCAACCTCAACTTGTTCCCCAACTTGGTTGTGCAGCACTCTTCCCGATCTCAACGTAGTTACAGCACTCACGTTATGATGTTGTTGGTTAAAAGCGATGTTACGCTTTGTGAGTGGCCGGGATTTGGTAGAGTTTGAGATGGAAGTCTCCCTTTCTCTCTCTCACTCATTTCGGCATTTAACTATGAAAATTGTGCTTCTATCAATTTTATGCTTTCCCCGTGGGAAGCAGTGTGCTGCACTAACGTTTGGATAGAAGACGTTAAATTAGCCATTATTTGTGTAGACTGTTTAATGAACGTTTCTATGTTTCGTTCGAGTGCAGAGGATTTATCGGTACCGGCCGTTGAGAAAGAATTATTATAAGGTATAAAGTTGTTGGCCGGATTTTGAAAAGATTGCGGTTGAAATGGGTGCTGACATTGTTGTGGTGGCTGTTGTTGCTATGGGGGAGGCCTTTGATAGTTGCTTGGGAACTGATTTTGATTTTGAGTTTGGTTTTGGTTCCAAGCAAAATTAGGATAATTCCTCCATCCCTGATTGTATATGGAAGAATAAGGAACGTTTCTAGATCATTGCTGAAAAGTAGTATTAGTTAGTTCTTGACCTTGAAACGGAGGATTTAAAGGACATTCTTCCGTTAAATGTGATGGCTCAGAACAGCAACCACATACGGTTTTGGGGAACATAACTTGGTTTAGGGAGGCAGACAAGAATTTGTTTTCGATTGCTTCAAGTTTCTTTTGTATCGCTGCCATTTCAGCTTTTCTGCGATGGAAACATCGAACTGATGAATACCTGCCCTAGATGAAATGAAGTCGGTCTAACGCTTTCCCACTGTAAGGTTTGTTCGGCGAGATCTTCTAGGAATTTCCAAGCTTCTCCATCGTCTTTAGACATGAAATGGCATTGAAAAATGGTTCCAAGCATTTGTTTCGTGGCAGGATTACCTTCCTCATATATAATTCGGCAAAATTGCCATCTATCAATTCCATGATGGGGTTATTGTAGAAGAAGATCCTTAAAACGCTCAAAGTATTTCCAGAATGGTTCGTTAGGAAGTTGGGTAAACTGGTTAATCCCACTTCAAACACGGGCGGTTTTGTGATTGGGATAAAATTTCTTATGGAATGCTATAATGAATTCATCCCATTTGGCGATAGAATGTGCGGCAGTTCTATAAAGCCATTTTTCTGCTATGTCGCACAAAGTAAAATAGAAAAGACGTAATCGCATAGCATCCCCTGAAAATTGGGTTGTGCCCATCATTGCACATACGTTCTCGAATTTGGTTATGAAAACGTATACGTCTTTGGATTCAAGCTCGTGAAATTTGGGAAACAAGTTGATGAAGTGGAGTTTAATTTCGAAATTATCCCCATTGGCCAGTAGAAGAGAAAGATAAGTAGGAAGGGGCCCGCATAAGGGGTAGCGTCTTTCTTGGAGAGAGATGCGCGGTGGATTCTGTGCACGTACGGGTGGTGGCAGGGTGGTATCGTGAAATTCCGATAGAGATCCGTCCATTTCGGAAGATGTTGTGGGTGGAGGAGATAAAGAAGATGAAGAAGCACCGACTTTAGAGTTGATAGCAAAAACACGGACAAGACGGGGACTAGAATCCCGTTTCCATCCGATCATGCACTAATCGGGTTTAGTGCACATGGCAGCGTGTGTGAGAACAAATTTAAGAAGGTTTGTTTTGAAGATGTGTCGTACGTGAGGCTTGACTCAACAAATCAAAAAATGCACAATCAATCTCTAGAACTAGGGTCACCTAAGTCATGTCTCTAGACCGCTCCTAGACTATCAAAAGACAAGTCGCAGGATCAATCCTCTACCACTTCTTTATCGCTCTTGTGGCCAAATAAGTGGGAGGTATACGCTATACGAATCACCGAAAATAGAGGGCCTAATTAAGTAAGCACTTTCCTTAGTCACACTTGCCTAAACACCACAAGAGAAATGCGGATAAGCGATAGATTACCTACGACCCTTCTCTGTCCTAATTGAGCGCGACGCTCCTTAAAGGCTTGGTCTAGATTTTTTTTAAAATTAATATTGAATGAAAGTATGCTCATTTTGTGATTTGTGGGGCCTAGGAAGGGTGATGAAATCCCCACCTAATCTGGATTTGGGTTATTGCCCCTTAATTTCCGATTAAGATATACACAAACAAACCAATATCAAAACACGCAAAAAGATTTTTTAGTGGCGCTTTTTGCAAAGAATCCTGCAGGAAAAATCAGAATATTGGATCTTAGAAGAGAGATAAAGATATTAGGATAATTACCAGAGGATTTTGGTGCCCCAATTCCCCCACTCCGCTGCGGTTCCGCCGCCAAATCCAAGCTTCTGCCACGGTTTCACCGCAAAAGAGAGGGATCTTTTACTAAAAATTTTTAGTTCCCTCCTATTATCCTCTATCATGAAAGTATCTGAATCTCTTTTCCTTTGCTCCAGTTACTCCAGATTTCCTTGAAAACCTCGCACAATAATCGTTAGATACACAAGATGCGGTTTTGTTTATTTTATGATATGGATTAATAAGAATTCAATCCGAATAGCAAGAAAAAAAATTACAGCCGTTTTCCCGGCAACGGCGCCATTTGATTGTTTTGTTAAAAAGTGTGGTTTGTAATGTAACTGCAATCAAGACGGTGTCGCTAGTAGCTAGCCGTGATGAGTACGGGTCGTCCGCAGGGAAACGTGAGCCTTTATCTTGCTTTAGAAGAGTTGATGAAAGATTAGTTGCTTGGTTGTAAATCTAATTTGAAACGGATGTAAAGTTTATAAAGAAAAGGCTTGTAGGGTTCATAGGACTTAGTAGCAATGGATGAATGAATAAAAATGACTTTTTTTAATCTTTTAATAGTTTAAAATTAGATCGACAAGGATGAATGTAGATTAGGGTTTTTGGAAGAAACTAGGGTTTCTCCACTATTAACCATTGTCCTTACATTGATCTTTATTCATGTCTAGCACTTAACAAAACAAGTGTTAAACAGATCTCGAATCGTGGTCGTGACTATCAATGAATTGACAGTGCGCCCAATAAGGATGTTAACATTTATTTTGCTAAGATTTATAGACTTTAAAATGTATAAAAGAGGTTAATTGATTTTATCATCCATTGATCACCCCTAGCCTACGAACCCTACCAAGCTAGGAATTACTCGCTCTTGGTTTGAGATCTAGAAGAAAAGTTAAAGAATGAAAACATTATTAAGATGCAAAAATTAGATGCAGAAAGTAAATGGGAAAAGAAATAAACTAAAAATACTACCTTTATCAATCAACTATTTCATACAACTCTCCATAGAAAGTAAATTATAAAGAACCCTAGTTTTTGCTCTCGCTCTCTTTGTTGTTGGAGGTAGATGACTAGCTGACGATCACCTGGATGTGTGGATCGCTTTGGTCCTCTTGATCACTTCGAATTAATGATTTTAGATGTGAAGATCTCTATCCTATATATCGTCGGAGAAATTAGAAACCCTAGATACCATCTGTGATTATATGTTGATACGATCCAATCCCAAAAATCTCTCATCCAATGGCTATCATCATGCCGCGGATCCGCCACAAATCATGGTATTTGGCCGCCCAATCGCGGCGCTTTGATGGAACTATAACCTGAGATTTTTTCTACTCTCTGTTGCTGACATTTGGAGATCACTTCGATGTCTGGATTCTGAAAATAATGCACCGAGTCTCTGCCGTTGCTAAATCATATGATTTGATTCCTTATTTCGGCAAATTTGATTCTGACATCTCGGATCTCTTGGATTCCAGTCCTGATCTAATATTTACACAATATCACAAGTCATAGTGTTAGTAATATTTGGTATTTTTAAAATATTATCCTAACCATTTTATATGATATTATATGTTAAGAATATTGATTAGAAATATTTGATATGATATGCATATTTTAATTATAAAGATTTCATTTAAATATTATATGCATTTATTTTCCCTTATTATATTAATTATAATGTAGAAATATATGATAATAAACTTTTTACACATAAACCCGCATATGTTCTATAATTACAATAAACACATTTTAGTACTTAACAATAATAGGAAAAAAGTTCATTGAAATGTGCAATATTTTAGACTAATTAGGGTGGATTGAGAATTACTGGTAATTGGACCAGTAGATTCTCGGATGGTCTTGAGCCTGTAGGGTTCCTATGCACACTCAAGAGGTTTCACAAGGCATCTACCATGCCAAATTCAAATTTTTCCGGTGCCGAGAAACCCTAATGCGATCGTTAACTAGAGGATAGGCGAAAACAAATGCGAGCAAACAACTTTACTCTAAAGTGAATGGAAATACAACCTTTGTAGATCCGGTCCTTCACTTCCTTGGCTCCATGATGACGTCCCTCCGCTGCAACCATCGGAATCCTCGACTCTCGCGGTGGTTTCATCGGAGAAAAGATCGGGCTAGGTCGTTGACTTCGATGCCGAAGATGATCTACGTCGAGGCAACTCTAACTCGAGCTCCATCTTCACCAAATCAAGAAACTTGTGAAGAAAACACCCTATACTACATGGCAAGTGGTAGAGGATGAAGAAATAGGAAGTGGGTTCACTTTGGATTTGGATTTCTCACTTGATTTCATCACTTGACATTTTTCTAGAAAGCTTTTCTTTTCTTCACTTGAAGAAGAAGATGAAGAAGAAGAAAAAGAATTTTTAATTAATTAACCAAATAGAAAATCAAGTGATGCCTTATCATATAGCAACCATGGGTTAGTAAACTCATGTAGAGAATAAACTAGGGTTTAGGTAATGGTTAGGTTTAGGATAAAACAAAATGGAAGACCTTTTCAAAGATGCTTTGAAACATCAAGATGCTTCAAGCAAAGAAAGAAAAGAAAGCCACCATTTCATTTTAATTTTCAAAAATAAATGAAATAAAACAAATGAAACCCTAACCATTATCTAAACATGGTGTATAGCATACACACACCCAAGTTTGCATGTATCATCAAACATGATAAATCTTGTGCACAAAAATATATCACATATACAATGTGCACAATCAAGTGAGAAAAAAATCTTAAGTGAACCAATATTAGTTAATGTAAAGTAATATATCAAATATTTAATTATACATTAAATCATTAAATCAACACTTGACTTAATGATCCGGTCATATTGCATATAACCGACTAATATCAATAGTAACAACTTATCGAATCAACACTTGATCTGATAACCCGGCTATATCGCATATAACCGATCAATATCACATATCGCGAGAATAGAATACAGTATCACATATTGGTATTATTCTCAGTCCCACACATGTCCCATATGCGCTCCTATTTCGTTTCGCTTGAGCTAGAAAACCTCTGTGTAGGACTATAAAGACTCGTCAATACGCCGGCAGCAGGTGATGATCATATCAAACACCCACAAGCCGCAAGCGGTCTGCTAAACGTAACGGCCACCCGGCTATTGAGCGATCAGAAGATCACCGAGCAAGCCCGCTCATACTCCTGTGAATCCAACCAGTAACACTTACCGTACAGTCCAGTCTGTTCGTCTGATATGTTGCATATCTTGCCTAGGGGTGGTAAACGTCAGACCCCAGTAGCTCGATAAGTCGTGTCGATATGAAGTCTATAACAGTTCGAGAAACTACTGGTAACACTTACCAGTAAATCTCAGCAACCCTGGCCAGGGATTTCCGGTTATAGCCAATTGAACACAGCGCAATATCAACTCCCTATAGCGGGAGTGACAAATCCCCTACTATCGCTCATTGCCTCCATGTGATTCGGGACTGTACCCAAAAACCACCGTTTTGCACGCCCTCTTGGACGTGGTAAGGTGGAAATCAAAGCACAGTGGGAATCACACAAGACTCTATGACGATCTCGGGTCAACAGACTGCTCTGTACCAGTGTACCAGAGAACTGCCATCTGATGTAAGGTATAATACCATCTGGGAGTTCTCGGCGAGTCCGTCCAGTGTACCCAGTCTCCACTGAGCACCCGTATATCATCTCTGATGTCAAACACCAATGGATATGGGATCATCCATCGCCCATCTGTATGGGTCGAGAAGGTATACGCTAGTCTACTCTGGTATATCGATGCCCCGTCTCGATACACCCACGACTAGGGACCTTGAAGGATGTACTATGGACTACCATGTCCCCACTAGTATGATCCACATCATAGTCCAGGTAGTCAAGTACACATCCTAAGGGCTTTACCAACATGTAACAGAGAGACAATCAGTGTACACGTTAAGATAAAGAGCAACCAGATAGCATACTATCATGTCGAGCAAGAAAGTCCTCCCTATATATGTCCTAGCATCCACTACAATATACATCCTATGTACAGTAATGGCATCTAGGGCATACATATAACTAACAATCTCCCACTTGCACTAGGGCCATCTGTAGCAGTGGTTGCAGTATCTCATACTCAAACATCTCATAATAGTCTCTCTCTGGGAAAAGGCCATTGTGAGTGGATCCGCCGTGTTGTCCTCTGAGTCTGCTCTCCTAACCTTGATCCCCTGGTGATCAACCATCTCCACGATCAGGTGACACTGCCTTAGAATATGTCTGGATCACTGATGGGACGGACGTTCCTCGGCATAAGCCACAACTCCATTGTCACACAATGGGAGGAACGAAGTTCATCTCATGAACTATTATACACCCAGACTGCCTCTTTAGTAGCATCTTAAGTAGCGATGTATCCAGCCTTTATCGTCTAGTATGCCACGGTATCTAGCTTGGAACTCTTCCAACATACCGTCCCTTTACTGAGGGTAAAGACAATGCCTGTGACTGACATTCAGTCGTCCTTATCACCCTGGAACCTTTCCAGAGATTCTCCCCAGGATCAATTGATACCTTCTCACTACATCTAGTGAGTATCCTAACATCCAATTAGATCTATCTCATAGATCCAAAATCCAGTATATAGAAGGTATCATCTTGATCCTTTTTGGAGAATCCTTGTGATAAGAGGAGATTGACCGAGCGTAGTATAGGAAACTCTTTCCTATCAAGAGTATGTTGTCCACGTACAAAACGAGGATAACCACTTCACTCTCTACTACCTTTTTGTATATACAAGGTTCATCTACCATTTTGATAAAGTCAAACACTTTGACTACTACATCAAAACAGACGTTCCAACTCCGCGATGCCTGCTTTATCCTATAAAGCAACTTGCACATGTTTTCGCTGCTCCCACTGTTTATGAAGCCCTCTGGCTGTGTTCTTACAGACGTTCTCTTCTAAATCATTATTTAGAAAAGCAGTCATAGCACCCAACCGCCAGATATCGTAGTCATGGTATGTAGCCGTGGCAAGTAGGATCTGGATGGACTTAAGCATAGCTACTTAGAAAAGGTTTCATCATAATCCTTACCTGGTCAATGATGCAAACTTTTAACAAGTCTAGCCTTGAAAGTCTCAACTTTTCCATGTACACCAAGTAATCTTCTCAAGATATACTTGCTCCTGATGGGGATTTAACCCTTCAGATAAAGCAACCAAAGTCCATACTTTGTTGGTGTATAAGGATTCCATCTCAGATCGATAAGCATCCAGCCATTCTTACAGAGTCCCACTCCAGATTGCCAGCTCGAAACAAATTGGGTCGTCATCTCATGATGCAATCCTCGCTCCCACTGTCATAGAGAAACCGAAATATCTCTCAGGTGGGTGAGGAACCCTGCTAGATCGGTGGAGAGGCTGAGGTTCGTTGGAATCTATTGAATCCTTTGGTTCTACCAAATCATCAGCTGCAGTTTATATAGCTGGAACCTTTCCAGTTCTACATAACTGACATTGCCTCGAGCTAGTCCGGATTTTGCTTTTGACATAGGCCGGACAATCCCAAATCTTAACTTACTTAAGAGATAGGCTCTTCCCATACCATATCTCATATGGGGTGGTAGGCAGTGATCTGATTCAAACCAAATTCAATAGGTATGCAGCTTCTTAAGTGCATGACCCCTAAAAGGAAATAGGAAACTCAGTAGTACTCATCATAGAGCACACCATATCCAATATGGTGCGATTACTTCGCCCTGATACACCGTTGTGCTGTGGTGTATATGGAGGAGTAACACTGAGAGAGAATCTCATTCTCCTTTAGAGTAATCCAGGAATTCTATGTACAAGTATTCTCCTCCTTGATCTCATCATAGGACATAATACTTATACCCATATTTCGTTCTCTACTTCTAACTTATATTCTATGAATATCTCAAAAGCTTCGGACTTATGTTACAACAGGAACGTATGGCTGAATCTTGAGAGATCATCATAGAATGTAATGAAGTACAAAGAACCGGTCCTGGCATGTGCAGACAGGGGACCTTCATACATCAATATGTATCATCCCAAGAGTTCACTAACTTTTTCTCTGTTTCCAGTAAACAGAGCTATGGTCATCTTATCTCTGTGACATGACTGGCAAGTTTCATAAGATGTAAATTCAAACTAATTTAAATATGCATCTAAATGTAACTTCAGCCAGTCGGGTCGCATTGATATGACCTAGTCTACAATGCCTCAAGAAGGATTCATTCATTTCTGAACTCTTCCTCTTGTGTGTGTTCCGTATACTAAGAACTGTAGTTTGATTTAGAACATCAATGCTTTTAGATAACGTGCCTGAACCGATCAACTTTTGATATAGAAAATGTTCAAAACATTATCCAACAATACAAAATTATATCCTTCTTTAATAAATAAAGAGACTGATATGATTTTGTATATCAGGTTCGGTATCTAATAGCATTTGTTCAGAATCAATGTATTTGGAAATACATGGTGACAGTGACCAACAGACTTGGCTGCAACACTTGCACCGTTTTCTGTCTCATGAAACTTATGACCCGTTCTCAGTTTTCTACCTTTTTGTAGCCCTATGTAATATATTACATATGTGAGATCCTGATCCGGTATCATATACCCAGGACGTAAAGGACATTTAAGAAACAGTTCTCTGTAATGAACACACCCGAAAATGATGCATCGGTATGAACTTTCTTCGTTTGGGCGGCACGGGAATTCTGGTAATCCCCAACTTCCTGCTCTGTCTTATAACAATTATAAGTTGGAGCGGGACCAACGTTCCCTAGCTCAGTATAACAAGCGGGTTCGGTCAATATATCCGTATTATTATCTTGATTAAGGCGTGACATGGTCGCTACCAGGAGAGAGAGAGAAGAAAACACTCTGCGTGCGTTCTTGCAAGATCAGATTGGTTATTATTTTATCTAATCAGGATGGCTCCCACTTTTTTAATCAAATCTTCCTTCAAACCCTAAAAGGAAAGACTAGCCGGGATTAATTACACGCTACAAGTTCGCCAATCTTTCAGCCAGGCCAGTGTCGGTACTTTGAGGGAGGTTCCCCGTGCTTTCGCACGGACCTAATTACAGTAAACCTCGTTTTCCCAGAGGCGTAACCCTATTGACACCTTTCTAGACACCTACTTGATCGACTAATTGTAATGTGTAAAACTCTCCCAGGAGTAACAATTACTCGCAGTGGGTATCGGGATCCAACTATCCATAGAAGGTATGCAATCTCATTGCAAATTTCAACACTTGAAATTCCCGATAATTTTGCCCCTAACGTGCTATGACCTTGATGAAAGCCAACAAACCATAGCCCGCTAGTCAAGTTCAACCCGTACATTTCTTGATTGAATTAAACCCACCCGCACGACCCTTGACGAAAGCCAACAAAGCCGTACGACTACCCTAATCCAATCGCATAGTATGCAGCAGATAAGCAGCATATAGCTACCGCACACTGCACCTTGACGAAAGCCAACAAATGCAGCACGAATACTATATACAACTTATCTGAAATGACGGAGGGCTACGACAGGTTTTTCTGAAAACCTATTGCGTAATGAACTTGATATCATTGTAGAATCGAATGAATTTTGAAATGGAGTGTTTTTTAGGCTTTTCTAATTTTGCTAAAGGGGTCACTCCCGGTGAAGGGATCGTCGGCCCTTTCCTCATCGAATAAGGTGCAGGATATATCATATATACCGCTGTGCAAAGCAAAAACTATAGAAGCAATCAAAAGACAAACCGAGGGTTGTACCATCTGCCGGTTATTGCTAAAGGAGTCACTCCCGGTGAAGGGATCTCGGTCCTTTCCTTATCGAATAAGGTGCAGGATGTTCTACAAGGAACACCGCGATGCAAAGCAAGAACTGTAGCTACCTGTTTTTGAAAATTCGATTCCACAATATCTTTAGGTTTCTTTTTCTTTCATTAATCATATTAATGAAGTCCCATCATTTAAGTTACCTAAACATCACAGATAAATACGACGTACACTTATGCCATCCGCATTCGCCTCGATGTCCCCTCGTGCACCGTTAGGTTAGGTAACTAACGACAGAGCGGGGCAGGGCTAGCGCGAGTGCAAAACATAAGTAACGTCTATATAATATATCATATATACTATATACAGTATCAAATGATCACATCACAGATATCGCAGCAGAAGAAACATATGAAATATTGGATATACTAGGACGTCCGTGTTTTCAATACGAGCCTGTATAAAACACGGATTCCACGGTCGCGATGAATAGCCAAACCCACACCCCTAGACCCCTACGAGAGCGGCAAGAAACCCTACCAATTCTAGATTTAGGAGACCCAGACTCGACTCCTCGAGTTGGTCTCCCACTGGATTCCAGAACCCGGTTACTTGTGCTCCCCTCCTTAGGTCTATCCTAGTACGGAAAATTAAATAATACACAAAAGGTGACATCTTCCGCAACCTGGAAGTGCCCCAATAAAAGAATATTATATACAAATGAATTTTACATGAATGAAAAAGAAAAACTCTCATCTCACATAAAACCCCCGGCTATTCAGAACGCGACGATCCAATATAACATATCACAGCAACACATAATATCTCATATCATCAACGTAAGCAAGTATGCGTATCCCGATTGTCGTTGATGTATAGCAACGAAGCCGACGATACACCACATACTACGCTTACGGTCACAGAAAAGAAAGTGTAAAACTACAACAGTTGGAATCCGCAACCTCTTTAGACATCGCATGCCTAATCAAATGAATTACTTAGACATCGCATGCAACCCCGCATTTTAGTCTCATTATCGAAAACTCTTTTCAATATCAAGTCGGGCAATTCAACAGGATTCCGGACATTCTGATCGAATGCTCGTCGCAAACTTTAGTAGGCGGCCGCACCCCCGATACCGTCGACGAAGTGCACCAAGGCTGAACACCGCTACCGCGAGCACCCAAACGGATGCTTTCGGCGAAGGGGTTCTCCTACAGTCACTTGGTCGGGGCTATGGGGTGTAGCCGTCTATTAAGTTTATCGGCGAATATCCGCGTACGCTACGTGATTGCGACGGACTTTTGATCGCATCAAAATTCCGTGGCAACCGATCATTTGAGACTAAAGTGCTATGTTTATAACATTCATATTAGTTATCACATAACTACTTGTGAATTCCAAATATTGTATCACATTCCAGATAAACAGAAAATGTTAAACTTTCCGATCGAACAGTCAAACACCCATGTTTTCCCGAAACAGCTCAACACATGAAATAAGTATAAAAACATTCACTTCATGCCTCAGTACCAACGGTCCAGCCGTAGAAGGGTCAAGCCAACGCCTCATATGTGGCACGTCGTACTGCCCCAAACCCTAAGATTCAAAGGGCAGTTCAAGATGGTCACATAATCGAGTTAAGGTTTGTTGTCTTCTAGAGGGACCATCGCGTTACTTGCACTACTTAGTGTAGGGTTGCTATGCACGCTCACAAGGGTCTACGAGGCATCAACCATGCCCGATTAAAAAATTAGCCATGCCGAACAACCCGAATACGGATCTTTAAACTAGAGATTAGGCGAAAACTTATATGTTAACAACTTTAACACTAAGTGAGAGGGATTACAACCTTTGTAGATCCGGTCCTTCACTTCATATGCTCCGTGTTGTGGTCCCTTCGCTGCGATCATCGGGTTCCGGACTCTCGAGAGGTTCCACGAAGAGAAAGATGCAACCTTTGCTTCCGATCTTCGATACTAAGATGATCTACCTTGAAGTTTCGTTAACACAAGCTAACACTCATGAAATGATGTGAACACCCTCATCTAAATGGCAAGGGAAGATGAGGATGATGAAGTAGGATTTTCTCTCTCTTTATTTATCATTTTCTCACATTTATTCATCACTTGGAAAAAGCTAGTAAGCTTTTTCCATGAAGAAAGAAGAAGGAAGAAGATGAACAATAATAGAATTATCATTTGTGATGAATAATAAAAATGTTATCATAATCATTTATGCAACCATGGTTGTAGTAACCAATGTAGAGAGTTTACTAGGGTTAGGGTTTGGGTTGGGTTAAAGGGTGAGTCACAAAGAAATATCTATCATAATATCTTAACAAAGACAAAGTAAAACCATCTAGAAATATCTAGAAATCATTAACCCAAATCAAACCCTAATCTTGTTTAAACTCCTCTAAACATGTTGCATTAATAATTATAACATGTTACAATATTATATATCACATATACAATATTTATCGTAACAAAATAAAATAATACATTTAACATATATCGCATATATATCAATGTATTACCCGAGTGAGAAAAAGAATCCTTTAGTGAGCAAATATTAGTTAATGTAATTTAATATATCATATATATTATTATACATTAAATTATCGAATCAACACTTGATCCGACAATCCGGCTATATCGCATATAACCGACTAATATTTATCCGTACCGATTCATCGAATCAGCACTTGATCCGATGACCCGGTTGATATCAAATATCGTGAGAATAGAATACGGTATCTCATATCGTATTATCCTCGGTCCCGCACATGTCACATATGTGCCCCTACTTCGTTTTGCCTGAGCCAAGAAACCTCTGTGTAGGACTCTAAAGAATCGTCAATACGCCGGCAGTAGGTGATGATCATATCAAACACCGACAAGCTGCAAGCGGTCAGCTAAACGTAACAGCCACCCAGGTATTGAGCGCTCAGAAGATCAACAAGCAAGCCTGTAACTTCTTCTGTGAATCCAAACAGTAACACTCCCGTACAGTCCGATCTCGTCGTCTGATATGTTGCATATCTCGCTTAGGGGTGGTAAACGTCAGACCCCAGTAGCTTGATAAGTCGTGTCGATATGAGGTCTATAACAGTTCGAGAAACTACTGATAACACTTACCAGTAAATCTCAGCAACCCTGGCCAGGGATTTCCGGTTATAGCCAATCGAACACAGCACAACATCAACTCCCTATACCGGGAGAGACGAATCCCCTCCTATCGCTCATTGCCTCCATGTGATTCGGGACTGTACCCAAAAGCCACCTTTTTGCACGCCCTCTTGGACGTGGTATGATGGAAATCAAAGCACAGTGGGAATCACACAAGACTCTATGACGATCTCGGGTCAACAGACTACTCTGTACCAGTGTCACCGGAGAACTGCCATCTGACGTATGGTATAATACCATCTGAGAGTTCTCGGCGAGTCCGTCCAGTGTACCCAGTCTCCACTGAGCACCCGTACACCATCCTTGATGTCAAACACCGATGGATATGGGATCAGCCATCGCCCATCATATGGGTCAAGATGCGTATACGCTAGTCTACTCTGGTGCATCGATGCCCTGTCTCGATACACCCACGACTAAGAACAATTATAGGATGTACTCGTCGACTACCGTGGCCCCACTAGTATGATCTCATCATAGTCCCAGTAGTCGAGTACATATCCTAAGGGTTTTATCAACATGTAATATAGAGACAATCAGAGTACATGTTAAGATAAAGTACAACCAGATAGCATACTATCATGTCGAGCAAGAAAGTCCTCCCTATATATGTCCAAGCATCCATTACAATATTCATCGTATGTACAGTAATGGCCTCTAGGGCATACATATAACTAACAATCTCCCACTTGCACTAGGGCCATCTGTTGTGGTATCGCATACCCAACAATTGGCTGCGGTTGAAGTATCTCATACTCAACCATCCCGTAAAAGTCTCTACTGGGAAAAAGGCCTTTGTGAATGGATCCGCGCTGTTGTCCTCTGTGTCTACTCTCCTAACCTCGATCTCCCTGGAGATCAACCATCTCCATGATCAGATGATACTGCCTAAGAATTATATCTGGATTTCTGATGGAACGGAAGTTCCTTGGCTAAAGCCACAACTCCATTGTCACACAATGGTAGGAACGAAGTTCATCTTATGAACTTATATGTATCCAGACTGCCTCTTTGGTAGCATCCTTGGTAACGATGTATCTTGCCTTTAATCGTCTAGTATGTCACGGTATCTAGCATGGAACTCTTCCAACATACCGTCCCTCCACTGAGGGTGTAGACAATGCCTGCGACTGACATTCAGTCGTCCTTATCACTCTGGAACATTTCCAGTGATTCTTCCCAGGATCGATTGATACCATCTCACTACAACTAGCGAGTGTCCTAACATTCAATTAGATCTATCTCATAGATCCAAAACCCAGGATTTAGGAGGTATCACTTTGATCCTATATGGAGAATCATTGTGATAAGCGGAGATTGACCGAGCGTAGCATAGGAAACTCCTTCCCTATCAAGAGTATGTCATCCATGTACTCTACGAGGATCACCACCATACTCTCTACTACCTTTTCGTATATACAAGGTTCATCTACCATTTTGATGAAGTCAAACTCTTTGACTACCACATCAAAACAGATGTTCCAACTCCGCGATGCCTGTTTTATCATATAAAACATCTTGCACACGTTTCCGCTGCTCCCACTGTCTACGATGCCCTCTGGCTGTGTACTTATAGACGTTCTCTTCTAAAACATCACTTAGAAAAGCAGTCATGACACCCAACCACCAGATATCGTAGTCATGGTATGTAGCCGTGGCAAGTAGGATCTGGATGGACTTAAGCATAGCTTTGAAAGTCTCAACTTTTCCATGTACACCAAGTAATCTTCTCAGGATATACTCGCTCCTGATGGGGATTTAATCCTTCAGATAAAGTAACCAAAGTCCATACTTTGTTGGTGTATAAGGATTCCATCTCAGATCGATAAGCATCCAGCCATTCTTACAGAGTCCCACTCCTGATGGCCAGCTCGAAACTAGTTGGGTCATCATCTCATGATGCAATCCTCGCTCCCACTGTCATAGAGGAACCGAAGTATCTCTCAGGTGGGTGAGGAACCCTACTAGATCGGCGGAGAGGCTGAGGTTCGTTGGTAACTATTGATTCCTTTGGTTTTATCAAATCATCTGCTATAGTTTGTACAGCTGGAACATTTCCAGTTCTACATAACAGAACTTACCTCGAGCTTGTCCGGATTTTGCTTTTAGATGTAGGCCGGACAACCCCAAATCTTAATAAGCTTAAGATATGGGCTCTTCCCTTTCTATATCACATATGAAGTGGTAGGCAACTGATTTGATTCGAACCCTATTCAATAGGTATGCAACTTCTCAAGTGCATAACTCCCTAAAGGAAATAGGAAACTCAGTAGTACTCATCATAGAGCACACCATATCACATAGGGTGCTATTGCTCTGCCCCGATACACCGACGTGCTGTGGTGTATACGGAGGAGTAATGCTGAGAGAGAATCTCATTCTCCTTTAGAATAGTCCAGGAATTCCGTGCTCAAGTATTCTCCTCCTTGATCTCATCAAAGGACATAATACTTATACCCCCAGTATTTTGGTTCTCTACTTCTAACTTATATTCTGTGAATATCTCAAAAGCTCCGGACTTGTGTTTCAACAGGAACATATGACTGAATCTTAAGAGATTATCAGAGAATGTAATGAAGTACAAAGAACCGGTCATGGCATATGTAGACAGGGGACTTTCATACATCAGCATGTATCAATCCCAAGAGTTCATTAACTCTTTCTCTGTTTCCAATAAAACGAGCTGTGGTCATCTTATCTTTGTGACATGACCGGCAAGTTTCACAAGATGTAAATTCAAACTAATTTAAATATGCATCTAAATGTAACTTCAGCCAGTCGGGTCGCATTGACATGACCTAGTCTACAATGCCTCAAGAAGGATTCGTTCATTTCTGAACTCTTCCTCTCGTGTGTATTCTGTATACTAAGAACTGTAGTTTGATTTAGAACGTTTAATGCTTTTAGATAACGTGCCTGAACCGATCAACTATTGATATAGGAAATGTTCAAAACATTATCCAACATTACAAAATTATATCCTTCTTTACTAATAAAGAGACTGATATGATTTTGTAAATCAGGTTCGGTATCTAATTGAAAGGTTCCTAGGCACACTATAGAGGTCTCACAAGGCATCAACCATGCCAATTTCAAATTTTATGGGTGCCGAGAAACCCTAATACGGATCTTTGACTAGAAATCTAGGCGAAATACAAATTTAGTTAACAATTTAACTAAGGATCAGAAACTACAACCTTTGTAGATCCGGATATCCACTTCCTTAGCTCCACGTAGGCATCCTATCGCTGTCCATCTTGAATCCCGAACTCAATCGTCGGCTTCATCGGGAAAATGGGCGGACTAGGTCGTCGGCTTCGTGCCGAAGATGATCTACGTCGAGGTTGCACAAGTTCAAGCTCCAACTTCACCAAGTTGTGAAACTTGTGAAGAAAACACCCAAAACAACTAGGCAAGAGGTAGAGGGTGAAGAAATAGGAGGTGGGTTCACTTTAAAATTTGATTTCTCACTTTAGAACTCAAGTTGCCATTGATGGCATCAAGCTTTTACTTTTTAAGATGAAGAAGGAGATGAAGCTAGAATTATGATAAGTTATCTTAAAAATGTAAAAGAAATGAATACTTATCATAATATGAACCATAGTTAGGTGTAGAGAATTGACTAAGGTTAGATGAATGGTTAGGGTTAAGTGTGAAGACAAAATGGTCACAAAGTCAAAGCTTCATGAAGCTTCATCAAAGTTCAAGAATGAAAGCAACCATTTTGTATTCTTATGCCATCCTTTTTCCAAAATGAAAAATAAAAGAATGGATAATTAAAAACCCTAATCACTTTCTTAACCTAGGTTTAATTCTTTACACTTAACCAAATGAGCAAGCATCATCAAACATGATACAACGATGTGCATAAAAGTATATCACATATACAACTTGCACATCAAGTGAGAAAATCCATTTAAAGTGAACCAATACTAGTTAATGCAAAGTAATATATCAAATATATAATTATACATTAAATCATTAAATCAACACTTGATTCAATGATCCGGTCATGTCGCACATAACCGACTAGTATTCAATGTATCGATTTATCGAATCAATGATTCGACAACTAGGTTATATCGCATACAGCCAATCGAAACATTCATCGCGAGAATGAAATACGGTATCACATACACGCATTATTCTCGGTCCCGCACATATCTCATATGCGCTCCTATTTCGTTTCGCTTGAGCCAGGAAACCTCTGTGTAGGACTCTAAAGACTCGTCAATACGCCGGTAGCAGATGATGATCATATCAAGCACCCACAAGCCGCAAGCGGTCTTCTAAACGTAACGGCCATCCAGGTATTGAGCGATCAGAAGATCGACGAGCTAGCCCGCTCACACTCCTGTGAATCCAACCAGTAACACTTACCGTACAGTCCGGTCTGTTCGTCTGATATGTCGCATATCAAGTCTAGGGGTGGTAAACGTCAGACCCCAATAACCGATAAGTCGTGCCGATATGAGTCTCATAACGGGTCGAGAAACTACTGGTAACACTTACCAGCAAATCTCTGATCAGCCCTGGCCAGGGACTTCCCTGTTACGGCCAATCAAGCACAGTGCAACATCAATCCCCAATACCGGGAGAGACGAAACCCCTCCTATCGCTCATTGCCTCTATGTGACTCGGGACTGTACCCAAAGACCACCGTTTTGCACGCCCTCATGGACGTAGTAAGGTGGAGATCAAAGCACAGTGGGAATCACACAAGACTCAATAACGATCTCGGGTCTACAGACTAAGCTGCACAAGTGTCACCTGAGAACTGCCATCTGACGTGAGGTATAATACCATCTGGGAGTTCTCGGTGAGTCCGTCCAGTGTACCCAGTCTCCACTGAGCACCCGTATACGATCTCTGATGTCAAACACCAATGGATATGGGATCATCCATCGCCCATCTCATGGGTCGAGAAGCGCACACGCTAGTCTACTCTGGTATATCGATGCCCCGTCTCGATACACCCACGACTAGGGACCTTGAAGGATGTACCTATGGACTACCATGTCCCCACTAGTATGATCTGCATCATAGTCCAGGTAGTCAAGTACACATCCTAAGGGCTTTACCAACATGTAACTATAAGACAGTATAAAGAGACTAGTATACATGTTAAGATAAAGAGTAACCAGATAGCATACTATCATATCGAGCAAGAAAGTCATCTCTATATATGTCCAAGCATCCAATATAATATACATCATCTGTATAATACTGGCCTCTAGGGCATACATACAACTAACAATCTCCCACTTGCACTAGGGCCAGCTGCTGTAGTATCGCATACCGAGCATCCCGAAGTGTCTCTCAAACTGTATCTGGGGAATGGCCTTCGTGAGTGGATCCGCCGTGTTGTTCTTCGTGTCAACCCTCCTGACCTCGATCTCCCGGCGATCAACTATCTCCCGGATCAGGTGATACCGCCTCAGAATATGCCTGGATCGCTGATGGGACCTGGGTTCCTTGGCCAAAGCCACCGCTCCATTGTTATCGCAATACAGAGGTATTGGATGCTTAATGGATGGAACCACTCCAAGTTCAGTAATGAACTTCTTGATCCCGACAGCCTCTTTGGCAGCATCGTTGGCAGCGATGTATTCAGCCTCCATCGTCGAGTCTGCCACGGTTTCCTGCTTGGAACTCTTCCAGCTAACCGCCCCTCCGTAAAGGGTAAAGACAAATCCCGACTGCGACTTAGAGTCGTCCTTATCACTCTGGAAGCTCGAATCGGTAAAGGACTCCACTTGGAGTTCTCCGTTACCATACACCAAGAGCATCTCTTTAGTCCTTCGCAAGTACTTGAGAATGCTCTTCACAGCTATCCAGTGACTCTCTCCAGGATCAGCTTGATACCTGCTCACTACACTTAGTGAGTATGCTACATCGGGTCTGGTACATAGCATCGCATACATGATAGAGCCTACAGCCGAAGCATAGGGTATCCCTTGCATGCGAGCTCTCTCCAAATCAGTCTTGGGAGACATCTCTTTGGAGAGAGTGACTCCAGAGATCGTGGGCAAGTTCCCACGCTTGGATTCTTCCATACTAAACCTCTTTAGTATGGTGTCAATGTACCTGGATTGGGACAATCCCAATATCCTTTTGGATCTATCTCTATAGATCCTGATTCCCAATATGCAGGAGGCATCACCAAGATCTTTCATTGAGAATCTTTGTGATAAGAAGAGCTTGACCGATTGCAGCATAGGAATATCATTTCCTATCAAGAGTATGTCGTCTACGTACAATACGAGGAAGACAACCTTACTCTCTGCCACTTTCTTGTAGATACAAGGTTCATCTGGATTTTTGACGAAATCAAACTCTTTGATAACGACGTCAAAGCAGATGTTCCAACTCCGCGATGCTTGCTTTAATCCATAAATGGATTTAAGCAGCTTGCACACCTTCCCGCTGCTCCCACTGTCTACGAAGCCCTCTGGCTGAGTCATGTACACGCACTCTTCTAAATCACCATTTAGAAAGGCGGTCTTAACATCCATTTGCCAGATTTCGTAATCATGATATGCAGCGATGGCAAGCATGATCCGGATGGATTTAAGCATAGCCACTGGAGAAAAGGTCTCGTCATAGTCCACACCTGGTCTTTGACGAAAACCTTTTGCAACAAGTCTAGCTTTGAAAGTCTCCACTTTCCCATCTACACCAAGTTTCTTCTTGAAGATCCACTTGCTCCCAATGGGTTTTACCCCTTCAGGAGCAATGTCCAAAGTCCATACTTTGTTGGTGTACATGGATTCCATCTCGGACCGCATAGCATCCAGCCATTTCACTGAGTCCTTACTCGTGATGGCCTGCTCGAAGCTAGTTGGGTCATCATCCTCCATGATGCAATCCTCGCTGCCACCATCTATGAGAAAACCGTAGTATCTCTCAGGTTGGCGAGGAACCCTACTAGATCGGCGGAGAGGCTGAGGTTCGTCGGGTACTACTGAATCCTCTAGTTCTACCAAGTCCTCTGTTATAGTTTGTGTCGCTGGAACCTCTTCCAGTTCTACCTCAATGCCACCTATCTGTTTCATAAGAAAACCTTTTTCTAAGAAAGTGGCATGCCGAGAAACAAACACTTTTTGTTCCTCAAGATGGTAGAAGATATACCCCTGATGAAACACTTTTTGGGATATCCTATAAACTTACATAAGACTGATCTTGCCTCGAGTTTGTCCGGATTTTGTCTTTTGACATAGGCTGGACAACCCCATATCTTAATGTAATTAAGATGTGGTCTCTTCCCTTTCCATATCTCATATGGAGTGGTAGGCACTGATTTGGTAGGAACTCTATTCAATAGGTCCATGGCTGTCTCAAGCGCATATCCCCAGAATGAAATAGGTAACTCAGCTGTGCTCATCATAGAGCGCACCATATCTAATAGGGTGCGGTTCCTCCGTTCTGATACACCGTTGTGCTGTGGTGTATATGGAGGAGTCAGCTGAGAGAGAATCCCATTCTCTTTTAGGAAGTCCAGGAATTCATTGCTTAAGTATTCACCTCCTCGATCAGATCGAAGGATTTTAATACTTTTTCCTGTTTGGTTCTCGACTTCTTGTTTATATTCTCTAAATTTCTCAAAAGCTTCTGATTTGTGTTTCATCAGGAACACATATCCGAATCTAGAGAGATCGTCAGTGAATGTAATGAAGTACGAAGAACCATCCCTGGAATGTGTAGACATGGGACCGCATACATCACTATGTATCAGTCCCAAGAGTTCGGTAACTCTTTCTCCGTGTTCCGTAAACGGAGTTTTGGTCATCTTTCCTTTGAGACATGACTGGCAGGTGTCATAAGATGAAAATTCGAACGGATTCAAATATCCATCCTTATGCAACTTAGCCAGTCGTGTCGCATTGATGTGACCCAGTCTACAATGCCACAAGAAGGATTCGTTCATTTCTGAACTCTTCCTCTTGTGTGTGTTTGTTATGCTCAGAACTGTTGATTGATTTAGAACATAAATGCCATTGCACAACGTGCCTGATCCAACCAACTTTTGGTTACGGAAAATGTTCATAACATTGTCCTGTAATACAAAATTATATCCCTCTTTACTTAATAAAGAAACCGATATAATGTTGCATATCAGGTTCGGCATGTAATAGCATTCGTTCAGAACCAATGTATTACCAGTCGGTAATACAAGGTGATATTCCCCGACAGTCTTAGCTGCAACAATTGCACCATTTCCAACTCTAATGTCTTTATCACCTTCTCCAAGTTCTCTACCTTTCCTGAGCCCATGTAACTGATTACATATATGGGATCCTGACCCGGTATCTAATACCCAGGACGTAGAGCAAATGGAGAAACAGTTCTCAGTAACGAACACACCCGAAGAAAATGCATCAACATGTACTTTCTTCATTCAGGTGGCATGGGAATCTTGGTATTCCCCTATATCCTGTTCATTCCTATAACTTTTATAGGAAAGAGCGGAACCAACGTTCCCCAGCACAGTATAACATGCGGGTTCGGTCAATACATCCATATTATTATCTTCATTAGGGCATGAAATGGTCGCTACCTGGAGAGAGAGAAGAAAACACTTTAGCGTATGCTCGTGCAAGATCAGATTGGTTATTATCTTATCTAATCAGGATAGCTCCCACTGCTTTTTATCAAATCTTCCTCCAAACCCTAAAAGGAAAGACTAGCCGGGATTAATTACACCCTACAACTTCGTCGATCTATCAGCCAGGCCAGTGTCGGTACTTTGAGGGAGGTCCCCCGTGCTTTCTCACGAACCTAATTAATGTAAACCTCATTTTCCTAGAGGCGTAACCTCGTTAACACCTTTCTAGACACCTACTTGATCGACTAATTGTAATGTGTAAAACTCTCCCAGGAGTAACTCTTACTCGCAGTGGGTATCGGGATCCAACTATCTCATAGAAGGTATGCAATCTCATTGCAAATTTCAACACTTGAAATTCCCGATAATATTTTGCCCCTAGCGTGCTATGACCTTGACGCATGCCAAACAACCCATAGTCCGCTAGTCAAGTTCAACCCGTACAATTTGTGATTGAATTAAACCCACCCGTACGACCCTTGACGCATGCCAAACAACGCCGTACGAATACCTTAATCCAATCGCATCTCATGCTACAGACAAGTAATAATCAGCTACCGTACACTACGCCTTGACGCATGCCAAACAACCGCAGCACGAATACTGAATATTACATATCTGAATTGACGGAGGGCTACGCAGGTTTTTCTGAAAACCATGAGCGTAATGAACTTGATATCGTTGTAGAATCAAATGAAGTTTTGAAATGGAGTGTTTTTGAGGCTTTTCTAGTTTTGCTAAAGCGGTCACTCCCGGTGAAGGGATCGTCGGCCCTTTCCTCGTCGAATGAGGTGTGCGATATATCATATATATCTCTGTACAAAGCAAAAACTCTTAAAAGCAATCAAAAACAAACCGAGTTTGTAGCATCTGCCAGTTATTGCTAAAGGAGTCACTCCCAGTGAAGGGATCTCGGTCCTTTCCTCATCGAATAAGGTGCGGGATATATCATATATATCACTGTGCAAAGCAAGAACTGTAGCTACCTGTTTTGTTTATGAAATTCGATTCTACAACATCTTAGGTTTCTTTTCTTTCATTAATCTCATTAATGAAGTCCCATCAGTTAAGTACCTAAACATCACAGATAAATACGACGTACACTTATGCCATCCGCATTCGCCTCGATGTCCCCTCGTGCACCGTTAGGTTAGGTAACTAACGGCAGAGCGGGGCAGGGCTAGTACGGGTGTAAAACATAAGTAACGTCTATATAATATATCATATATACTATATACTGTATCCATCACATAACATCACATGATCACATCACAGATATCGCAGCAGAAGAAACATATGAAACATTGGATATACTAGGACATCCGTGTTTTCAATACGAGCCAGTATAAAACACGGATTCCACGGTCGTGATGAATAGCCAATCCCACACCCCTAGATTCTTACGAGAGCGGCAAGCAACCCTACCAATTCTAGGGTTAGGAGACCCGGACTCGACTCCTCGAGTTGGTCTCCCACTAGACCCCAGAACCCGGTTACTTGTGCTCCCCTCCTTGGGTCTATCCTAATGCGGAAAAGTAAATAATATACAAAAGGTGACAACTTCCGCTACCTGGAAGTGCCCCAAATAAAAGAATATTACATACAAGTTTTTACATGAATGAAAATGAAAAACACTCATCTCACATAAAAAAAAAACCGGCTTTTCAAACACGACGATCCAATATAACATATCCAGCAACACATAACATCACATGTCATCAACGTAAGTAAGTATGCATACCCCAATTGTCGTTGACGTATAGAAACGAAACCGGCGATATCACATATTACACTTACGGTCACAGAAAAGAAAGTGTAAAACTACAACAATTGGAATCCGCAACTTCTTTAGACATCGCATGCCTAATCAAATGAAATACTTAGACATCACATGCCTAACAGATATAAATCCCGCATTTTAGTCTCATTATCGAAAACTCTTTTCAATATCATGTGGGACTAAACTGCTAGATTTATAACATTCATTCAGTTATCTCATAACTGTTTGTGAATTCCAATTATTGTATCCCATTCCGGATAAATAGAAAATGTTAAACTTTCCGATCGAACAGTCGAATACCCAAGTTTTCCCGATACAGCTCAACACATGAAATAAGTCTAATAACATTCAGTTCGTGCCTCAGTACCAACGGTCCAGCCGTAGAAGGGTCAAGCCAACGCCTCACATGTGGCACGCCGTACTGCCCCAAACCCGAATGTTCAAAGGGCAGTTCAAGACGGCCACATAATCGAGTTAAGGTTTGTTGTCTTCTAGAGGGTCCATCGCGTTACTTGCACTACTTAGAACGTCGTTAAACTACGGAAAAATCCAACACTTGGAAATTTCCCGACAGGGGAAAAGTTGGGTATTTATATCCGGTCGAACTTTTTAACAAATTCAAAAATTATCCGGTAAAACACAAAGACGAAATTTGATAACTCGGTCGAAACATCGAAGCT
The DNA here is from genome assembly GCA_030015575.1 of Agapanthus africanus. Classification (NCBI taxonomy): domain Eukaryota; kingdom Viridiplantae; phylum Streptophyta; class Magnoliopsida; order Asparagales; family Amaryllidaceae; genus Agapanthus; species Agapanthus africanus. Next base: position 42,537,150 of record JASDDO010000010.1, read on the forward strand.
CTAAAACACCCCAGAAAATGCAACTCTTGAATAAATTAAAAAAATACCCAGAGAACTCAGCACTGTTAAATAGGAATTACTGTGCAAATTGATAGGGATGACGTCATCAAGCTGCCGCGGAACCGCCGCCTAAGGCAGGCTTCTGCCGCTGTTCCGCCGCAGGTTACACTGTTCATGGGTTCAATTTTGCGCCGTAATTCTTAGAATTCCCTGCTGAGTTTTCTGCATATTTTTAATTTGGAAAAAACCCATTTTTTAAAAAATGTACAGAGAGCCGTTTTCGGGTTAGAGTTTTAGTTCGATCGGACTTCAAACGTCGTCTGGACTTCGCCTAAGGCTCTAGCTAGGCTCTGATACCAGTGAAAGGTTCCTAGGCACACTATAGAGGTCTCGCAAGGCATCAACCATGCCAATTTCAAAATTTATGGGTGCCGAGAAACCCTAATACAGATCTTTGACTAGAAATCTAGGCGAAATACGAATCTAGTTAACAATTTAACTAAGGATCAGAAACTACAACCTTTGTAGATCCGGATATCCACTTCCTTAGCTCCACGTAGGCGTCCTCTCGCTGTCCATCTTGAATCCCGAACTCAATCGTCGGCTTCATCGGGAAAATGGGCGGACTAGGTCGTCGGCGTCGTGCCGAAGATGATCTATGTCGAGGTTGCACAAGTTCAAGCTCCAACTTCACCAAGTTGTGAAACTTGTGAAGAAAACACCCAAAACAACTAGGCAAGAGGTAGAGGGTGAAGAAATAGGAGGTGGGTTCACTTTAGAATTTGATTTCTCACTTTAGAACTCAAGTTGCCATTGATGGCATCAAGCTTTTTCTTTTTAAGATGAAGAAGAAGATGAAGCTAGAATTATGATAAGTTATCTTAAAAATGTAAAAGAAATGAATACTTATCATAATATGAACCATAGTTAGGTGTAGAGAATTGACTAAGGTTAGATGAATGGTTAGGGTTAAGTGTGAAGACAAAATGGTCACAAAGTCAAAGCTTCATGAAGCTTCATCAAAGTTCAAGAATGAAAGCAACCATTTTGTATTCTTATGCCATCCTTTTTCCAAAATGAAAAATAAAAGAATGGATAATTAAAAACCCTAATCATTTTCTTAACCTAGGTTTAATTCTTTACACTTAACCAAATGAGCAAGCATCATCAAACATGATACAACGATGTGCATAAAAGTATATCACATATACAACTTGCACATCAAGTGAGAAAATCCATTTAAAGTGAACCAATACTAGTTAATGCAAAGTAATATATCAAATATATAATTATACATTAAATCATTAAATCAACACTTGATTCAATGATCCGGTCATGTCGCACATAACCGACTAGTATTCAATGTATCGATTTATCGAATCAATGATTCGACAACTAGGTTATATCGCATACAGCCAATCGAAACATTCATCGCGAGAATGAAATACGGTATCACATACACGCATTATTCTCGGTCCCGCACATATCTCATATGCGCTCCTATTTCGTTTCGCTTGAGCCAGGAAACCTCTGTGTAGGACTCTAAAGACTCGTCAATACGCCGGTAGCAGATGATGATCATATCAAGCACCCACAAGCCGCAAGCGGTCTGCTAAACGTAACCGCCATCCAGGTATTGAGCGATCAGAAGATCGACGAGCTAGCCCGCTCACACTCCTGTGAATCCAACCAGTAACACTTACCGTACAGTCCGGTCTGTTCGTCTGATATGTCGCATATCAAGTCTAGGGGTGGTAAACGTCAGACCCCAATAACCGATAAGTCGTGCCGATATGAGGCTCATAACGGGTCGAGAAACTACTGGTAACACTTACCAGCAAATCTCTGATCAGCCCTGGCCAGGGACTTCCCTGTTACGGCCAATCGAGCACAGTGCAACATCAACCCCCAATACCGGGAGAGACGAAACCCCTCCTATCGCTCATTGCCTCTATGTGACTCGGGACTGTACCCAAAGACCACCGTTTTGCACGCCCTCATGGACGTGGTAAGGTGGAGATCAAAGCACAGTGGGAATCACACAAGACTCTATGACGATCTCGGGTCTACAGACTAACCTGCACAAGTGTCACCTGAGAACTGCCATCTGACGTGAGGTATAATACCATCTGGGAGTTCTCGGTGAGTCCGTCCAGTGTACCCAGTCTCCACTGAGCACCCGTATACGATCTCTGATGTCAAACACCAATGGATATGGGATCATCCATCGCCCATCTCATGGGTCGAGAAGCGCACACGCTAGTCTACTCTGGTATATCGATGCCCCTTCTCGATACACCCACGACTAGGGACCTTGAAGGATGTACCTATGGACTACCATGTCCCCACTAGTATGATCTGCATCATAGTCCAGGTAGTCAAGTACACATCCTAAGGGCTTTACCAACATGTAACTATAAGACAGTATAAAGAGACTAGTATACATGTTAAGATAAAGAGTAACCAGATAGCATACTATCATATCGAGCAAGAAAGTCATCTCTATATATGTCCAAGCATCCAATATAATATACATCATCTGTATAATACTGGCCTCTAGGGCATACATACAACTAACACTAATAACATTTGTTCAGAATCAATGTATTCCGGTAATATAGGGTGATAGTGACCAACAGACTTGGCTGCAACACTTGCACCGTTTTCTGCCTCATGAAACTTATCACCCGTTCTCAGTTCTCTACCTTTCTGTAGCCCATGTAACAGATTACATATGTGGGATCCTGATCCGGTATCTCATACCCAGGATGTAAAGGATACTGAGAAACAGTTCTCTGTAATGAACACACCCGAAGAAGATGCATCAGCATGTACTTTCTTCGTTTGGGCGGCACAGGAAATCTGGTATTCCCCAATTTCCTGCTCTGTCTTATAACAATTATAAGTTGGAGCGGGACCAACGTTCCCCAGCTCAGTATAATAAGCGGGTTCGGTTAATATATCCGTATTTATTATTTTGATTAAGGCGTGATATGATCGCTACCTGGAGAGAGAGAGAAGAAAACACTCAGCGTATGCTCTTGCAAGATTAGATTGGTTATCTAATATATCTAATCAGGATGTCTCCCACTGTTTTAGTCAAATCTTCCTTCAAACCCTAAAAGGAAAGACTAGCCGGGATTAATTACACGCTACAAGTTCGCCAATCTTTCAGCCAGGCCAGTGTCGGTACTTTGAGGGAGGTCCCCCGTGCTTTCGCACGAACCTAATTAAAGTAAACCTCGTTTTTCCAGAGGCGTAACCCCGTTAACACCTTTCTAGACACCTACTTGATCGGCTAATTGTAATGTGTAAAACTCTCCCAGGAGTAACTCTTACTCGCAGCGGGTATCGGGATCCAACTATCTCATAGAAGGTATGCAATCTCATTGCAAATTTCAACACTTGAAATTCCCAATAATATTTTTACCCCTAGCATCCTATGACCTTGATGAAAGCCAACAAACCATAGGGTACTAGTCAAGTCCAACCCGTCATTTCCCAATTGAATTAAACCCACCCGCACGACCCTTGATGAAAGCCAACAAAGTCGCACGACTACCCTAACTCAATCGCATCATATGCTAGCAGATAAGCATAAATAGCTACCGCACACTACGCCTTGACGAAAGCCAACAAACGCAGCACGAATACTATGAAGTACTTATCTGAAATGACGGAGGGCTACGACAGGTTTTTAAGAAAACCTTTTGCGTAATGAACTTGATATCATTGTAGAATCAAGTGATTTTAAATGGAATGTTTTGAGGCTTTTCTAGTTTTGCTAAAGGGGTCACTCCCGGTGAAGGGATCGTCGGCCCTTTCCTCATCGAATAAGGTGCAGGATATATCATATATACCACTATGCAAAGCAGAAACTATAGAAGCAGTCAAAAGACAAACAAAGTTTGTAGCATCTGCCAGTTATTGCTAAAGGAGTCACTCCCGGCGAAGGGATCTCGGTGTAAGTCCACGTTGCGACCCCCGGTTCTTACGGGGAGGCGGAAACGGTATAAAAATCAAATTTTTTAGCGCATGGGGCAACATGGACTAACAAAGTCGGGATCTTTTCCTAAACTAGAACTAGCAAACTTGCTAAATAGAGTTAGCTACTCGGAAAGATGGTTATACCTAAACTTGAACTCCTTCTTCTTGAAACCTTGTAGAGGTTGATGGTTCTTTTCTCGTCGCCTTCTTCCGTCGAAGATGGATCCACCTGAGGGTTCAACCTTCGGGCTCTAACTCGAACTTTGAGTGAACTAGGATCTCCGGCTTGCTAAACCTTGAACCCTAGAGAGAGTAGAGTGTATCTATGGAGTGCTTTCTTTTTCAAGGTGAGGGATTCTCAACACATGAGAAGGAATCACCTTGAGCTTGAGGAAGAAGAAGATGAAGAGAGGAGAGAGAATGGTTATGATAGAATGAGCTCTTTTCTTTTGCAACCATAACTAAAAGAAAAGGAATTATCAAATTAATAATAATAAATCAAAATGAAATAGTTGATGGTTGTATTTGGAATGACCACTATCATGCTTCATTAAATGAATGTAAGCATGAATCAAGGAGTATCTTTCAAAGCATGATGGTGGTCAACATTCAACCATGGTCAACAAGTCAACCATGGTCAACAAGTCAACAAAATCAATCATAACAATATTTCATTTAATTACTATTATTAATTGATATTTCATAAATCTATTAGGGTTTGGAAAATGACGACTGTCAACTGTGCAAACGCACCCGTTCCGAAACCCTAATGAAAAACCTCATCCTCCGCCTCAAGCAACTGTGCATACACACCTGTATTCTCGTTCCGAGGAACAAGAATACCGAGATATAAAAGCAACCCCAAAACATATACCAGCATCTGGCTCAAACCAGAGCCTGCTGGCAATATCCGTCCGGACTCCAAACGTGCACAAGTGCGCGGATGAGAACGAACCCTGTCGCAAAACCATGCGACCTCTACTCTGTTTTGCCCAGAGGCGAATACCCTCTGTGTGGGACTCTAAAGACTCGACACTACGCTGGCAGTGGGTTTAACCACAGACAGCAAGCGGCACTAGCTGTGCGTAACGGTCCCCAGGTAGATGCCGACAAGAAGGCTGACTAGGTGAACCCCATCTGAACTCCTACTGAGTCTGAATATGACATTCTCCGTACAGTCCGGTCTGTTCGTCTGATACATCGCATGTCGGGCCTAAGGGGCGGAAAAACGTCAGTCCCCCAAAAGCGGTACAAGTCGTGTCGGAGTGAAGCCCAAAACACCCTGAGATAACACTGGAAGCCTACTAGTATATCTCGCTTGCCCTGGCCAGGGACTACTCGTGCAATGGCTCTCCTAGACACAGCGCGATGTCAACCCCCAATACCGGGAGAGACGAATCCTGTCTAACCGGTACTGCCTCCAAGTGCTTCGGGACTGCACCCAACTACTACCTGTTTGCACGACTCCTTTGAGCCGTGGTAGGGTAGTAGTCAAAGTACAGTGGGAACACACTCGAGGCGAAGTGCCAGTGTCAAGTCAGCGGACTAAGCTGTACTCATGTCACCTGGGAACTGATAACTGACGATAGGTATAATACCAACCTTTCAGTTCCCGACGAGTCCTGTCCAGTGTACTCGTAACCTAACGAGCACCCGTATACTATCTCCAGTACGACGTACTGATGGCTGTGGGATAGACCATCTCCCACACTGGGATGAGAAGCGCATACGCTAGTCTACTCCGGAGTATCGATGCCCTGTCTCGATAGTCCTGCGACTAGGGACCTGTATAAGGATGTGCTTACAGATTACCCAGCCCCCACTAGTGTGACTGCCATCACAACGCTGGTAATCAAGCAAAGATCCTAAGGGCTCCACTAATGCGTATAGGTGATATCGCAAAATAAACACATGTACACATTGAAGTAGAAACAAACCAAGTAGCATACTACTATATTGAGCAAGATTGTTTATACAAGGTGAATATCCCAAGCCTCCATTAAGTAATATACAAACTAGTATGATACAGTAATGGCCTCTAGGGCATATACACTAACAATCTCCCACTTGCACTAAGGCCATGTACTGGCGTATCGAAGACCTATCATCTCGATCAGCCGCTCGAACTGAGTCTGGGGTAGGGCCTTGGTGAATGGATCTGCAGTGTTTTCTTCTGAAGCAACCCTCCGAACCTCGATCTCCTTGCGATCCACGATCTCCCTGATCAGGTGATACCGCCTCAAGATGTGCCTGGATATCTGATGGGACCTGGGTTCCTTCGCTAAAACTATAGCCCCGTTGTTGTCGCAATACAGAGGTATTGGGTCAACAATGGACCGAACCACCTGAAGTTCTTTCAAGAACTTCCTCATCCAGACAGCTTCTTTTGCGGCATCAGATGCAGCGATGTATTCCGCTTCCATAGTCGAGTCTGCAACGGTTTCCTGGTTGGAACTCTTCCAACACACCGCCCCTCCATTGAGGGTAAAGGCAAAACCCGACATGGACTTGGAATCATCCTTATCACTCTGGAAGCTGGAGTCAGCAAAGGCCTCGATCTGGAGGTCTTTTCCGCCATACACCAAGAACATCTCCTTAGTCCTTCTCAGGTACTTGAGAATGTTCTTTACTGCTATCCAGTGTTTCTCCCCAGGGTTTGACTGATACCGGCTTACTACACTCAGTGCATAAGCTACATCCGGTCTGGTACACAACATTGCATACATTATAGAGCCTACCGCAGAAGCGTAGGGTATAATAGACATGCGATCCCTCTCCAAATCAGTCTTGGGAGACATCTCTTTAGAGAGGGTGATCCCGTGACAAGCCGGTAGGTTACCGCGCTTGGAATCTTCCATACTGAATCTTTTCAGCACGGTGTCGATGTACCTGGACTGTGAAAGTCCTAATATCCTCTTGGATCTATCACGATGGATCCGGATCCCCAGGATGTAAGAGGCATCACCCAGGTCTTTCATGGAGAACCTGTGTGACAAGAAACCCTTGACAGATTGTAGCATAGGAATGTCATTTCCTATTAAGAGAATGTCATCCACGTATAAAACAAGGAATACTACAGTTCTCGCTACAAATCTACTATAGATGCATGGTTCATCTGGATTTTTGATAAAGCCAAATTCCTTGACCGTCTCATCAAAACAGATGTTCCAACTCCGCGATGCCTGCTTTAGTCCATAGATGGACTTAAGCAACTTGCACACTTTTCCGCTGCTCCCACTCTGAATGAAACCTCTGGCTGATCCATATAGACACACTCCTCTAAATTTCCATTTAGAAAAGCGGTTTTTACGTCCATCTGCCAAATCTCATAATCGTGGAAGGCAGCAATGGCAAGAAGGATCCGAATGGATTTCAGCATAGCCAGTGGAGAAAAGGTTTCGTCATAGTCCAAGCCAGGTCTTTGACGGAATCCCTTTGCTACAAGTCTAGCTTTATAGGTCTCAACCTGTCCATCTACACCAATCTTCCTTTTGAAGATCCACTTGCATCCTACGGGTTTTACCCCGTCTGGAGCAATGTCCAACGTCCATACTTTGTTGGTGTACATGGACTCCATTTCGGTCCTCATTGCATCCAGCCATTTTATCGAGTCAACGCTCTGAACGGCCTGCTGGAAGCTAGTAGGCTCATCATAATCTATGATGCAATCCTCTCTATCCCCGTCTATGAGAAAACCGTAGTATCTCTCAGGCGGATGAGACTGCCTACTACTCCTGCGGAGCGGCGTAGGAATGTCCTGTTCATTCGAACCCTCTGGTTCTACTAAGCTTTCAGTAATAGCTCGTGGTTCTGGAATTTCTTCCAGTTCTACTGTGTTCCCACTTATCTGGTTTTCCAAAAACTCAGTTTCCAAGAAGTAGGCATGACGAGAAACAAGAACTTTTTGTTCCTCTTCACAGTAGAAGAAATATCCCTTGGAGTTCTTTGGATATCCCACGAATTTACACTGTACTGAGCGTGCCTCGAGCTTGTCCGCATGCTGCTTTTTAACAAAAGCTGGACATCCCCAAGTCTTAATGTGACTGAGATGGGGCCTCTTCCCACACCACATCTCATATGGTGTAGTAGGCACAGTCTTAGTAGGAACCCGGTTCAAAAGGTACGCAGCTGATTCTAGCGCATACCCCCAGAAGGATCGCGGTAACTCAGCGTTACTCATCATGGACCGTACCATATCCAATAGGGTTCGGTTCCGTCTCTCCGATACACCGTTGTGTTGCGGAGTGTATGGAGGAGTAAGCTGAGAGAGAATTCCGTTCTCTTTTAAATAATTCAGGAACTCGGCACTTAAGTATTCTCCACCTCGATCCGATCTTAGAATCTTGATACTTTTGCCGGTTTGTTTTTCTACTTCATTCTTATATTCCTGGAACTTTTCAAAGGCTTCGGACTTATGTTTCATTAAGAAGACATAACCGTACCTAGAAAAATCATCCGTAAAAGTAATGAAGTAAGAATAACCGCTTCGCGCATGTGTAGACATTGGACCGCACACGTCGCTGTGTACGAGTCCCAAGAGCTCGCTCGCTCTTACTCCGTGTCCAGTGAACGGAGTCTTTGTCATCTTTCCTTTGAGACGGGATTGACAAGTGGCATACGATTGATATTCGAACGGATCCAAATATCCTTCTGTATGTAACTTAGTCAACCTTCTCTCATTTAGGTGACCCAGTCTACAATGCCATAAGAAAGTCTGATTGATATCTGGAGACTTTCTTTTGTGTGTATTCTGGACATTGAAAATCTGTGGTTGATTTAATACGTATATCCCATTGCTCAGTGTACCTGACCCAATCAGAACTTGATTAAGGTGAATGTTTACAACATTACTTACAAACGCAAATTCATAACCTTCTTTAGAAACCAAAGATACAGAAATGATATTACAAGTTGCGTTGGGTACAAAAAAGCAATTACGCAAAACCAAAACATGCCCATCTGACATTCCCAGGTGATAGTCCCCCACGGCTTTAGCATCCATGCTAGCTCCGTTCGCAACTCTGAGGGTCATGTCACCTGCCTTCAAAAACCTACGGTTTCTCAGCGCCTGCAAAGAATTACAGATATGAGATCCTGATCCGGTATCCAATACCCAGGAAGTAGAGTTTATAGAAAGACAGTTCTCAATAACATACACACCTGAAGCTGAAGCCGCAACCTGCTTCAGTTCCTGTGTCCTGGCCTTCCAAGCCCTGCAATCTTTCTTCCAGTGTCCACTCTTATGACAATAGAAGCATTCTTCCTTTCCAACAAGCTTCCCCGCAATCTTTGTTGCCTTTTCCTTTCCCTTCGTACCCACTTTACTAACACCGCCTCTTGGTTTGGCGGGGGCTTTCTTCCTCTTTCCCTTGGCTTTCGCCTTGGACCTAGAGGAAGAAGATCCTCCTACAAACAAAGCGGGTGTTTCCCTACCCTTCTGTAGGGTGCCCTCTGCGCTCCTCAGCAGGTTGAGGAGTTCTGAAAGTTCAACTTCCTTTTCTTGTAAGTTGAAGTTCAGTATAAACTGGGCGTAAGTGGATGGAAGGGACTGGAGAATTAAATCCGTATAGAGTTCACTGTCCAACGTGGTCCCAAGTTCCGCGAGCTCCTCAGTGTAGCCAATCATCTTAAGCACGTGGTCCGCTACCGATGATCCGACGGCCAACTTTGTCGAAAATAACTTCTTCGACACTTCGTATCTTGCGATACGAGACTGCTCTCCATACAGTTCTTTTGTATGGAGAAATATGGACTCAAGGTCCATATTCTCATGCCTCCTCTGATGTTCGTTGTCCATAGAGGCAAGCACGAGGCACCTGGCCTTCGCGCAATCAATCTCCCAAGTCTTACGGATTTCCTTATCCGCGACGCTGGAGGTGGGACCTGGGACGGGGGGAGCTTTGGTGGTAAGAAGATACCCCAGCTTGTCGTAAGCGATTGCCAATTTGACATTCCTGAGCCAATCTTTGTAGTTTGGCCCTGTCAGTATGTTTTTATCTAGAAGTAACTTAAGTCCAGTCATTTCGATTTGGTCGCTGCAGGGGGAGAGAAGAAACACTTAGCACGATGCTCTTGCAAGTTTAGAATGGTTTTTAATTTGTCTAAACAGGATGGCTCCCACTGTCTCTCGAATCCCTCCTCAAACCACAAAGGAAGAATTAGCCGGGATCAAACCCACCGCACAATACTTGCTTAACCGTTCAGCCAGGCCAGTGTCGGTACTTCGAGGGAGGTTTTCCAACGCTTTCGCGAAGTTCCTTAATTTAAGAACCTCTTTTCCCTGGGGGCGTAGCCCCGCTAATACCTTTCTAGGCACCTACTAGGTTTATAGCATTGATCGTTTAGTGAGAAATTTCCCGAGGAGTAGCATATACTCACAGTAGGATCGGGATCCAAATATCATTGCGTGACGAAAATGAAGGAATCCTACCATAATCATCACACTCCAAATGGTATGCAAATCTAGCATGTTTCAGTACTTATGAAACTCCCGATGTGGATTTTTTGCCCCATGCTCTTATGACCTTGACTTTGGCCAACAAATCATAAGTCACATGTCAAGTTCTTCCCGTCGTTCTCCAGGTTAATTTGAATCCATCCGTACATACCCTTGACTTTGGCCAACAAGGCAGTACAACTGTTCCAAATCAACGCATCTATCTATGCTGCACATGAATATCCAATAGCTACCAATCACTATGCCTTGACTTTGGCCAACAAACACATCTTGAATACTATTGACTATTCATGTGAAACAACGGAGGGCTACGAATGGTTTTGGTAAAACCGTGAACGTAGTGAACTTGATATAATCGATGGAACGAGATAGCTTTTAGAAGGAGTGGCTCAAGCTCTGCATTTAAAAGTTAGTTTTGAAAAGAACCGAGTGGTTTTCCGAAAGTGTTCCAACGATTTTAACTTGGTTTATTATCTTGCATTAGTTCTTTTAATGCGTGATATTCTTGCATTAGTTCTTTTAATGCGTCCCATCATTTAATCCTACCATTGCAGAAAACAACCAAAATATGACGTACGCTTATGCCATTCGCATTCGCCACGGGGTCCCGTCATCACTCGTTAGGTTACTTAACTAACGACAGAGCGGGGGCTGGGCTAGCGCGGCTGTAAAACATAAGCAACGCCTAAATATAAAGCAATGATAGACATTACAGATCACAGATGAATACATTGGATATACTAGCAATTCGCAATCCGTTCGAGCCTGCAACGAAAAGCGGATTACACGGTCGCGGTGAATAGCCAATACCCCACCCAAGACCCCTACGGGTGCGGCAAACTACCCGCCAAGAACTCGGCAGTTTGTGCACCCCTCCATGGGTCTATCCTAGGAGAAAAAAACAGTAAAAAGAATTATACAATGACGGCTACAACCCCGACCCGGTTGTGCGGCCATACAAATAATATTATTACATCAATTTACATTTACAAATGAATGAAAGAAAAACAAAAGCTCATCTCACATCCACCCCGGCTATTCATCCGCGACAGTCCAACAGATTCATATATACATTCCAATATCAAACACAGATCACAGAGATGTATAACCCCGACTAATCGTCTTATAGCGATTAGCCGACGTTCAATACATGCAAACATCACAGATATAACCATCATAGTCAAAGTGCAGTGAAGTTCGGAAAAAAATACGGAATTATAGGACCCCAAAAGTAAATTTCTGCTCTGGAAAATCTGGGCACATATAATATATTTTAAAAATCCCAAAACCAACACAGAGACACACTGCACGAAAGACGATCACCAGAAGACACTAAACGGCGGCGGATCCGCGGCTCTAAGAATAGGTGAGGCCGCGGATCCGCGGCGGTTTGAACGAATTAGGGGATCGTTTTTCTTGGGTGTTCACACAAAACCCTGAGCCGAATTTAGGTGTATAACAAATCTTGTTTTGACCAGAAAAAAATTTAACAGAAACTAGGGTTTTTGCAAAGTTTGGTTTTTGGATTTTTCGGTTCCGAACTTCGTTACACTTCACTACCAAGCTAGTTTAAGTTTAGTTAGGCTCTGATACCACTGTAAATCCATGTTGCGACCCCCGGTTCTTACGGGAAGGCGGAAACGGTATAAAAATCAAATTTTTTAGCGCATGGGGCAACATGGACTAACAAAGTCGGGATCTTTTCCTAATCTAGAACTAGCAAACTTGCTAAATAGAGTTAGCTACTCGGAAAGATGGTTATACCTAAACTTGAACTCCTTCTTCTTGAAACCTTGTAGAGGTTGATGGTTCTCTTCTCGTCGCCTTCTTCCGTCGAAGATGGATCCACCTGAGGGTTCAACCTTCGGGCTCTAACTCGAACTTTGAGTGAACTAGGATCTCCGGCTTGCTAAACCTTGAACCCTAGAGAGAGTAGAGTGTATCTATGGAGTGCTTTCTTTTTCAAGGTGTGGGATTCTCAACACATGAGAAGGAATCACCTTGAGCTTGAGGAAGAAGAAGATGAAGAGAGGAGAGAGAATGGTTATGATAGAATGAGCTCTTTTCTTTTGCAACCATAACTAAAAGAAAAGGAATTATCAAATTAATAATAATAAATCAAAATGAAATAGTTGATGGTTGTATTTGGAATGACCACTATCATGCTTCATTAAATGAATGTAAGCATGAATCAAGGAGTAACTTTCAAAGCATGATGGTGGTCAACATTCAACCATGGTCAACAAGTCAACCATGGTCAACAGGTCAACAAAATCAACCATAACAATATTTCATTTAATTACTATTATTAATTGATATTTCATAAATCTATTAGGGTTTGGAAAATGACGACTGTCAACTGTGCAAACGCACCCGTTCCGAAACCCTAATGAAAAACCTCATCCTCCGCCTCAAGCAACTGTGCATACACACCTGTATTCTCGTTCCGAGGAACAAGAATACCGAGATATAAAAGCAACCCCAAAACATATACCAGCATCTGGCTCAAACCAGAGCCTGCTGGCAATATCCGTCCGGACTCCAAACGTGCACAAGTGCGCGGATGAGAACGAACCCTGTCGCAAAACCATGCGACCTCTACTCTATTTTGCCCAGAGGCGAATACCCTCTGTGTGGGACTCTAAAGACTCGACACTACGCTGGAAGTGGGTTTAACCACAGACCGCAAGCGGCACTAGCTGTGCGTAACGGTCCCCAGGTAGATGCCGACAAGAAGGCTGACGAGGTGAACCCCATCTGAACTCCTACTGAGTCTGAATGTGACATTCTCCGTACAGTCCGGTCTGTTCGTCTGATACATCGCATGTCGGGCCTAGGGGCGGTAAAACGTCAGTCCCCCAAAAGCGGTACAAGTCGTGTCGGAGTGAAGCCCAAAACACCCTGAGATAACACTGGAAGCCTACCAGTATATCTCGCTTGCCCTGGCCAGGGACTACTCGTGCAATGGCTCTCCTAGACACAGCGCGATGTCAACCCCCAATACCGGGAGAGACGAATCCTGTCTAACCGGTACTGCCTCCAAGTGCTTCGGGACTGCACCCAACTACTACCTGTTTGCACGACTCCTTTGAGCCGTGGTAGGGTAGTAATCAAAGTACAGTGGGAACACACTCGAGGCGAAGTGCCAATGTCAAGTCAGCGGACTAAGCTGTACTCATGTCACCTGGGAACTGATAACTGACGATAGGTATAATACCAACCTTTCAGTTCCCGACGAGTCCTGTCCAGTGTACTCGTAACCTAACGAGCACCCGTATACTATCTCCAGTACGACGTACTGATGGCTGTGGGACAGACCATCTCCCACACTGGGATGAGAAGCGCATACGCTAGTCTACTCCGGAGTATCGATGCCCTGTCTCGATAGTCCTGCGACTAGGGACCTGTATAAGGATGTGCTTACAGATTACCCAGCCCCCACTAGTGTGACTGCCATCACAACGCTGATAATCAAGCAAAGATCCTAAGGGCTCCACTAATGCGTATAGGTGATATCGCAAAATAAACACATGTACACATTGAAGTAGAAACAAACCAAGTAGCATACTACTATATTGAGCAAGATTGTTTATACAAGGTGAATATCCCAAGCCTCCATTAAGTAATATACAAACTAGTATGATACAGTAATGGCCTCTAGGGCATATACACTAACACTCGGTCCTTTCCTTATCGAATAAGGTGCTGGATGTTCTACAAGGAACACCGCTATGCAAAGCAAGAACTAGAGCTACAAGTTTTTTTTAAACAAGTTTCTACAACATCTTTAGGTTTCTTTTAGTTCATTAATCTCATTAATGAAGTCCCATTTTATTATGCTTCACAAGCATCTCTTTTGAAACGAAATCTGCAATATAACATATATCTCATATATATAAAATATAAACATTCGTCTCAGGCAGTAATATGATCTCATCACAGAACATTGCAGCAGAAGAACATATATGAAATATTGGATATACTAGGACGTCCGTGTTTTCAATACGAGCCTGTATAAAACACGGATTCCACGGTCGCGATGAATAGCCAAACCTACATCCCTAGACCCCTACGAGAGCGGCAAGCAACACTGCCAATTCAAGGGTTAGGAGACCCGGTCTCGACTCCTCGAGATGGTCTCCCACTGGACCCTAGAACCCGGTTATTTGTGCTCCCCGCCTTGGGTCTACCTAATGCGGAAAAGTAAATAATATACAATGGTGACATCTTCCGCAACCTGGAAGTGCCCCAATAAAAGAATATTACATACAAGTGAATTTTACATGAATGAAAAAGAAAAACTCTCATCTCACATAAAACCCCCGGCTATTCAAACGCGACGATCCAATACAACATATCACAACAACACATAATATCACATATCATCAACGTAAGCAAGTATGCGTATCCCGATTGTCGTTGATGTATAGCAACGAAGCCGGCGATACACCACATACTACGCTTACGGTCACAGAAAAGAAAGTGTAAAACTACAACAGTTGGAATCCGCAACCTCTTTAGACATCGCATGCCTAACCAAATGAATTCCTTAGACATCTCATGCCTAACAATTATAAACCCCGCATTTTAGTCTCATTATCGAAAACTCTTTTCAATATCAAGTCGGGCAATTCAACAAGATTCCCGACATCTTGATCGAATGCTCGTCGCAAACTTTAGTAGGCGGCTGCACCCCTGATACCGTCGACGAAGTGCACTAAGGCGGAACACTGCTACCGCGAGCACCCGAACGGATGCTTTCGGCGACAGGGTTCTCCTACAGTCACTTGGTCAGGGCTTTGGGGTGTAGCTGTCTATTAAGTTTATCCGGCGAGTATCCGCGTACGCTACGTGATTGCGACGGACTTTTGATCGCATCAAAATTCCATGGCAATCGATCATCTAAGACTAAACTGCTATGTCTATAATATTCAAATCAGTTATCTCATAACTACCTGTGGATTCCAAATATTGTATCACATTCCAGATAAATAGACAAAGTTAAACTTTCCGATCGAATCATCAAACACCCAAGATTTTCCCAATATATCTCAACACTTGAAATCAGTTTAAAAACATCCATCACATGCTACAGTACCAATGGTCCAGCCGTAGAAGGGTCAAGCCAACGCCTCACATGTGGCACGCCGTACTGCCCCAAACCCTAAGGTTCAAAAGGCAGTTCAAGACGGTCACATAATCGAGTTAAGGTTTGTTGTCTTCTAGAGGGTCCACCGCGTTACTTGCACGACTTAGAACATTCTTAAACACGAGAAAAAATCCAACTTTTGAAAAAATTTCCGACAGGGGAAAAAGTGAGTTATTGATATCCGTTCGAACTTTTTAACAGTTTCTAAAAGTTATCCGGACAAAACACAAAAGACGCAGTTAAAGTTCCCGATCGAATCATCGAATCCCCAACACAACCCAGAGAATTCAACAGTTGAATAAAAAAAAATTTCAGAAGACTCAGCACTTCAAGACAAGAATTACTGTGCAAGCCACGTGGTGTAACTCACCAAAATGGCCGCGGAACCGCCGCTAAACCTAGGGTGGGGCCGCGGTTCCGTGGCACTTTTGTCGAGTTAGCATCACGTGCTTCACAGTAACTCATAGAATTCCCTGCTGAATTTTTTGGCAATTTTTAATTCACAAAAATCCAAATTTTTAGAAAATTTCCAGAGAATGGGTTTTATCGGGGTTTCGGGTTTCGATCGGACTTTAAACTTCGCCTAGACATCTAGCTTGGCTCTGATACTACTGTAGGGTTGCTATGCATGCTCACAAGGGTCTAAGAGGCATCAACCATGCCCGATTAAAAAATTAGCCGTGCCGAACAACCCGAATACGGATCTTTAAACTAGAGATTAGGCGAAAACTTACATGTTAACAACTTTAACTCTAAGTGAGAGGGATTACAACCTTTGTAGATCCGGTCCTTCACTTCATATGCTCCGTGTTGTGGTCCCTTCGCTGCGATCATCGGGTTCCGGACTCTCGAGAGATTCCACGAAGAGAAAGATGCAACCTTTGCTTCCGATTTTCGATACTAAGATGATCTACCTTGAAGTTTCGTTAACACAAGCTAACACTCATGAAATGATGTGAACACCCTCATCTAAATGGTAAGGGAAGATGAGGATGATGAAGTAGGATTTTTTCTCTCTTTATTTATCTTTTTCTCACATTTATTCATCACTTGGAAAAAGCTAGTAAGCTTTTTCCATGAAGAAAGAAGAAGGAAGAAGATGAACAATAATAGAATTATCATTTGTGATGAATAATAAAAATGTTATCATAATCATTTATGCAACTATGGTTATAGTAACCAATGTAGAGAGTTTACTAGGGTTAGGGTTTGGGTTGGGTTAAAGGGTGTGTCACAAAGAAATATCTATCATAATATCTTAAAAAAGACAAAGTAAAACCATCTGGAAACATCTAGAAATCATTAACCCAAATCAAACCCTAATCTTGTTTAAACTCCTCTAAACATGTTGCATTAATAATTATAACATGTTACAATATTATATATCACATATACAATATTTATCGTAACAAAATAAAATAATACATTTAACATATATCGCATATATATCAATGTATTACCCGAGTGAGAAAAAGAATCCTTTAGTGAGCAAATATTAGTTAATGTAATTTAATATATCATATATATTATTATAAATTAAATTATCGAATCAACACTTGATCCGACAATCCGGCTATATCGCATATAACCGACTAATATTTATCCGTACCGATTCATCGAATCAGCACTTGATCCGATGACCCGGTTGATATCAAATATCGTGAGAATAGAATACGGTATCTCATATCGTATTATCCTCGGTCCCGCACATGTCACATATGTGCCCCTACTTCGTTTTGCCTGAGCCAAGAAACCTCTGTGTAGGACTCTAAAGAATCGTCAATACGCCGGCAGTAGGTGATGATCATATCAAACACCGACAAGCTGCAAGCGGTTAGCTAAACGTAACAGCCACCCAGGTATTGAGCGCTCAGAAGATCAACAAGCAAGCCTGTAACTTCTCCTGTGAATCCAAACAGTAACACTCCCGTACAGTCCGATCTCGTCGTCTGATATGTTGCATATCTCGCTTAGGGGTGGTAAACGTCAGACCCCAGTAGCTTGATAAGTCGTGTCGATATGAGGTCTATAACAGTTCGAGAAACTACTAATAACACTTACCAGTAAATCTCAGCAACCCTGGCCAGGGATTTCCGGTTATAGCCAATCGAACACAGCACAACATCAACTCCCTATACCGGGAGAGACGAATCCCCTCCTATCGCTCATTGCCTCCATGTGATTCGGGACTGTACCCAAAAGCCACCTTTTTGCACGCCCTCTTGGACGTGGTATGATGGAAATCAAAGCACAGTGGGAATCACACAAGACTCTATGACGATCTCGGGTCAACAGACTACTCTGTACCAGTGTCACCGGAGAACTGCCATCTGACGTATGGTATAATACCATCTGAGAGTTCTCGGCGAGTCCGTCCAGTGTACCCAGTCTCCACTGAGCATCCGTACACCATCCTTGATGTCAAACACCGATGGATATGGGATCATCCATCGCCCATCATATGGGTCAAGATGCGTATACGCTAGTCTACTCTGGTGCATTGATGCCCTGTCTCGATACACCCACGACTAAGAACAATTATAGGATGTACTCGTCGACTACCGTGGCCCCACTAGTATGATCTCATCATAGTCCCAGTAGTCGAGTACATATCCTAAGGGTTTTATCAACATGTAATATAGAGACAATCAGAGTACATGTTAAGATAAAGTACAACCAGATAGCATACTATAGTGTCGAGCAAGAAAGTCCTCCCTATATATGTCCAAGCATCCATTACAATATACATCGTATGTACAGTAAAGGCCTCTAGGGCATACATATAACTAACACTTAGAACGTCTTTAAACCACGGAAAAATCCAACACTTGGAAATTTTCCGGCAGGGGAAAAATTGGATATTTATATCCAGTCGAACTTTTTAACATATTCTAAATTACCTGGAAAAACACATAGACAAAATTAGACAATCCGATCGAATTTACGAACTCCCAATACAATCTAGAAAACTCAACTCTTGAATAGAAGTTAAAAATTCCCAGAAAATACAGCACTAAAATATAGGAAATACTGTGCAATTTTTAAAACGTAATGTGACTGAATGGCCGCGGAACCGCCGCACGAGCCATGCTTGTGCCGCGGTTCCGCGGCGCTTTAGAGGAATCAGGCACACGTGCTTCACAGTTTTTCTTAGAAAACCCTGCTGAATTTTCTGCATATTTTTAATTCACAAAAATCCCCGATTTCAAAAAATGTACAGAGAATGGTTTTGAATTAGGGTTTCGGGTTCGATCGGGTTTCTAACTTCGTCTACTCATCTCCTAAGGCTCTAGCTAGGCTCCGATACCATTATAGGGTTCCTAGACACACTCAAGAGGTTCCACAACTGATCAACCATGGCAAAATCAAATTTTCCATGTGCCTAACAACCCTAATGATAGATCGTTAACTAGAGGCAAAGGAGAAATATGCAAGTAAACAACTTTATTGCTAAGTGAATGGAAATACAACCTTTGTAGATCTGGTCCTCCACTTCCTTGGCTCCGTGATGACGTCCCTCCGCTGCAACCATCGGAATCCTGAACTCTCGTAGTGGTTTCATCGGAGAAAAGATCGGGCTAGGTCGTTGACTTCGATGCCGAAGATGATCTACGTCGAGGCGACTCTAACTCAAGCTCCATCTTCACCAAATCATGAAACTTGTGAAGAAAACACCCTATACTACATGGCAAGTGGTAGAGAATGAAGAAATAGGAAGTGGGTTCACTTTGGATTTGGATTTCTCACTTGATTTCATCCCTTGACATTTTTCTAGAAAGTTTTTCTTTTCTTCACTTGAAGAAGAAGATGAAGAAGAAGAAAAAGAATTTTTAATTAATTAACCAAATAGAAAATCAAGTGATGCCTTATCATATAGCAACCATGGGTTAGTAAACTCATGTAGAGAATAAACTAGGGTTTAGGTAATGGTTAGGTTTAGGATAAAACAAAATGGAAGACCTTTTCAAAGATACTTTGAAACTTCAAGAAGCTTCAAGCAAAGAAAGAAAAGAAAGCCACCATTTCATTTTAATTTTCAAAAATAAATGAAATAAAACAAATGAAACCCTAACCATTATCTAAACATGGTGTATAGCATACACACACCCAAGTTTGCATGTATCATCAAACATGATACAATCTTGTGCACAAAAATATATCACATATACAATGTGCACAATCAAGTGAGAAAAACATCTTAAGTGAACCAATATTAGTTAATGTAAAGTAGTATATCAATATATAATTATACATTAAATCATTAAATCAACACTTGACTTAATGATCCGGTCATATTGCATATAACCGACTAATATCAATAGTAACAACTTATCGAATCAACACTTGATCCGATAACCCGGCTATATCGCATATAACCGATCAATGTCACATATCGCGAGAATAGAATACAGTATCACATACTGGTATTATTCTCGGTCCCGCACATATCTCATATGCGCTCCTATTTCGTTTCTCTTGAGCTAGGAAACCTCTGTGTAGGACTCTAAAGACTCGTCAATACGCCGGCAGCAGGTGATGATCATATCAAACACCCACAAGCCGCAAGCGGTCTGCTAAACGTAACGGCCACCCGGCTATTGAGCGATCAGAAGATCAACGAGCAAGCCCTCTCACACTCCTGTGAATCCAACCAGTAACACTTACCGTACAGTCCGGTCTGTTCGTCTGATATGTCGCATATCTTGCCTAGGGGTGGTAAACGTCAGACCCCAGTAGCTCGATAAGTCGTGTCGATATGAGGTCTATAACAGTTCGAGAAACTACTGGTAACACTTACCAGTAAATCTCAGCAGACCCTGGCCAGGGATTTCCGGTTATAGCCAATCGAACACAGCGCAACATTAACTCCCTATACCGGGAAAGACGAATCCCCTCCTATCGCTCATTGCCTCCATGTGATTCGGGACTGTACCCAAAAACCACCGTTTTGCACGCCCTCTTGGACGTGGTAAGGTGGAAATCAAAGCACAGTGGGAATCACATAAGACTCTATGACGATCTCGGGTCAACAGACTACTCTGTACCAGTGTCACCAGAGAACTGCCATCTGACGTAAGGTATAATACCATCTGGGAGTTCTCGGCGAGTCCGTCTAGTGTACCCAGTCTCCACTGAGCACCCGTATATCATCTCTGATGTCAAACACCAATGGATATGGGATCATCCATCGCCCATCTGTATGGGTCGAGAAGGTATACTCTAGTCTACTCTGGTATATCGATGCCCCGTCTCGATACACCCACGACTAGGGACCTTGAAAGATGTACTTATGGACTACCATGTCCCCATTAGTATGATCCGCATCATAGTCTAGGTAGTCAAGTACACATCCTAAGGGCTTTACCAACATGTAACAGAGAGACAATCAGTGTATACGTTAAGATAAAGAGCAACTAGATAGCATACTATAATGTCAAGCAAGAAAGTCCTCCCTATATATGTCCTAGCATCCACTACAATATACATCCTATGTACAGTAATGGCCTCTAGGGCATACATATAACTAACAGAGCCATACCGGCATGACTTGTCAGCTTATTTAGGATCTGACGTTTTCCACCCCCTTAGACCCGGCATGCAATACTCTCAGACGAACAGACCGGACTGCACGGAGATTGTCATGGATAGGATCAGTAGGGGTTCAGATGAGTTCGCTCGTCAACCTTCTTTTCGATAGGTACTTGGATAACCGTTACGTACAGCTAGTACCACTGACGGACTTATGGTTAAACCCACTGCCAGCATACTGATGAGTCTTTAAAGTCCCATGCAGAGGGTTTCCCTGGTTCAGGAGAAACGATGTAGATGCCGTATGGTTTTACGTGCAGGGTTCCGATCATATACGTGTACTAGCTGCACGAATGTTGTTCGGACGGATAATACTAGTGGGCCTAGGATTAAGCCGCATTCTAGTATTATATTACTAGATTATTTTTATCTCTTTGTAGTCATATTTTTTGCAGTACGAATACGGGTATGTATATACGGTGAGGGCATTCTTGTAATTTTACAAGAGATACTTCTAGAAGGGGACACCTCATTATTTCATTATTGGTTTTATCTATTTTTGGAAAATAGATTAATGGGTTGGAAACGGAAATATTTGTGGCATGGTAGAAGCATGGCTAAGTCTCATTGTTTATTCATTTGACTTTACTATTCAAGCATGGTTGTATTTTTCTATGGAGAAATATTGTATGCTTGATTATTGAGAAAGACTTAGCCATTCTTCACTTGCTCCTACATTTGCTCATTTGTGATTTTTTTCTTCTCTCTCCATTTTTCTCTTCTCCTTCTTCCTCAAACCCTAACCCTTACATGTGTTGTGAATCCTAGAGTTCCTTGAGATAAAATACTCCAATCAACACTCTACATCTCCTAAGCTAGCTAGATTAGCAAACTAGGTAGTTTAGTTACCTCATTCTTGAGGTAGGAGCTTGAACCATAGACACTCGGGTGGACCGTTGATCGCACGCTTTTGGCATGTCGGATGTTCAAAATTCTAAAGTTATAACCGCGATCAGGACGGTGTCGCTTCGCAGCTAGCCGGTTGAGCACGGGTCGATCCACAGGGAGATGGTTGTATGTCCTTTCTTGTTTTAGACGAGTTAATAAAGAATGAGTATATGTTTGTTCAATCTAACCTACGTGTATTATTTGCAAGTATAAAGTTGTTAAGAAAAGATACGAAAATGTAAGCTAAAGAAATCCGTACTCAAAACCTTTGAGCCGAGTATTGAACAATTGAAGCTAGAGAAATCGGCAACAACGTGGATTAGGGGATTTAAGCGCGGTATTCGTGGAATCCAGCTTATTTACCCCTGTCCTTCCGTTCTTGTCTCTTGCTTTCGCCTCCGGCCAAACCGAACGCAACCGGTCGCGGTTAGGAATCATTGTTACCTTGGTAGAGTAGGGTGCCTAACGGAGCGCTTGCGTATCGTTTGGGCGGAGTTCAATGGAAAATAACGGGAAAAGGAAATGAGCAAAGAAACGTTAACTTACAATACTGTATTTATTCTTAACAACGATAATAATTACAACCATTTACAAAAAGAACCAAAAAGAGCAAAGGAAAAGAAAAGATTACAAGTAAGTAAGGACATGGAATTTAAGTGCATGAAAGTAAAGCAAGGTAATAAAAAGTAAGAAAGAAGTAAGCAATAAAAAGAAGTAGAAACTAGAACTCAAGACAAGCATGGGATCAATAGCCAACCCTTAAACTTGCAAGCTCAATCAAGAAGTTGCAAGATCAAGAGAAGGGTAAAGAACTCATGTGAAATGAAGCACTAATTCCATAAGAAGATACAGCCCTTGAGATCAATAACAAATCCTTAAACTTTCAAGCTCAATGAAGAGGTTGAAAGATCAAGAGAAAGCAAGAATCTCAAGGGGAAGCTAAACAAACAAGAATGATACAAAAACCCTCATCTTCATTTAACATCCACTCAATGCTCTCACTACATTTTTATGGAGGAAAGATGAAGAAGAAGAAGAACAAGAACAAAACTACACTAAAAGAGGCTAAAGAATCTCTATCTTACAATGGCTCAGAACCGGGGTATTTATAGGCTGTGTGCTGAAACCCTAGGGCAAGATTTTCAACCCAAATACACTGTGCCACCTACCCCCCAAAGTTTCACCAGATGAGGAGCCTACATGGCCGCGGTTCCGCGGCCTAAGCATGCTTATGCCGCAAAACCGCGGCTCTTTAGAGGAGTTAGGCCATTAAATTTTGTCTGTTTCCCTGTGTTGCTCTTTTATTCTGTTAAACATGTACAGATTTTCAATATTCTTCCATGATTGCTTCAGGTTCCAATAGTCAACAATGATGGCTTCATTTTTCAACACATTTGAATTTATCTCCCTCGGGTCCCACATATCTTTGAATATCTTCATTGGGCCCCACATATCTTTGAATATCTTCATTGGGCCCCGCACATCTTTGAATATCTGCATTAAGCCCCACATATCTTTGAATATCTTCATTGGGCCCCGCGCTTGACCAGAAATGACGACTGTTTTCGTCCTGTCTTTTGAACTGGTAAGCGGTACTAGACGGATGCGGATGACTGGAACCCGGCTTTTATCTGTCTATGACAGATGTTCTGGATTTTGGTGTAACTGTGGAGATTTTGTGTTGATTTGCAATATTTGGACTGGAAACCTGTAACCTGTAAATATGTAGTAAACACGGATTAAAAGCACCTACCTATAAACAAACGAGCATAAGAATGGGCGGTATAAAATGCAATATTCTGGTATGAACAAATACCCCCAAACTTAACTTTTGCTCGTCCCGAGCAAAACCAATTATTCACAAAAATAAAATCCTAACCGCACTTTCGCAGGGAACGCGATTGCACTGAGCGTGTACAACAAGCCGTTAAACCTCTAGGTGTCCCTAGTAGGAGAAGTGTTGTCTCCTGAGGGTTTTCAGTGGATACTACCCACAAAATCCTGTCAAGCTAGTCTCATAAGTTAACATTGATTCTACTCCTACAGTTTAGTATTTACGTTAGAAACTCTATCATCCTAAGTTAGAAATATCCAACTCTAATGCTTCACACCTCTTATCTATTTAACCTTAGATTATATACGTTCCAAAAAAGTTTAGAAAGATGTTGGTATCTCCTGAGTTTTCCTTCTAAAGTGTGGTCTTAAATCAGGGATTTTTATCAACTTGACAGAAAACATAAGTCTTATCTTTATCTCTATCTTTTATCCAAACATCGATTGTATACCCCTACGTGTGTGTATATTTGCACCCCTACACTTGAGAATTCAATTCAAGCTATAATACCCTTGCCCTAATACCTAATACTACTTCTTTTCATTAAGGATGGACGAATTTGCTCGCACACCTTTCATGCGACTATTAATATTTCTTGAGGCACTAATGGCCGATTACTGAATATGTGAACTTAAAGCGTAAATAGCAGTCTCCAGGTCTTGATTTTATTCTATTTTTCTTTTTCTTTTTCTTTTTCTTTTTTTTTCTTTTTCAAGACCGGATATTTTTTTCAATATGCTCTTTTGGTGTTTAGCTTTAAATACCGTTTTTTCTTTCATACTAGGCTTTCAGGCAAGAGTATTTCTAGGTATCCTCTACTATCCCAAGTTTCAAGGTGCGTGTAAGTGCAGATTGTAGGGTATATACTTTCTAAATTTGAACTCAAGAAAAGAAACTATTTTTCAGACTTATCCTTCAGTAGAGCTTCAATACTTTCCCCTCATCTTGACTTAACTCAAGAACTGAACTCAACGTATACTTACCAAAGTTGGACAGAATGAGGGTTATTTTTAGGGTTTTCAATTCCTAAGCCTAGAATTTAGTTATTTCTAATATATCAACTAAACTTTCGGAATAAAGATCTAAGTTACTCTATTAGCTAACTTGACGACAAAGTTTTTATATTTTTGGAAAAAATTTCGATTTTTGTGGGTTTTTAATAAGGTATGCAAATGCAAAATATACAAATGAATGCGAAGGAAGAAAGGTTACCGAGCGCACCCCCAAACTTAAACTTGACAGTGCCCTCACTGTCAGGCTATACCAAGAGGGTCAAAATTGCCGGCGCTCCCTAAAACCAAATTATATACAAAAAGGAAAAACAAAAAATATATAAAAAAAAGGGTCCCCCCAAACTTATGTAAAACAGTGTTTCCACTGTTAAGTGTTGAAGTTCAGGATCTGGGGGGAAAGAACAGTATCAATCTATACAAGGCCTTACACAGGCCAAAAGTTAATACCAACCATTCAAAAATCTTATCATGATGAAGCAGTGGCTGGTGAAAGAAGGTGAAGAGGTAAGAAATGGAGAATACGCGAGACCATATGCGGAGAGAAGCGGGATACGGTCTCGGTATATGAGAGGAAGAATGGCGGAAAGGAGAAAGAAGTGGAGTATGAACTTGAGGGTGAAAATGGAGTGAATAGATTAGCATAATTTGTGATGGCCGATGTGTGAAAAGCGATTGTGCTAATATATTAACCCATCGAGAAATGGGGTCAAATCCCTCAAGATTCGTGAGAAACCATGGGTACGCCGAACTTGGTAAACCAGACATATGAAATGAAAGTGAGACGGGTTCTTGCAAGGTCGGAACGATGGAAAGGATGTAGGTGATTGAGGAAGGTTATCGGTTAAAGTTTTAGGAGGGTGTACACAGTCAATGAAAGGAACAGGATGAATTGGAAAATCTGACTCATCAATTAAAACCGGTTCATCCTCATTACTATCCTCGATATTCTCCTCAAAATTCAGCACATCCATACATTTATCCTCAAAATCCAGACGCATATGAGGTTCGGGAAAAACGTTTAATGACTCGAGATGATGAATTGAAGAGAAAAACTCAGCCAAATCTATGGGTTCATCATCCAAAATATTCCCAGCGTCAATATTCTCAATCAAGTGAAAATCAGAATTCTCAGACACCTCATCAAAAGCATGGATTTCAATCAATTCAGGTTCTAAGATGGAGGTGTAGAGGTCAAAAGGATTGGGTGTGGTTTCACTTGGCAAGGTCCCTTTACAATCTGGCAAATCAAACACTACAAAGTCACACAACTCATTAAACATTCTATCTTCAACTGATAATTCATTTGGGACACTTGATAGACTTTCAACACAGGAGTTGTGGGATTCAATTTGAGACGGGTAGGTTTGATTTGGAAGGGTATACAGCTCACTTTCTCCACTCAAATTCTCAGCCTGTCCTACCGCCTCTTCATACATTAGAAAATTTGGAGCTAGCTGGAAACTAGCTACCGGGTCAGTAGGTTGTATGAGAGCGGCCATGGACGCATTCAAATCCATCAACTGTTGGCTTGACGCTACCCTAAAGTCTTCCAATGACTGTTCCAGACTAGACATGGGTTGTGATGGGGTTTCAGTAAAAGATTCAAAGTTGTTTGGATACTGAAAACTCCCAAATGGCGGTTCTGAAGCAATGTCTAGGGAAGGTGCAAAAGTAGGTAGGATTGGTAGGAATTGAATGGCTGGACAAGAGCAGGATCAACATTTGGATAGGAAGGTGAATGGAATTGTTGATCCCAAGAATTTGAAGTGGTGAAAGGAGTGAAAGATCGGCTACGGGATTGTTCAATATGTTCAGCGATGGACAAAGGACGACTTGCAAAAGGGGTATCAACATAAGCGGGTGCGAGAGGTTGAAAAGGTTGATACATAGTGGAATGCGGAGTGCAAGTGTTTGTCCTAGACGCGTCTATGCGATCTTTCAGTGAAAGTTTGGGCATGGAGGGGTCGTTCGATGTTCGGCCAAAGTAAGAACCGTAAGAAGTAATGTCTAGTTGTGGGTACCAAAGTTCGGCAAGAGTTTTGCGAGGTGGGGTACCCATGATATGAAGAGAGAAAGGAAGAGAAAAGGAGGGGAAAAATGAATGATTTTTTTTTATTTTTTTTAGTTAGCTATTAACAAAAGAATGAAATATACACACAAAAAGAATATGGACAAAAACAATCACGACACAAAAATACCACACACCTAATCGTTCTAGGGTTCACCTAGGTCAACTAGACCTGCTCCAGAACTTGATTGTCGAAGTAAAACTGTGTCGAGAAACGGGCTCAAGATACACTGATCACGAGGTCAGGTAAGTGCAGAGATAAGGGGAGGTTTTCCAACGCTTTCGCGAAGTTCCTTAATTAAATAACCCTTTCTCTTTTGGCGGTTTTGCCGTTAACACTTTCCTAGATACCCCGTAAACAATGTACCGTTAATCGAGGTTCTAAACACGGTTAACTTCTCCTAATGAGCGCGAAGTCCTTAAGGCTTAAAGTCTAGTTTCTTTTAAATTTTGTGCGGGTAAACGTTATGCTCAAGTTCGTGATTTGTGGGACACGGAAAAGGTGATGAAATCCTTTACCGTATATTGTGGGGTTCGCTTGCCCTTAAGTCCATATTAATGTATGCAATGCGCAATTCAATAAAAATTCTATAAAGAATCAAACAATTGTTTTTTTTAGTTTAAGCACAGCACTGCAACAAATACGGGTTAGTCAATTTTTTTGCGTTTGCTAGCGAACTTGCAAAGAATCCTGCAAAGAATAGTATATTGGATGCGTCGGATTTGAGAAGAAGGTGTTAGTAAAGTACGTACCGTTAAGTTTTTGGGTTAGGAAACCCCCGTTGAATCAAATCCGGTAAGCTTGAAAAGTTCGCTTGCGCGGGTCAAACTACCCGGATCTTTGGCACTGTACTTTGCAATTACCTTAGCCTTGAATGCACACTTTGCTCCCCACAATCACAGTTTACAAATCTGCAAAAATCTGCACACTTGCCCACAAAAATGATCAAAAATAACAAAAAGATATTTTTTTTATTTGTAAATATATACAAAAAAGAATATTAACCCGAATAACAAGAAAGAAAATACGCTACCGTATCCCCGGCAACGGCGCCATTTGATCGCACGCTTTTGGCGTGTCGGATGTTCAAAATTCTAAAGTTATAACCGCGATCAGGACGGTGTCGCTTCGCAGCTAGCCAGTTGAGCACGGGTCGATCCATAGGGAGATGGTTGTATGTCCTTTCTTGTTTTAGACGAGTTAATAAAGAATGAGTATATGTTTGTTCAATCTAACCTATGTGTATTATTTGCAAGTATAAAGTTGTTAAGAAAAGATACGAAAATGTAAGCTAAAGAAATCCGTACTCAAAACCTTTGAGCCGAGTCTTGACCAATTGAAGCTAGAGCAATCGGCAACAACGTGGATTAGGGGATTTAAGCACGGTATTCGTGGAATCCGGCTTATTTACCCCTGTCCTTCCGTTCTTGTCTCTTGCTTTCACCTCCGGCCAAACCGAACGCAACCGGTCGCGGTTAGGAATCACTGTTACCTTGGTAGGGTAGGGTGCCTAACGGAGCGCTTGCGTATCGTTTGGGCGGAGTTCAATGGAAAATAACGGGAAAAGGAAATGAGCAAAGAAACGTTAACTTACATTACCGTATTTATTCTTAACAACGATAATAATTACAACCATTTACAAAAAGAATCAAAAAGAGCAAAGGAAAAGAAAAGATTACAAGTAAGTAAGGACATGGAATTTAAGTGAATGAAAGTAAAGCAAGGTAATAAAAAGCAAGAAAGAAGTAAGCAATAAAAAGAAGTAGAAACTAGAACTCAAGACAAGCATGGGATCAATAGCCAACCCTTAAACTTGCAAGCTCAATCAAGAGATTGCAAGATCAAGAGAAGGGTAAAGAACTCATGTGAAATGAAGCACTAATTCTATAAGAAGATACAACCCTTGAGATCAATAACAAACCCTTAAACTTTCAAGCTCAATGAAGAGGTTGAAAGATCAAGAGAAAGCAAGAATCTCAAGGGGAAGCTAAACAAACAAGAATGATACAAAAACCCTCATCTTCATTTAACATCCACTCAATGCTCTCACTACATTTTTATGGAGGAAAGATGAAGAAGAAGAAGAACAACAAAACTACACTAAAAGAGGCTAAAGATCTCTATCTTACAATGGCTCAGAACCGGGGTATTTATAGGCTGTGTGCTGAAACCCTAGGGCAAGATTTTCAACCCAAATACACTGTGCCACCTACCCCCAAAGTTTCACCAAATGAGGAGCCTACATGGCCGCGGTTCCGCGGCCTAAGCATGCTTATGCCGCGGAACCGCGGCTCTTTAGAGGAGTTAGGCCATTAAATTTTGTCTGTTTCCCTGTGTTGCTCTTTTATTCTGTTAAACATGTATAGATTTTCAATATTCTTCCATGATTGCTTCAGGTTCCAATAGTCAACAATGATGGCTTCATTTTTCAACACATTTGAATTTATCTCCCTCGGATCCCACATATCTTTGAATATCTTCATTGGGCCCCACATATCTTTGAATATCTTTATTGGGCCCCGCGCTTGACCAAAAATGACGACTGTTTTCGTCCTGTCTTTTGAACTGGTAAGCGGTACTAGACGGATGCGGATGACTGGAACCCGGCTTTTATCTGTCTATGACAGATGTTCTGGATTTTGGTGTAACTGTGGAGATTTTGTGTTGATTTGCAATATTTGGACTGGAAACCTGTAACCTGTAAATATGTAGCAAACGCGGATTAAAAGCACCTATCTATAAACAAACGAGCATAAGAATGGGCGGTATAAAATGCAATATTCTGGTATGAACAACCGTCTTCGATACGAGGAGGTCGACGACCGAGCTTGATCCAAACCTTCTAGGAGCTCAAGAAGAGGAGAAGAAGATCCGAAGGACTTGTATTCTAGAGGTATAAAACTCTTTCACAAGTAGTTTAGAACCTCTTTGTTGTGTACCTAGTTAGGGTTTCTGAACAATCTTGAATATTTGGTCGAAATTGCAAGTCTAAAAATCGTTTTTTGTGAATTTCGCCTCCCCACAATCCGCATAAGGTTCGCAACATCGAATTTCATTTTTGAAGATGTAGCAATCCTCAATTGGGTGGCTCACTATTCTGTGATAGGAGTAGTAATTGGGGTTGTTGACGTCGCCGGTTGCGCTGGATGTCGCGGGTCTGGCAATGTGATAAGGTTATTACGCATTGCTAGTTCAAACAGTCTTCTCGTCTTGTCATGAGGGAATGAGTAAGCACGTCCTAGCCTTTCTTCCAAGGACGGGCACGGACGCACGTTGTTTTGGCAAGCAGCTGGTTTTGGGCCACTCGGTTGTTGTTGCGTATTGGCAATGAAAGCCGCTTTCCCTTTACTCCTGTTATTTCGAGGGCCCTTATTTGAGGAGGAAATCCCATGGCCCATCTGATCCATTTGGTCCAACTTGTCTATCAGCGCCTGGAAGGTGGTGGGTTTGAAGAATTTCATGAACTGGGACATAGTCGATTGATGATCGAGGGTCCCAATGAACATGTCCATGGCTAGAGACTCTTCAATGCGTTGTTCGCACTTAAACCGCAGGATCCGCCACCGGATCACGTATTAGACTCAAGTTTCTCCTGCCTTTAACCTAGCATTGATCAGGGCCATGATCGGAGTGCGTTCACTTGCGCTGATGAACCGTTGCGTGAACAGCAGTTCCATTTCGTAGAAGGTTTTCACTGAGTCATTTGGGAGCTCCGAGTACTATTCAAAAGCTGTCTCTGACAAGCTTCCGACAAATTGGTGGCGGGTATTTGATTTGGTCATACCATACTGGATATGGTCGCCTGGTTCTAACGAGTTAGCTGGTGGGTTCATTGGCCTAGTGAGCTCTTATTTGCTAAGCAATGTAGTCATCCAGGGCAGCCTTGAAGATAGTTTCTTCCTTGGCCACTGATAAGGCCGCATGAGGGTTTAATGTTTCCCCTCTGTCATCCTCGATAACTATTGACTGGTTTTCAGCCGGGGGTTCCAGTTGTATCATCATTACCACAATGTCTTGGAATAGAAGAGCCATCTGCTAGATGTTAGCAGCTTGCTCTGCAGCTTCCTTATCTTTTCTTTCCAGCAACCGTCGTAAGAACTCTATATCGATCTCTTGCTCTTGGAGTTGTTCAGCCTCTTTGTCCGGAGTTTCTTTTTGTCCGGTGAGTGCCGTCATTTTGTTCAGCATTTCTTGGAGCTTTTGCTATTGCTCTTAAGCCCTTGTAAGTGACCGGGTTTGAGGTCAGTGACTCACCGAGGCATGGCTCTCTTCTTTTCCGTTGACCATGCAGACCGTATGTACGGTAATGACCCCAAACTTGGGGCATTTAGATCCATCGCCTTTGGAATTTGTCGCGGGCAGTAGGATTTTCTCCAGCCTCGTTCTTTTATGAGAGGTCGAAGCTAAAGGAGCCATTATGACAGGCACCTATTTAGGAACGGCCCCCCGTTGTATGGTGGAGGAGCAGTCTTTTTCTTGTCGGCCATTAGGTTTTTTAAGTCGATGGGAGTAATTTTTGTTAAGTATAGAGTCTTGGACTTTTTCCCAGACCCTATGTATTTGTGAAGAGAGACGTTGATGAGGCTGTTTTGGCTATCGCTGCATAGGGGCCTCTACTGGTGAGGGTGATTTCTTTAGAACCGCCGTCGGGGAGTTCTTACGTACCCTCTTGAGTGGGTCAAAACTGTTCCCAGTTAGAACAGTAGTGTCGATATCTACCATAAGAGCTGGTGGGGTAAGCTCAAAGGGAGAGTTTCCCCGAGCTTCTCTCACTCGGAGCCAGTGGCGGCGTCGAGCATGTCTTGGAGTGGGATTTGCTTCAGTTTTGGAGGCGTCTTCATCTTGCCCCCTGTATTGCTCAGGGGTTTCGGTTGGTGTCAGCCTGGTGAAGAACGACGTCCTTGTTAAAGTTGGAGCAGGGTTGGCCAATCTTTCGAAGACCGACCATCTTGGAGGGGAATCACTTTTATTGGCCTCACCCATAGCAGTAGTAGAGCTAACAGTTTTGAGGTAGCTCCTTTAGGTATCATGGGCTTCTTTACGGGCATGCTCAAGTTCTTATTCAACCTGTTGAAGACTAAGGCTTCAGGGTTTTACGGCTTGCTGATAAAAGCCGTCATGGTTGCCAGCCGATCAAAGACCGACTTTCTAGGAGCTTCTCCTTGTGGCGTCGAGGAACCAAAGTTCACAGGAGGGAGCATGAGCCCGAAGAAGAGTTCGGTACTTTCTTGTGTGACCTGTCCTACCGGCATTGAGAAAATAGAGGTCGCATTGGGCCCATACGTCACTCCTCTAGTTAGGGTAAAGAGAGAGAGAGTTGTTGTTGCAAGCTGTGTAGTATGAAACCATTGATTTTTCTGTACAGAAATGAGATACTAAATTTTAGTACCTCGAATCCAGGGGCAAGTAATATATAGCGAATGGCTATTTTGTTTGCAAAATACGACACACGTAGTGTGGAGTGGAAAGAGGAAAAGGTCCCACCGAGCGTGCCAGAATCTGTTTACCGCCGAAGGCTGGACTGAGACATGGATACATCTAGCCTGAATTTAGGGGCAGATGCTATTTGGATATATCTACCCACCTCTCCGAAACTACTAAGTTGATTTATGGCACCATATATCGGAGGTTTGGATAGATGTGACCGATATAGCAGACGTTATCATATTCCCCCTCATTTGTGAGGGGTTTTTGATTGTAGGAACGCTCTTCCCTGTAAGCACAAGCCCCTACAGTTAATTACGTTATCGCATTGCGATAACAACTTTCTCCCGCTCCGGTAGGTCATTTCGTGTCATGTTATATTTGGTTTATTTTAGTTGCCTGTGGATTGTATACGGAGACTAGTTTATGTCGTCACCCGTAGGACGCGGATTAGTCCAAATCCGTATATTTTAGATTTGGGTTTGGGTCAAGGAATTTCTTGACGGGGTCTACGTTGGTAGCTTGGTTTGCCAACAGGAATGAACATAGGATGCATTTCTCACATTTGTGAGGTCCATCTATTCACGGGATATTTAGGTTTGATTTAAGGATCCTTAGTCATATTTGAGACTAAGATCGACTTAGAACAGTGGGTATATGGGCTTAACCGATCATTGGATTATATATGAATTGTCCATGGATAGTATACGGTAGTCAATATGAAGACAGTCCGCAGGGCAAAACATTTTAATTTAAAGACACTGTGGTCCATTATCGCTATGTTTGAGACGATTGCCAGTTTAAGGACATTTCGGTCCAATATCGCCATGTTTGAGACGAAAAAGAGGAGTTGTTGGTTGTTGGGGCCTACCACCTCTCTGAAGACGTTGAGTAATTACAATGACATATATAGGAGGTGTGAAAAGATATACTCTTGAACCAAATCTCGTATTTGAGGGAAAAGTTCATGGTGTACCTAAGAATCGTTAGTCATATTTGAGACTAAGATTAACTTCGAAGATATGAGATGAATATCATTTTAGATATCATCGATGAGAGATCACTAGTCGTATATGGGACTAAGATCGGTTTGGAAATTATGAGCATATAGGCTCGGTTGATTTAAGAGAAAGCTTAAGCTTCATAGACTTAGTCAATTTGGGGCTAAGATTGGGTTTCTGTACTACCCAGCAATGCTAAGCACTTCAGACACATAGTGTTAATGTGTGTTTAACGTGAAGCACTGAAATAATATTAAGCAGTAGTTTTTTGTGGCGCTCACGTGTGTTTCACGTAAGGCGCTCAGCTTTTGGTTTCTTTTGAGCACTCACGTATATTTCACATAAGGTATTGAGTTTTAGCGCTCACGTGTGTTTCACGCAAGGCGCCGCACTAGTGCTAAGCACTAAACTTTTTTGTTTTTTGGCGCTCACGTTTGATTCACATGAGGCTCTCCAATAGTATTAAGCACTAATTTTTTCCGGCGCTCACGTGTATCTCACGTGAGGCGCTATGTAGCTTAGCCTTGGGTGCTTATGTGCTTTACACATGAGGCGCTGAGATCTTTTGAAGATTTAATTTCTATTGATATTTTTAGAGAACTTAAATCTCTGTTACTGATATTTTGACCATTGACGATCACCAAGATCATTATTTTGAGAATCTGGGATCGGGTTCTTTAAGAACTAAATTCTTGATTTAAAGGAACTAAGTTCCTAGAGTATTATGAACTCCATCTTCTCCATATTCTTTTATCCATATTTTCCTATTCATGTTTTCTGAGAGGTTAAACCTCTGTTAATGGTATTTTGACCATTAACAATCACCAAGATCATTTTTTTGAAGATCTTGGATCGGGTTCTTAAAGAACTAAGTTCTTGATTTGAAGGAACTAAGTTCCTGAAGTATTATGGACTCCATCTTCCTTCTTTTCAACTTTGTTTTTCCCTGAATCTTTGACTCTCAAGAACAAGATTTTTCCGATTATAATTAAATTCTCAACTTGTAGAAGACTTGTCTTGTGGATCTCAGATCCAGAGAAAGAACTAAATTCTTGAAAAGGGTTAAACTTTTAAATAGATAAAGGAGATATTTTGATCTCTGCATTTTCTTTACCTAAGATTTAGAGGAGGAAGATCTTCTTTTTTTATTGACAATTAAACTCTCTATTTTCTGTGGAAGCTTTTAGAGAGCCTTCTGTATTTTTACATAAGCTTATAGGGGGTCTCCTCTCTTTAAGACTTGATGTCTCGGCTCTTTTATATAAGATAGGCAAATTGTTAATTAGTTTGAGAAAATGTCTCATTTGAGAGATACCAATTGATTTAATTGGCCTCAAAATTTGTTAGGGGAATTTTATCCACCGTTGGATATTTGATCCCGAGAATTTCTGTTTTACAGAATATATGTTCTTGTTTTTAACAAGATTGGGGATATATTTTCGCATAGATAGAATTTAATTCTATCAAACGGTGATTTTTAATCACTATTGGATTTTTAATCCAAGTGTTCTTTGTCTAACAGAGCTCATCTTTCTCTGTTTGGAAAGATATAGGGAAATATTTTCCCATCTCAGAAAATATCTTTCTCATTTAGAAAGATCAGGGAGATATTTTCCTCCAATAGAATTTAATTCTATATTCGATAATTTTTAATCACCATTGGATCTTTTGATCTGACGGTTCTCTATATAAAATTTAATTCTATGAAAAGCTAAAAAGTATATTCTCACATTTTTAATACGTAACCCCAGTGCGGGTTTTAATCTGCTTATATTTAGCGCTCATATGCTTTGCATATGAACGCTCATGTGTTTAACACGTGAGGCCAGTTTAGCCCTCTTTTGGTTGTTTATTCTCAGCGCTTATATGCTTTGCATATAAGCGTTCACGTGATTAACACTTGAGGCCCAAACTGTAAGAATTCTTTCCTTCTTCCTCCCCCCCTTTTTTATAATGGAACTACAAGCTCTGAGCCAATTTTTTTTTGTGGGAACACTTTCCCAAATAGAAAATACTATCATTTTCAAAATATCCTACATTTTCCAATTCCCAAAAATAAATATACATCTGGTGTCAATCCAGAAAAACCCAAATCTATACTCGGTATTATTTTCATAAAACTCATAATACATATATTTAAATTATAAAATAATATTTATAATTTTCAAAATTTTACAATATCCCCCACTTAAAGTAATTCGGTCCTCGAATTTAAATTTAACTCGCAAATCTTTAAAAAAATTTGTCCAATCAAATCAAATCAATGAGGCCAATTTCTAAGAATATTTAATGCGCTCAAATCAACAGAACTCTAAAATCCCATACGATGTAGAACTACAATAGCGCAATGCGTAACCAAAAGTGTGAAACTCAAAATAACTGAAACTCTAGCAAATGCTATGGGAGTTACACAAGCTATGATGAAAAGTACAAAATGCAAATTTAACCATTTAAATCAAATACATAATCATAGCCATAACCGTACCCGTAGTGCAATATTTTTAGCGTACGACCAAGCACAAATATAATCAAGCTATAATGTGTATATAGCATAATATATCATTAGGTGTGATGCACGAAAACGAAATCAACCTCATTGGGTTTGCACAAAAACCAAACCACATACAACGGGTGTGCATGAAAACAACATCAAGTGTATGCAACGGGTGTGCATGAAAGCAACATCATGTGCAACGGGGTGCACAAAAACAATCTCATGTCCAACGGGATGCACAAAAACAATCACGTGCATCAAAGTGCACGTAACCACATCAATCGAGTGCATCAAAGGTGCACGAAAATGCCAAGTGCAGCTGGTGTGCACAAAACATCAATCAAGTTCAACTGCTGTACATAAAACATCAATATGTGCAACTGATGTGTACAAAACATCAATCAAGTACTACTGCCATGCACGAAAACATCAATATATGCAACTGGTGTGCATGAAAACAACATGTGCATCTAATGTGCACAAAAAAAATACGCGCATCTGATTTTTACAAAAACAACAATCATCAAAACACAATAGTCAAAACAACCGACATCGAAGTATTCCTTCTTCAATGTCAAAAGTGTGATACTCGGATCATAAAATACCAAACAAATCAAATGACATTGAAGTATACATCCTTCAACGCCGATATGTGCCGGAGCACATAAAGCTGGCAAAGCAAGAACTCCTACTTGCTTTCTGCCCACGGTCTGGCGTCTTTTGTCTTTGGGTCCTCGTGCTCTTGATACAGGACCACCAAATACATGGCTTCTAGGTGCAATTGCTGGGTGTGGAACTACCTCCCTGCTCTGATGCCTTACGATAGAAGCCCGGGATGAAATGACCTGACCTCCCGCACTCGTAACACATCGGCCAAGGCTTCTGGCCTTGCGAATACAAGCTAAACATCCAGTCCTGGGTCTGATCTCTATCACCAATGCATCCTGGAGAGAGCTCACCATGACCTCCATCTATATAATCTTTGCCGAACTTCCCGGAAGCTGGGACATCAACACGATCCAATTCGGTTCCGGAACATCCGTAATCTCATCATGACATTCCTCCATAAGTATTGCTGTATCTAAAGCCTCTACATACGTATCAAAACGTTGGGCACCAATAGAGAGGAACAACTCATCATTGCGATCTCATATGAATCTCTTAATCCACTTCTCTTTAGAATCGACCAAGAAGGAATCATATCTCGATAGCTGCATAACTGCAATTCATACTCGGCTGCAGTCATATCCAGAGTCTTATGTAAAGACTCGAAACTATGATCTTGGGCATGTCTGATACTCTGTGGAAGAAATCTAGATAAGGAGACCTTTGAGAACTTATCCCACATCGGAGGAGGAAGACCTACTTCCCGGCCTCTCTCGATCGAATTGCACCGGGTCTGAGCTAGACCCTCCAAACGAATGCTTGCCAACTCCACTGATCTCGCATTGGAGCATTTCATCAAACGGAATATCCTAGCCATCCTATCCAGGAATGACTGAGGATCCTCTTTCACTTCCTTGCTCGTAAACACCGGCGGCTCCAGCTTCATGAACTCTGGAAGCGACACTTCAATAATCTCAGCAACGGCTGGTACATTTATTTGTCCGGTAGACAACATAACAATATTTGGAGCAGTTTGAACGACATCAGGCCTCCAAGTCCGGCTGGTCTCAAGCAATGACCCGATCATTTGGTACAGATCCATAGCACTCGTCTCAAAACAAGAAATCATATCAACGAAAGGATGATCAAACTGTTTCTACGTCACCGGGACATCACTCTAGCCAGTCCTCATCTCAGACGAGTCTGCCCTGGCATCTTCTCAAGCTGCATCCTGGCATATTCTCTAACCGCAGCCCTCTCGGCTCATGTAAATATGGGGATCGGAATAACAAACACATATCGACGAGGATAGATCAACTGGAATGAAATAGAATAAGGATCTCAAGATACATCCTAAGGTTACTTGAGCAGTGTATCGTATCGTAAATATGCCGCGAAACATATTATGGTACGTCATTCTACTTAGCACCTGCTTCATCACACCAAGGTCAACCTACGAAAGTTTAAATCCAATACCTCTAAAGTTAAGTCTAAGTTACGTAAGGTTAAGCCTAGGTTCCGAAAATATAAGCCCTAGACTCGACATAGTCAAACCCATACACGAACAAAGGTTAAACTTAGCTCTCTGAAACCAACTTTGTCACGACCTGGAAATGGTATATGACCAGCACTTGGATTACGTGAAGTCTATACGACCCCACCATAACCCAAGTAAGCCAAAAACCAGCAATCTAAACAATTTTAGAAAATATTGGAGGTGTAGTTTTGAAAAAGGGTTTATATAAAGAAATCAAGTTTGATTTAGAGTATAAGTAAATTTTGATTTAAAACATGTTCGTCGTTTAAAAATCGGACATCACCTCCTTTGTAAATTTTGAGTAAAACAAGCACAACAATATATATATATAAAGCATTCCTAATGGAAACTAACTTCCACGCGCAACGGCGGAGCAACCACACAGTTAATATACGACGCCGAATGACGAAGATCAACATAAGCAATAAAACGATAAATATGTAAATAAACAACTCAAGTCGGTTCCAAACGAGTCTGACACCCAAAGTATCATCTCTAAGTCATAGATAATACAAATATACAAGTTTTGGTCGATTGAGTTTTTAACTAGATCCAAGAAGAAATAATACATGTAAAAAAGGAGGTTACGATACAACCGTGTAACCCACCTACAAAAAGCAATCATCGAAGAAAGAAGATGTGCCAGCAAACCGTTATGATCCGAGCGGTCGATCTTGCAAGAAACCAAGGCACAATGGGGGTAAGTTGTCAACTCGTGAGTAAAAAGATATCATAATGTAGAAATGGAATAATAACGATCTGTAGGGTTCCTAAGCACAACAGCAAGGTTTCGGGTGGCACCATCCATGCCAAATTAAAAAAATTTCCATGCTTAAACAATCCTAAACAAGATCTTTAACTAGAGAATCATACAAAACGATATGCAAATAACTTTAGAACTAAGTGATTAGGGATTACAACCTTTGTAGTCCGTTCCTTCACTTCATAAGCTCCAAGTGGTGGTCCCTTCACTGCAATCCAAGAACTCCTGGACTCTTGAGAAGCTCCACACGGTGTATGGGGCATGCTTGCTTGTAGTCTTCGAAATTCAAGATGATCTAGTTCAAGGAAACACGAACTCAAGCTATCTCTTCACCAATATGAAATTAGTGAAGCCAACACACTAAATATGGCTAGTATAGAAGAGGATGATGAATTAGGAATTTTTCTCTCTTTAGTTTTTCTTTTTCTCACTTTATTTCATCACAAAAAAGCTAGCAAGCTTTTGTGAGGAAGAAGAAGATGAAGAAGTGATGAAAGAATAATGATCTTGGGTTAGAAATGCAATCATGGTGAGTTAGTATATGTCATGGCTAACTCATGTAGAGAATAAACTATGGGCTAGGGTTAAAAGTTAGGTTAACAAATATCTTAGTAAATATCAAGAAGGATGGACTTAGTCAACAAGCTAAATATCTTAGCATAATCCACACAATTTTGATTTAACTAAAATATAATTAAAATCTAACCCTAATCTCTAGCCATGGTGTGAATCTCATAAACCCTAGTTGCATGTATAACCTAGCATGTTACAATTATACATAACATATATATATATATAGAATTTTGTAACAAAAGAAAAGAATACAATAAACATATATCACATATATGTTAAATGTATCCAAAGTGAGAAAATGAAATACTTAAGTGAGCATATATAAGTTAATGTAATTTAATATATCAAATATATAATTATACATTAAATTATCGACTCAACAATTGATCCGATAATCCGGCTATATCACATATAACCGACTAATATAAAATGTATCATTTCATCGAATCAACACTTGATCTGATGACCCGGCCATATCACATATAACCGGCCGATATCATATATCGCGAGAATAGAATACGGTATCACATACACGTATCAATCTCGGTCCCGCACATATCGCATATGTGCTCCTACTCCGTTTCGCCTGAGCCAGGAAACCTCTGCGTAGGACTCTAAAGACTCGTCAATACGCCGGCAATAGGTGATGATCATATCAAACACCCACAAGCCGCAAGCGGTCAGCTAAATATAACGGCCACCCGGGTATTGAGCGATCAGAAGATCAACAAGCAAGCCTGCTCATACTCCTGTGAATCTAATCAGTAACACTACCGTACAGTCCGGTCTCTTCGTCATATATGTCACATATCCAGTCTAGGGGTGGTGAATGTCAGACCCCAGTAACCGATAAGTCTTGCCGATGTGAGGCTCATAACGGGTCGAGAAACTACTAATAACACTTACTAGGAGATCTCCATATCAGCCCGAGCCAAGGACTTCCACTTATAGCCAATCGAACACAGCGCAACATCAACCCCCAATACCGGGGGAGACGAATACCCCTCCTATCGCTCATTGCCTCCATGTGATTCAGGACTATACCCAAAAGCCACCGTTTTGCACTTTCCCATGAACGTGGTAAGGTGGAAATCAAAGCACAGTTGGAATTACATAAGACTCTATGATGATCTCGGGTCTACAGACTAACCTGTACCAGTGTCACCAGAGAACTTCTATCTAACGATAGGTATAATACCAACTAGGAGTTCTCGGTGAGTCCGTTCAGTATACCCAGTCTCCACTTAGCCCCCGTGTACCATCTTTGATGTCAAACACCAATGGATGTGGGATCATCCATCGCCCATCATATGAGTCAAGATGTGTATACGCTAGTCTACTCTGGAGTATCGATGCCTTTTCTCGATACACCTTCGACTAAGAACAATTATAGGATGTACTCGTGGAATACCTTAGCACCACTAGTATGATCTCCATCATAGTCCTAGTAGTCAAGTACATATCCTAAGGGCTTTATCAACATGTGAGAGCAAGACAGTAACACAATGCAAGTCAACATGTTTAGAAAAAGAGCAACCAGATAGCATACTATCATATCGAGCAAGAAAGTCCTCTCTATATATATCCAGGCATCCACTATAATATACATCATATATACAATAATGGCCTCTAGGGCATATACATAACTAACAATCCCCCACTTACACTAAGGCCAGCTGTTGTAGTATCTCATACCCAACATCCCGAAGAGTCTCTCAAATTATATCTGGGGTATGGCCTTCGTGAGTGGATCTACAGTGTTGTCCTTCGTGTCAACTCTCCTGACCTCGATCTCTCGGCGTCAACTATCTCCCGGATCAGGTGATACCGCCTCAGAATATGCCTGGATCTCTGATGGGATCTGGGTTCCTTGGCCAAAGCCACAGCTCCATTGTTATCACAATACAAAGGTATTGGATGCTCAATGGACGGAACCACACCAAGTTCAGTTATGAACTTCTTCATCCAGACAGCCTCTTTGGCAGCATCGTTGGCAGCGATGTATTCAGCCTCCATCGTTGAGTCTGCCACAGTTTCCTGTTTGGAACTCTTCCAACAAACTACCCCTCCATTGAGGGTAAAAACAAATCCCAAGTGCGACTTAGAGTCGTCCTTATCACTCTGGAAGCTCGAATCAGTAAAGGACTCCACCTGGAGTTCTCCGTTACCATACACCAAGAACATCTCTTTAGTCCTTCTCAAGTACTTGAGAATGTTTTTCACAGTTGTCCAGTGACTCTCTCCTAGATTTTCTTGATACCTACTCACTACACTTAGTGAGTATGCTATATCGGGTGTAGTACATAGCATCGCGTAGATGATAGAGCCAACTGCCGAAGTATAGTGTATCCCTTGCATGCAAGCTCTCTCCAAATCAGTCTTGGGAGACATCTCTTTGGAGAGAGTGAGTCTAGAGATCGTGGGTAAATTCCCACGCTTGGATTCTTCCATACTAAACCTCTTTAGTATGGTGTCAATGTACCTGGATTGGGACAATCCCAGTATCCGTTTAGATCTATCTCTATAGATCTTAATCCCAAGATGCAGGAGGCATCACCTAGATCTTTCATTGAGAATCTTTGTGATAAGAAGAGCTTGACCGAGTGCAGCATAGGAACACCATTTCCTATCAAGAGTAT
Organism: Agapanthus africanus; assembly: GCA_030015575.1. Classification (NCBI taxonomy): domain Eukaryota; kingdom Viridiplantae; phylum Streptophyta; class Magnoliopsida; order Asparagales; family Amaryllidaceae; genus Agapanthus; species Agapanthus africanus. The sequence goes on from JASDDO010000010.1 coordinate 42,579,173, forward strand.
GCCATCCACGTACAATACGAGAAAGACAACCTTACTCTCTGCCACCTTCTTGTATATACAAGCTTCATCTACGTTCTTGATGAAGTCAAACTCTTTGACTATAATATCAAAACAGATGTTCCAACTCCGTGATGCCTGCTTTAACCCGTAGATGGATTTAAGCAGTTTGCTCACCTTTACGCTGCTCCCACTGTCTACGAAGCCCTCTGGTTTAGTCTGTATACGCACTCTTTTAAATCACCATTTAGAAAGGCGGTCTTAACATCCATTTGCCAGATTTCATAGTCATGGTATGCAACAATGGCAAGTAGGATCCGGATGGACTTAAGCATGGCCACTGGAGAAAAGGTTTTATCATAATCCATACCTGGTCGTTAACGAAAACCTTTTGCAACAAGTCTAGCTTTGAAAGTCTTAACTTTTCCATCTACACCAAGTTTCTTCTTAAAGATCCATTTGCTCCCAATGAGTTTTACCCCTTCGGGAGCAACTTCCAAGTCCATATTTTGTTGGTGTACATGGATTCCATCTCAGATCGCATTGCATCCAGCCATTTCACAGAGTCACCACTCGTGATGGCCTGCTCGAAGCTAGTTGAGTCATCATCTTCCATGATGCAATTCTCGCTCCTACCATCAATGAGAAAACCGTAGTATATCTCAGGTGGATGAGAAACCTTACTAAATCGGCGAAGAGGCTGAGGTTCGTTGGGTGCTATCGAATCCTCTAGTTCCACTAAATCTTCAGTTGCAGTTTGTGTAGCCAGAGTTTCTTCCAGTTCTACCTCGTTGCCACTAATTTTCTTTGTAAGAAATTCCTTTTCCAAAAGGGTGGCATGTCGAGAAACAAACACCTTTTGTTCCTCGCCGTAGTAGAAAAGATATCCATGTGAATGTTTGGGATATCCCATAAACTTGCAAAAAACTGACCGTGTCTCGAGTTTGTCCGGATTTTGCCTTTTGACATAGGCTGGACAACCCCATATCTTAACTCGTTTAAGACATGGTCTCTTCCCACTCCATATCTCATATAGTGTAGTAGGTACAGATTTAGATGGAACTTGATTCAATAGGTATACTACTGACTCAAGCGCATAACCCTAAAAGGAAATAGGTAACTCAGCGGTGCTCATCATAGAGCACACCATATCTACTAGGGTGCGATTCCTCCGCTTCGATATGCCGTTGTGCTGTAGTGTATATGGAGGAGTAAGCTGAAGAGAATCCCATTCTCTTTTAGATAGTCCAGGAACTCATTGCTCAAGTATTCTCCTCCTCGATCAGATCGAAGGATCTTAATACTTTTACCTGTTTGGTTCTTGACTTCGTGCTTATATTCTTTGAATTTCTCAAAAGCTTCAGACTTGTGTTTCAACAGGAACACATGTCCGTATCTTGAGAGATCGTCAGTGAATGTAATGAAGTACGAGAAACCATTCCTGGTGTGTGTAGACATGGGACCGCATACATCATTATGTATCAGTCCCAAGAGTTCCGTAACTCTTTCTCCGTGTCCACTAAACGGAGTTTTGGTCATTTTTCCTTTAAGACATGACTAGAAAGTTTCATAAGATGAAAATTCGAACGGATTGAAATATCCATCCTTATGTGACTTAGCTAGTCGTGTCGCATTGATATGACTTAGTATACAATGCCACAAGAAGGATTCGTTCATTTCTGAACTCTTCCTCTTGTGTGTGTTCTGTACATTAAGAACTGTAGTTTGATTTAGAACGTATATGCCATTATTTAACGAGCCTGATCCAATCAACTTTTGATTCAGGAAAATGTTCATAACATTATCATGTACTAAAAAGTTATATCTTTCTTTACTTAATGAAGAAACCGATATAAGATTGCATATCAGGGTCAGAATGTAATAGCATTCGTTCAGAATCAATGTATTAACATTTGGTAATACATGGTGATATTCGCTAACTGTTTTGGCTGCAACATTTACATCATTCCCTACTCTTATAGAATGATCACCCATTCTCAGTTCCCTACCTTTTCTTAGCCCATGCAACATATTACATATGTAGGATCCCGATCCGGTATTTAATACCCAGGACGTAGAGTGAACTGAGAAACAATTCTCGATAACTAACACACCCGAAAAAGATACATCAACATGCTTATTCTTCATTTGGGCGGCGTGGGAATCCGGATATGTCCTTATTCCCTGCTCATTCTTATAACAATTATAAAAAAGAACGGAACTAACGTTCCCCTGCTCAGTATAACAAGCGGGTTCGGTCAATACATCTATATTATTATCTTGATTAAGGCCTGATATGGTCGCTACCATGAGAGAAAGAGAAGAAAACACTTTAGTGTATTCTCTTGCAAGATTAGATTGGTTATTATCTTATCTAATCAGGATGGCTCCCACTTTTTTTATCAAATCTTCCTTCAAACCTTAAAAGGTAAGACTAAGCGGGATTAATTACAACTTACAAGTTCGCCAATCATTCAGCCAGGCCAGTGTTGGTACTTTGAGGGAGATTCCCTGTGCTTTCGCACGGACCTAATTAAAATAAACCTCGTTTTCTCAGAGGCATAACCCCGTTAACACCTTTCTAGACACCTACTTGATCGGCTAATTATGATGTGTAAAATTCTCCCAAGAGTAACTTTTACTCACAGGGGGTATCAAGATCCAACTATCTCATAGAAATTATACAATCTTTTTGCAAATTTCAACACTTGAAATTCCCGATAATACTTTTGCACCTAACCTCCTATGATCTTGACAAAGGCCAACAAATCATTAGATGCTAGTCAAGTTCAACCCGTCATTTCCTGATTGAATTAAACCCACCCGTATGACCCTTGACAAAGGCCAACAAGGTCGTACGACTACCCTAATCTAATCGCATCATATTCATAAGCAGATAAGTACTAGTCAGCTACCGCACACTTCGTCTTGACAAAGGCCAACAAACGCAACACGAATACTAAATAGTCTTTATCTGAAATGACGGAAGGCTACGACAGGTTTTTCAGAAAACCTTTTGCGTAATTAACTTGATATCGTTGTAGAAACAAGTGATTTTTGAAAAGGAGTTTTTTTTAGGCTTTTACTGGTTTCGCTAAAGAGGTCACTCCCGGTGAAGGGATCTCGGCTCTTTCCTTATCGAATAAGATACAGGATATTTCACAAATATCACTATGCAAAGCAAGAACTATAAAAGCAATCAAAAACAAAACCGAGTGAGTTATAGCATCTGCTGGTTTCGCTAAATATGTCACTTCCGGTGAAGGGATCTCGGCTCTTTCCTTATCGAATAAGGTGCTGGATATTCTATAAGGAATACCGCTATGCAAAGCAAAAACTAGAGCTACCCTTTTTGAAAATTTGATTCTATAACATCTTTTAGGTTTTTTATCTTTAATTAATCTCATTAATGATTTCCCATCATTTATGCTTCCTAAGCATCACAGAAGAAACGAAAATACAACGTACGCTTATGGCATCCGCATTCGCCACAGTGTCCCGTTATGCACCATTAGGTTACTTAACTAACGGCATACCGGGGCGGGACTAGCGCGGGTGCAAAACATAAGCAACGTTTATTATATATCATATATACAATAATAAAGCATTCATCTCATGCATATAAAATGATCACATCACAGAATATCAGCAAAGAAGATAACATATGAAATATTGGATATACTAGGAGGTCTGTGTTTTATTTTGAGCCTGTATAAAACACGGATTTCACGGTCGCGATGAATAGCCAAACCTACATCCCTAGACCCCTACTAGAGCGACAAGCAACTCTACCAATTCTAGAGTTAGGAGACCCGGACTCGACTCCTCGAGTTGGTCTCCCACTAGACTCTAGAACCCGGTTACTTGTGCTCCCCACCTTGGGTCTATCCTAATGCGGAAAAGTAAATAATATACAATGGTGACATCATCCTCAACCCGGAAGTGCCCCAATAAAAGAATATTACATACATTGAATTTTACATGAATGAAAATGAAAAACTCCCATCTTGCATAAAACTCCCGGCTATTCAAAACACGACGATCCAATATAACATATCACAGCACCACATAATATCGCATATCATCAATGTAGGTAAATATGCGTATCCCAATTGTCATTGACACATAGCAACGAAACCAGCGATACACCACATATTTCACTCACGGTCGCAAAAAAGAAAATGCCAAACTACAACATTCGGAATGTACAATCACCTTAGACATCATAAACCCGAAATATCACATACTTCGCATTCCATGCCTAACAATATGAATTCCAAATATTGTATCACATTTCAGAAAAAGCTAGATGATATTAAACATTCCGATCGAATCAACAAACACCGAAAATTTCCCAAAAAGATCAACACTCGAGCGTAATTTAAAAATACTCAGTACATGCCACAGTACCAATGAACCAGCCGTAGAAGGGTCAACCAATGCCTCACCTGTGGTGCCACGGAACTACCGCAAACCCTAGGGTTTAGCGGCGGTTCTTACGTGCATAGAATCGAGTTAGGGTTTCATTCTTCTAGAGGGTCCACCACATTACTTGCACGATATTTGAATGTTCTTTAACTATGAAAAAAATCCAACTCTTGAAAATTTTCCGGCAAGAGTTAAAGTGGGTATTTGATATCCGATCGAACATTTTAACACTGTCTAAATTAACCCGAAAACAAACTAGAATTACGAATATGAAACACTCCGAATTGCCTTTCTAAAAAGATAACATCACATGCAAAAACAAACAACATCTGAAATACCAAACCCCAGAGAATAGAACACAGTAAAAATTTCAACCTCGAACTCTTCAACTTGGCCGAGCAGGCCGTATATTTCATCAAAGTGGCCGGCCATATTCCGGTGAGCTGGGTTCAAATTTCTTCTGTGTTCATATTGTATCTCATACAACATTCTGCGGTTCTTTAAAAAAAAATTGACTCTCAGAAAATTTCGACAGAAACTAAGGTTTACATTCGGATGTTTCGGAGTTGTTTCGGTTTCGTAATCCTACATTATCCGTGTAATTCTCTAGATAGGCTCTGATACCACTGTAGGGTTCCTAACCACAACAGCAAGGTTTCGGGTGGCATCATCCATGTCAAATTAAAAAATTTGCCATGTTTAAACAACCCTAAACAAGATCTTTAACTAGAGAATCATACGAAACGATATGCAAACAACTTTACAACTAAGTGATTAGGGATTACAACCTTTGTAGTCCATTCCTTCACTTCATAAGCTCCAAGTAGTGGTCCCTTCGCTGCGATCCAAGAACTCCCGGACTCTTAAGAAGCTCCAAACGGTGTATGGTGCATGCTTGCTTATAGCCTTCGAAATCCAAGATGATCTACTTCGAGGAAACACGAACTTAAGCTATCTCTTCACTAATATGAAATTAGTGAAGCCAACACACTAAACTATATGACTAGTATAGAAGAAGATGATGAAGTAGAAATTTTGCTCTCTTTAGTTTTCTTTTTCTCACTTTATTTCATCACATGAAAAAAAGCTAGCAAGCTTTTGTGAGGAAGAAGAAGATGAACAAATGATGAAAGAATAATGAGCTTGGCTTAGAAATGCAACCATGGTGAGTTAGTATATGTCATGGCCAACTCATGTAGAGAATAAACCATGGACTAGGGTTAAAGGTTAGGTTAACAAATATCTTAGTAAATATCAAGAAGGGTAGACTTAGTCAACAAGATAAATATCTTAGAATAATCCACACGATTTTGATTTAACTAAAATATAATTAAAATCTAACCCTAATATCTAGCCATAGTATGAATCTCATAAACCCTAGTTGCATGTTTAACCTAGCATATTACAATTATACATATCACATATATATAATTTTGTAACAAAAGAAAAGAATACAATAAACATATATCACATATATGTTAAATGTATCCAAAGTGAGAAAATGAAATACTTAAGTGAGAATATATTAGTTAATATAATTTAATATATCAAATATATAATTATACATTAAATTATCGAATCAACACTTGATCCGATAATCCGGCTATATCACATATAACCGACAAATATAAAATGCATCGAATCAACACTTGATCCGATGACCCGGCCATATCATATATAACCGGACGATATCACATATCGCGAGAATAAAATACGGTATCACATACATGTATCAATCTCGGTCCCGCACATATCGCATATGTGCTCCTACTCTGTTTCACCTGAGCCAGGAAACCTCTGCGTAGGACTCGAAAGACTCGTTAATACGCCGGCAGTAGCTGATGATCATATCAAACACCTACAAGCCGCAAACGGTCAGCTAAACATAACGGCCACCCTGGTAGTGAGCGATCAGAAGATCAACAAGCAAGCCTGCTCACACTCCCGTGAATCCAATCAGAAACACTACCGTACAGTCCGGTCTCTTCTTCTAATATGTTACATATCCAGTCTATGAGTGTGAACGTCAGACCCCAGTAACCGATAAGTCGTGCCGATGTGAGGCTCATAACGGGTCGAGAAACTACTGATAACACTTACCAGTAGATCTCCATATCAGCCCTGGCCAGGGACTTCCAGTTATAGCCAATCGAACATAGCGCAATATCAACCACCAATACCGGGAGAGACGAATTCCCCTCCTATCGCTCATTGCCTCCATGTGATTCGGGACTGTACCCAAAAGCCACCGTTTTGCACGTTCTCATGAACGTTGTAAGGTGGTAATCAAAGTACAATGGGAATCACACAAGGCTCTATGACGATATCGGGTCTACAGACTAACATGTACCAGTGTCACCGGAGAACTGCTATCTGACGATAGGTATAATACCAACTAGGAGTTCTCGGCAAGTCCGTTCAGTATACCCAGTCTCCACCGAGCACCCGTGTACCATCTTTGATGTTAAACACCAATAGATGTGGGATTATCCATCGTCTATCATATGGGTCAAGATGCGTATACGCTAGTCTACTCTGGAGTATCGATGCCCTGTCTCGATACACCCTCGACTGGGAATAATTATAGGATGTACTCGTGGACTACCCTGGCCCCACTAGTATGATCTCCATCATAGTCCTAGTAGTCAAGTACATATCCTAAGGTCTTTATCAACATGTGAGAGCAAGACAGTAACACAATACAAGTCAACATGTTTAGACAAAGAGCAACCAGATAGCATACTATCATATCGAGCAAGAAAGTCATCTCTATATATATCCAAGTATCTACTATAATATACATCATATGTATAATAATGGCCTCTAGTGCATATACATAACTAACACGATCTACCTAAATCATAAGATATAATACTATCATACTATATATAACATGTATCTACAGTATAAGTATTATAAACTTATCCTAATAGATCGCTTAATCATCTCATATATACATAGCATGCATCCAAGTAAGCCTATAAAGTAGCCGAAGATGTATGTATGTAAATCGTTTCAAAATAGCTGTATGATATATATCAGGAAAAAGTAGCAGATGTTTATTTAATAAGAAATATATGCAATTTGTTTTAAATTATACGTCACGCCATTTGAAAATGATTTAAATAAGGTTTTCTTTTGAAGGTTTCTTGTGTCGTCATAGACACGTGGAAAATAGGGAGACTATATCTCCTTTGAAAACCTCCTTAATATATATTGATAAATAAAAATAATATTTCAGGTACTGTCTCTAGGATCATTCATGTTCGGCTATAATATAACTTAAACCACCTCAATCTGTGCAGGGTATCCATATCGATCCCTCACATACATCATAACATATCAAATAAAGCGCATCATAATCAGATCGTACAAATGGAAACACATCACCAATAAAAATCATCAGAAAACCAGGTTAATCATCGACACGTAAATCTCAGGTGTTTTCTTAGGCACCGTCCCTTGGATCAGTCCTGTCTCTTTCTTTCTCGCACCGGTCTGTATCCTCCGAATAATCATTGTGTCCAATACTATTATCGGTGGGCCTCATCCTCGCTAAGCTCACCTGATCACTATATACGGGAATCTTGCTCCTCGGTACCGTATCGGTTCCACCATGTATCCGTAATCCATTTCCCTTGCATCGATTAGGATATTATATCATGAATACAAGAAAACTCATGGTGGACGTCAAATCAGGAGAAAACCGCACTTTTGAAAACATATACAATGTTTTATAAATCATACCGCGACTTCTCAAAATCCATGGAAAATATCAAGTACTTAAGGACAAAATCCATAATCATCTTTGCCTCAATTGGGAAGAATCATATACGAATATCCATGATAATGGTATTCATATATCAATATTAATATCATCAAGTGTCATGCATACAAGCATGGATAACTAGAACACGAATAAGCACGGCCGTTTCTACTGTGTCATGACAATACTAATGATATGTAGTACAACATACGCGTCTGTGATTGTGCAATATGCCAATCATTAGTAGATGTGCAAGTGTTCTATCAAAGTGTGTTCATATGAGAATAGCTCTCGATTTTCTATCAGAAACATCAATATCATAATCATCAACAATGCATCATGCATCATCCTTCAGTTGAAGATTAATATTCAGATATATCAATAAATCACATTCATATAATAACATCGATATAACTAGAATGCTGTCGAGCATGGAGAGTCTATAGTGTCATGGCAGTACCAATGATGTGTTTGTATGGCATGCAGGTCTGTGATTATGCAACATAGCAATCATTGGTAATTGTGCAGTGTTCTATTAGTATATTCACGGTATAGTAAACAAAAACTAGCATATATATACTACGTAATCGAAGTGTGAGTGTAAAATAATCATAACGTGACAAGCATTAAACATAGATAATTAGAAATGTGCTATACGATTTAGTTTAATGTAGAATGAAACGTCTTTTTGGAAACAAGGAGGCTATGGTATTTTTTAAATAGATATAATTTGAAATTTCTAGCGCTTCCTTGACATTATCATTTAAAAGTAGGTAACGAATCGTTGATTTTTGAAAGGGTATAGCACTATCAATCATAATAATTTCCCAATCGGAATTTAGCAAGACTCTACGAGTCCATTAAAAATAAGCCGCAATCAGCGATCTATCCTCATAACATCCAGTACGGAACCTTCAACGTACGATGTCAACAATCTTCCAAACAATATAAGTGCGGACTTATAGTCGCGTACGGAACATACAATAATCATATATATACTCATATATAAATATATAGCCTACTAGTTTGAATTATACGCTAGTTACATAATCTACAAACTATAGAATAATTTATCTCTAAGTGTCCGGGTTACGTATAAACTCTTTCTATACTAAGTGTTCACTTGAATTATTTCGGAGGTTCTATATACCAGCCACCCGATTTTCCCTGTATATATAAATCTACTCACCAAAGTGTGCCACACTCTAGTCGATGTCGACGACCGTCCCACCCTTCCTTGCCATCTTAGAAGCCTACGCAATGGTCGATATAACCAAAGTAGTCATAAATATGCAAGTAAACTCCATTAAAACCAATTCAAATCTAAACAAACGAAATACGGCGAAAACATTAGCAAATTAGCAAAACTGTTAAAATTGCTGAAGGGCAGACGTCTGAACTTATACAAGGAAAACATCTGATCAAAAGATCACAGTTGCACAAAAATGCAGACATCTGAAGAAGGGGTCCCATACATCTGATCAAAAGGTTACATTCGTATAGAAAGAAAGCAGACGTCTAAAGAAGAGGTCCTAGACATCTGAAGAACAAATCTCAAGAAATCCAAATCAAAAGCAGATGTCTGGTGACTTGAGCATCAGACGTCTGCAAATCAACAATTAAAGGTTCACATATCATTAAAAAACGTCTGAAACTTTGGGGGATAGAAGTCTGAAGAAGGAAAAAGATGAAAAACATATACGAGACCGACGTCTGAAGCTTAAATGAGCAGACGTCTGAAGAAAGATTTTACTGAAACAAATTTGTAAAAACTGAAAAATAATAAAACCTTAAAAATCCAATCTTTTATACCAAAATACTCTCTACTTCCCTTAATAGGGTGTAATCACCAAGTAAACCATACTACTTCTCACCAATTACTAGTGGATCACTTCAAAAACCAACTACAAAGAATTCAACCCATAAAAATACAATTTTTTTTATATAGAAACTATATTTTTCCATGGCTAAACATATCAAAACTTATAGAACTCAAATAAAAGAGAGATTCTTACCACTTGAAGTGATTAAAAGTGAAGATCCAGGCTCTAGGGATGTCCACTTGAAGCTCTATGAAGTTGTAGTGGCCAAACTCGAAGTATAGACGGGTTTAGATAAAGAATTTGGTGGAGGAATTTGGGTTTTGAGAGTTTGGGAGTCGAGGAAAAATTTTGAGAGGATGAAGGAGTTCGGATACTTTTAGAGATGGAGATGAGATATTTGTTTAGAGGAGAGAAAAAGAAAATGGGAATTATAAGAGGATGAAAGAGTTTGTGGGTATCGGTGAGAGAATATGGGCTCTCTCTACCATAATAATATAAATCACACAAAAATACCATACCTTTCCCAAATATAAAATACTTATCATTTTCAAAATATCCCACATTTTCCAATTCCCAAAAATAAATATGCATACGGATGTCAATCCGGAAAAATCCAAATCCATACTCCGTATTATTTTCATAAACTCATTATATCTATATTTAAATTATAAAATAATATTTGTAATTTTCAAAAATGTTACAAATATACATTTGACTATTGCAATGGTTCACCTGTTATACACATACATGTTCATGTTATTGTATACTCTCGCGTTAATGCTTTATATATTCCAGTTCATGCTTTTGTTCTTGTATATATTATATACTGTATATTATTATTGTAGTGTCGCTTTGACGACTTGAGTATGCATGCTCAGATGAAGGACTGGAGTCAGCCCCAGAATAGGACCTGTCCTATTTCGATGAGATTGCAGAGATCTAGACCTGCGACGTTAGTTTTATCATTTCATTTGCTTTCATTAAAAGAACAATTGTTACCATTTTGTTGGTTATTTCTTTTGCTGTTTAAAGATTTTTATCCGTTGAACTTTTATTTGTTTAAATATAATAAAATAGTGACTGTTATTTCTCTTTACACTATGCTTGATTACTGCTTACCATGTAATGCTAGAAGCCGAAGTGTGATTATAACGGGATTTTTCCTTGACCGTAAGAATATGACTGGTCTCGTCATCTCTCGTATTCCATATTTTAGGAAGAGGGGCATGACACGTATACACTTATGTATCAAATACATAAAAGAGAGAGAGAGAGAGAGAGTATATGTATCAAATATATAAACAATAATATATATATATATATATATATATAGGGTGTGGATCCGTTATGGCAGCTTTTCGTTTTTAAATTCACGAAACTGAATAATAGCCGTTGGATCTACCCTTTACTTTCAGCGGCTCCAATTAAAACAAATTAATAAATCCATTAAATAATAAAGGAAATATTCCCTTACCAAATTTTTCTTATGTCCATGATTATATGATTCCAATCCTTGTGATTCTAATTAATATTACCCAAAATATTTTTAATGAACTCAAACATAAAATATCAAAATATCCAACAAATTCAATCCCCATGATTCTAAAACAATATTACCTAAAATATTCCATGATCTATATTATCCAAATAATTGAATAAAGATATGTATGGATCCCAAAAATTAGGTAAGAGAATATTTACTTTGTTATTTAATGGATTTATAAATTTATTTTAATCGGAGTCGTTGAAAGTAAAGGGTTGATCCAACGACTGTTATTCAGGTTCGTGAATTTAAAAACGCGAACCCATCCTAACGGATCTCTCTCTCTCTCTCTCTGTGTATATATATAAAGAGATAGACAAACAATGTATCATATACATAAATATATTATGTATCATATACATAATAATATATTAGTATCATATACAAATGAGAGAGATCGAGAGTGTGTGTATCATATACACAATAATAGCATCCATATCACATATATGGATATTAAATCAACACTTAACTTAATATTCCAGCTTAAAAATAAACCGGCTAGCATTATCATACGTCCGATTAAATCACGTGTATCAAAAACAAGTATATAATCGAACTCCCGTACGTATTCTCATACGCATGCCACATCATCATTTTGCCTGGACAGATACTTTCGTTGTGAGACTCTAAAGACCTGACAATACACTGGCAGCAGATTAAACATGATTATATCAGATTGAATCTGAAACACTTTCAGAACAATCCCCGCAGGTTAACCCACAAGCTCGTCAGCGGTATTAACTGCACGTAACGACTACCATTCAAAAGGTAGGTTGACAAGAAAACTCATCCGAACCCAATAAAACCTATCAGTGACAATTACCGTACAGTTCGGTTTATTCATTAAAAAGTATCGCTTACCAGGTCTAGAGGGTGGAAACTGTCAGACCCCCAATAAGACAATAAGCCATGTAGATATCAAACTCTTAACTATTCGAGATACAACTGATAGCATTTATTAGTTTATCTCAACTATCCTGGTCAGGGATTTTAGGTTATAGTCATATCATGCATAACACAACATCGACTCCCTACACCGGAAGAGTCGAATCCTCTCGACTGCTCATTACCTCTATGTTATTTGGGACTGTGGCCAATTAAAACATGTATGTACGGCTCTTTAAAGCGGTGGTTGGGTAATAATCAAAATACAGTGGGAATACACACAAGACGCTATGACGATCTCATATCAACGTACTGTTTTGTACCATTGTCACGATAGAACTGCTATCTGACAATTGGTATAGTACTATCTAAGCATTCTCGACGAGTCCATTCAATGTACTTATTCTCTAATAAGCACATGTATATAATATTTGGTGTCAAACACCAATAGCTGTTGGACCAGTTATCGTTCCGGCCGGGGTTAAAAAAACGTATACACTAGGCTGCTCTCAAGTATCAATACTCAGTCTCAATACTCCCACGACTAAACATATTTAAGGAAGTGCTTATGGACTACTCATGCCCCATCAACATGATTGAATCATAATCTTGGTATTCAAGCAAATATTTTAAGGGTTTTATCAATATGTATTAGCAATACTTAATATCAAGTAAAATATATACGCATGAATAATAAAGACAAATCAGATAGCATACTATCATGTCGGACAAGAATGTTCTATCCATATAAGTCCATCTACAATTACAATAATTGTATTAATCAGGGGATCTATATCCAACATATAAGTTGTTCAAAATATACACACATGCATCGCACGTACAAAATACGAGTCTATATATCTGAAGCAGAGCTTTTGCTCTACTTTTTAGGTCAAATTTTTAATCATCTTTATTTACTTATATGATTTATAATATATAAATTTTCTTGAAACGGTGCATTATTTATTTTTCAATAACCTGTGGATCTTCCATCCGCTTTCTATTAATTATCTTGTATATTTTCTCGCAGAAATTGAAAAAAAAATTATTTCTTTTGCAAAAAACCACAATTTGCTTTCCAATGAAATTTGGCATTTCTTCCAGATTTTCTTTTAGGAACTAACTACATTATTTTAAATTTTCCAATGAAATTCAGGCATGCCACAGTCTCCAGAAAGAAAATAAAGACAACTATAATAAGATAAAGGAAAGGAAATAATATCAACGTCTAGGTGGGGTACTTTGAGAAATAAATAAATATAAATCTTTTTTATAAAATATTGAAATTATTACAGGTCATAGATGGGTAAAATATCTCTACCAAACTATTACTTTTGATGATAAAACCAACGCCAATGGTACATGAGAGGTACAAAGGGTCGTAGAGTATGTGGGACCCACATAAGCTCCTAATTATTGAGACAAATCTTGTTCCTATTCTTTGGTTTCCACAAATTCCCAGGCACGAGGTGTGCATGCAACATAAAATATTTTAGAAATGCAAGATATATAATTTCACTTCTTCTGTAAATTAAAATATGTTATAAATTTTTGTAACTTAAAGAGTTTATAAGAGTATGTTCAAGTAAAAACGTTTTCATGCATATATATCACTGCAAGCGTTATCCCTTTATTTTGTCGAGTATCACCCGACGCAATAAATAGACACTCCACGAAGAAGCTTTATTTCGTCGGCCGATATCCAACGGAATAAATTACAACGGAATAAACTTATTTCGTCAGATGCATAATTTATTTCATCGGATACTTTATTTCGTCGGAATTTATCCGACGGAATAAGTTGGGAAAATCTCGGCAAACTTTCCCTGTACGCAACTTATTTCATCGGGTCTCTTCCGACGAAATAAGCTGCATACATAGAGAATAAAAAAGGAGCAGGTTTTGAGTAGTTTTCTATCATTTGATACAAATTCAATTCAATTACTAATATACAAACAATCACAATTCAATTCAATTCAATTACAAATTCAGTTAAATTCAATTCAATTACAAATTCATTCATATAATCTGCAAAACCTTAAAACGTAAAAACATACGAAATGGAGTGACTCGTCGATATGCACGTATTGCCTTTTTTCACTCCATCTCGAGCTCACTCAGTATCGTCGTCGTCCGGAAAGTCATGGAAATCGAGAAGGTACTGCAATATTATCAGTAGACAAGTATCAGTACACAATATTCTCGATAATTATACGAAAATTATATTGAAGCCAAGGATTATCAAATTTACATCCAGTACTTTCTTCCCTTGAGACCTCAAGCTCCGGATGATCTCTATCCTCGCCTCAAGAGCACCGTGGACTTCTTGTTCCGATATCCTCCTTTGTGAACCCGAAACCAACGAGAGTCCAGATGCATGAGGAGACGAGAAGCCGCGTGCTTGAGAACCCGTGATGGTATGAGAAGACGAGTCTGCTCCATAGAATACCGGAGTGGATGGAGATATAGATAGGGCCGTATAGGGCGCATGCGCGGGCTTCTGAACGAATATCCCTGCGTGTACATGAAGAGGATGCAAGTCCGGATCCTGATAGGCGTGATATACCGTGGGCGAAATGCCCTGGCCGTCCATATGAACTTTCCCGTGGCGATGCGGGTTGGGTTGCGGAATGACATCCTCGTTAATCTCATGAAACTTAACATGATAGGATCTCGTCCATTCACCTTAACAAAATCCGGCACCAGCTCTTCAATCTCTCTGCTCATCTCTTATTACATGAAATTACAGTATGAACCAAGTTAAGTCAATTATTGAAAATGAAATTAAGTAATTTAAATAACTAAAAGAAACCCGTATAGAACCATACTTATGTAATACTCAGTCGCCTCCTGTGAGCTGGGGAAACTGGAGTAACACACAAACCCCATACCATAAATGTCCACACGACTAGGCATTTCTCCCGTATGTCTCGCATGCCATTTAAACAAAAATTCGATTTAAATCAAGTTTACGAAATAGAAAAATTTAGAATATTTGATTTGTTCTTACATGAACAGCTCCATACTAGAAGTAGTTCATCCTTCCGTCCAACCAATGATTAGTGTTTGCAATCTGCGCCACTGATCCTCGCTCGCTCCTCGTCTGCCATTTAGATATGATGTAATATCTTATACTAATTGACAAATTAATATCTAATGCTTTTATAGTTTAAGCAATATACGTATCCTAAATTCATCCGAACTGAAGTGTTGAATCATGGCGGCCCAGTACTCGTCTGTCCAAGTCACGGGTTTTGCCACCCATTTTGCCTCATCGGTGGAAGCGTCTCTCCATTTCCTATGGACCTCGTGTTTATGATCACGCTAACTCCCCGGCATGCATATAAATAATCTCACAGGGACGATGTGTAGAGTTGCAGGAGAGTTGTTAATCCACTAGACAACGGTAAAGCGCACCTTCAAAGAAACACCAAAAAGGTATTAGCATCAAACATATATATGCAACATTAATAAAAGAATGCTTAATTAAATAATCTTACCAAAATCTCATCTAAGGCCGTTTACTTCTTGGCCTCCAGATCTTCCACCGACCAATCCACCGGTACATAATTGGTACCAATATTCACGCAATGCAGATTCGTTTTTGTTTATTGCAGATCGAGGCATAGAATTTTTTTAGCTGTTTTGCTCCGGACTCAATGAAATCACTAGTCGCCTACATATGCACCTTGATCTTTGGGTCTTCTGGTCCGCGATCCCAAATATTATGAGCCTTTATGGGGCCCCTTTTTCTTGGACCCTGACTGGACGAACTGGATGACATGTCCTCCTCATTCCGTCCACGTCCACGACCACGTCGCGAACTCATATCCTGAAAAATATTTAATACAATATACATATACAATAACAATTTGAAGAAACAGTAAAGCGAAATTATATAGTTGTAGATAATGTTTAATATTTCAGTTTGATCTATCAATACACTGTATCGGCTGTCAGGGGTAAAGATTCTGTTCCATAAAAATTTTATAACGCATAAACCCATGTGTTTATACTTTCATTCGTTTCGAAAACTTTTGGCAACACCTCCTCACTGGTCTCCAAGTATACTGCAATAGAAGGGATAATAATCATTTCAATGCTAAATTTCAACACTGAAATGATCACCCCCTCTATATTTGTACACGGAGTACCAGCAAAAAGACGCTTACGAAATTAATCTCGAAACGAATGAAAGCACAAATGCAGGGTGTATTTGCGTTATAATTTCTTAACTTGTCCACTCTGGACAAATGTATCAGTTATAGTACGACCAGTTTTCTCATCACATAAATTATATGGCGGTTGTCAGAAACAAATGATTAAACACTTAGTTTTGATAACCATCATGTAGTTTTATGTCACGATGAAAACCATTGTATATATAACTTATAGACGGAGTCTAAGGCACGTTTTGTTTTTCGAATATGAGATCCTCGATGATAACATGCAAACTTCATATCATCATCGAGTTTCATACACTTGGTATAAGAATTTCGTATTATTTTAGGGTTTAAAATTCAATTTCAAGTTTTTTGACAGTTTCTAATTCAACGTTTTGGATTTTTTAGGATTTTTAATAATTTGAAGTTTTTTATTGGTTCAATTTAAAGGTTCAATTTCAAGATTTTTTAGGGTTGATTTTTGGGGTTTGGGATTTATGTTTTCGGGTTTTGGTGTCAAATTAGGGTTCTTTCATTTTATCTCTATAATGAAATATCACCACATGATCAACAATTTTTACCACATGATCAACAATTTTTTCAACAAAATCACAAATTTCATGAACCTAATATTCAATTTTTTCCACATAATCAACAATTTTTTTAATATAATCATAAAGTTCATAAACTTAACAATCAATTTTTTCCACACCAAGAGAGAGAGAGAAAGTGGGACTTACTACGAGTAGAGGAGGCTGATGATGGTGGCGATTGTGGAGGCCGGCTACACTACGTGGACAACCATGCCTGAGAGAGAGAGAGAGAGAGAGAGAGAGTGTGTGTGTGTGAGAGAGAGAGAGAGAGAGAGAGAGAGCGAGCAGGGGCTTACGACGATTGTCGTCTTGGAGGAGGAGGAGGAGTAAGTGGAGGGAGTCGTCGTCTTGAAGGAGGAGGAGGAGGAGGGGGTCGGCGGCTTGGAGGAGGAAAGGGAGGCTGTCGGCAGCTTGGTGGGGGGATTGGGAGGGGGCTGTGCTTGGTGGAAGTGGAGGAAGAGGAGGGGGGTATGCTTTGGGAAGGAGCGGGCCGATCTTCGCCGACGATGGGAGGAGGAAAGGGTCTAGGCTCAGGGGATCGGCAGAGAAGGGGTTTTGGGATTTAGGAGTTTTTTTTTTTTTTTTTATGTTTGGGAAAAGGGGATCTGATATCAAACCCAAGCCTTTATATTTAATTGGGTTATTCTGTCGGGTCGTAGCCGAAGAAATAAACCACCCGACGAAAAGGGGATTTGATATCAACCCCAACACAATTTTTAAATAATTTCAGTGACATATTTGGTTTAGTGATGGTTTATTTTGTTGGATGATAGTCGACGAAATAAACCACCCAACGAGATAAGTGTGTTTTTTCTGTGTTTTTCTTGTAGTGTCTGAATTAAAACATGTGTATGCAAAAGGAACATTGAATTTTTAACCTTTGGCTTTTTGTCATCCGTAATTAGTTTTCAGTTAAAGTGCCGATAAAAATTGAAAAATCGACATATGACATCCGAAAAGAGACACCAGAGGTAAAAAGACCATGAGAAGACTTCAAATATTTTGCATTAGAATTGATAAGATAATGAATCTAAAACTTCTGATGAACTTCTTATATATAATATGCTAATCTTTCAAACTGAGAGGAAATTATAACTTGTATAAATTATCGAGAGCATTACAACAGATCCAGATAATTTTATCTAAACTATTCCATTAATTAATACGGGCTAATACTGATAGAACTTGATAACCTTTTTATGAGACGTATTGTGCTTTGCGGCTATTTTTTTGGATACAAATACAATTTAATTTTCTCTTAGAATCTTATTTTATTTTTTGACCTAAAAATTTACCAAATGCTTTTAAAGAAAATTTACCATTATTATATTTTCATGCTTTCGATAAATAAAATAAAAAATTCAAATATATTTGTGTACTTTATTGGGCCCATCCTTAATAGTGATTTTATCAAGTATCTCCTTCAAATGCTCCTGCCAATGAACCATACACTGATGGCATTTTCAAATCAATATTTAACCCGTTTTCAATACTCACCTGTATGGTTGCTTTGAAACAATTTATATTGTTCTTACTGTATCAAAACTTTAAAGTTATTATAAGTTCTAAGATGTTTACTTTTATTTTCAAACATTTCCATTATCTTAAATTAATATTATTTTTCATAATAATTATTAAGAATTATTCTTTTTGTTTGGCCAAGAAAGTAGCATCAGCCATGTGGTCACCAACCAACTTTACATATGGTAAGTTTTTAATTTATTTAAAACCGCATGGTGGTTTTTTGTCAAAAAAAAAATAAATCACATTGGGGTGTTCCGTAAAGGTGTGAAACCACACACGGTGCTTTTCGGTAAATATTCCTATTTAAAATCTCACTTTTTCCTACATTTTGATTCTTATCTTCAACAAATTTTTCATTTAGGTCACCCTTTTCTATCTATCTATCTAAATAAAGATAAAAAAGATAAATTTGTGGGGGGAAAATGATAATATTGTTTACTTTTCTTCTATTTGAAACTTTTTTAGAGCCAAAAACTCTCACCATGGAGACATATAGGAAAACCTAACCCAACTTCCCAAACTTCTCAATCAACAACTCTAGGATCGATGACAGCTGATAATCAGCCTTGTCGGACGTAATGAAACTCGATCATAGCCTGTAATTATCGTGGTTGTCGAGGGAACCCGGCAATTCTTCATCTCCGCTCTCTCCTCCAAGCCACTTCTCCTATCATTTCATTCATCTTCGAAACTAAATCATCAGAATCCCAATCCATAAACACCTTCCGGCGTCTTAATATCATAGTGTTCCTTCTAATAACCTCTCCGGAGGTTTATGGCTATTTTGAAATCAGGTTCAGCATTTT
Source organism: Agapanthus africanus (assembly GCA_030015575.1). Classification (NCBI taxonomy): domain Eukaryota; kingdom Viridiplantae; phylum Streptophyta; class Magnoliopsida; order Asparagales; family Amaryllidaceae; genus Agapanthus; species Agapanthus africanus. Next base: position 42,598,701 of record JASDDO010000010.1, read on the forward strand.
TCAATCGGTTAGAATTTTGGAGAATCTTTCTTAGACGTCTGAACAAGAAAGGTTCAGACGTCTGCCTATGCACAAGCATCAAACCAGTGGAAAAGCAGATGTCTGAAGGCAAACCGACAGATGTCTGGGCCAAAACCAGAGCATCGGCATGTTAGTTATATGTATGCTCTAGAGGCCATTATTGTACATGTGATGTATATTATAATAGATGCTTGGATATATATAGAGAGGACTTTCTTGCTCGACATGATAGTATGCTATCTGGTTGCTCTTTGTCTTAACATATATACTTGTATTGTGATACAGTCTTGCTCTCACATGTTGATAAAACCCTTAGGATGTGTACTTGACTACTAGGACTATGATGGAGATCATACTAGTGGGGATAGGGTAGTCTACAGGTACATCCTATAATTGTTCCTAATCGAGAGTGTATCGAGACAGAGCATCGATATTCCAGAGTAGACTAGCACATACGCTTTTTGACCCATATAATGGGCAATGGATAATCCCACATTCATTGGTGTTTGACATCAAAGATGGTATACGGGTGCTCAATGGAGACTGGGTACACTAAACGGACTCGCCGAGAACTCGTAGTTGGTATTATACTGCCACGACCTAAAATTTGGCCCATGACCGGCACTTAAACCACGTGACGTCTACAGGTGTAACGCAATTTAAGTAAGCCGAAAACCCAGAAATCTAAACCATCAAAACTAGTAAGTGATAAAAACATTGTTGAAAACATTTGAAAATCTCAAGTAAAAATCTTTAAACTTAAGTTTATTTTCTTGAAAATTTCGGCAGCACCTTCTTTATAAAAACTAGCCCTGAAACGGATACAAACATAAGATATAAGTAAAACAACATATGATATAAATAACGTATCTCCAAACGGGAGCAAATCACGCCCAAAAGAGGAAACAACCACCACAAGTATAAAATACGACGCCGTAGCGAAGACATAGACAATATAAAGTGAAAACAGCATAAGAGATAAAACTGCATAATAAAAGCCGGCTCACACGAGCACGACACCCAGAGTCACAAAATATACAATATCGTCCTCACAACTCGTCTCTAAGTCAATACATGAAATGGTAGATAGAGAGTACTAGATACAACGAGAGATATACAATGAATGTAAACGGATAGCCGCAAAACCCACTTATAGAAAAACGGCTCACAGCCAACCGTAGCGTTATCCGCTGCAAAAAAATATAATAAGATAGCGCTGCCGCGACTACCTTGAGAGTCAACCTGCAAAACACTGTGGCAAAACGGGGGTGAGTTGCTAATTCGTGAATAGTAAGTAACATCATACAGGTAATCGCAGGTATGCACGTACTGCGATACTCTATCACATGCAATCTGATAGTATCAACATGGTAATCTGGATATGCAACAATCATGAAAGGTACTCTATCAGGTACTACAAATACATGAAGCAATGCATATCGAATGAATGCGGAGTATGGGATAAAATATATCATCATCAATGAATCATCATCGTGGAAAAACCGGTATCCATCAACGACACCCCAAATCCTAATACCTTAGGCGCCGTCACTCTGATCGGCCCTCATATCCTGTAAATCTCACGGAACCTGAGTGCCCAATATCGGCACTCGAAAACATCATGAAATACTCGTGTCCAACATCGACATGCAAATCTACATATATCGGGCTCCGTCAGTCCGGATCGGCCCACAGGCTCCGTCAGTCCGGATCGGCCCATATCCATCTCTCGACTCCGGTCGGTATCCTCCGGATAACCGTCAGGTCCAACCAATCACCGGTAGGTAGTAATCTCTCTATCAGGCTCACCGTCTACTGCACAACATCCCTTTCTTGCCCCGGGGTACCATACCGGGTCATCATGAACCCGCAAACGGATCATCCAGCTCCTCGAATTGGGTTTCTATCACACGTCTCAAAATCGAGAAAACTCATGGTCTACGCACTGAAATATCATATCAAGAGAAACCGGGTTTTCAAAACAATGCATATTTTCTTAAAATAATACCATGGTTCTCAAATCCATAAATCACATGAAATTCGTATCTCAATGCATAAATCCATGAAATGTGATGTATGCAACATAAAACCGTAATACGAGCATATCAAGGGAAAACCGCTATTTTAAATGAATCCACTTTTTAAATATATCATGCGGTTCCCTATTTCTTTAAAACCAAATCCAACATCATCTAAAGGTGCACATGTAGCTATAGCAAGTATGGGTGTATACATGTAAGTAAGTATGCACGATGTGTTTCGTATGCGCAATAGAATAAGAATCAATGTGGCAATATCAATAACAATACAATACTGTATATGTGTATAGGTTGTGCGTGTCATAGCAATTACTGACGGTGTAAGTGTAGCATACAATTTAGAGCTCATGCAATTTGAACCGTCAGTAATGGTGCACTGCCCACTAGGTATTAAGTCAAGGCACAACAAGTAATGGTATGTAATGATGCTCATGCACATCCAACATATATGAATATAAACATGCGGTTATAATATCCTATCAAGCCCTAACACATAACGCCATATGGGCGATTTCCCCGTAGATGTTAAATCTACTCACCTGTGATCTCGAGCTAAGTAAATCCGACCACCTGTTTCCCTTTCTTCGCAGCATCCGAAGTCTCCGCACTTGCCCCTAAAATCACACAAACATAGCAAGTACACTTAGAAATCGACCCATAATACGCACAATTACGCTTAAATCGACGCACCGACTCCAACAACCTCTCAAGTATTCGCTTAGTGGCTAACATGTATGGCGACATCACCAAAACAAACCCATGACAGCAAGCTACCCGAAATACTAAAACTATGTCGGATCAATCGTAACGCTCGTCGTCGAAACACTAAAAACTAGCTAATCGATCCTATATTTTACATACTATCAAAATACAAAAATCTAGCAGTACCAAACACCCTAAAACAACAGCAGATAGCTACCCATAAAAACACAGCACCCCGGTCCCCTCCTCGGCCGAGCTCGCCGGATTTTCATCGAATGTCGCCGGTTGAACAGTGTCAGGTGGGGCTCGTGTTTCAGGTGTATACTCAGGGTTGTTCCCCTCCGAATGGCGGCCAAGACAGGGACATCTTACCTGAGATTCGGGGCAGATGCTATTTGGTTTTATCCGTCCACCTCTCCGAAGATGCCAAGTTGATTTATGGCACCGTGTATCGAAGATTTAGACGGATGCGGCCGATGTAGCAGACTTCGTCAGATTCCCCCTCGCATGAGTGGCTTTTGATTGTGAGGACGCTCTTCCCTGCAGGCGCAAGCCCCTGCAGTTAATTACGCTACCGCATCGCAGTAACAACTTTCTCCTTCTCCAGAATTTCACTTCGTGTCGTGGGTGTTTGTTTTGTTTGTAGCTGCCCGTGGATTGTATACGGAAACTAATTTATGTCGCCGCCCGTAGGACGTGGATTAGTCCAAATCCGTATTTTCTTAGATTTGGGTTTGGGGTTTTGGTTTGAGAATACGTTGCCATATTTGAGGCTAAGATCAACTCAAACGTTTGTTAAGGATACGTTAGTCTAATTTGAGACTAAGATCAACTTAATGAGATCGTTTAGATCCGATAAAAGAGCATTTAGGGGCTCTATTGTTCCAGTTTAGGGACATAGTGGTCCATCTCCAGTTTAGGGACATGGTGGTCCATGTTATTTGTGGCCGTCGGGACCCGTCATCTCTCTGACGTCGTTGAAGGATTACAACGATAGGTGTCAGAGGAGTTCGGAGATGTACCCTTGAACCAAAGTCGATTGGGGGATCTATAGTCCAATTTGGGACTAAAGTCTGTTTGAAGGTTTAAGCATACGTTAGCCGTATTTGAGGCTAGGATCAACTTAAACGGGATCGTTTAGATCTGACAAAAGAGCATTTGGGGGCTCTATTGTTCCAGTTTAGGAATATAGTGGTCCATCTCCAGTTTAGGGACATAGTGGTCCATATTCCAGTTTCGAGATGTGGGGGTCCATTTTATTTATGGCCGTCGGGTCCTGTCGCTTCTCTGACGTCGTTGAAGGATTACAACGATAGGTGTCAGAGGAGTTCGAAGATGTACCCTTGAACCGGATGTAAATTGATTTAAGAGAGCAGCCATGCTCAGTCAATTTAATTTGAGGACTTATGGCCATGATTGGGCTAAGTCCAGTTGAAGATGTTCGACGTTTTTTTTTTATTTTTGGCCTATTGGACCTGTGCTAGGGCTTTTCTCCTTTTTAATAATGCACTGCATTTTATTCTGGCCTGCTAAGACTTTTTGATTTGGGCTCAGTCCCTTTGTAAATGATGCAGAGCATCTGTTTTGGGCTCTGCCCCATTTTTTTAAAAATAATGCATTGCATTTTATTAGGCCTGTTAGGCCTTTTTTAAATTGGGCTTGGCCCTTCTCTAAATAATGCAGTGCATTAATTACTTGACAGTGGCTTGTCAGGCGCTTTGTGCCAATTATTGAGCGCAAGCGCTTGTGGTAGTGACACGTGTCACGCTCTGGTGAGCGCAAGCGCAACAGCGCGGTACGTTGCACTGTTGCGCTACTGACACAGGACGTGCTCTGGTGAGTTGCGCCAACTTTAAAGAGCAATGCTCTATTTTTAAAAGCACATAGCGCAAGTGGTTATGGTACTGACACGTGGCGCTCTCTGGTAGCTTGCGCCAACCCAGGAGCGCAACAGTGCAGTTTTTGCAAGTGCAAGGCACTGTTTCAATAACTTGATCCAATTTTGGATTCAAGAAAAGAATCTTTAAATTTCCAGAACCAATGGTTCACAAAAAAAGTGCAAGGCACTGTTATTATTTATTTATTTTTTATTGAAAATCATTGATCTTGTTCTTAGATCAATGATCTATTCAGAAGAAATTCTTCTTTTTTATAAAGGTTTTTACCTTTTTTCTCCTCTTGAGTTCTTCCCACAATTTTTCAGAGCTCTCTCTATTCTCTGTGGTGTTCTTTTTTGATCTTGATGTTCCTCCTTTTTTGAATTGGGGTCTAGGGCCTTTATATAGTGCCCATTAATTTATTAAATTTGTTAAAGAGATCATTCTCTGAGTGATTTGGGGAATTTTCCCCACCGTTGGATCTTTGATCTAAGGGCTTCTGTTTTACAGAAGACAATCTTCTTGTTTTAACAAGAACAGAAAGATCTTACTGGAATTTTAATTCTGTTTGGCGCAAGCGCACCAGTGCTTGACACGTGTCGCGCATCGCAACTGTGTTTGCGCAACTGCGCTGACACGTGTCGCGCAGCGCACAGCGCAGCGTAACTGCGCTTGCGGAACTGCGCTGACACGAGTCGCGCAGCGCTTGCGCAACTGCGCTGACACGAGTCGCGCAGCGCAATTGCGCTGACACGTGTCGCGCAGAGCAGCGCTTGCACAACTGAAGCGTTGCTTCCTTTAATTTTGTTTTAAATAGAGCCTTTCTCTGATTGGGCGTGCTGCCTTGGACGCTGCGTTGACGTATCAGCTTTTGACACGTGGCGCGTTGCGCACAGCGCAAGGGATTTGAAGCGTTGCTTCAATTTTTGAAATTTTGAAATTCAAACAGAGCTGTGCTCTGATTAGGGGAAACAAATGCCCCCCACCGTTGCGCTCACGTGGCGCACACGTGAGTGCAGCGGTGGCATGATCTTGGCGTTGGATCAACTGGTGAGTTGAAAGGGCGCAGGCGCCTATAAATAGGACCCTTGGTCCTTAGTAAATGTTTTACCATTTTCAAGAATCTTGATTTTCAGAGCCTTGCTCTTGCTTTTGAGAACTTTTAGAGCCTTGCTCTCGTTTCTTTTTAAGAACTCCAGAGTTCAGAGTTCAGATTTTAGATCATCTTAGGTAAAATTTAACTTAACTTAAATTAAATTAAATTAAATTTAATCAACAGAGCCTTGCTCTTATAGATCTTTGATCTAAAGAAAACCCCTTTGGGGTTTCATCAACAGAGCCTTGCTCTCAAGAGTTCATAGATCTACAGAGATCTTGTTTCATGGGTTTTAACCCATGAACAGAGCTTTGCTCTTGGATCAAATGTAGATCTTTTTGATATGAAAATGAAGAACTCCTAAGAGTTTTCATGGATCTTTAAGATCCCAAAATTTTTAATCTTTAGGAGTTTAAAGAAATTTTTTCTTTTACTAGATTTTCTCATCATTATCACAGAGCTAGGCTCTTTTAAGGAATTTTATTCTCTTGAGACCAGAGTTTGACAAGTGTCACTCTGTGACAGAGCTTTGCTCTGAAAGAGAAGATTTTATCCTTGTCTCTAGGGATTTTTATTAATGAGAATATTCTCTTGGGGATTAATTGACAGTCTCATCCAATGATGGGGTTGTCTTATTAACTGATGCACTGTCAACCAGATTTTGTGGGTCCTTATTTAGTCCCCTACCCACTGCATTGCAATGTAGTATAAATTTTAAAATGCCAAGCGTTGGAACTACAACACTGGCGGCTACTTTTTGTCCCTCTACAGGAAAAATGCCTGCTGACCTATCATTCCCGTTCGTTCACTCGGAGGGAGGTTTTCCTCAGGCACCAGTGGACAGAGAGGTTCTCACTCTCATCAAGGATCATGACCCCGAGCACAAGAACCTTCACCTGTGGGGTAGGTGGTATAACGATATCATCCAGGGTCGCCGAAGCTTCGGTTTCGCTACGCCGTCCGAGCCCATATTTTCGATCCCCTATGCGGATGAACCCCCGGTGAAGTATGCCGTGGAGGTCAAAAATTGGAATTCGGATGACCTCCTCCAGCCTGCAATTGGTGCTATTCTCGTGCAGCCGCCGCCGGCAATAGACATTTTAGGGAGGCGAATCTGTCAGGGTGAAGCACGCCCTTGGGGACAGACCTATAACATTGGATTGATCCCGCGACCGCCCGCCGGATATTTGCAGTGGGCCTGGTACATCTTATCGGCGAAAAGGACTCACCTGATGAAGATTGGTTTGTATTCGGCCATCTACGTCTCGCTTTTTGAGTATCCCTCTCCTCCAACGTGGTGGATTAAGGCTTTTATCGAACAATGGAATATCCCCACCCACACTTTCCCGACGACGGACAGGGAAGTCTCTATCTCTTTGAAGGAGTTTGCTGAAATCTTGGGTCTGCCGATGAGGGGGAGCATTACGAGGAGCTACTTCCTCCTGACGAATACGTCTTTGCCACCAAGCCGCTAGTGTTTGATCTGACTCCGGAGAACGCTATTCAGCACCAGTTTCCGGGCTTGGTGAAGGTGCTGGACATCTATGAAGGGCTCTATCTGGAATTAGGCGTTCGGGGAGTCAGTTTCGCAGATTTTATCGCCCGCTTCATTCGACCGGAGTTTTTATCGGAGTGGAGCGAGAAGTTCGCCCAGCTTGATGACCCTTTTGGCTTCGGCTTGGACCGTCGACCCACATCGGAGAATGATCAAAAGGACTTTTATCTCCTCGGCGCTGCCGTCATGCCCCTGTCAGAAATCGCCGTCCCGGGCATGGATGAGGAGACCTTTTTTGTAGGGTTCCTGGGATTGTGGCTGTGCAGCTTTGCGCTCCCCATGAACCCGCGCCACATGCGGCCATCCGTTTTCTACCCAGCGCATCAGATGGTAGTTGGTCTGCAGTTGACAGTAGGAATCTCCGGGATGGCTCACCTTTATAATGGACTTAGCGTAGCGGCGGACGCTAATGAGCCTGGGGTGTAGCCTGCTAACTTCCTGATGCACTACTTCACCTCTTGGATGGAAATGCATGTGCACGGGGTATTCGGCGCCCATAAGATCCCTCCATTTTTTGAGAAGTGCAGACTCCCAAGAGTCATGCGGTTGGTCGGCGCTTTGATCGTGGTTGCACCTCCGCGGGAGGCTAGGGGGCTGCTCCTTCATCCACACCTGGTCAGAGCGAAGGTTTCTTTTTTGGATAAAGTCATAACCATAGGCTCAGAGACCTCCAAGTCGGTGACGGCGCTGCATGACGACTTTAAGGACGGAGCTTCCATATTGAAAGCTCGGGAGATCCTCCACCTCTACTCCATTCAGCCGGGTTACTTAGTGTTTAGGCAGAATGAGACGGCGCTCTTCATGAGGTATAACCCTCACCGGTTCGCTCAGCAATCGAGCTATCACCAGGGGATCCCGATGGAAGCGTTCTTGGAAGAGCCCGTGGCCAGTCGAGAGGGGATAAGGAGTACGATGCACCATTTCATGCGACTTAACACGGGCTCCTATTTCTTCATCAGCGAGCCGAGCTGCGTCCCCAAGGTCCTCAATGCATATGTGGCTTGGTACGCGCATGCAATGGATCCAGTTATCCTTATAGAGAAACGCATGCTGGTTGACCGCAAGGGTGCGTCTCCCGGCGGCGATCTCAAAGATCCTTTGAAGCCAAGGACTCCGGTCATTCCTCCGCTGAAAGATGCCGGAACCGTGCCACCGCGCGTGTTGAGCCCTCCGTGCGGATTGCCGCTCCGTGACACTGTGGATGCACCACCAGCGCCCCGTGCTCCAGTGGAGACGGTAGAAGTGGTTTCGCCGGAGTCCGGCGTGGGCGCGGATATCGTGACCCGCCGCCCTAAGGTGCCTGCAAAGCGCAAGTCAATCTCGGGTGCACCCAGGGCTGGTGGGCAGAAGAGGAAGAAGAAGTCGCTCCTCTCTCTCGATGTTATCCCCGGTTTAGAGCCTCAGGCCCCTCTTACCGAAGGTATAAGCGAGTATGGCCTCTCGGTAGATCCAGCAGACACCGATCTGGCGGCCGCCATTGCGGCACCTGAGCGATCGGCCAGACTCGAAGCGTGGTTGGACAAACTCGCTCGAGCAGGTAATCATTAGCTGCACTCTTTGTCATTTTATCGCATTCTTATCATTATCTTTGACTAATGCTTTTCCCCCCTTTTTTTAATAGGTGTCACTACTGAAGAAGCCATCGCTGCCTCTTTAAAAACCTTCTAGGAGGAGGAAAAGAAGCGCGCTTTAATAGGCATTGGTATGTCTCGCCTCATTAAGTTTTTGTCCTCTTTTCTGATGGCCAACCAAACCTTCTTCCTTTGTCTCTTTGCAGGGGCTGCGCCAGTTGATGCAGGAACTCTCCCCGGGCCCGCTGCTGAAGTCCCAGTCTCTTCGGGGCTGCCGCGAGAGCCTCAACTCGACAAGTCGACAAGGGATGCCTTGAATAATTTGGAGGCATCTCTGTTCACAGACGATGACGTCTCAATGAAGGAGGCTTTGAAGAGGTCTGTCTCAATGATGAGGCCACGGGAGGTGGACTCATATCGATGGAGGAGGGAGATGCCTCTGTTTCAGCTGGTGGCTCATCAGGTGAATTTTGAGTTACTGTCCTTTTTTTATCTTGCAATCCTTTCTGACAAGTTTATCTTTGTTTTTATCGTAGGTGCGGCCAGTGCCGATGCTCCATTGCTCGAGGGAGCGCCGTCAACTACTGCCTTGGCGGTGGTCACCTCTCAGCCTTCTCTTGTACCATCGCAGATGTTGGAAGGTATGGATTTGCAACCCATTAGTTTTATCTTTCAGCCGCATAATTTATGTACTAATTTCGTACTATTGCGTCTTTTTAGGAGTGCTCTGTGATCATCTCTATCAGGTGTTGCGCCCGCACTTCTCTTTCTCATCCGAACTCGCTTCTTCCTTCGGTGGCGCTGGTGAGTATAGTTTCCAACTGATGTCTTTCTTTTTTCATTAATGGAATTATTTCTGACCTTCCCTCGTCCTGATTGTAGTGCTACAAATCGAAGGAGGGGATGAAAGATCGGTCGCGCCACCGGCCCTCCCGGCCTTGCCACCTGCTGCAGCTGGTATAGTAAACTATCGCATCGATGACTTTTTTTTTGTATTTCTTGAACCGTCATCTAATTATATTTTGTTCTTTTAGCTGTCATTCCGATCCCAGCGCCCATTGAGTCTCGCGTTATAATGCCGGCATGCCCTTTCCTGAGACGTCCGTCTTCAAAGGGTGCTGTAATGAGCTTGGGCATGCTGAGCGGATACGTCGAGGAGCTTGACGCAGACGCTCTCCCATCTGCTGCGGATTTCACTGCGGAGGTTAACCCGATGTTGGCGGTGCTTGTGACTTTTCATGATGGAGGCGTCGTCGAGCTTTGGGTTAATCACTGCAGGGAAATCGAGGTCCGTCTGCATCAATCGGAGTTTATGCCCCCTGCTCCCGAGATCTTAACCGCAAGCAATCAAAGAGCAGCATGGATTGAGCAAAGCGCTTCTTATTTCCGTCATTTGGAACAAGAAGCGGCCTTAAGGCTGAGGGAATACCTGGAGACCTCAAGTGAGACGGCACGTCTGCGTGCTGAGGTTGAGGCGAACGCTGCCCTGGTGAAGGCTATCTTCGAGGGCCTTCTGGAGCGTATCTCTAATGGGCTAACACTGAAGCGGAAGCTCGATGCCGCCGAGCGTGATGCCCAAGGCCGCGAAACAGCTCAGCAGGCTGTTGGGGAGCAGCTTGCATCCTTCTTGCAGTAGCGGGCTCAAGTGGAAGTAGAACTGGCGGTGACGGCCGATCAGGAAAAAGCGTGGAAGGAAGTGCGCGAACAACTGATAGGGCTACTTAAGACGCTTCCTTCCCAATAGTTGCCCTTGTATCAATATACTTGTAAAAATTTTCTTTTTCGAATAAGATGTATCCATTCTTTATTCTTTTGTACGATTCACCTTGTACTTGATTGAATTAATAAAGATACACATTTTTTCTTTGCAATGTCTTGTACTATTTCTTTTCTTTCTCCCTTCTCTTATTATCAGCATGCTTTCTTGATAAACATGGTTGACAGATAATAGAGTAAGCATCTTGGTTTCTTCAAGAGATAGCGATGGCTTAGGCCGCAGGTTCAGATCTGCCGCCTAAGACTTTTCAACTCTATGTGCCGTGAGAGTCTCATAGAGACTTTTCTCCTTACGGATCGAGAGGATCTCGTAGGTGGATTTTCTCCTTAGGAATCGTGAGGATTCCTAAGTGCGTTTTCTCTTATAAGTCGTAAGGATCTTATAAGAGAATTTTCCCTCTTAAGAGTCGAGAGGACCCGTAAGCGGTTGTTTCTCTCTTTGTCGAGATTCGACTTTGGAGTGTGAGACCCGTGAATAGTATACAAGAGACCGTTTTAGGCCGACTTGCAGGGTCCTAGTGCTTAGGAAACAAGCTTTTTAATCCCTGCTGCCTAAGGCTTTATCTTACGAGTCGAGCCGTATCGAGAAGTTCTCGCAAAGACATCAATTTCATTACAAGACAAGACGAATGGAGCATTTCTCGCAAGAATATCCTAATGTCACAGTTAACCTCTGCTCTTTACGACAGAAGTCCGTTAGGGTCTGTGGTACTTAGGGTTTTGGCCGTCGTACCGTCGCATCAGCTGATATATTTCTCGATAGGCAATCGTGTTGTTCGAGTAGCCCTGCGACTGCCGTGTCTCTGATCCCTTCGGGGGCTGGACAAGACGTCTTCAAGCAATCCTCCTTGGCAGTTTGACCGTCGGAAGAGCAAGCGTTAGGAATTTTGCCATGCCGCTTTTTACTTGAGGTTAGGCTCATTTTGGATAGCCCCGATGAGTCATAACCACTCCGCGCTGGTGTAGGATGATCTCCGATAGTCTTTCAGGTTTTATGTGAGTTGCCGTCAAGACCCTGAAGTTAGGGATCTTGCTTTTGCTCCGTTTGTTGACATCGCGTCTGCTGTATCGAGATGAATGTCGCGGTTGTCTCTAGGTTGCTGGTGAACCGTCGAGGTTTGGAACTAGGGATTTTGCCGTGGCTCCGTTAGTTTGATTGTCGCGTCTGAACCTTGCTGGAGGAAGAATGCTGGGGTGACATCTCGTCTGTTGTATCGAGACGAACGTCGCGGTTGTCTCTAGGTTGCTGCTGAACCGTTGAGGTTTGGAACTAGGGATTTTGCCGTGGCTCCGTTTGTTTGATTGTCGCGTCTGAACCTTGCTGGAGGAAGAACGCTGGGGTGACATCTCGTCTGCTGTATCGAGACGAACGTCACGGTTGTCTTTAGGTTGCTGGTGAATCGTCGAGGTTTGGAACTAGGGATTTTTCCGTAGCTCCGTTGTTTGATTGTCGCGTCTGAACCCTGCTGGAGGAAGAATGCTAGGGTGACATCTCGTCTGCTGTATCGAGACGAACGTCGAGGTGGTGACCACTCCGCGCTAGTGTGGGATGATCTCCGATAGTCTTTCAGGTTTTATATGAGTTGCCTTCAAGACCCTGAAGCTAGGAATTTGGCCTTCTCTTCGTTTGCTTTGGCACGTCCGAATCCTGTTGGAGGAAGGGTGCTGTAGTGACATCTTGTCTACTGTATCGAGACGAACGTCGAGGTGGTGACCGCTCCGCGCTGGTGTGGGATGATCTCCGATAGTCTTTCAGGTTTTATATGAGTTACCGTCAAGACCCTGAAGTTAGGAATTTGTCCTTTGCTTCGTTTGGCGGCATTGCATCTGCTGTATCGAGACGAGTGTCGCAGTTGTCTCTAGGTTGTTGGTGAACCGTCGAGACTTGGCTCTCTTTCGGATGGAGCCTGGTGGGAAGGTATGGTTCCCTTTTTGTTTGTGCCCCTGGATTGTATACAGGGATCGATATAATCTCACCTGTAGGGCAAGGGTTTCTTTCATTTTTTATATTATTATTTTATTTCTGCGATGCTCTATCATTTCAGCTTTTATATCGCGAAGGTCGCGATTGCCCAATCATTTCGGCTATTTTTCGCGGTGCCCAATCATTTCAGTTCTTTATTTTATTTTTACTCGCAGCTTTTTATTGCGAGTTGCCTAATCATTTCGGCTTTTTATTTTATTTTTACTCGCTGCTTTTTATTGCGAGTTGCCCAATCATTTCGGCTTTTTATTTATTTTTACTCGCTGCTTTTTATTGCGAGTTGCCCAATCATTTCGGCTTTTTATTTTATTTTTACTCGCTGCTTTTTATTGCGAGTTGCCCAATCATTTCGACTGTTTTTGTATGCATACATTTTTACTTGCTGATTTTGTCTGCAAGTTGCCCCATCATTTCGGCTATTTCATATGCATTTTTAGCTCGCTGATTTTTTTATCGTGAGTGTGGAACTCGGAATCTGACGCCAATCTCAGCATCAGCATCGCTACAACTGGAATATTGCCAGGAGCGAATCATCATTTGCCATGAAAGGGCTTGGGATTTGATACCGGTTTTAGGTATTAGCATCGCTACAACTGGGATATTGCAAGGAGCGAATCATTATTTGCTTCTGTCGATGTCGAACAAAGGTGGCTTAGCGAACAGGATTAGGATCCCATCGACTAAGGCTTTTAACTTCATGAGCCGTAAGGGTCTCACAAAGGTATTTCTCCCTACGAGTCGTGAGGATCTCGTAGGTGTGTTTTCTCCTTAAGAATCGTGAGGATTCCTAAGTGTATGTTCCCCTGTAAGTCGTAAGGATCTTACAAAAAGGGTTTTCTCCTTATAAGTCGAGAGGACTTATAAGGGTTGTTCACCATATGGACATATCCCTAGTCACGGATGGGACTTGGTTAGGGAAATGTTTATTCGCGCCCGTGGATTGTATACAAGGGTCAGTATTGGGCCACTTGTAGGAAAATATTGAAGGTTAGGGGGGTGCTTAAGAACAGGTTCAGGTCCCTGTAACTTAAGACTTTTGAATCTTATGAGCCGTGAGGGTCTCATAAGAGGGTCCTTACGGGTCGTGAGGATCTCGCAAGTGTAATTTCTCCTTAGGAGTCGTGGGGATTCCTAAGTGTGTTGCTTCCTTTGTGAGTCGTAAGGATCTCACGCGGGTGGTTTCTCCTCACAAGGTCGAGAGGACTTTGCAAGTGTCCTTTAACGAGGTTGCTCCCTTTCGGGTTTTCACAAACACTTGCCGGTAGCCTTGCTGTTTTTACTCACGGAGCCCTCCCGGGTTTTCATCCGTGCCCATTTTGCTTATGGACATACCCTTTTTTTTTAAACGAGTCCGCGCCCTTTCGGGTTTTCAAAAACATCGCCGGTAGTCCTGCTGTTTTTACTCATGGCGCCCTTTCGGGTTTTCATCCTTGCCCATTTTGCTTATGGACGTACCGTTTTTTTTACGAGTCTGCGCCCTTTCGGGTTTTCACAAACATCGCCGGTAGTCCTGCTGTTTCTACTCACGGTGCCCTTTCGGGTTTTTATCCGTGCCCATTTTGCTTATGGACGTACCCTTTTTTTTACTACCACGTCAGCCTGAAGATGCCGTGGGTTGGTAGCAGTTTAACGACGTTTCGGTCATCAGCCAGTTTTAGGACATAGTGGTCCATCGTTAGTTTAACGACGTTTCGATCATCAGCCAGTTTTAGGACATAGTGGTCCATCGTTAGTTTAACGACATTTCGGTCTATCGTTACCATATTTGAGACGAGTTTCTAGTTTACAGACTTTTTGGTCCATGGGGCTTCCTCTATGAAAGAGCACGATGCCCCCGGCATGTCCATCTTTTTCGGAGCATGTGGTTGTGGTGGGTTCACCTTCCATTTTTTCGGACAGCGCGAACTTGCCCTGTTGGTACTGGTCTTCAATCCAGTTTTTGAAGACGTAGCAGTTGTCGATCGGATGGCCCAATACTTGGTGGTAAGGGCAGGAATTAGAATTATTGACATCATTCAGTTGTAGCTGGTGTTTCGGCTCCGGTAGAGTGATAAGCCTGTTGCGCACTGCTAGTTCGAACAGCCTCCTTATTTCATCCCGAGGAAATGAGTAAGGACGTTTCAACTTCTCATAGAAGGGTTGCCGCTTGTTGCTTTGGCGAACAACCAGTCTAGGGCCACTCGATTGTTGTTGAGCGTTGGCGACGAAGGCCGTCATTCCCTTCCCTTTATCCTTTTTGTTCGATCCCTTGTTTGTGGGTCCGAGATTCTTTCCGGGTAGCGTGCGATTGCACGACTGAATGTTCTTGCAACTCCTCAATTCTTTCGTTTCAGAGATGGATTCCTTGAAGAGAGGACCGTGGGCTAATTTTTCGTCGGAGTCGCTCCCGAATGTGAGAACTCGCGATCCCCCGGGATCAACCCTATGACAATTGCTGGCAATTCTTTTACGCTCATCTGTCGCATTTTTCCGCTGTCTACGAGCTTCATACTTTGTCCTGTTGAAGTGTTGCCTGTGAGCGACATACCCTTGCCACCAACACTTAAAGGATTTGCAGTCTTCAGTAGGATGTGCGATCTTCTGATGATATAAGCAGAAGTTAGGATGTACTCCGCTTCATCAAGATGTATACCGCCAGGAGAATTTTCTCTGAAAGAGGGCAGCTTCATCCCCATCGATATGTCTTTGGCGAATCGTTTCCTTGTCTTGATCCTGCTTTCATTTGCGTCGGATGTACTTTGATCCGGTGGGAGTGTTTCGACCCTTTCATCTAGTTGCCGACATTTGGCTTTCTCGAATATGGCCATCTCGCGCTCTCGATCAGCTTTTCTTTTAAGACGGGCTTCGTTCAGGAATGCATCAATCATTTTGTCTGATGGTCCTAGAAGTTCTGGCTCAGGATTTGCCCCCAGCTTCTCTGTGTAGGGAGCTTCTTCATCATTTATTGACGAGTGAGAGATCACATGGCAGCTTGCCACATAATCTTCAGATTCATCCGACGAGTCTTCTCCATTGTCATCATCTCCGTCCTCAAGGACGTGGCTGAGAAATTCTTGGAGTGTGACTGGGATCCGAGCCTTCTGATTATATTCTTCCAACGCGTCAATCTGTTTTTGCAGGTCTGTACGCTTGTCACCAGGCTGCACGGGCTTTTTGGTCTTCTTCTTCTTCTTCAAAGACTTTAACGGCTGAGTGTGAGCGCTCTGACCATCACCAACCATTTTTAGAGTTAGGCGCAGTTTCAACATCCCATTAATGACTTCGGGTTCCAGTAGATTTTTCCACCTGATCACCGGGCATGTTTGGAGATCCTTCAGCATTCTTTTCATCTTGGCTGGAAGAGCGACCTCCCATGGAGCCTCTTCTATGAAAGAACATGATGCCCCTGGTGTGTCCACCTTTTTAGGAGGGTGCGGCTGTGGTGGGTTTACCTTCCACTTCTCGGACAGCGCAGACTTGCCTTGTAGGTATTGATCTTCAATCCATCCCTTAAAGACGAAGCAATCTTCGATTGGATGTCTTACCGCTTTGTGGTAAGGGCAGTAATTAGGATCGTTGACATCGCCTGGCTGCAACGGACGTTTTGGATTCGACAGATTGATGAGTCTGTTGCGCACTGCCAGCTCGAACAGTCTCCTTGTTTTATTCTGAGGAAACGAGTAAGGACGTCCCAGTCTCTCCTCGAGGGATGGGCATAGACGCACGTTGTTTTGGCGAACAACCGGCTTTGAGTTGCTCGGCTGTTGTTGAGCGTTGGCAACGAAGGCTGCTTTCCCTTTGCCCTTTTCATTCCAAGGCTCCTTCTTTGAAGAGGAAGGCATATGGCCCATCTGGTCCATTTGGGCCAGCTTGTCAATCAAGGCCTGGAAGGTGGTCGGCTTGAAGAACATCATGAATTGCGAGATGGTCGCTTGAGGGTCGAGAGTACCCACGAACATGCCCACTGCCGGCGCTTCTTTGATGCGCTGCTCATATTTTGACCATAAGTTTCGCCATCGTATTGCGTATTGCACCCACGTTTCACCTGGCTTCACCCTGGCGTTGATCAATGACGTTATTGGGGTGCGTTCTCTAGCGCTTGCGAAATGCTGGGTGAATAGCAACTCCATTTCTGCGAAGGTTTTGACGGAGTCATTTAGAAGTTCGGAGTACCACTCAAACGCCGTCTCCGATAAGCTGCCGACGAATTGGCGAAGCAAGAGCTTATCATCACCGCCGGTGTTGCCACAAAGTGCCCTGAACTGGGCGACATGCTGATGGGGATTGCCTGTCCCCTCGTACACATGGAATTTTGGGATCGTATAGCCTGGCGGGTACTTTATCTGATCATACCAGCCTGGATACGGTCGCCCAGTTCTAATAATCTGCCCAGCCGCTTCATTCGCCTGATGAACTCGTATCTGCTGAGTTATATAGTCGTATAGTGCAGCTTTGGAAATGGTTTCCTCCTTGGCTGCTGAATGAGCCGGAGGAGGATTAGATGTCTCCCCTCTATCGTCTCCGACAATGATTGGAGGGTCTTCAGCTGGAGGGTCCGGCTGTAACATCATCCCTACAATATCTTGGAAGAGGAGCGCCATTTGTTTTATGTTAGCCGCTTGCTCTGCGGCTTCTCTGTCCTTCTTTTCGAGGACTCTGCGAAGGAAGTCAGCAATGGTTTCTTGTTCATGACACTTCTCCGATGACGCCTCCGGGCTTTCTTTTGGTCTGGTGAGCGCAGCCATTGCAGTTAGCATCCCCTGAAGCTTCTGCTGTTGCTGTTCCTGAGCTCTCGTGATGGATCGGGTGAGTGGTCGGTGGCCCGTAGAAATGCGGCTATCCTCTTTCCCGGATGCCATGTAGACGGTATGCACCACCATGCCCCATACTTAGGGCGTTTGGGCTCAGTGCCTTTGACATTTGTCGCAGGCATGGGGATCTTCTCCGGCCTTCTCTTCTTATGAGCGGTCGAAATTGAGGGGGCCGTTGCAGTGGGCACCTAAGTGGTTGTCGCCCGTTGTGTTTTAACAGGACGGTGCTCTTCCTTCTGAGCCTTCAGCTTCTTCGGTCGGCGGAGATAGTCCTGATCCACCACCGACTCTCGGACTTGTCACCAAATCTTGTAAACTTTAGAAGACAGCCGTTGAGGGGACTGCTCTCGCTTTATTTCTGTGACAATCTCCACCGGTGATGGAGATCTTTTCAGTATGGCAGTAGTCGAATTCCTGCGTACTTTGTTCAGCAGATCAAAACTGTTCCCGGTTGGGACAGCAACATTAATTTCTACCGTTGGAGCTGGTGGAGTTAGCCCAGAAGGGGAGTTTCCCCCGGCCTTTCTTACTCGGCGCCAGTGGCGACGTTGAGCGCGTCGAGTTGTTGGGATGATTTCAGCTTGAGGGGCGACTTCGTCTTGCCCCCTGCTTTGGTGAAGGATTGTTGCTGGCGTCAACCTCTTGAAGACCGGGGTCCGTTGAGTAGCAGGAGCGGAAGTTGGGACAATCAGTCTCGTAAAGACCGACCCCTTGGCAGGAGAAGCCGCCTTGACGACTTCAGGAGCAGGGTTGGTTACTCTCTTTGGAATAACCTTCTCTGGGATTGTAGGCTTCATCGTGGACCCACCTGAACTTTGGCCCAACCTGGCGAAGACCGAGGAGCTGGAACTGGACGACCCGTTGAGAGGGGTCGCAGTAGCTGTAAGCCGATCAAAGACCGACTTCTTGGGCACTTCCGGTGTTGGCACAGGAGAGGTGAAGCTCGTTGGCGGGAGCATGGTCCCGAAAAACAATCCTGTGGTGGCTTGAGTGACCTGTTCCACCGGCATTGTGAACAGGGAGGCTGCTTGAAACTCGTAGGCTATGCCTCCAGATGAGGCAGGACATGGGTTGCAGTTACATGTGGAACACTTTGAGCAGGTGAACGCCATTGATCCTTTGCTTTTTGCACCAAGCCAAATTCCAAATCTTAGTTCCTCGAAATCCAAGGGCAACCATTAGCAAACCGCGATTGGTTCGCGAACATGACACACGAAGTGTGGAGTGGAAAGAGGAAAAGGTCCCACCGGGCGTGCCAGAATCTGTTCCGCTCCGAATGGCGGCCAAGACAGGGACATCTTGCCTGAGATTCGGGGCAGATGCTATTTGGTTTTATCCGTCCACCTCTCCGAAGATGCCAAGTTGATTTATGACACCGTGTATCGAAGGTTTAGACGGATGCGGCCGATGCAGCAGACTTCGTCAGATTCCCCCTCGCATGAGGGTTTTTTGATTGTGGGGACGCTCTTCCCTGCAGGCGCAAGCCCCTGCAGTTAATTACGCTACCGCATCGCGGTAACAACTTTCTCCTTCTCCAGAATTTCACTTCGTGTCGTGGGTGATTGTTTTGTTTGTAGTTGCCCGTGGATTGTATACGGAGACTAATTTATGTCGCCGCCCGTAGGACGTGGATTAGTCCAAATCCGTATTTTCGTAGATTTGGGTTTGGGGTTTTGGTTTGAGAATACGTTAGCCATATTTGAGGCTAAGATCAACTCAAACGTTTGTTAAGGATACGTTAGTCTAATTTGAGACTAAGATCAACTTAACGGGATCGTTTAGATCCGATAAAAGAGCATTTAGGGTCTTTATTGTTCCAGTTTAGGGACATAGTGATCCATCTCCAGTTTAGGGACATGGTGGTCCATGTTATTTGTGGCCGTCGGGACCCGTCACCTCTCTGACGTCGTTGAAGGATTACAACGATAGGTGTCAGAGGAGTTCGGAGATGTACCCTTGAACCAAAGTCGATTGGGGGATCTATAGTCCAATTTGGGACTAAAGTCTGTTTGAAGGTTTAAGAATACGTTAGCCGTATTTGAGGCTAGGATCAACTTAAACGGGATCGTTTAGATCTGACAAAAGAGCATTTAGGGGCTCTATTGTTCCAGTTTAGGGACATAGTGGTCCATCTCCAGTTTAGGGATATAGTGGTCCATGTTCCAGTTTAGTGACGTGGGGGTCAATTTTATTTATGGCCGTCGGGATCCGTCACCTCTCTGATGTCGTTGAAGGATTACAACGATAGGTGTCAGAGGAGTTCGGAGATGTACCCTTGAACCGGATGTAAATTGATTTAAGAGAGCAGCCATGCTCAGTCAATTTAATTTGAGGACTTATGGCCACGATTGGGCTAAGTCCAGTTGAAGATGTTCGACTTTTTTTTTTGGCCTATTGGGCCTGTGCTAGGGCTTTGCCCCTGTTTAATAATGCACTGCATTTTATTCTGGCCTGCTAGGCCTTTTTGATTTGGGTTCAGTCCCTTTGTAAATGATGCAGAGCATCTGTTTTGGGCTCTGCCCTTTTTTTTAAAAATAATGCATTGCATTTTATTAGGCCTGTTAGGCCTTTTTTTTAATTGGGCTTGGCCCTTCTGTAAATAATGCAGTGCATTAATTACTTGACAGTGGCTTGTCAGGCGCTTTGCACCAATTATTGAGCGCAAGCGCTTGTGGTGGTGACATGTGTCACGCTCTGGTGAGCGCAAGCGCAACAGCGCAGTGTGCTGCTCTGTTGCGCTACTGACACGGGGCGCGCTTTGGTGAGTTGCGCCAACTTTAAAGAGCAATGCTCTATTTTTAAAAGCGCATAGCGCAAGTGGTTATGGTACTGACACGTGGCGCTCTTCAGTGGATTGCGCCAACCCAGGAGCGCAACAGTGCAGTTTTTGCAAGTGTAAGGCACTGTTTCAATAACTTGATCCAATTTTGGATTCAAGAAAAGAATCTTTAAGATTCCAGAACCAATGGTTCACAAAAAAAGTGAAAGGCACTGTTATTATTTATTTTTTTTATTGAAAATTATTGATCTTGTTCTTAGATCAACGATCTATTCAGAAGAAATTCTTCTTTTTTATAAAGGTTTTTACCTTTTTTCTCCTCTTGAGTTCCTCTCACAATTTTTCAGAGCTCTCTCTATTCTCTGTGGTGTTCTTTTTTGATCTTGATGTTCCTCCTATTTTGAATTGGGGTCTAGGGCCTTTATATAGTGCCCATTAATTTGTTAAATTTGTTAAAGAGATCATTCTCTGAGTGATTTGGGGAATTTTCCGCACCGTTGGATCTTTGATCCAAGGGCTTCTGTTTTACAGAAGACAATCTTCTTGTTTTAACAAGAACAGAAAGATCTTACTGGAATTTTAATTCTGTTTGGCGCTTGCACACCAGCGCATAACACGTGTCGCGCAGCGCAGCTGCGCTTGCGCACCTGCGGTGACACGTGTCGCTCAGCGCAGCTGACACGTGTCGCGCAGCGCAGCGCTTGCGCAAGTGCGCTTGTGCAACCGCAACCGCGCTAACACGAGTCGCGCAGCGCACAACGCAGCGCAGCTGCGCTTGCGCAACCGCGCTGACACGTGTCGCGCAGCGCAGCGCTTGCGCAAGTGCGCTTGCGCAACCGCGCTGACACGAGTCGCGCAGCGCACAACGCAGCGCAACTGCGCTTGCGCAACCGCGCTGACACGTGTCGCGCAGCGCAGCGCTTGCGCAACTGAAGCGTTGCTTCCTTTAATTTTATTTTGAATAGAGCCTTGCTCTGATTGGGCGCGCTGCCTTGGACGCTGCGCTGACATATCAGCTTTTGACACGTGGCGCGTTGCGCACAGCGCAAGGGATTTGAAGCGTTGCTTCAATTTTTGAATTTTTGAAATTCAAACAGAGCTGTGCTCTGATTGGGGGAAACAAGGGCCTCTAGTACAACACCACTACATCTCTAGATTTCCCAGTAAACACTCATACTGATAGCAGGTTATAGACATCCTAAAACGACACTAAAAACACGATACGTGCATAAAACTATATCTCATTAGTGTTCTAAACTGAAACTAATTAGCAACACGATATAATACAATCCTAGTTAACAGTAGAGAGCACTTCCATTCCAAACTTGCTCAAAACCCTTGCTTTCCAAGCCCCAAGTGATCTTTAGTGGCTAAATTTGGCTTTGTGGAGGGTTTTAATGGGATTTAGTGGAGATTTGGTTTGGGTTTGTGAGGGTTGGGTTAAGGTTTCAGTTGAGAGTGTGAGGGTGAAGAAAAATGAAAAGGAGAAAATGTTAAGTGAATGAGAGAATGTGAGTGAGGGAGTGTATGAGTGAGGGTGTATGTGTGAGTAAGGGTGAGGGAATGAGGGGTGAGTTTAGAGAGAGCCACGCCCTTCTCTCTCCTCATTTAATGCATGGCATGCTTGCCCCATGCCTCATGATGCCCCCCTTCTCTCTTCCTCAAGCCAACTAATTCAAAAAAACCTTTTAATTTAAACTAAATAATTTAATTAAATACATAATACTTAATGGAATGGGGTTAATATGCCATGGCTACATAAGCACGGTTTAACACTAATTAACCTTAGGTTAACATGTACATGTGTGTGCAAGCCCAAAATAAATTTTAATAAAATATAAATTAATTTTTTAAAAATATTTGAAAATTATTTTGGTAAACTTTTTACTAAATAACCGCATTATCGTTTAATTAACACTAATCTCATTCTAAGGTGTTACAATCTTCCCCGCTTAAAGAAATTCTTCCCCGAATTTAAAAATATTACTATGCATACCTTCAAAGAGATGAGGGAATTTCTTCCGCATCTCGCTCTCGGCCTCCCAAGTGACCTCTTCACTATTTGGGCTACGCTAAAGAACTTTCACAGATGGCAAGACCTTTGACCGAAGTTTCTTCACCTGCTGATCCAATATAACTGCTGGCTGCTTGGTGAACGAAAGATCGCGCTCTAGATGAACGATCTGGTGCTGAATCATGTGAGAAGGGTCATGAAGGTATTTGCGAAGTATCGGTACATGGAATACGGGGTGAACATCCAGAAAACAGGGTGGAAGTGCCAAACGATAGGCAACGGTACCAACTCGCTCAAGGATCTCAAAAGGAACTACAAATCTAGGACTAAGTTTTCCTGTCTTCCTAAATCTCATCATGCCTTTCATAGGAGAAATTCGTAGGAATACATGATCCCCTACTACGAACTCGAGCCTGCGACGACGACGATCGGCATAAGACTTCTGTCTGCACTGGGCTGCTCTCATCTTATCCTGAATCAACTGGATCTTCTCCTTAGTCTCTTGAACTAGCTGGGGTCCCAAAATCCTACTCTCGCTAAGTTCGGTCCAACAGACCGGCGATCGACATTTTCTACCATACAAAGCCTCAAAAGGTGTTATCTGAATCGTCTCCTGATAACTGTTATTGTTAGAGAACTCTATCAATGGCAAGTGACGATGCCAACCGCCACTAAAATCAAGCACGCACGCACGAAGCATATCGTCCAGAGTTTGTATAGTCCGCTCTGAATAACCATCGGTCTACGGATGGAAAGCAGTGCTAAAGCTCAAATGGGTACCCAAGACTTCTTGAAGCTTCTTCCAAAGACGGCTAGTAAACTCGGTGCCCCTGTCGGATACGATGCATGTGGGAACGCTGTGCAAACGCACAATCTCATCAATGTACAACTGAGCATACTGAGCATAACCAAAAGTGGTCTTCACTGGAAGAAAGTGAGCCGCTTTTGTCAACCGGTCAACAATCACCCAAATGGAGTCATACCCTCGACTGGATCAGGGTAGACCCACAACGAAATCTATGGAGATCTGTGTTAGTTATATGTATGCCCTAGAGGCCATTACTGTACATACGATGTATATTGTAGTGGATGCTAGGACATATATAGGGAGGACTTTCTTGCTCGATATGATAGTATGCTATCTGGTTCTACTTTATCTTAACATGTACTCTGATTGTCTCTATATTACATGTTGATAAAGCCCTTAGGATATGTACTCGACTACTAGGACTATGATGAGATCATACTAGTGGGGCCACGGTAGTCAAAGAGTACATCCTATAACTGTTCCTAGTCGAGGGTATATCGAGACAGGGCATCGATACACTAGAGTAGACTAGCGTATACGCATCTTGACCCATATGATGGGCGATGGATGATCCCATATCCATCGGTGTTTGACATCAAGGATGGTGTACGGGTGCTCAGTGGAGACTGGGTACACTGGACGGACTCGCCGAGAACTCCCAGATGGTATTATACCTCACGTCAGATGGCAGTTCTCCGGTGACTCTGGTACAGAGTAGTCTGTTGATCCGAGATCGTCATAGAGTCTTGTGTGATTCCCACTGTGCTTTGATTTCCATCATACCACGTCCAAGAGGGCGTGCAAAAAAGTGGCTTTTGGGTACAGTCCCGAATCACATGGAGGCAATGAGCGATAGGAGGGGATTCGTCTCTCCCGGTATAGGGAGTTGATGTTGTGCTGTGTTCGATTGGCTATAACCGGAAATCCCTGGCCAGGGTTGCTGAGATTTACTGGTAAGTGTTATCAGTAGTTTCTTGAACTGTTATAGACCTCATATCGACACGACTTATCGAGCTACTGGGGTCTGACGTATACCACCCCTAGGCGAGATATGCAACATATCAGACGACGAGACTGGACTGTACGGGAGTGTTACTGTTTGCATTCACAGAAGAAGTTACAGGCTTGCTTGTTGATCTTCTGAGCGCTCAATACCTGGGTAGCTATTACGTTTAGCTGACCGCTTGTAGCTTGTGGGTGTTTGATATGATCATCACCTACTGCCGGCGTATTGACGATTCTTTAGAGTCCTACACAGAGGTTTCTTGGCTCAGGCAAAACGGAGTAGGAGCACATATGTGATATGTGCGGGACCGAGGATAATGCGATATGAGATACCGTATTCTATCCTCGCGATATTTGATATCAGCCGGGTCATCGGATCAAGTGTTGATTCGATGAATCGGTACGGATAAATATTAGTCGGTTATATGCGATATAGCCGGATTGTCGGATCAAGTGTTGATTCGATAATTTAATGTATAATAATATATACGATATATTAAATTACATTAACTAATATTAGCTCACTAAAAGATTCTTTTTCTCACTCGGTTAATACATTGATATATATGCGATATATGTTAAATGTATTATTTTATTTTGTTATGATAAATATTATATATGTGATATATAATATTGTAACATGATATGATTACTAATGCAATATGTTTAATAGAGATTAAACATGGTTAGGGTTTGATTAGGGTTAAACCTTTCTAGATGTTTCTAGAAGGTTTTCTTTTTTGTTTTGGAAAAGATATTTTTGCATGATATTTCTTAACCCAACCACACCCTTTAACCCTAGTTCAATCTCTACAATGGCTACTTGACCATGGTTGCATAATTCATCATTATCTCCTTTGCATTATTCATCACAAAAGGATTCTTATCATATTGTTCATCTTCTTCCTTCTTCTTTCTTCCATGAAAAAGCTTACTAGCTTTTTCCAAGTGATGAATAAATATGAGAAAAAGATAAATAAAGAGAGCAAGAATCCTACTTCATCATCCTCATCTTCCCTTGCCCTTTAGATGAGAGTGTTCACTCAATTTTAGTGAGTGTTAGCTTGTGTTAATGAAACTTCAAGGTAGATCATCTTTGTATCGAAGATCGGAAGCAAGACTGCATCTTTCTCTTCGTGGAACCTCTCGAGAGTCCGGAGCACGATGATCGCAGCGAAGGGACCTCAACACGGAGCATATGAAGTGAAGGACCGGATCTACAAAGGTTGTAATCTCTCTCACTTAGTGTTAAAGTGTTTAGCATGTTAGTTTTCGCCAAATCTCTAGTTTAAAGATCCGGCTTCGGGTTGTTCGGCACGGCTAGTTTTTAAATCGGGCATGGTTGATGCCTCGTAGAACCTTGTGCACGTGCCCAGCAACCCTACAGTGGTATCAGAGCCAAGCTATGGCTTTAGACGAAGTCTAGACGAAGTTTAAAGTCCGATTGAACGCCGAAACCCCGACACGGAACCCTCTCTGTACATTTTTCAAAAATGTGGGTTTTTCTGAATTAAAAATTCTCATAAAATTAAGCAGGAAAAACTAAGAATTACTGTGAGTACGGACCTCTAACTCGAAAATTTGACCGCGGAACCGCGGCGAAACCATGGGTTTTGCGGCGCTTCCGCGGCCAAAATTTAGACTTAGTCCCTGAAATTTCATGTAATTATTTTTAGGCCCTTTCTTGTTAATTGTTTCTGGGAATATTTTAATTCCACTCAAGTTTTGAGTTTTCAAGGGTTCTATTGGGGAATCGTTGATTCGATCGGATAATTTAACTTTGTTTAGTTTGTCCGGATAATTTTTAGAAACTGTTAAAAAATTCGAACGGATATCAATAACTCACTTTTTCCCCTGTCGGAAAATTTTTCAAAAGTTGGATTTTTTCTCGTGTTTAAGAATGTTCTAAGTCGTGCAAGTAACGCGGCGGACCCTCTAGAAGACAACAAAGCTTAACTCGATTATGTGACCGTCTTGAACTGCTTCTGAATCTTAGGGTTTGTGGCAGTACGGCGTGCCATATGTGAGGCGTTGGCTTGACCCTTCTACGGCTGGACCATTGGTACTGTGGCATGTGATGGATGTTTTTAAACTAATTTCAAGTGTTGAGATAAATTGGAGAAATCTTGGGTGTTTGATTATTCGATCGGAAAGTTTAACATTGTCTATTTATCTGGAATGTGATACAATATTTGGAATCCACAAGTAGTTATGAGATAACTAATTTGAATGTTATAAATCTAGCAGTTTAGTCTCAAATTGATCGGTTGCCACGGAATTTTGATGTGATCAAAAGTTCGTCGCAATCACGTAGCGTACGCGGATACTCGCCGGGTAAACTGAATAGACAACTACGCCCCATAGCCCCGACCAAGTGACTGTAGGAGAACCCCGTTGCCGAAAGCATCCGTTCGGGTGCTCACGGCAGCGGTGTTCCGCCTTAGTGCACTTCGTCGACGGCATCTGGGGGTGCGGCCGTCTACTACAGTTTGCGACGAGCATTCGATTAGAATATCGGAAATCTTATTGAATTCCACGACTTGACATTGAAAAGAGTTTTCGATAAATGAGACTAAAATGCGGGGTTTATAATTGTTAGGCATGAGATGTCTAAGGAATTCATTTGGTTAGGCATGCGATGTCTAAGGAAGTTGCGGATTCCAACTGTTGTAGTTTTACACTTTCTTTTCTATGACCGTAAGCGTAGTATGTGGTGTATCGCCGGCTTCGTTGCTATACATCAACGAAAATCGGGATACACATACCTGCTTACGTTGATGATATGTGATATTATGTGTTGCTGTGATATGTTATATTGGATCGTCGCATTTTGAATAGCCGGGGGTTTTATATGAGATGAGTGTTTTTCTTTTTCATTCATGTAAAATTCATTTGTATGTAATATTCTTTTATTATGGCACTTCCAGGTTGCGGAAGATGTCACCGTTGTATATTATTTACTTTTCCGCATTAGGTAGACCCAAGACGGGGAGCACAAGTAACCGGGTTCTAGGGTCCAGTGGGAGACCATCTTGAGGAGTCTAGACCGGGTCTCCTAACCCTAGAATTGGCAGTGTTGCTTGCCGCTCTCGTAGGGGTCTAGGGATGTGGGTTTGGCTATTCATCGTGACCGTGGAATCTGTGTTTTATACAGGCTTATATTGAAAACACGGACGTCTTAGTATATCCAATATTTCATATATGTTCTTCTGCTGCAATGTTCTGTGATGAGATCATATTACTGCCTGAGACGAATGTTTATATTTTATATATATGAGATATATGTTATATTACAGATTTCGTTTAAAAAAAGATGCTTGTGAAGCAAAATATAATGGGACTTCATTAATGAGATTAATGAAATAAAAGAAACCTAAGATGTTGTAGAAACTTGTTTATAAAAACTGGTAGCTCTAGTTCTTGCTTTGCATAGCGGTGTTCCTTGTAGAACATCCAGCACCTTATTCGATAAGGAAAGGACCGAGATCCCTTCACCGGGAGTGACTCCTTTAGCAATGACTGGCAGATGCTACACACTCGGTTTGTCTTTTGATTGCTTCTATAGTTCTTGCTTTGCATAGTGATATTTGTGAAATATCCTGCACCTTATTCGATGAGGAAAGGGCCGACGATCCTTTCACCGGGAGTGACCCCTTTAGCAAAACTAGAAAAGCCTAAAAAACACTCCATTTAAAATCACTCGATTCTACAACGATATCAAGTTCATTACGCAAAAGGTTTTCATAAGAAAACATGTCGTAGCCCTCCGTCATTTTAGGAAGTAGAGTACTTAGTATTCGTGCTGCGTATGTTGACTTTAGTTAAGGCGTAGTGTACGGTAGCTAAGTGATGTCTTCCTACACAGCATATGATGCGATTAGTTAGGACATTCATGTGATTATGTCGACCATAGTTGAGGGTCATGTAGGGTGGGTCTGATTAATCATGAAATGACGGGTAGAACTTGACTAGTGCTTATGATATGTTGACCTTAGTTAAGGTCATAAGTACTGAGGGTAATATATTATCGGGAATTTCAAGTGTTGAAATTTGCAATGAGATTGCATATCTTCTATGAGATAGTTGGATCCCGATACCCGCTGCGAGTAAAAGTTGCTCCTGGGAGAGTTTTACACATTACAATTAGCCGATCAAGTAGGTGTCTAGAAAGGTGTTAACGGGGTTACGCCTCTGGGAAAACGAGGTTTACTTTAATTAGGTTCGTGCGAAAGCACGGGGGACCTCCCTCAAAGTTCCGACACTGGCCTGGATGAAAGATTGGCGAACTTGTAGCGTGTAATTAATCCCGGCTAGTCTTTCCTTTTAGGGTTTGAAGGAAGATTTGATTAAAACAGTGGGAGACATCCTGATTAGATATATTAGATAACCAATCTAATCTTGCAAGAGCATACGCTGAGTGTTTTCTTCTCTCTCACTCCAGGTAGCGACCATATCACGCCTTAATCAAGATAATAATACGGATATATTGACCGAACCCGCTTGTTATACTGAGCTGGGGAACGTTGGTCCCGCTCCAACTTACAATTGTTATAAGACAGAGCAGAAAATTGGGGAATACCAGATTTCCCGTGCCGCCCAAACGAAGAAAGTGCATGTTGATGCATCTTCTTCGGGTATGTTCATTATACAGAACTGTTTCTCAGTATCCTTTACGTCCTGGGTATGTGATACCAGATCAGGATCCCGCATATGTAATATATTACATGGGCTGTAGAAAGGTAAAGAACTGAGAACGGGTGATGAGTTTCATGAGGCAGAAAACGGTGCAAGTGTTGCAGCCAAGTCTGTTGGTCACTGTCACCCTGTATTACCGGAATACATTGATTCTGAACAAATGTTATTAGATACCGAACCTGATATACAAAATCATATCAGTCTCTTTATTAGTAAAGAAAGGATATAATTTTGTATTGTTGGATAATGTTTTGAATATTTCCTATATCAAGAGTTGATCGGTTCAGGCACGTTATCTAAAAGCATTGACGTTCTAAATCAAACTACAGTTCTTAGTATAAGGAACATACACAAGAGGAAGAGTTCAGAAATGAATGAATCCTTCTTGAGGTATTGTAGACTAGGTCATATCAATGCGACCCGACTGGCTGAAGTTACATATAGATGCATATTTAAATTAGTTTGAATTTACATCTTATGAAACTTGCCGGTCATGTCACAAAGATAAGATGACCACAGCTCTGTTTATTGGAAACAGAGAAAGAGTTAGTGAACTCTTGGGATTGATACATGCTGATGTATGAAGGTCCCCTGTCTACACATGCCAAGACCGGTTCTTTTTACTTCATTACGTTCTCTGATAATCTCTCAAGATTCAGACATGTGTTCCTGTTGAAACATAAGTCCGAAGCTTTTGAGATATTCACAGAATATAAGTTAGAAGTAGAGAACCAAAATACAGGTATAAGTATTATGTCCTTTGATGAGATCAAAGAGGAGAATACTTGAGCATGGAATTCCTGGACTATTCTAAAGGAGAATGAGATTCTCTCTCAGCATTACTCCTCCATATACACCACAGCACGTCGGTGTATCGGGGCGGAGCATTAGCACCCTATTTGATATGGTGTGCTCTATGATGAGTACTACTGAGTTTCCTATTTCCTTTGGGGAGTTATGCACTTGAGAAGATGCATATCTATTGAATAGGGTTCAAATCAAATCAGTTGCCTGCCACTTCATATTTGATATGGAAAGGGAAGAGCCCATATCTTAAGCTTGTTAAGATTTGGGGTTGCCCGGCCTATGTCTAAAAGCAAAATCCGGACAAGCTCGAGGCAAGGTCTGTTATGTAGAACTGGAAAGGTTCCATCTATACAAACTACAGCTGATAATTTGGTAGAACCAAAGGATTCAATAGTTTCCAACGAACCTCAGCCTCTCCGCCGATCTAGTAGGGTTCCTCACCCACCTGAGAGATACTTCGGTTTCTCTATGACAGTGGGAGCGAGGATTGCATCATGAGATGATGACCCAACTAGTTTCGAGCTGGCCATCAGGGATGGGACTCTGTAAGAATGGCTGGATGCTTATCGATCTGAGATGGAATCCTTATACACCAACAAAGTATGGACTTTGGTTGCTCTATCTGAAAGGTTAAATCCCAATCAGGAGCAAGTATATCTTGAGAAGATTACTAGGTGTACATGGAAAAGTTAAGACTTTCAAAGCTATGCTTAAGTCCATCCAGATCCTACCTGCCACTGCTACATACCATGACTACGATATCTGGTGGTTGGGTGTCATGACTGCTTTTCTAAATGATGTTTTGGAAAAGTGCGTCTATAAGTACACAGCCAGAGGGCTTCGTAGACAGTGGGAGCAGCGGAAACGTGTGCAAGATGTTTTGTATGATAAAACAGGCATCGCGGAGTTGGAACGTCTGTTTTGATGTGGTAGTCAAAGAGTTTGACTTCATCAAAATGGTAGATGAACCTTGTATATACAAAAAGGTAGTAGGGAGTATGGTGATGATCCTTGTAGAGTACGTGGATGCCATACTCTTGATAGGGAAGGAGTTTCATATGCTACGCTTTGTCAATCTCCGCTTATTACAAGGATTCTCCAAATAGGATCAAAGTGATACCTCCTAAATCCTGGGTTTTTGGATCTATGAGATAGATCTAATTGGATGTTAGGATTCTCACTAGTTGTAGTGAGATGGTATCAATCGATCCTGGGGAGAATCACTGGAAAGGTTCCAGGGTGATAAGGACGACTGAATGTCAGTCGCAGGCATTGTCTTTACCCTCAGTAGAGGAACGGTATGTTGGAAGAGTTCCAAGCTAGATACCGTGACATACTAGACGATTAAAGGTAAGATACATCGTTACCAAGGATGCTACCAAAGAGGCAGTCTGGATATATATATAAGTTCATGAGATGAACTTCGTTCCTACCATTGTGTGACAATGGAGTTGTGGCTTTAGCGAAGGAACTACCATCCCATCTGAAATCCAGATATAATTCTTAGGCAGTATCACCTGATCATGGAGATGGTTGATCTCCAGGGAGATCGAGGTTAGGAGAGTAGACACAGAGGACAACAGCGCGGATCCACTCACAAAGGCCTTTTTCCCAGAAGAGACTTTTACGGGATGGTTGAGTATGAGATACTTCAACCACAGCTAATTGTTGGGTATGTGATACCACAACAGATGGCCCTAGTGCAAGTGAGAGATTGTTAGTTATATGTATGCCCTAGAGGCCATTACTGTACATACGATGTATATTGTAGTGGATGCTAGGACATATATAGGGAGGACTTTCTTGCTCGATATGATAGTATGCTATCTGGTTCTACTTTATCTTAACATGTACTCTGATTGTCTCTATATTACATGTTGATAAAGCCCTTAGGATATGTACTCGACTACTAGGACTATGATGAGATCATACTAGTGGGGCCACGGTAGTCAAAGAGTACATCCTATAACTGTTCCTAGTCGAGGGTATATCGAGACAGGGCATCGATACACCAGAGTAGACTAGCGTATACGCATCTTGACCCATATGATGGGCGATGGATGATCCCATATCCATCGGTGTTTGACATCAAGGATGGTGTACGGGTGCTCAGTGGAGACTGGGTACACTGGACGGACTCGCCGAGAACTCCCAGATGGTATTATACCTCACGTCAGATGGCAGTTCTCCGGTGACTCTGGTACAGAGTAATCTGTTGACCCGAGATCGTCATAGAGTCTTTTGTGATTCACACTGTGCTTTGATTTCCATCATACCACGTACAAGAGGGCGTGCAAAAAAGTGGCTTTTGGGTACAGTCCCGAATCACATGGAGGTAATGAGCGATAGGAGGGGATTCGTCTCTCCCGGTATAGGGAGTTGATGTTGTGCTGTGTTCGATTGGCTATAACCGGAAATCCCTGGACAGGGTTGCTGAGATTTACTGGTAAGTGTTATCAGTAGTTTCTCGAACTGTTATAGACCTCATATCGAGCTACTGGGGTCTGACGTATACCACCCCTAGGCGAGATATGCAACATATCAGACGACGAGACTGGACTGTACGGGAGTGTTACTGTTTGGATTCACAGGAGAAGTTACAGGCTTGCTTGTTGATCTTCTGAGCGCTCAATACCTGGGTAGCTATTACGTTTAGCTGACCGCTTGTAGCTTATGGGTGTTTGATATGATCATCACCTACTGCCGGCGTATTGACGATTCTTTAGAGTCCTACACAGAGGTTTCTTGGCTCAGGCAAAACGGAGTAGGAGCACATATGTGATATGTGCGGGACCGAGGATAATGCGATATGAGATACCGTATTCTATCCTCGCGATATTTGATATCAGCCGGGTCATCGGATCAAGTGTTGATTCGATGAATCGGTACGGATAAATATTAGTCGGTAATATGCGATATAGCCGGATTGTCGGATCAAGTGTTGATTCGATAATTTAATGTATAATAATATATACGATATATTAAATTACATTAACTAATATTAGCTCACTAAAAGATTCTTTTTCTCACTCGGGTAATACATTGATATATATGCGATATATGTTAAATGTATTATTTTATTTTTTTATGATAAATATTATATATGTGATATATAATATTGTAACATGATATGATTACTAATGCAATATGTTTAGTAGAGATTAAACATGGTTAGGGTTTGATTAGGGTTAAACCTTTCTAGATGTTTCTAGAAGGTTTTCTTTTTTGTTTTGGAAAAGATATTTTTGCATGATATTTCTTAACCCAACCACACCCTTTAACCCTAGTTCAATCTCTACAATGGCTACTTGACCATGGTTGCATAATTCATCATTATCTCCTTTGCATTATTCATCACAAAAGGATTCTTATCATATTGTTCATCTTCTTCCTTCTTCTTTCTTCCATGAAAAAGCTTACTAGCTTTTTCCAAGTGATGAATAAATATGAGAAAAAGATAAATAAAGAGAGCAAGAATCCTACTTCATCATCCTCATCTTCCCTTCCCTTTTAGATGAGAGTGTTCACTCAATTTTAGTGAGTGTTAGCTTGTGTTAATGAAACTTCAAGGTAGATCATCTTTGTATCGAAGATCGGAAGCAAGACTGCATCTTTCTCTTCGTGGAACCTCTCGAGAGTCCGGAGCACGATGATCGCAGCGAAGGGACCTCAACACGGAGCATATGAAGTGAAGGACCGGATCTACAAAGGTTGTAATCCCTCTCACTTAGTGTTAAAGTGTTTAGCATGTTAGTTTTTGCCAAATCTCTAGTTTAAAGATCCGGCTTCGGGTTGTTCGGCACGGCTAGTTTTTAAATCGGGCATGGTTGATGCCTCGTAGAACCTTGTGCGCGTGTCCAGCAACCCTACAATCTGTTCCCATTTCCACTCCTGAATGGGTAAAGGCTGCAACTCTCCTGCCGGTCTCTGATGCTCAGCATTGACTTGCTGACAAGTCAGGCACCTCGAAACGAAATCCAATATATCACTCTTCTTCAAACTTGTTCGAAATTCACTGTGTCGTGCTTTGGAAGGATATGGTTAATATCGGATATGTCGATTTTGTTAATGAAAATAGTGCACGGCATGATTCTCGAGTTTTAAAAATACCGCAAGTGCACGGTGCGTTGAAGCAAGCCATCAAGCATGGGTCGAACCACAAGGAGTGGATATCATGACATCAATTTGAGTTATGGAACAATGGGTTGGAAAATAGGTGTTTGTCACGTTTTTTACAATAATCAAAAGAAGAAATGTTTTGTTTTAGGGAAAGCTTAGGCTAAGGTTTAGTATGAGTGAAATACGACATTTACCCCCAACTCTCTGTTTTGATTCAAGGTTCATTTCTTTTAGTTTCCATTTGAATTGCGAAAGCATGCCGCATCTATCCGAAACATACGTCGGGATGGAATACGATATCAAGGTTAAATAAAACAGAAACTAAAAAGAATGATATTGAGAATGAAATAAATATGGAGTTAGTTACGTGAAGTTAGCAAGTATAGAATATGTGCTTGTATGCTACATATCCTATCTAGCTAGTTGCAACACTTAACATAATTTCGTATTCATTTCAACTTCAAATCATAATATAGCAACAATAAAATGTAAAGAAGAAATATGATATATGTTAAAGGTTGATTTGCAACCATTAAAAATGATATATCATATCAAGCAAAACATAATAACATTGCACAATTAAGAAAAGAAGCATAAAATGCAAGAATCAAAAGGGAGGGGTTGGAAGTAAAGTCATCCACAACCTATCTCGCCATAGCCCAAGAATAACTACTCACACATCATCATAGAAATAGCACAACTGAATAAGAAAAATAAATAATAATGAAATAGAGAAGAGACACAAGAATCAAACTTGAACTTTAATGAAGGTTTTATTGCAATGACATCCAAATACAAGCAAATGAATCCAACTACCAAAATCTAATCTTTCAAGCTCAAAGATAGAGGTTGCAAGACCAGAGGAAGGTAAATAACTCAGTCTAATCCTAAGAGCTACAAGAAATTTATCAAAATAGTTACAAGTAATGCAAAAGTTCTCTCCTTTGGCCTCATGAACTGATCTGCTATTTATAGAGAATCCAAAATCAAAAGTTGCAGATGACAAAAGACTAAAAAGACCACCAGGGACCCACCATATTTGAACAAGACAGAATGGCACCAACTTGGCCGCAAATTGCAGCCAAAATGAGTAATTTATGCGGCCAAAGTTTGGAGTCTGGGGCCTACCTTTCTTCAGTAGTCTTCTGGTTTCTAGGGCATCTCTCTGTAATTGCAATTCTTTTTAATTAACACATATGTGCAATCTGGAGCTAAATCACAGAGAGGAGATCATGTGCAAAAGTTCATATCACATCAATACTTTATGCATTTAATGCACATCACTCCTACTTGTACCATTCATCATTGTTGTGTGCCAAGGCAGCCCCTTAGGTTTATACATCACAAAAAGGGTGCTCACATTTGTATGTGTTGGACCATTTCACGAATTCTTTTTGTACACACACTTTATTTGTTGCAAACTCTTTTAAATCTTGATCTGTATTCTGTCCCGTTTGTAGTTCCAACTAAAAACCCGTCTTCTTGTGCATGTTGTGTACAAATTTCAGTATTTCTGTCTGCGTACCTGTAATCTGTATAAATGAGCAGACAAAAATTAAATAGCACCGTTTATTGACAAAATGATAAAAATGGGCGGTGTTATACTGTAAAAAATTATGCCGAACACCTGCCCACCAATAGATATCTTTCAAGTCACGGTACATCTTAGTGGAACCTGGGTGAACACTAAAAGCTGACTTATGTGCCTGCTCTAAGATCTCGTGTCTCAACCCATCGGTATCAGGTACACACAAACGATTCCCAAAATGTAGCAAACCCTGGTCATCAATCAAGAACTCCGAATCTCTACCCTGCCGAACATACTTAAGAATCTCAGAAAAACGGGCATCGGCGGGCTGTGCCTCACGAATACGATCAAGTAGAAGTGGACGAGCGCGAACGTGAGCATGCTGTCCCCTAATGGAAGTGAACTCAAACTGTACTCTGCTATCGCACAAGATCTACCAATTTGCAGAAGACTGTCTCTGAACTGCGCTCAACTGAGACAAACTACCCCCCGGCCTACGACCCAAAGCATCGGCTACTACATTCGCCTTGCCCGGGTGATAAAGGATCTCACAATAATAATCCTTCACGAGCTCCATCCAACGGTGCTGTTTCAAATTCAGATCCCGCTGCTGGAAGATGTACTTTAAGCTCTGGTGGTCCATAAAAATCTGACAGGACTCCCCATACAAGTAGTGTCTCCAAATCTTAAGTGCAAAGACCATCGCGGCCATCTCAAGATCATGAGTGGGATAATTCTGCTCATGCTTCTTCAACTGTCGGGAAGCATAACCGATAACTTTATCATGCTGCATCAATACACAACCGAGCCCCACTCGAGAAGCATCACAGTAAACAACAAAGCCGCCCGATCCAGAAGGCAAAGATAAAACTGGTGCAGTCGTCAACCGAGTCTTCAATTGCTGAAAACTCAGCTCGCAAGCCTTAGTCCAAAGAAAAGGAACCCCCTTCCTGGTCAGTCCAGTCAGCGGTACAGCGATATTCGAGAAGTCCTGCACGAAACGGTGGTAATAACCGGTTAAGCCGAAAAGGTTGCGGTCCTCTGTCACGAATACAGGTCTGGGCCAAATCTGTACGGCCTCGATCTTTCTCGGGTCTACACGAATACCGTCTCCCATAACCACATAACCTAGGAAGTCAACACTATCAAGACAGAAGGCACACTTAGAGAATTTGGCAAACAGCTGGTGCTCTCTCAATGTCTGCAAAGCAATCCTCAAGTGCTGCTCATTCTCCTCTCGACTCTTTGAATAAACCAGAATGTCATCAATAAACACAATAATAAACTGGTCGAGGAACGGCCTGAAAATCCGGTTCATCAAATCCATGAACGTTGTTGGGGCATTGGTGAGTCTGAACGACATCACCAAAAACTCATAATGCCCGTTGCGCGTACGAAAAGAAGTCTTCACAACTTCATCATTCCGAACCCACAACTGATGATAACCTGATCTCAAACCAATCTTAGAAAAATGTCCCGCACCCTGGAGTTGATCAAATAAATCGTCAATGCGAGGTAAAGGATATCTATTCCGTACCGTAACTCTGTTCAATTGACGATAATCAATGCACAATCTCAAATTGCCTTCCTTCTTCTTGACGAGCAGAACAGGAGCTCCCAAAGGCAAAACAATCGGACGCACAAGTCTCCTATCAAGCAACTCTTGCAACTGATCCTTAAGCTCCCTAAGCTCCGCCGGGACTATCCGGTAAGGCGGTATAGAAATAGGCCCTGTGCCGGGGATCAGATCAATGCAAAACTCAATCTCACGCTCTGACGGCAATCCAGGTAACTCATCGAGAAAAACGTCGGGAAACTCTCGCATGATAGGAAACCGGTCCAACGAATCTACTATGGCTCCGGTATCATGAATGAAAGCTATGAATCCCTGACATCCTCTCCTCAAAAGCCGACTAGCGCAAAAGGCAGAAATCAAACTGTGAGGGGCGGCACCACGGTCCCCCTACACAACAAGAACTGACTCGCCGGGAAAACAAAACTGACTGTCTTCTTACGACAGTCCACGTACGCATAGCAAGTAGCTAGCCAGTCCATGCCCAGGAGAACGTCGAAGTCCAATATCTCAAGAAGGATCATGTTGACGGACGAATCTCTATCTCCAATATGAATGGCACACGACCGAAACACGTGTCTCGCAACAAATGACTCACCAACAGGAGTAGTCACGACAAGCGGCTGATCTAGAAAACACGACTCTTAACCCAACTTTAGCACGATGTGTGTAGAAACAGACGAGTGCATAGATCCCGGATCAAACAACATGTGTGCATCAAACGAACATACTGAAAGAGTACCTGAAACCACTGCATTGGACGGTTGCGCGTCTTGATGAGTCCAAGCAAATACTCGTGTCTGCCCTCTACCTACAACTTGCTGTCCTTCGCCTCTTCCACCCCGTCCTCTCTGAACAAACCCTCCACGACCATGGCCTCTCTGAGTATTAGTCTGATGTGGAGCTATAATAGGCGCAAGATGCAACGCCCTCTGAGGTGGAGAAGGTGGTAAGGTAACATGCGATACGGCTTGCTCGTCCTCACGTGGCTCAGTACAATCTTGAACACGATGATAGAAACCCCCGCACCGGAAACATCCAGACGATGACTGCTGGCCTTCCTGGGATAAGAGCTAAACAACCAGCCTCATCCCAAGCCTCTGCTAGCTGAACAAAATCTGTCGCGGCGTCTAAACATCTCTCTCCGTGCCGATACACCAGTACGAACCCTCTTCAGTTCTGGAACGACCGACGTCTCTGCAAGACTCTTCTCAACCAATAGGGCTGCGTCCACTGCGGCTGCATATGTATCATAATGTTGTGTGCTGATAGTGAGGAACAACTGGGTAAGCAGGCCTCGAACAAATCTCTTGATCCGCATCTCCTCCGTGTCCACCAAATATTGGGCATACACCGATAGCTGGGTAAACTGCACATCGTGCTCTGCCACTGTCATACTCGGAGTCTGGCGTAACGACTCGAAACTATGAGCTCAAGCATCCCTGATGCTTTGTGGAAGAAAATGGGCAAGAAACACCGTCACGAACTCAGCCTAGGTCATAGAAGAAATGCCTGTGGTTTGCCCCTCTCTAAAGACTCGCACCACTTCTGTCCAAGACCTTCCAGACAAAAACCCCCGAACTCTACCCATCTCGTGTCGTAGCATCTCAGCGAACGACATATCCTGGTCATCCGATCGATAAATGACTGCGGATCCTCAGCTGCATCACTGCCGGTGAAAACCGGAGGCTTCATCCTCATGAACTCAGATAACGATACGGTGATAACCTCCATAGCTGCAGGTACAACTTCCTGAACCGTAGGCACCATCGCGGTCTCCGTAACAGGTGGGACAACCTCCTGTCGCTGTACTCAACTGGCCTTGACTAATGATCCCATCATTTGGTGCAAATCCTGCATACCGGTCTCTAACCTACTAATACGATCAAGCGATGGTGGATCAATTTGCTCCTGAACAACGGGCGTACCGCCCTGTCAATCCTCGTCTCAGACGAGCCAACTCTGATCTTGGCTCTCGCGGCCGCTCTCTGCGCCCTCGTAGTCTTCGGCGGCGTAATGGCTGGAAATGAATACAGGATTCGATAAGAAAACGGAAAATCAAATCACAAGGATATATATAATCATGGTAGGAATTTCAACCAACAAGTCCTACGGTCACTTAGGCGGAGTACCGTGTCGTAAGTATGCCGCAGAACATACACACGCTACGTCACTCTGCTTAAGCTACCTACTCTATTATACCAAGGTCATCCTACACTCCGAAAGGTAAAACCTAGCACTCTGATACCAACTTTGTCATGATCCAAAATTTGTCCCGTGACCGGCACTTAAACCACGTGATGTCTACAGGCGTAAAGCAATTTTAGTAAGCCGAAAACTTAGAAATCTAAACTATCAAAAGTAGTAAGTGATAAAAACATTGTTGAAAAAATTTGAAAATTTCAAGTAAAGATCTTTAAGCTTAAGTTCATTTTTTAAAAAATTTCGGTAGCACCTCCTTTGTAAAAACTAGCCCTGAAACGGGTACAAACATAAGATATAAGTAAAAAAACATATGATATAAATAACGTATCTCCAAACGGGAGTAAATCACACCCAAAGGCGGAAACAACCACCACAAGTATAAAATACGACGCCGTAGTGAAGACAGAGACAATATAAAGTGAAAACAACATAAGAGATAAAACTGCATAATAAAAGCCGGCTCACACGAGCACGACACCCAGATTCACAAAATATACAATATCGTCCTCACAACTCGTCTCTAAGTCAATACATGAAATGGTAGATGGAGAGTACTAGATACAACGAGAGATATACAATGAATGTAAACGGATAACCGCAAAACCCACCTATAGCAAAACGGCTCACAGCCAACCGTAGCGGTATCCGCTGCAAAAAGATACAATAAGATAGCCCTGCTGCGACTACTCTAAGGGTCAACCTGCAAATCACTGTGGCACAATGGGGGTGAGTTGCCAACTCGTGAATAGTAAGTAACATCATACGGGTAATCGCAGGTATGCACATACTGCGATACTCTATCACATGCAATCTGATAGTATCAACATGGTAATCTGGATATGCAATAATTATGAAAGGTACTCTATCAGGTACTATAAATACATGAAGCAATGCATATCGAACGAATGTTGAGTATGGGATAAACTATATCATCATCAAGGAATCATCATCGTGGAAAAACCGGTGTCCATCAACGACACCCAAATCCCAATACCTCACGCGCCGTCACTCTGATCGGTCCTCATATCCTGTATATATCATGGAACCTGAGTGCCCAACATCAGCACTCGAAAACATCATGAAATACTCGTGTCTAACATCGACACGCAAATCCACATATATCGGGCTCTGTCAGTATGGATCGGCCCATATCCATCTCTCGACTCCGGTCGGTATCCTCCGGATAACCGCCAGGTCCAACCAATCACTGGTAGGTAGTAAACCCTTTGCCAGGCTCATCGTTTACTGCACAACATCCCTTTCTTGCCCTGGGATACCATATCAGGTCCACCATGAACCCGCAAACGGATCATCCAGCTCCTCGAATCGGGTTTCTATCACACGTCTCATAACCGAGAAAACTTATGGTAGGCGCACTAAAATATCATATCAAGAGAAACCGGATTTTCAAAACAATGGATACTTTCTTGAAATAATACCACGGTTCTCAAATCCATAAATCACATGAAATCCGTATCTCAATGCGTAAATCCATGAAATGTGATGTATGTAACATAAAACCGTAATATGAGCATATCAAGGGAAAACCGCTCTTTTAAATGAATTCAGTTTTTAAATATATGATGCGGTTCCCAATTTCTCCAAAACCAAATCCAACATCATCTAAATGTGCACATGTAGCTATAGCATGTATGGGTGTATACATATAAGTATGTATGCACGATGTGTTTCGTATGTGTAATAGAACAAGAATCAACGTGTCTATCAATAACAATACAATACTGCATATGTGTATAGGTTGTGTGTGTCATGGCAATTACCGACGGTGTGGGTGTAGCATACAATTTAGTGCTCGTGCAACATAAACCGTCAGTAATGGTGCAGTGTCCACTAGGTACTAAGTCAAGGCACAACAAGTAATGGTATGTAATGATGCTCATGCACATCCAACATAATATGAATATAAACATGTGGCTATAATATTCTATCAAGCCCTGACGCATAACGCCATACGGATGATTTTCCCGTAGATGTTAAATCTACTTACCGATGATCTCGAGCTAAGTAAATCCGACCACCTACTTCCCTTTCTTCGCAGCGTCCGAAGTCCCCGCACTTGCCCCTAAAATCACAAAAATATAGCAAGTGCACTTAGAAATCGACCCATAATACGTACAATTACGTTTAAATCGACGCACCGACTCCAACAACCTCTTAAGTGTTTGCTTAGTGGCTAACGTGTGTGGCGACATCACCAAAACAAACCCATGACACTAAGGTACCCGAAACACTGAAACTACGTCAGATCAATCGTAACGCGCATTGTCGAAACACTAAAAACTAGCTAATCGATCCCAGATTTTGCATACTGTCAAAATACAAAAATCTAGCAGTACCAAACACCATAAAACAACAGCAGACAACTACCTACAAAAACACAGCACCCCAGTCCCCTCCTTGGCCGAGCTCGCCGGATTTTCATCGAATGTCACTGGTTGAACAGTGTCGGGTGGGGTTCGTGTTTCAGGTGTACACTCAGGGTCTCTAGTAAAACACCACTACATCTCTAGATTTCCCAGTAAACACTCATAGTGATAGCAGGTTACATACATCCTAAAACGACACTAAAAACACGATACATGCACAAAACTATATCTTCTAGTGTTCTAAACTGAAACTAATTAGCAACACGACATAATACAATCCTAGTTAATAGTAGAGAGCACTACCATTCCAAACTTGCTCAAAACCCTGGCTTTCTAAGCTCTACGTGATATTTAGTAGCTAAACTTGGCTTTGTGGAGGGTTTTAGTGGAGATTTGGTTTGGGTTTGTGAGGGTTGGGTTAAGGTTTCAGTTGAGGATGTGAGGGTGAAGAAAAATGAAGAAGAGAAAATGTTAAGTGAATGAGAGAATGTGAGTGAGGGAGTGTATGAGTGAGGGTGTATGTGTGAGTGAGGGTGAGGGAATGAGGGGTGAGTTTAGAGAGAGCCATGCCCTTCTCTTTCCTCATTTAATGCATGCCATGCTTTCCCTATACCTCATGATGCTCCCTCTCTCTTCCTTAAGTCAACTAATTAAAAAAACCCTTTTAATTTAAACTAAATAATTTAATTAAATATATAATACTTAATGGAATGGGGTTAATATGCCATGGCTGCATAAGCATGGCTTAACACTAATTAACCCTCGGTTAACATGCACATGTGTGAGCAAGCCCAAAATAAATTATAATAAAATATAAATTAATTTTTATATAATATTTGAAAACAATTTTGGTAATCTTTTTACTAAAAAACCGTATTATCGCTTAATTATACTAATCGCATTCTAAGGTGTTACATATACCTATCGTCAGATAGCAGTTCTCTGGTGATACTGGTACAGCTTAGTCTGTAGACCCGAGATCGTCATAGAGTCTTGTGCGATTCCCACTGTGCTTTGATTTCCACATTACCACTTTCAAGAGAACGTGTAAAACGGTAGCTTTTGGGTACAGTCACGAATTACATGGAGGCAATGAGCGATAGGAAGAGATTCGTCTATCCCGTTATTGGGGGTTGATGTTGCGTTGTGCTCGATTGGCTATAACAGGAAGTCCCTGGCCAGGGCTGATTCGAACATCTACTGGTAAGTGTTATCAGTAATTTCTCGACCCGTTATGAGCCTCAAATCGGCACTACTTATCGGTTATTGGGGTCTGACGTTTACCACCCCT
The DNA here is from genome assembly GCA_030015575.1 of Agapanthus africanus. Taxonomy (NCBI): domain Eukaryota; kingdom Viridiplantae; phylum Streptophyta; class Magnoliopsida; order Asparagales; family Amaryllidaceae; genus Agapanthus; species Agapanthus africanus. The sequence goes on from JASDDO010000010.1 coordinate 42,641,323, forward strand.
AGATTGGATATGTGACATATCAGATGAAGAGACCGGACTGTACGTTAGTGTTACTGACAGGCTTTACAGGAGTATGAGTAAGCTTTCTTGTTGATCTTATGATCGCTCAATACCCGGGTAGCCGTTACGTCCAGCTAGTACCACTAACGACTTATGGGTGCTTAATATGATCACCACCTACTGCCGGCGTATTGACGAGTCTTTAGAGTTCTACACAGAGGTTTACTGGCTCAGGCAAAACGAAGTAGGAGCACATATGTGATATGTACGGGACCGAGATTAATACGAGTATATGATACCGTATTCTATTCTCATGATATGTGATATCGGTCGGTTATATGTGATATAGCCAGGTTATCAAAATAAGTGTTGATTCAATAAAATGATATATATGATATTAGTCGGTTATATTTGATGTAGCCGGATTATTGAATCAAGTGTTAATTTGATAATTTAATGTATAATAATATATTTGATATATTAATTTACATTAACTAATACTTGCTCACTTAAGCATTTCTATTTCTCACTTTAGCACACTTAATATATATGTGATATATATTAATTGTGTTTTCTTTTTTGTCATGCTTGATTATACATGCAACATGGGTGAATGAGACTTACACCATACTCATTATAATGTAGGGTTTATTTATTTAAAGTAAATCTAAAATTAGATGGAAAATTTTTCATGGTTGAAGTTTGTAGAAGCTTGTGGAACCATTGACTTAGTCCACTAATTTTGTTTTACTTAAGATATTTATTACCCCAACCATTCTAATTAGCCATGGTTATGTCTCTACAAGGGTTAATACGAGATATTATCTCACCCATGGTTGCTATTCTCACACACAACATTATCTCTTCATCTTCATCTGCATCAAGAGCTTAGCTCTCTAGCTTTTGAGGAAGTGAGGAAAAATAGTGAGAGAAAGAATTCTAAAGTGAGCAAAATTCCTGCTTCATCATTCTCTACTAATTTAGCCATTTAGTTTAAGGTGTTAGATTCACTAATCTCTAATTAGTGAAGAGGTAGCTTGAGTTTGTGTCTCCTCAAAGTAGATCATCTTTGGCCTCGAAGATCATTGAGCAAGCTCGTTCATTTCGACTAGTGGAGCCTACAGAGAGTCCGTATCACCACTACTTGGAGCGAAGGGACTTCTACACGGAGCATTTGAAGTGAAGGACCGGTCTACAAAGGTTGTATTCCATATTCACTTAGATGTAAATTTTTTTACATATTGTATTATCTAATTCTCAAGTTAAGATTCTAAGGTTAAGGTTAAGTAGCATGGCAATTTTTTGAAAATGGTATGGACGATACCTCCCGAAACCTTGCTGTCATGCTAGGTAACCCTACAGCGGTATCAGAGCTAATCTATAGAATTAGACGATGTTTGTTAGATTACGAAACCAAAACTACTCCGAAATTTGAAACAATGAAATCTAGTTTCTGTTGATTTTTAAATAGGCTTTAAAATTTTTTTAAGCAACTGTAGAATGTTGTATGTGATATAACATGAACACTACAGAAAATTGAAGCAAGACGGTTGGATTTTGGCCGGCCACATTCACAAAAATTCCGAGCTAGCCGGTTCTATAGTAGTGTTTGGGCTTCATTTTTTGTGGTGTTCCAGTCTCTGGGTTTTGGTGTTTCAGGTGTTGCTTGTTTTTTCTAAAATTGCATGAGATGTTAATTTTATATAAAGTCAATTTAGAGTGTTTCATAGTCTTAATTATAACATTATTTCGGGTTCTTTAGACGGCGTTAAAATGTTCGAACGGATATCAATAACCTAATTTTTCCCTCGACGGAAAATTTTCCAAGAGTTGGATTTTTTCCAAGTTAAAGAACATTCAAAAATCATGCAAGTAATGCAATGGACCCTCTAGAAAAATGAAACCCTAACTCGATTCTATGACAATAAGAACCTCCTCCAAACCCAAGGGTTTACGGTAGTTCCACGACGCCATAGGTGAGGCAAGGGTTGACCCTTCTACGGTTGGTCCATAGGTACTGTGGCATGTACTGAGTATTTTTAAATTACGCTCAAGTGTTGAGCTCTTTGGGAAATTTTGGGCGTTTGTTGATTCGATCGGAATGTTTAATATCATCTAGCTATTTGTGGAATGTGATACAATATTTGGAATTTATATTGTTAGGCATGAAATCCGAAGTATGTGATATTTCGGGTTTATGATGTGTAAGGTGATTGTGGATTCCAAATGTTGTAGTTTGACATTTTCTTTTCTGCGACCGTAAGTGTAATATGTAGTGTATCGCCGGTTTCATTGCTATATGTTAACGACAATTGGGATACACATATTTACTTACGTTGATGACATGCGATGTTGTGTGTTGCTGTGATATGTTATATTGGATCGTCGTGTTTTGAATAGCCGGGGGTTTTATGTGAGATGAAAGTTTTTATTTTCATTCATGTAAAATTTATTGTATGTAATATTCTTTTATTGGGGCACTTCCGGGTTGAGGACGATATCACTATTGTTTTATATTATTATTTTTCTGCATTAGGATAGACCCAAGGAGGGGAGTACAAGTAACCGGGTTCTAGAGTCCAGTTGGAGACCATCTCGAGGAGTCGAGTCCGGATCTCCTAACTCTAGAATTGGTAGGGTTGCTTGCCGCTCTCGTAGGGGTCTAGGGATGTGAGTTTGGCTATTCATCGCACCGTGGAATCCGTGTTTTATACTGGCTTAATTTAAAACAAGGAATTCTTAGTATATCCAATATTTCATATGTTATTTTCTGCTGCTAATATTCTGTGATGTGATCACTTTATATGCGTGAGACGAATACTTTATTATTATATATATGATATATAATAAACATTGTTTATGTTTTATACCCGTGCTAGTCCTGCCCCACTATGCCGTTAGTTAAGTAACCCAATGGTGCATAACGGGACACTGTGGCGAATGCAGATGGCATAAGCGTACGTTGTATTTTTATTTCTTCTGTGATGCTTAGGAAGCATAAATGATGGGACTTCATTAATGAGATTAATGAAAGAAAAGAAACCTAAAAATATGTTGTAGAATCAAATTTTCAAAAAGGGTAGCTCGAGTTTTTGCTTTGCATAACGGTATTCCTTGTAGAATATCCAGCACCTTATTCGATAAGGAAAGAGCCGAGATCCCTTCACCGGGAGTGACCTCTTTAGCAAAAGCTATCAGATACTACAACTCACTCGGTTTTGTTTTTGATTTCTTCTATAGTTCTTACTTTGCATAGTGATATTTGTGAAATATCCTGCACCTTATTCGATAAGGAAAGAGCCGAGATCGCTTCACCGGGAGTGACCTATTTAGCGAAACTAGCAAAAGCCTTAAAAACAATCCTTTTCAAAATCACTCAGTTCTACAACTATATCAAGTTCAAAGCGTTAAAGGTTTTCTTAAAAACCATCCGCAGCCCTCCATCATTTTAGGAAGTAAAGTACTTAGTATTCGAGTTGCGTTTTTTGACCATAGTTAAGGCGCAATGTACGGTAGCTAAGTGATGACTTCCTACATAGCATATGATGCGATTAATTAGGACAATCATGTGACTTTGTTGACCATAGTCAAGGGTCATGTGGGTGGGTCTAATTAATCAAGAAATGATGGGTAGAACTTGACTAGTTGACTGGTGCTTATGATTTGTTGAGTATAGTTAAGGTTATAAGACACTAGGGGTAAAAATCACATCGGGAATTTCAAGAGTTGAAATTTGCAATGATATTGCATACTTCTATGAGATAGTTGGATCCCGATACCACTACGAGTAAGAGTTACTCCTGGGAGAGTTTTACACATCATAATTAGACAATCAAGTAGGTGTCTAGAAAGGTATTAACGGGGTTATGCCTATGGGAAAACGATTTTTATTTTAATTAGGTCCGTACGAAAACATGGGGAACCTCCCTTAAAGTACCGACACAGGCCTGGCTGAAAGATTGGCGAACTTGTAAGGTGTAATTAATGCCAGCTAGTCTTACCTTTTAGGGTTTGAAGGAAGATTTGATAAAAACAGTGGGAGCCATCCTGATTAGATAAAATAATAACCAATCTAATCTTGCAAGAGAATATGCTAAAGTGCTTTCCTCTCTCTCTCTCTCTCTCCAGGTAGCGACCATGTCAGGCCTTAATCAAGATAATAATATGGATGTATTGACCGAACCCGCATGTTATGCTGAGTAGGGGAACGTTGGTTCCGCTCCAACTTTTAATTGTTATAAGTCCGAGCAGGGAATATGGGCATATCCGTATTCCCAGGCCACCCAAACGAAGAATAAGCATGTTGATGCATCTTCTTCGGGTGTGTTAGTTACCGAAAATTGTTTTGCAGTGCACTATACGTCCTGGGTATTAGATACCGGATCAGAATCCCACATATGTAATATGTTACATGGGCTAAGGAAATATAGAGAACTGGGAATGGGTGATCATTCCGTAAGAGTAGGGAATGGTGCAAATGTTGCAGCCAAAGCAGTTGGCAAATATCACCTTGTATTACCAAATGGTAATACATTGATTCTGAACGAATGCTATTACATTCCGAACCTGATATGCAATATTATATCAGTTTCTTTATTAATTAAAGAATGATATAATTTTATAGTACAGGATAATGTTATGAACATTTTTCTGAATCAAAAGTTGATTGGATCAGGCTCGTTAAATAACTGCATATACGTTCTAAATCAAACCACAACTCTTAACATACAAAACACACACAAGAGGAAGAGTTCAGAAATGAATGAATCCTTCTTGTGGCATTGTAGACTAGGTCATATCAATGCAACACGACCAACTAAGTTACATAAGGATGGATATTTGAATCCGTTCGAATTATCATCTTATGAAACTTACCAGTCATGTCTCAAAGGAAGGATGACCAAAACTCCGTTTACTGGACACGGAGAAAGAGTTACAGAACCCTTGGGACTGATATATAGTGATGTATGCAGTCCCATGTCTACACATGCAAGGAATGGTTCCTCGTACTTCATTATATTCACCGACGATCTCTCAAGATACGGACATGTGTTCCTGATGAAACACAAGTCTGAAGCTTTTGAGAAATTCAAAGAATACAACCATGAAGTCGAGAACCAGATGGGAAAAAATATTAAAGTCCTTCGATCTGATCGGGGAAGATAATACTTGAGTACATAATTCCGTGACTATCTAAAAGACAATGGGATTCTCTCTCAGCTTACTCCTCCATATACACCACAACACAATGGTGTATCGGAGCGGAGGAACCACACCCTATTGGATATGGTGCGCTCAATGATGAGCACCGCTGAGTTACCTATTTCCTTTTGGGGTTATGCGCTGGAGACAGCTGCATACCTATTGAATAGAGTTCCAACCAAATCGGTGCCTACCACTCCATATGAGATATAGAATGGGAAGAGACCATCTCTTAAATGAGTTAAGATATGGGGTTGTCCGACCTATGTTAAAAAGCAAAATCCGGACAAACTCGAGGCAAGATCAGCTCTGTGTAAGTTTGTGGGATATCCAAAGGATTCCTATGGATATATCTTCTACCATGGTGAGGAACAAAAGGTGTTTGTTTCTCAATATGCCACCTTTTTAGAAAAGAAATTTCTTGAAAAATAAATTAGTGGCGAAAAGGTAGAGATGGAAGAAGTTCCAGTAGCACAAACTGTAGCTGATGATTTATTGGAACCAGAGGATTCAGTAGTAACCAACGAACCTCTGCCTCTTCGCCGATCTAGTAGGGTTCCTCATCCACCTGAGAGATACTACGGTTTTTCTCATTGATGGTGGGAGCGAGGATTGCATCATGGAAGAAGATGACCCAACTAATTTCGAGCAGGCCATCACGAGTGGGGACTCTGTGAAATGGCTGGATGCAATGCGATCTGAGATGGAATCCATGTACACCAAAAAAGTATGGACTTTGTAAGATGCTCCTGAAGAGGTAAAACCCATCGGGAGCTAGTGGATCTTCAAGAAAAAACTTGGTGTAGATGGAAAAGTTGAGACTTTCAAAACGAGACCTGTTGCAAAAGGTTTTCGTCAACGACCAGGTGTGGATTATAATGAAACCTGTTCTCCAGTGACTATGATTAAGTCCATCCGGATCCTACTTGCCATTGATGCATACCATGACTACGAAATCTGGCAGATGGATGTTAAGACCGCCTTTCTAAATAGTGATTTAAAAGAGTGCGTGTACATAACTCAGCCAGAGGGCTTCGTAGACAGTAGGAGCAGCGGAAAGGTGTGCAAGCTTCTTAAATCTATCTACGGGTTAAAGCAGGCATCGCGGAGTTGGAACATCTGTTTTGATGTGGTATTCAAAGAGTTTGATTTTTATCAAAAACGTAGATGAACCTTGCATATGTAAGAAGGTGGCAGAGAGTAAGGTGGTCTTCCTCGTATTGTACGTAGATGACATACTCTTGATAGGAAATGATGTTCCTATACTGCACTCGGTCAAGCTCTTCTTATCATAAAGATTCTCAATGAAAGATCTAGGTGATGCCTCCTACATTTTAGAGATTAAGATCTACAGAGATAGATCTAAACAGATACTGGGATTGTCCTAATACAGGTACATAGACACCATACTAAAGAGATTTAGTATGGAATATTACAAGCGTGGGAATTTACCCATGATCACAGGACTCACTCTCTCCAAAGAGATGTCTCCCAATACTGATTTGGAAAGAGCTCGCATGCAAGAGATACCCTATACTTCGCAGTAGCCTCTATCATGTACGCGATGTTATGTACCAGACCCGATGTAGCTACTCACTAAGTGTTGTGAGTAGGTATCAAGAAGATCAAGGAGAGAGTCACTGGACAGCTGTGAAGAATATTCTCAAGTACTTGAGAAGGACTAAAGAGATGTTCTTGGTGTATGGTAACAGTGAACTCAAAGTGGAGTCCTTTACCGATTCGAGCTTCTAGGGTGATAAGGACGACTCTAAGTCGGTCTCGGGATTTTTCTTTACCCTCAATGGATGGGCGGTTTGTTGGAAGAGTTCTGAATAATGAGCTAAGTTGTGATAAAATGTAAAGTGTTCACAATCAAAGAAATTTATACCGTAATCAATTAACAGTGTTGATGTAGTGCGTTAATGAATACGGATTGTCCACTGAGATGTGCGTTTTGATCGATCTTGCTTTTGATGAGCCGAAATGAAAAGATAAAAGAAAATGCAAGAAAATTGATTCAATATTTGTGAGATTTGATTTTAAGAAAACATAAAGAATATAGATCTAGAATCAAGAATCAAGAAATGTCCTAATCAATTTAGTTATCAATATTTGTAGAATAGTTTGTAGGAATCGATCGAATTGGTAGCAATGATGAATCTAATAATGACTAATCTTATCTATGGATAATTTGTAGCTAGATCGATGGCGATGAATGATGATTAGGGATCTATTGAAGAAACTATGGTTTCTTCTTCTCTATCCTTTGTCTTTTCATTGATCATCATTCGGATCTAGCCTCTAGCAAAGAGATTCATCAATAGTTTGATCCCTAATTTGCAACGATATTTGCAAGAATATGATCTCGATCCAAATTAGGTCATTGATGATTCTTTTTCCTAAAGTTCACAAATATCATAAGACTTAAGATTAGTATTAGGATTTTATCATCACTAGATCTGCCAAATCTCTCGATTCCGTAACAAGCGGAGATTTACTCAAGCATCATGAAAATAAAAAAATTCAAGATCTAGAAATTTCATAGTGCAAGATTATAAAGGGAGCAAGAATTAACTAATTATCACCTTTATTAAATCGACGACTAATTACACATTCCCTCAATTCGAGATTACAAGATGTTGCTCTCGATCGCTCCTTTTAAAGAGGTAACTAGATCCGTTGAAGTTCGCACCGCTCGATCTCCATGAGATTTAGATCATCGTGGATCTCGCGCTCTTGATGAAGATTGGCTTCGTGAATAAAGGATCGATGGTTGCTTGCTTGATTTGCTTCTCAAAATGATCTTGATTTGTCTTTGGATTTGGATATGGGCTAGGGTTTTGGAGGCTGAATACATCGCTGCCAACGAGGCTGTTTGGATGAAGTTCATAACTGAACTTGGTGTGGTTTTGTCCATTGAGCATCCAATACCTTTGTATTGCGATAACAATGGAGCAGTGGCCTTAGCCAAGGAACCCAGGTCCCATCAGCGATCCAGGCATATTCTGAGGCTGTATCACCTAATCCGGGAGATAGTTGATCGCCGGGAGATCGAGGTTAGGAGAGTTGACACGAAGAAAAACACAACGGATCCACTCACCAAGGCCATAACCCAGATACAATTTAAGTGACTCTTCAGAATGTTGGGTATGAGATGCTACAACAACTGGCCTTAGTGCAAGTGGGGGATTGTTAGTTATATGTATGCCCTAGAGGCCATTATTGTACATGTGATGTATATTATAGCGGATGCTTGAATATATAGAGAGAAGACTTTCTTTTTCGACATGATAGTATGCAATCTGGTTGCTCTTTGTCTTAACATGTAGGCTTGTATTGTGATACTGTCTTGCTCTCACATGTTGATAAAGCCCTAAAGATGTGTACTTGACTACTAGGACTATGATGAGATCATACTAGTGGGGTCAGGGTAGTCCACAAGTACATCCTATAATTGTTCCTAGTCGAGGGTGTATCGAGACAGGGCATCGATATTCTAGAGTAGACTAGCGTATACGCTTCTTGAACCATATGATGGGCGATGGATGATCCCACATCTATTGGTGTTTAACATCAAAGATGTTATACGGGTGATCAGTGGAGACTGGGTACACTGAATGGACTCACCGAGAACTCTTAGTTGGTATTATACCTATCGTCAGATAGCAGTTCTATAGTGACACTAATACATAATAGTTTGTACACCCGATATCGTCATAGAGTCTTATGTGACTCTAACTATGCTTTGATTTCCACTTTACCACGTTCAAGAGAACGTGCAAAACGGTGGCTTTTGGGTACAGTCCCGAATCACATGGATGCAATGAGCGATAGGAGGGGATTCGTCTCTCCCGGTATCGGGGATTGATGTTGCACTGTGCTCGATTGGCTATAACAGGATGTCCCTGGCCAGGGCTGATTCGGAGATCTATTGGTAAGTGTTATCAGTAGTTTCTTGACCCGTTATGAGCCTCACATCAGCACGACTTATCGGTTATTGGGGTCTGACGTTTACCACCCCTAGACTGGATATGTGACATATCAGACGAAGAGGCCGAACTGTATGGTAGTGTTACTGACAGGCTTTACAGGAGTATGAGCAGGCTTGCTTTTTGATCTTCTGATCGCTTAATACCCCGGTAGCTGTTACGTACAGCTAATACCGCTGACGTCTTGTGGGTGCTTGATATGATCATCACCTACTGCCGGCGTATTAACGAGTCTTTAGAGTCTTACACAGAGTTTTATTGGCTCGGGCAAAACGAAGTAGGAGCACATATGTGATATGTGCGAGACCGAGATTAATACGAGTATGTGATACCGTGTTCTATTTTCGCGATATATGATATCGGTCGGTTATATGAGATATAATCGGGTTATCGAATCAAGTGTTGATTCGATAAGATGATACATATGATATTACTCGGTTATATGTGATATAGCCGGATTATTGAATCAAGTGTTGATTTAATAATTTAATGTATAATAATATATTTAATATATTAATTTACATTAACTAATACTTGCTCACTTAAGCATTTCTATTTCTCACTTTAGCACACTTAATATATATGTGATATATATTAATTGTATTTTCTTTTTTGTCATGATTGATTATATATGCAACATGGGTGTATGAGACTTACACCATACTCATTATAATGTAGGGTTTATTTATTTAAAGTAAATCTAGAATTAGATGGAAAATTGTTCATTGTTGAAGTTTGTAGAAGCTTGTGGAACCATTGACTTAGTCCACTATTTTTTTTTTACTTAAGATATTTATTAACCCAACCATTCTAATTAGCCATGGTTATGTCTCTACAAGGGTTAATATGAGATATTATCTCACATATGGCTGCTATTCTTACACACAATATTATCTCTTCATCTTCATCTTCATCAAGAGCTTAGCTCTCTAGCGTTTGAGGAAGTGAGGAAAAATAGTGAGAAAAAGAATTCTGAAGTGAGCAAAATTCCTACTTCATCATCCTCTACTAGATTAGCCATTTAGTTTAAGGTGTTAGCTCCACTAATCCCTAATTAGTGAAGAGGTAGCTTGAGTTGGTGTCTCCTCAAAATAAATCATTTTTGGCCTCGAAGATCATTAAGCAAGCTCGTTCATTTCGACTAGTGGAGCCTACGGAGAGTCCGGATCATCACTACTTGGAGCGAAGGGACTTCTACGCGGAGCATTTGAAGTGAAGGACCGGTCTACAAAGGTTGTATTCCATATTCACATAGATGTAAAGTTGTTTATATATTGTATTGTCTAATTCTCAAGTTAAGATTCTAGGGTTAGGGTTAAGTAGCATGACAATTTTTTGAAAATGGCATGGATGATGCCTCCCGAAACCTTGCTGTCGTGCTATGTAAACCTATATGGCAAATATCTAATCAAGGCATGGTCAAACGTCTAGGCTGAGTCTGGACCAAAGTATATACCGTATACAGAGCGTCGACAGGCGTTTGACCAAGGAGCGGCAGAAGTTTGACCAAGGAGCTGAACCCAATACAGAGAGGCGACAGACGTCTGCGCACGGGTTTTCTATGTGAATCGAATATTTACCATATTCTGTTGAATCCTAATTTAAATGGGATTAGAGTTTGGCTTTAAATAAGGTCTCTCATATATGATAAAATTGTGTGGCCAATTAAATTTGTATAGAGAGAGGATGACGGTTAAAAGAGATTAGAGATATTTGAAAGAAATCTCTTAGGGTTTGCTCTTGGTGTAAATTGACTAAAGATCTAGTAAAGTTTATAGATTCCGCTCTGCCGGGAACAAGCCATACGGTGGGTGAGCCCCGTTAACAAATACCGTGTCTTTCTCTGGTTTGATTCTTTTATTCTTACATTGTCTTTTATCTTTCGTTATATATTATGTATTGCGTGGTTGGCTGTTTAGCATAGTTCCGTGTTTCTTCTCCTATCCCAACAAAGTTGTATTAGAGCATAGGGAACCAACGGGTGTTCAATTCTATGATCAAAGTTTACGGTGGGTGACGATACTTGTGTCCACTCCCCATCTTCTTAGTTTGTAATTTCGAAGGGTTTGGTTCAAAGATCCGAGGGAGAAGGATAAGTTTACTATGGCGGTAAACGAAAGATGGCTGAGGATAAGATCAGAATCGAGAAATTTAATGGTCATAACTATATTTGGTGACGTATGCAGATGGAGAAATACCTATATCAGAATGATTTGTATCTTCCGTTGCTGGGCGAAAAGCCCAAGAAGATATCCGACGAGGCATAGAATCTACTGAATAGGAAAGCCCTGACAACAATTATGTTTTCGTTGACTCTGAAAGTATCCTTTATTACTTTGAAGAAGAAAACAACCATGGGGTTAATGAAGTGATTAGAAAAGTTGTATGTGAAGCCTTTAACGTCAAATAAGATATTTTTGATGAAGAAACTTTTCAATATGAAGATAGAAGAAAACGGTTTAGTGACAGAGTATCTGAACGAGTTCAACAGTGTGACAGGCTAAATCGAATTAGTCTCAATCATGTTTGAATATGAGATTTGAGCTCTATTGTTTCTATGTTCGTTATCAAAGAGTTGGGAAAACCTGGTTATGGCGGTCAGCAACTCGATCTCAGGGACTCTCATATTTAATGATGAGATGATGAGAAAGGATGTGAGTGGACGTTCGGAAATTTCTTCACCATGGGTAGAGAATCGTGGCAGGACAATGGAAAAGGGAAAAGGAAAGAAGGGCAAGTCAAAAGCCGAGGAAAGTCAAAAGGAAAGATCCAAGGCAACTGTTAGAACTGCAGAAAGAAGGATTACTTGAAAGCATACTGTGGACTCTTGAAGAAAGAGAAAGGCTCGGATTGGAAGTCAGATGAAAAGGAAGACAATGTGGTGTCAACACATGAACAAGGGGAACAAAGTCTTTGTCTTTCGGTAAGCGAGAACATATAGGGAGATACCTGATTTCTAGATTCGGGGGCATCCTTTACTGCACTTTAGGTCGGCATCACTTTAGCGATTATTTTCAATGGGATCTTGGGCATGTTATGGTTGGAAACGGTCATCCATGCAAAATCGTTGGAAAATGGACGATATTATTGCATCCGTCAAGAGAAGGTCAGATGAAGCTGAAGAATGCTAGACACATACCAGATCTGAAGAAGAGTCTAAAAACAACAAGTCGGCTGGACAATGAAGGGTACGTTACGGTATTTGGGAATTCTCAGTGGAAGATTTTAAAAGGATCGTTGGTAGTCGCAAGGGGTAAATTGATCGGTTCATTGTATTCTTTCAATGGGAGCAGTGGCATTTCGAATGCATCGATGAATGGTTCTGATACTGATTTTGAGACTTTGTTGTGGCACAAGAGATTGGGGAACCTTAGCGATAAGAATATGAAGACTCTTTAGGGTAAGGGGCTTTATCTGGGCTGAAGAAGATAGAGTTGGAACTTTTTGAGAGTTGCGTTTGTGGAAACTAAAGCGCATTCAGGTTTTAGTTTGACGGCTTAGCAAAGAAGACCAAGAACTAGAGTTGGTGCATATGAATGTATGTGGATTGTTCTCGCCAAAAATATTTGGCTAAAAACTTAAGTTTTTTTCTAGCGCTAACAAAAGAGCACAAGAACTTTCTGGGCACTGCCCCATGTGCAAAGCATGTGGGCATGCGCTAATGTAGTCCCGGACGCATCGTTCTCTAACATTCTGTCTAGCACTGCACCACGTATAAAGCACGTGGTGCATGCGCCAGACCTTTGAAGCCCTTGCTTTAGTATAGCTTAAACTATATTTGAGAAAATATCTCCTTATCTTTCTCAAACATAAAGAATATATCTTGTTAACAAGAAATCGCTTGAATATTTTTCTAAAAACAAGAAAAATATCAACTTTGTTTAAAAAGACCCTTGGATTAAAGATCTAACGGTGCTTAATATAGATAGACCTTACACACTCTACTAGGATTTTAGAACAAGCACAAATAGGATTTTATAAAATCTAGGGAGCTCAAGTAACTACAAGCAAGAATCAATGCTAAAGAATCAAATAGGTGAATAAAGTATCATACAAAGTAGAGAGCTACAAGCTTTGCAGCATCTTTAAGTGCTCCATTGTTGTGTTGAATTCTAGCTAGGCTCTTACGATGTGTGAAAAATCTTGGTGAGGACCTCCCTAGGTCATAGATGGATCCACTTAAGGGAACCTTTCACTAGCTCCATCTACACTTCTTCCCCCAAGCAATTATTGAAGAAACTAATCATATAAACTTGCTAGTTTTGTGGTGTTAGAGATGTAGTAAATTACTTTAATTTAATTTCACCATCTAATTTTCCTTTTGAATTATCTTTGAATTTTGGAGGAGGAAGAAGAGAGGACCTTGAAGGAGATGAGAGTTATTATGCTAGAAAAAAACCTTAACAATTTTCAAAATGGTCGTAAATATTTATCATAACATAAACTAATCTTATCCATTGGATTTAATCCATCATCGAAGTGTCCACCCTCTTCTCTCCACTCCAATTTTCACAATGTAGAGAATGGTTATGCATGTGCTACACCTTTGGAACAAGTTAACTTAAAGAGAATTAAAAAGAAAAAGGAAAAAAATAAACAAACAAATACATATATATGACATATATATATTTATGTAATTTCCTTATGTATTAAAAAATACATTAACGAGACATAAATAAATAGTGACAATATACTAGTAAATATATATATCCAATACATGTATTATTATATTAAATCAATACTAGATTTAATATTCATCTTTCCAAAAAGACCGACTAGTATATCCAAAAGTCTGATTACCATCAGTGCGCTAAATACACTAGTTTTAATCGAACCCCGATCCGTATACAATACACATATTTATATCATATCGCTAGAGTCGGAAAAACCTCTGTGTGGACCCTAAAAACTCAACAATATGCTAGTAGTGGGTTTAACTACAAGCACGTCAGCGGCACTAACTGTATGTAACGGCTATCCAGGTATTGAGTGAAAGGAAGGTCGACAAGTAAGCTCATCCAAACCCCTAATGAGCCTATAAGTGACAGTCTCCGTATAGTCTGGTCTGTTCGTCAAAGAGTATCGCATACCAGGTCTAGGGGTTGGTAAACGTCAGACCCCTAATAACCCAATAAGTCATGTCGGTGTCAAGCTCATCACCTATGGAGAAAATACCGATTTTGTAATTAGTAAATGCCATCCACTACGGCCAGAGATTTATGGTGATAGCCGACCGAACACAACGCAAAATCTACCCCCAATACTGGAGAGAGAGACGAATCCCCAACAATCTGCTCACTACCTCCATGTGACTCAGGACTGTACTCAACTAAAATATGTTTGCATGACTCAGTAGAGCCGTGATAGGGTAGTAATTAAAGCATAGTGGGAACTCACACGAGACAAATGATGATTTCAAATCGACAGACTAACCTGTACTTATGTCACTAGAGAACTACTACCTGACGATAGGTATAATACCATCTAACATGTTCTCGGCGAGTCCGTCCAGTATAACTCATGACCCAATGAGTACCTGTATACAATCTTTGGTTACCGACGAACACTACTGGCTGTGAGACCAGCCATCGCCCCTCGTCGGGATCAAGAAACGTATACACTAGTCTACTCTGGAATATCGATGCCCAGTATCATATTCCCACGACTAGGGAAGTTTAAGGATTTGCTGATGTACTACCCAAGCCTCACTTGTATGATCACCGTCATAACCATGGTAGTCAAGCAAAAATCCTAAGGGCTCTATCAATGTGTAATAGTGATCCATAATACCACATAATAAATATACATGATGATAATATCAAACCAGATAGCATGCTATCATCTCGAGTAAAACCATTCTATCCATATAGGTCCTCCTTCAATTATTATAATCGCCTG
The DNA here is from genome assembly GCA_030015575.1 of Agapanthus africanus. Lineage (NCBI taxonomy): Eukaryota > Viridiplantae > Streptophyta > Magnoliopsida > Asparagales > Amaryllidaceae > Agapanthus > Agapanthus africanus. The sequence continues at coordinate 42,656,412 of JASDDO010000010.1, forward strand.
CATACAATTACAATAATTGCCTTGAGAGTACTATATCCAACACTTAAAGCACCCAGGCTTGATTTTAAGATCAATTAGAGAAATCACAAAGAGAAATTTTCTCTACTTGTCCAAGAATTCTAATACCCTATATAAAGGCTCATTGAGATTAATTTCAGCATATACAGACCCCTCTAAATTTGAGATTGATCTAAAATATTAATCTTTTCTCTGCCATCTTCCTCCTTCATCAACCGTGGTAAAGGAAAAGGTTAATGAATCCCTATTAGAAGAAGAAAGTTAATCTTCATTAAGAACTTAAGTTTTTTTCTCAAATCTTAAGATCCTTAATTCAAACCCCTCCCTGTTGTTCACACAGAGATTTTTTATCTTAAAATTTAGGGTTTGGAAATAAACTTAAGTATTCTCTACTAAAACGATGAGAAAACCATCAAGGTCTAAAGATCGTCATAAAGAAAAGATCAAGTTTAAACTTCAAAGACCCCCATGATATGAAACATGCAAAAATAAGATTCAAGATCATTAAATTCTTGGTCTTGATGTCGTTAATGGCCAAAATTTCCATTTACAGAAGCTTAAGCATCAAGAAACTTAAGTTTCAAATATACAGAGATTAATCACTATGGAAAAACCTTAAGTGATTGCACCCCACGTGCTTCGTACGTGGCGTCCGCGTCATAAAAGAGATATGCTAGGTGGGCATGCGCCATGTGATACGTATGTGGTCATGCGCCCATCTGACAGGCTACGCCAAACGTGCCAGTGCCAAAAGAAATCCATGTGCCAAACATGGCATGCTCCGTGTGATGGCCATGTGACCATGTGCCACTGCTTCCCCCATGCGCCACGTGGAAGTTGTTGGGTATAGTGCCTTCAAAACAATTATTGTACTCGTGGGCGCACGATTATGATGATTGAGGGAGGATTTATACGGGTAGAACGGTTTTAATCGAGATGATAGTATGCTATCTGGTTTGACTTTATCATCATGTACATTGATTAATCATATTTATTGTATATTTTTACGGTCATTTTCCTTATTATTATTAATTACTAAAAGATGTTAATTGTTAATAAAGAACATATGTAGGTTTATTTAGATTATTGTCATATGTTTCTTAATTTATAATTAATATAATTGGGAAATATATGCATATCATATTAAATCCATGAGATTATTAATTATTAAAATATGCATATCAAATATTTTTAACCAATATTATTAAGATATCTTATCATTTAATTGGTTGGAATATTCTCAAATAAAACAAATACTACTAACAATTTGATTTAAAATATTGTGCATGTATTATAAAAAATCAGTTTAGATCTGAAATATAATATCAAATCGAATTACTAAACCAAATTTGCTGAATATTAGGAGCAAATTGAAGAATCTCGCAACGGCAGAGAAAAAGAGATATTTTCAGAATATTTTTATCAGAAAAATCTCCAAATATCGAGAGAAGAAGGCACGAGGAATCTGGAGACTCAACTCCACCAGAGGGTGCCGGATCCACGGCCGTTAAGGATAGAGGGCGGTAGAACCGCAGTTCATTAGTGGCCGTTGGATTTGAAAATTTAAGGGTTTGATTGTCTTTGCACACACTTCAATATGACATCTAGGGTTTCAAGTTCTAGAGCCAATAAAATGGATCAATTAGAATCAATCAATCTATCTGATCATCTACCGATCGAGCAATTTAGAACTCTCGAGAAAACTAGAGTTTGTAATTTTGTTTTTCAGCGAGCAACTTCTGTAATGCAATAGTTTGTTCAATAAAAGGTAGATTTTTTTTATCTTGTCTCATTACTCTTCCCATTTTAATTTCTGCATTTACTTTCTGCAATTTTTATTTTTTTATTTTTTATGTGTTCATTAATTTTTAATCTTTCCTTGTTTACTTCGTTTATCCCCATGAGCGAGTAAATTTTAATTGTTAGGGTTTGTAGGATATGGTAGTATAATGGATGAACAAAATCCATTAATTTCTTTTTAAGTTTTAATTTTATAAAGTTAGCAAAATGAATCTTAATTCTCTTATCGGGCGTGCTATCAATTCATGATGGTCACGACCACGATTTGAGATTCATTAATACTCGCTTTGTTGAGGGTTTGAGATAAATAGGGATTAATGGAAGGACAAGGGTTAGTAGAGAGAAACCATAATCCCTCCAAGAAGCCTAATTCACATACATCGCTATTTCTCTAGTATTAAATAATTAAAAGAAAAAAAGAATTATTTTTAAAACTCCATCCATTAACTACTAAATCATATAAACCCTACAAGCTCTTCTCTTATAAAATTTTCAAATCTTCTTAGTATAAAACGATAAGAAAACCCCACATTTCTTTATTAACTCGTCTAAAACAGGTAATAATTCACCATTTCTCTGTGGACAACCAGTACTCACTATCAGCTAGCTATTGTGAAACCGTTATTGATTGCGGTAACTAGAAAACACAAAGACACAGTTTTTCATATCAATCAAATGGCGCCGTTGCCGGAGAAATGGTAGTATTATATTTCTTGTTATTCAGATTGATTTCTATAAAAAAAACCATAAAAAAATAAAAATAAAAATAAAAAAACCACATTTGGTATTTTTAATGATTCTTGTGCGAGTTTTGAGAGAAATTTGGAGCACTTAGAGTGAACCAATAGAGATTCAGAGACTGTCAAATAGGAGCAGAGGAAGAGTGCTGTGCAAAAATTTGGAAGGGAGATCTCACCAAATGGCGGCGGAACCACGGCCCAATAGAGCATTTGGCGGCTTAACCGCGGTCGAATTGGGGAGTTAGGCCCCAAAATCTTTTTGGTATCATTTCCATTTCTTCCTCTCTCCTCTGAAGCTCCAATAAACTGTTTTTACCTGCAAGATTCTTTGCAAACGACGTCGCTAAAAAATCTTTTTGCTTGTTTTAGATTTTTGGTTTTTTTTTGCATATTTAAAACGAACATTAAGGGGTAAGAAACCCAAATTCTAATTAGGTAGTAGTTTCATCACCCTTCCTAAGCCCCACAAATCACAAACAAGTATACACATTACCCTATATTAATAAAAAATATCTAGACCAAATCTCTAAGAACAATAGCGCTCAATTATGACAAGGGAGGGTCGTGGATAATTTATTGCTTATCCATATATTTCTTGTGGTGTCTAAGGCAAGTGTGGCTAAGGAAAGTGGTTTACTTAATTAGGCTCACTTTATTTATGATTCGTATAGTGGATATCTCCCAGTTACCTGGCACATATTTAGCTGCAAGCTTGATAAGGAGGTGATAGAGAATTTATCCTACGTCTTATTTTTAGAAGTTTAGGAGCGGTATAGTGATTTGACCTAGGTGAACCTAACTCTAGGGATTATTTGTGCACGTTTGTGATTGGTTGAGTCGAGTCCCTCTTTCAAAGCAAAACAATTTCAAAAAAACTTAAAAAAAATTACCATTTCACCTTCCAATTCTTTTCACTCTTTTATGATGGGTAATCCAAACCGACCAACTCTTGGTGAGCTTTGCTACACATAACCAGATATTTCTTTATATCGTTATTACTTTGGTAGAACTTCCGGTCCTACTATTTATTTAAGAGATAGAATAGAGGGCTCTACAAATAACAGTTGGATACCTCACTCAAATTCCTATCAACCGTGTCAAAATTCAACACCTTCTTATGTTGATACAACTTCTAAACCCAGTCTATTGCTGAGCATATTGCGATGGCCCGTAGCCAAAGTTTCATACCTTTCACTGGTCCAAAACCCTTATGACAACAATTACAATCATTTCCATATGAACATGTCGATATTTGTTTTGAGGCGAATATGGAAACTTCTAAACCCATGACCATTGCTGAGCAAATTGCAAAAGCCAGTCACCAAAAATTCAACCAATCTTAATTTTCTTCATATCACAATGTTGATCCTAATCTTATTCATGAAAATTGGATACACTCTTCTAACTCTTATCAACAGTACCAAACTTTCACACGCTCTCATGTTGATACTTCTCTTGAGGCTAATGTGGCAATTCGTTAACCCATTCTATTGCGGAACACATTGAACTCACTCGTGGCCAACAATTAAACACATTCTAACCATACTCAATTGTTGCACCTTATCTAGATTGTGCTTCTGAACATCAATTAAAAAGTTCCATGGTTCAAAACGAATCCTTCATCGAAACTTCTTCACAAACTATGTTTGGTCTTGAAGTAGAGTTGGAATTGAGTAGTGAGAAAGAATTAGGGATCCCTCATAATCAACCTAAAACCAATTCTTTTGATTTCAACACCTTCCAACCGAATGTACTTGATGATCAACCGCTTAATAATCTATTGATGAGGTGCCCGAAAATAACATTTTTGACTTTTCCAATCATAAGTGTGAAAGAGTGCCTTATACCATTCCAAATCAAACCGATCCTTATCCGACTACACTTGACATTTCAAACCTTCCAATTCCATCAAGTGATCTTAGTGATCCATCAATTGAGGATAATAAAATTGATGAATTTTTAAAGAACTATTCGTTTTATTTGATTGAAGGTGCTAGTGAAATCGGTGATGAGAATATCGTTGAAGATGAACTCGCTATGTTGGATAAGTTGGATTCCCCGACCCTTCATGTCTCTTCCAGTGAATGTGAACATCTTCTTGTACAATTAACCGATCCGATTCTTACCACCGACCTATCAGATATAAAAATTGATATTCAGCATTCATCTCCTATATCTAGTTTATAACGCTCGACACCTAAGTTTGTTTACCCATTTCATTACATACTTTCTTTGGTTCTTCTCATCTTCTTTCAGTTCCATCGAGCTTTGATAAACCACACTCCAATATTTCGATATCTATGATTCTTGAAAGACCACTCGAGTTAGACTCTTTTGAAAATAAGGTAGATGAGCTTTTCGAGTCTCCTACCTCCATAATTTCTGACAAATCATGTGTTTTGAATCCTGGTACGCAACAGATTAACATCGAAACTCTCAATCTTCCTAGTGAATCTGTCTATTCCACCAACATGGATATTGATTCTTTTCATTCAGATAAGATCGTCAATTGGACCATCGATGAAAGTTTTGAAAGTATTTTTGCCGAATAACCCGCGTTCCTTGAAGATTTGGATATTGTGATGAATCATTCTCCACCGGAAATTTTATACGCCTCCCTTTGAGGCCGAAGAAGTTGAACCGCCACCTCTTTTTCTAAACATGTACAAGAATACGACTATTCCATCTATTTCTTATCTTTCACATTCTCGTTTTCATTCACACTCACTTTTTCGTTCCTACCAACTGAGACGTAAAACCTTCCGATTACACCTCTTATCTTCTCCCCACATCATCTCTTATCGTTACTCTCATATCTGTTTCTTCTACTCGAGACATGATACAACCTCCATTCTTATACAGTTTCAAGTTTTCTTCACGTCTATCTGTTACATGATCTTTCACAAACTACGGTGTTACCTTGATAAAATATTTGAATGGTTGGTTTTAACTTTTGGTCTTTATAAAGATTTATGTAGACTGATGATATTACCCCTTTTTATGTTGAATTTCAATGGTTAGTAACAAAAACACTATTTTGCTCAAGTTTGGGGGAAAGAAGAAAAATATTTTTAAATGGCTCTTGAAAGAAAGGAATTTTTCACGATTGTGAGACAAGTTTGGTGGAGAATTTCACTGTCATTCACTCTTGGCCCCTTCTTTATACCATCTTCTTGAACCGTTTCTCTTAGTCTTCAGGTTTTAAACTTACAAGACAACATCAGTGAGAACACTGCTACAATCAAGTTTGGGGGGATAGTTTGTATTTATCCACGCATCATATGTAAATTTTGCATTGCATATAAAAAATTTGAAAATAAAAGTTAAAAAGTGATTTTTTTTTATGAAAGAGAGGTAGAAACTTAAGAAATGCAAGAAAATTAGATATTTTAGAATAAAGCTAGTAATACGTGGTCATGAGCTGTTTTCCCAAAGGTTAGTAGGATAAAGGAAACACTAGTCTGCGGATTTAAATAAGTCTGAAAAATAATACCTATTTTTGAGTCCAAACTTCTGAATATTGATACCCTACTATATGTACTTACACACATCTTGAAACTTGGGATAGTAGAAGATAACTTGAAATACACTTGCCTGAAAACCTTAGCATAAAAAAATACAAAAAATATAAATAACACATAAAATAAAATTTAAAAGAAAAATAAACACTGGTTTTGTAATTACTTAAGGCAGCATAAAAAAATACAGCGAGGGCGCCTTATCATCTAATGCCTTAGACTAACTAGTTTGGGGGTCACTGCTAAACCTTAGGTGTTGCAATATTAGAATATTGCTAAGTACGCCTTAATAAGTGTGCATATTCGGTAATTGGTTGCTTAGTACATTAAGAAGTATTAACGATTGCATGAATAATGTGTGAGAAAATCCATCTTAAATATCATCGACTAAAAAATACTAAGGAATATTGATAAAGGGTATGATAGCTTGAATTGAATTCTCTAAGGTAGGGATGAATTTTACACACACATGGGGGTATATGATCGATATTTGGAGGAGAGATGGAGAGGAAGAATAAAAACGATGTTTTATTGATGGACGATATGATTTCTGACATCTTTTCAAGATCATTAAGATAGGGCTCATGATAACTAAAAAGCTAGTGTAGTTTGAAACTCTTATTTTCAAGTTTTTCTTTTATATATTTCTTATCTTTGCATGTAATTTTTTCCTTCTTTCTTTTATTTTGGGATTTTGTGGGTGTAATTCAGTAAAAATCCTCAGGAGACAACACTCCTCCTACTAGGGACACCTAGAGGTTTAAAGGCTTGTTGCACATACTAAGTGCAATCGTGTTGCCAACGAAAGTATGCTAGATTTTTCTTTTTTTTTTGAAAATAAATAGTTTGCTCGAGACGATCAAAAATAAGTTTGGGGGTATTTGATCAGTCATATTTATTACAAATTTTTACGGTCATTTTTCCTACTATTATTGTTTCCGCCAAAATTTTGGCTCAAAACTTGCTCCCTTATAAAATAATAACAATAACAATAAAATAAAAAATAATAACAAAGGGAAAAACTCCACATGTAACAAATGTCTCAGCGCAAAGAGTCAAAGACTCTGTTGCACCGCTCACGTGTAAAGCATGAGAGCGTTGACGCTAGCGGCGCCTGCGCAGAGAGTCAAAGACTCTGCTGCAGCACTTACGTGCAAAGCACATTAGCGGTAGCGCTAGGTGCACTGCGCTCTAAGCAGCGACCACGTGCAAAGAACGCGTGCGCTAGCGCAAAGTGCGCTGCGCTCTAAGCAGCGCACCACGTGTAAAACACGGGTGCGCTAGCGCTGGAACTAAAAGCTCCCTACCGACAGATAAAAATCCAATAATAATGATAAATCATTAATTAATCAGAATTAAATTCTGTTAAGGAAAAATTCCTCAAAATCATTCCAAATAATAAGATTGTGCTCTATAAATCAGAGCACCATTGGATCAATAATCCAATGGTGATTAAAAATCACCAAAATACAGAATAAATTCTGTATGGAATAGATTTCCTAATCTTGTTAAAAACAAGAAGATTGCCTTCTGTAAATCAGAAGCCCTAGGATCAAAGATCCAACGAAGGGAAATTCCCCAAATCAATTGGAGAAAAGATCTCCTTAACTGATTGAACAAATCAGCTTGCCCTATAAAAAGGCCCCAAGACTTCAAGTTTCAATATACAGAAGCATAAAAAGGAACCCCCTCAGAAGCTTTGAGAAAATCTCAGAAAGAAGAGCCATGCTCTCGATAGAAGAACTTCTTTTACTCAAAGTAAAAGAATAGAGAGATGAAATTATCTCATAATTAAAAAGAAGAATTCACTTCTTTCTTTAAGATTATAGATCTACAAGACCAAAGTCTTTTATAAAGAGATCAAAAGATCTCATCATAAAATAAAAGAAGAATTTACTTCTTTCTCACATATCATAGATCTACAAGACAAAGGTCTTTTATACAAAGAGATCATGAACATCTCATTATAAAATAAGGGGGGAGAGAATAATTCAATTCTCCTAAGGATCATAGATCCATAAAGGCAAAGCCTTTCATCAATACAAGAGATTGAAGTATCTCCTATAAAGTAAGAACTTTTGTTCATAGGATCTTGAGACAAACTCTCTTCTAATAGAGAATTTATTTCCCAGATCATAAAATTGATCAAATGCGCTTCTGCGCTCTTGGACTGGCGCTCAGTGCCAAGCGCACCACGTGTCACTCACGTGTGTGCCACTCAACAGTTAGCGCTTTGCGCTTTTGAACTAGCGCTTTGCGCTCTTGAACTAGCGCTTTGTGCTCATGGACTGGCGCTCAGCGCCAAGCGTACCACGTGCTCCTCACGTCTGCGCTATTGAAAAAATAGCGCTATGCGCTCATAAATCAGCGCAACGCGCTCATGGACCGGCGCAAAGCGCCAAGCGCACCACGTGTCACTCACGTGTGCGCTACTCGGTAGAAGCGCACTGCGCTCTTTGACTGGCTCAAAGCGCTAAGCGCACCACGTGCCCTTCACGTGTGCGCTGATAGAACATAAATTGTTCTTTAATAAGCCCAGAGCTATGATGAATGCTCAGCATTCAACAAAAAACAAAAATACTATCAGGATCCAAATCAATACTCAGCATTGTTAAAAGGGCCAAGCCCAAATGAATGCTCAACGGCCCAAAATAAATGTTAAACATTTTAACTTTATTAGGCTTAGCTCAAGATTGGCCATAAGTCCTTAATTCAGATTAATTGAGCCCATATGCTCATAAATCTCAGATCTTAGTCCCAAATTGGACCACGGATCCTAACCAAAATTGGTTCAAGGGTACATCTCTTCACTCCTCTGATATTTGTCGTTGTAATCCTTCAACGTTTTCAGAGAGGTGACGGGTCCCGACAACCATACATTCCATAGACTATGATGTCTTTAAACTCAGACTGTGGGGTCCTTAAACCCATGGACTATAATGTCCTTAACCTTGGACTATCGGGTCCTTAAACCCGTGGACTATGATATCCTTAACCTCGGACTGTAGGGTCCTTAAACCCATGGACTATGATGTCTTTAATCTTGGACCACCATGTCCTTAAACTGGTAATCGATCGCAATGTCCCTAAACTGGTAATCGATCGCAATGTCCCTAAACTAAACAACAGAGGCCAAATGCTCTCTTGTTGGATCTAAATGATCCCGTTAAGTTGATCTTAGTCTAAAATTAGACTAACGTATCCTTAACTAATGTTTAAGTTGATCTTAGTCTCAAATGAGACTAACATATCCTTAAACCTAACCCCATACCCAAATCTAAGAAAATACGGATTTGGACTAATCCCCGCCCTACGGGCGACAACATAAATTACTCTCCGTATACAATCCATGAGCAACCAAAAACAAAATAAACACACACGACACTAGGTGACTATCTAGAGAAGGAGAAAGTGGTTACTGCGATGCGGTAGCGTAATTAACTGTAGGGGCTTGCGCCTGCAGGGAAGAGCATCCACACAATCAAAAACCCCTCAAATGAGGGGGAATCTGATGAAGTCTGCTACATCGGTCGCATCCGTTTAAACCTTCGATATACGATATCATAAATCAACTTGGCATCTTCGGAGAGGTGGATGGATAGCTCCAATTAGCATCTGCCCTTGAAATTCAGGCAAGACGGACCTACGCGGTCGCGTCTCCTTGTTTCGGCGGGGAACAGATTATGGCACGTCCGGTGGGACTTTTTACTTTTTCTACTTCACACTTCTTGTGTCGTGTTCATGAACGAATCGCGGTTTGATATGGTTGCCTTTGGGTTCTAGGTACTAAGATTTGGTTTTGCTCCCGTGCAGAAAACAGAACATCAATGGCCTCTAACTGCTCCAGCTGCAACTGCAACTCCCGTTCCGCCTTATCTGGAGGTGTAACCTATGGGCCCCAAGCTGCCTTCCTATTCAAGATTCCAGTGGAGCAAGTACCTCAGGCCACCACCGGGCTATTCTTTGAGACTATGATGCCACCGATGAGCTTCAGTGCCTCGCTGTTGTCGTAAGAAGCCCCAAAGAAGTCGGTCTTTGATCGACTCGCTACTGCGGCCCCTCTCAACGGGTCGTCCAACTCCACTGCCCCAGTTTTTAAAAGACTGGGCCAAACCTCCAACAGGCCCATGAAGAAGCCCGCAATACAGAAAGGGTTATTCCGAAAAGGATAGCCATTCCTGCTCTCGAAGTCGTCAAAGCGGCTTCTCCCACCAAAGGGCCGGTCTTCACAAGACAGACTGTTCTGGCTCCCGCTCCAGGAGAAGTCCTCAAAGCTGCTTCCCCTGCCCATAGGTCCGTTTTTGACAGATTGGACACTGCTTCTCAACGGACATCGGTCTTCAAGAGGCCGACAAAGACAACTTCTGACCAACACAGGGGACATGAGGGAGTCACCCCTATAACTGAAATAACTCCATTTGAAATACACGCTCAACGTCGCCACTGGCACTAATTGAGGAAGGCTGGAGGCAACCCTCCTTCTGGACTGACTCCGCCGGCTCCAACGGTGGAAATTAATGCTGCTGTTCCAACTGGGAACGGCTTTGAACTGCTAAGGAGGGTGCACAAAATCTCTTCGACTACCCTGCTGAAAAGATCTCCCCCATATGTGGAGAATGCTAAAGAAAAGAAGCCGGAGCAGCCACCTCAGCGGTTGTCCTCCAAAATTTATGAACTCTGGCGATAGGTCCAGGAATCGGTGATTGACCAAGATTACTCTCGCCGATCAAAGAAGATTAAAGCTCGGAAAGAAAAGAGTTATCCCGTGGTACCACAGAAGATGTCATCTGTCTGGGTGCCCGCTGCAACGGCTCCCTCAACTTCAACCGCTCACAAGAGAAGGAGGTCAGAGAAAGCCACTATGGCCGCAACGAACCGCAAGGACGCTGAGTCTAAACGCCCTAAGTCTGGGGGCATGGTAACACATACCGTTTATATGGCTTCTGGAAAAGAGGAAAGCCGTGCTTGTACGGGTCATCGACCGCTTACCCGATCGATAACAAAGGCTCAGGAGCAACAGCAGCAAAAGCTCCAAGAGATGCTGACTGAAGTGGCCGCACTCACTGGGCCGAAAGAAAATCCAGAGACCTCAGAGCAGCGTCAGGAACAAGAAACTGATGATGAATTCCTCCGAAGAATGCTCGAGAGGAAAGAAAAAGATGTCGCGGAATAGGCGGCGAACATAAAACGAATGGCTCTTTTGTTCCAAGACATGGCCGGGATGATGTTACAGCCAGAACCTCCAGCTGAAGACCCCCCGATTATCATTGAAGACGACAGAGGGGAGACATCGAACCCTCCTCCGGCTCTTTCAGCAGCCAAGGAGGAGACCATCTCCAAGACCGCTCTGGATGATTACATCGCTCAATAAATACGAGCTCATCAGGAGAGTGAAACGGCCGGGCAGATCGTTAAGACTGGATGACCCTATCTGGGCTGGTATGACCAAATAAGGTATCGCCAGGATATACGATCCCTAAATTCCATGTATATAAAGGGACGGGCAATCCGCATCAGCACGTCGCTCAGTTCAGGGCCTTGTGCGGCAATACTGGAGGCGACAACAAACTGTTGCTTCGCCAATTCGTTGGCAGCTTATCAGAGCAAGTATTTGAGTGGTATTCAGAGCTTCCTAACGACTCCATCAAAACTTTTGCAGAGATGGAGCTACTATTCACCCAGCGTTTCGCGAGTGCTAATGAACGCACCCCAATAACGGCATTGATCAATGCCAGGGTGAAGCCTGGAGAAACATGGGTTCAACACACGATACAGTAGCAGAATTTATGGTCCAAGTGCGAGCAGCGCATTGAAGAAGCACTTGCGGTAGGTATGTTCATGGGTACTCTCGACCCTCAGGCGACCATTTCCCAATTTATGATGTTCTTCAAGCCAACTACTTTCCAGGCCTCGATTGACAAGCTAGCCCAAATGGATCAGATGGGTCATAGACCGTCTCCTTCGAAGCTGGAATCACGGAATGAAAAAGGGAAAGGGAAAGCGACCTTTGTCGCCAATACTCAACAACAGCCGAGCAACTTAAAGCCGGTTGTTCTCCAAAACAACGCGCGCCCACACCCATCCCTCGAGGAGAGACTGGGACTTCCTTACTCGTTTTCCAGGGATAAAACGAGGAAACTGTTCGAGCTGGCAGTACGCAACAGACTCATCAATCTGCCGGATCCAAAACGTCCGTTGTAGCCCGGCGATATCAACAATACTAATTACTGCCCTTACCACCAAGCAGTAAGCCATCCAATCGAAGATTGCTTCGTCTTCAAAGGCTGGATTGAGGACCAATACCAACTGGGAAAATTCATGCTGTCTGAAAACTGGAAGATGAACCCGCCACAGCCACATGATCCGAAAAAGATGGACACACCGGGGGCATCGTGCTCTTTTGTCGAAGAAGCTCCATGAGAGGTCGCTCTTTCAGCCAAAACGAAAAGAATGCTGAAGGATCTCCAAACATGCCGGTAATCAAACGGAAAAGTCCACTGGAACCCGAAGTCATCAAGGGAATGCTGAAGCCATGCCTAACTCCAAAAATTGGTGGTGATAGTCCAAACGCCAACACCTAGCCGTCAAAGTCTTTGAAGAAGAAGAAGACCAAAAAGCCCGTGAAGTATGGTGACAAGCGCACAGACCTGCAAAAACAGATTGACGCACTGGAGGAATATAACCAGAAGGCGCGGACCCCAATCACACCCCAAGAATTTCTCAGCTACGTCCTTGAGGACGGAGATGACGACAATGGAGAAGACTCGTCGGATGAGCCTGAGGATTATGTGGCAAGCTGCCATGTGATCTCTCATTAGTTAATAAACGGTGAAGAAGCTCCTGAAACAGAGAAACTAGGGGCAGATCCTGAGCCGAAACTTCTAGGACCATTAGATGAAATGATTGATGCATTCCTGAAAGAAGCTCTTCTGAAAAGCAAAGCTGATCAAGAGCGCGAAATGGCCATATTTGAAAATCCAAACTCCGGCGACTGGACGAAAATGTTAAAACACCCCAACCAGACTGAGGCATGGTTGCGACAGATAAAAGAAAGTTCAAGACAAGGAAAATGTTCACCAAAACCATATAGATGGGAATGAAGCTGCCTTCTTTCAGAGGAAATTCTCTTGGGCGTATACATCTTGTTGAAGCGGACATACATCCTAAATTCTGCTTATACCATCAGAATATTGCACACCCTACCGAGGAGTGCATAGCCTTTAAAAACTGGTGGCAGGGATATGTTGCCCACCGACAACACATTCAACAAGTGAAGCGCAAGGCTCGTCGGGAACAGAAAAGCACTACAGATGAGCGCAAAAGAGCCGCCGGCAACTGTCACATAGTCGACACTAAGGGATCACAAGTTATCACCTTTGGAAGTGACTCTGACGAAGAAATCGCCCTCAGCCCTCTTTTCAAGGAATCCACCTCCGACACAAAAGGTTCGAAGATTTGCGAGAAAATCTAGCTACGTAATCGTACGTTTCCCGAAAAATCTCGGACCTATGACCGAAACGTCTTTAAACTGCTACAAACCCGCGGCATCCCCAGGTTGACGTGGTGTAAAAAAAAGGTGCGTCCACAAGAAAGATGGGCATGAATGAAAGCCCGAAAGGGCTCTATAAGTAAAAACAGCAGGACTACCGACGGGCTTTGTGAAAACCCGAAAGGGCGCAATCTCGTTAAAGGACACTTGCGAGGTCCTCTCGACCCTATAAGGAGAAATTACCTGCGTGAGATCCTTACGACTCACAAGGGAGCAATACACTCAAGAATCCTCACGATTCCTATAGAGAAATTACACTTACGAGATCCTCACGACTCGTAAGGAGAATTCCCCTTTGAGACCCTCACGGCTCATAGGGTTCAAAAGCCTTAAGCTACAGGGATCTGAATCTGTTAATAAGCCATCACAATCTCCAATGCTTCCCTACAAGCGGTTCAATATTGACCCTTGTATACAATCCATGGGCACGAGTAAACATTTACCTAATAAAAGTCCCACCAGAGACTGGGGATATGCTCATATGGCAAAAGACACTTGTAAGTCCTCTCGACTTATAAGGAGAAAGCACACTTGTAAGATCCTTACGACTTATAAGAGAACACATACACTTAGGAATCCTCACGATTCCTAAGGAGAAAATGCACTTACGAGATCCTCACGATTCGTAAGGAGGAATACCTTCATGGACCCCTACGGCTTATGAAGTTAAAAGCCTTAGTCGACAGGATCCTAACCCTGTTCGCTAAGCCACCTTTGTTCGACATCGACAAAGGTAAATGATGATTCGCTGCTGGCAATATCCCAGTTGTAGCGATGCTGATGCCTAAATCGGTATTAAATCCCATACTCGCGATAAAAATCAGCGTGCCAAAAATGCATATGAAATAGCCGAAATAATGGGGCAACTTGTAACGAAATCAGCAAGTAAAAATATATGCATACAAAAACAGCCGAAATGATTGGGCAACTAGCAATAAAAAGCAGCGAGTAAATAAAACAAATAGCCGAAATGATTGGGCAACATGAAAAATAGCTGAAATGATTGGGAAATCGCGACTTTCGCGATATAAAAGCTGAAATGATAGAGCATCGTGGAAAGAAAAATATATAAATGAAACTTTTTGGCCTACATATGAGATCACATCGATCCCTGTATACAGTCCAGGGGAACAAATGAAAAGGGAACCATACCTTCCCACCAGGCTCCATCAAAAAAAGAAGCCAAATCTCGACGGTTCACAGACAGCCTGGAGATCATCTTGACATTCGTCTCGTTACAGCAGACGCGACGTCTGCAAACTGGAGTGACGGCAAAATTCCAGCTCTACATCAGCATTCGTCTTGTTACACCAGACGCAATGTCAACAACGGCGTTCCTTCACAGTCCAACAGGATGCAGATGCAACGTCAACGAAAGACCTCACGGTTGAAACAAAGCGGAGTGATGGAAAAATCCCAGCTCCACCTAAGCATTCATCTCGTTACAGTAGACGCAATGTCACCCCAGGGAAAAAACAATGGAGCCATGGCAAAGTCCCTAGTTCCAAATCTCGACGGTTCACCAACAACCTAGAGATAACCGCGACATTCGTCGCGATACAGCAGACGCAATGCAAGCAAACGAAGCAAAGGCCAAATTCCTAGCTTCAGGGTCTTGACGGCAACTCATATAAAACCTGAAAGACTACAGGAGATCAACCCACACCAGCGCGGAGTGGTCACCACCTCGACGTTCGTCTCGATATAGCAGACGAGATGTCACTACAGCGTCCTTCCTCCAACAGGATTCGGACACGCCAAAACAAACGAAGCAAAGGCAATATTCCTAGCTTCAAGGTCTTGACGGCAACTCATTTAAAACCTGAAAGACCATCGGAGATCATCCCACACCAGCACGGAGTGGTCACCACCTCGACGTTCGTCTCGATACAGCAGACGAGATGTCACTACAGCGTCCTTCCTCCAACATGATTCAGACGCGCCAAAGCAAACGAAGCAAAAGACAAATTCCTAGCTTCAGGGTCTTAACGGCAACTTATATAAAACCTGAACAGAGATCATCCCACACCAGTGTGGAGTGGTCACCACCTCGACGTTCGTCTCGATACAGCAAACGAGATGTCACTACAGCGTTCTTCCTCCAACAGGATTCGGACACGCCAAAGCAAACGAAGCAAATGCTAAATTCCTAGCTTGAGGGTCTTGACGGCAACTCATATAAAACCTGAAAGACTATCGGAGATCATCCCACACCAGCGCGGTGTGGTCACCACCTCGACGTTTGTCTCGATACAGCAGACGCAATGCCAGAAATGAAGTAAAGGCTAAATTCCTAGCTTCAGGTTCTTGACGGCAACTCAAATAAAACCTGAAAGACTATCGGAGATCATCCCACACTAGCGTGGGGTGGTCACCACATCGACATTCATCTCGATACAGTAGACGAGATCTCACCACAGCGTTCTTTCTCCAGCAGGATTCAGACACGACAATCAAACAACGGAGCCACGACAAAATCCCTAGTTCCAAACCTCGACAGTTCACCAACAACCTAGAGACAACCGCGACATTCGTCTCGATACAGTAGACGCAATGCCAGCAAACGAAGCAAATGCCAAATTCCTAGCTTCAGGGTCTTGACGGCAACTCAAATAAAACCTGAAAGACTATCGGAGATCATCCCACACCAGCGCGGAGTGGTTATGATTCATCGGGGCTCCCCAAACTGAGCTTAACCTCAAGTAAAAAGCGGCATGGCAAAATTCCTAACGCTTGCTCTTCCGACGGTCAAAATGCCTAGGAAGATTGCTTGAAGTTGTCTTGTTCAGCCCCCGAAGAGATCAGAGACACGACAGTCGCAAGGCTACTCGAATATAAAGATTTCCTATCGAGAGATATATCAGCCAACACGATGGTACGATAGGCAAAACCCTAGTACCACAGACCCTAACGGACCTCTGTCGTAAAGAGCAGAGGTTAACTGTGACGTTAGGACATCCTTGCGAGAACTTCTCGATTCATCTCGACTCGTAAGGCAAAGCCTTAGGCAATGGGGATTAAAAACATATTTCCTAGGCAGTGGGGCCCTGCAAGTCGGTCCAAGATGAACTCTTGCATACTATACACGGGTCACACTCTCCGAAGTTGAACATCGACAAAAAGGGAAACAACCACTTACGAGTCATCTCGACTTGTAGGCGGGAAAATTTTCTTGTGAGATCCTTACGACTCTCAAGAGAAAAACACACACTTAAGAATCCTCACATTCCTAAGGAGAAAATACACATGCAGGATCCTCTCGACCTGTAGGGAGAAAATTCTTTATGAGACCCTCATGGCTCATAAAGTTGAAAAGTCTTAGGTGGCAGATCCTAACCTTGTCTCCTAAGCCATCGCTGCCGTACAAGTAAGTCAAGATGGACTATCTACGGGCCACATTTGCCACAAGTACATGCCACTGAAATAAAGAACCTACTTACGAGTCCTTACGATTCGTAAGGAAAAATACCCGAGTGAGATCCTTACGACTCACGGAGGCGATGAACACTTAGAAATCCTCACGATTTCTAGGTAGAATTTTCACCTACGAGATCCTCTCAACTTATAAGGAGAAAAACCTTCTTGAGACCCTTATGGCTCATAAAGATGGAAAAAGTCTTCGGTTACAAGGACCCTAAACTTGCTTCCTAAGCCCTTAATTTTGTGGCCATGCATAACTCTGCACTACTTCGCCCACGTACATACATGGGCAAAGTAGTGGGGGGAATTTGTTCCCGCCAAAATTTTGGCTCATAACTTGCTCCCTTATAAAATAATAACAATAAAATAAAATAAAAAATAATAACAAAGGGAAAAACTCCACATGTAACAAATGTCTCAACGCCAAGAGTCAAAAACTCTGTTGCAGTGCTCACGTGCAAAGCACGAGAGCGCCAGCGCTAGCAGCGCCAGCGCTGAGCGTCAAAGACTCTATTGCAGTGCTTACGTGCAAAGCACATGAACGCTAGCGCTAGGTACGCTTCGCTCTAAGCAGCGACTACGTGCAAAGCACGGGTGCGCTAGTGCTAAGTGCGCTGCGCTCTAAGCAGCGTACCACATGTAAAGCATGGGTGCGCTAGCGCTGGAACTAAAAGCTCCCCACTGACAGATCAAAAATCCAATAATAATGATAAATCATTAATTAATCAGAATTAAATTCTATTAAGGAAAGATTTCTCAAAATCTTTCCAAACAACAAGATTGTGCTCTGTAAATCAGAGCACCGTTGGATCAATGATCCAATGGTGATTAAAAATCACCAAAATACAGAATAAATTCTGTATGGAAAAGATTTCCCAATCTTGTTAAAAACAAGAAGATTGCCTTCTGTAAATCAGAAGCCCTTGGATCAAAGATTCAACGATGGGAAATTCCCCAAATCAATTGGAGAAAAGATCTCTTTAACTGATTGAAAAAATCAGCTTGCCCTATAAAAAGGCCCGTAGACTTCAAGTCTCAATATACAGAAGCATAGAGAAGAACCCACTAAAACCTTTGAGAAAATCTCAGAAAGAAGAGCCAAGCTCTCGATAGAAGAACTTATTTTCTTCAAGGTAAAAGAACAGAGAGATGAAATCATCTCATAATTAAAAAGAAGAATTCACTTCTTTCTTTAAGATCATAGATCTACAAGACCAAGGTCTTTTACAAAGATATCAAAAGATCTCATCATAAAATAAAAGAAGAATTTACTTCTTTCTCACAGATCATAGATCTACTAGATAAAGGTTTTTTATACAAAGATATCATGAACATCTCATTATAAAATAAGGGGGGAGAATAATTCAATTCTCTTAAGGATCATAGATCCATAAAGACAAAGCCTTTAATCAATACAAGAGATTGAAGTATCTCCTATAAAGTAAGAACTTTTGTTCTTAGGATCTTGAGACAAAGTCACTTTTAAGGGAGAATTTATTTCCCAGATCATAAAATTGATCAAATGCACTTCTGCGCTCTTGGATTGGCGCTCAGCGCCAAGCGCACCACGTAACACTCATGTGTGCGCCACTCAACAGTTAGCACTTTGCGCTCTTGAACTAGCGCTTTGCGCTCATGGACTGGCGCTCAGCGCCAAGCGCACTACGTGCTCCTCACGTGTGTGCCATTGAACAAACAGCGCTATGCGCTCATAAATCAGCGCAACACGCTCATGGACTGGCGTAAAGCGCCAAGCGCACCATGTGTCACTTACGTGTGCGCTACTCGGCAGAATCGCGCTGCGCTCTTTGACTGGCGCAAAGCGCCAAGCGCACCACGTGCCCTTCACGTGTGCGTTGATAGAACATAAATTGTTCTTTAATAAGCCCAGAGCTATGATGAATGCTAAGTATTCAATAAAAGACAGAAATACTGTCAGGATCCAAATTAATGCTCAACATTATTAAAAGGGCCAAGCCCAAATGAATACTCAACAGCCCAAAATAAATGTTAAACATTTTAACTCGATTGGACTTAGCCCAAGATTAGCCATGAGTCCTTAATTCAGATTAATTGAGCCCATATGCTCATAAATCTCAAATCTTAGTCCTAAATTGGACTACGGATCCCAACCAAAATTGGTTCAAGGGTACATCTCTTCACTCCTCTGATATTTGTCGTTGTAATCCTTCAACGTCTTCAGAGAGGTGACAGGTCCCGACAACCATACATTCTATAGACTATGATGTCTTTAAACAGGACTGTGAGGTCCTTAAACTCATGGACTATGATATCCTTAATCTCAGACTGTGGGGTCCTTAAACCCATGGACTATGATGTCCTTAAGCTCGGACTGTGGGGTCCTTAAACCCATAGACTATGATGTCCTTAACCTCGGACTGTAAGGTCCTTAAACCCATGGACTATGATGTCCTTAACATTGGACCACCATGTCCTTAAGCTGGTAATCCATCGCAATGTCCCTAAACTAAACAACAGAGGTCAAATGCTCTCTTGTTGGATCTAAATGATCCCGTTGAGTTGATCTTAGTCTAAAATTAGACTAACGTATCCTTAACTAATGTTTAAGTTGATCTTAGT
Organism: Agapanthus africanus; assembly: GCA_030015575.1. Lineage (NCBI taxonomy): Eukaryota > Viridiplantae > Streptophyta > Magnoliopsida > Asparagales > Amaryllidaceae > Agapanthus > Agapanthus africanus. Next base: position 42,676,058 of record JASDDO010000010.1, read on the forward strand.
CTCAAATGAGACTAACGTATCCTTAAACCCAACTCCAAACCCAAATCTAAGAAAATACGGATTTGGACTAATCCATGCCCTACGGGCGACAACATAAATTAGTCTCCGTATACAATCCATGGGCAACCAAAAACAAAATAAACATACACGACACGAAGTGACCATCGGGAGAAGGAAAAAGTGGTTACCGCGATGCGGTAGCGTAATTAATTGCAGGGCTTGCGCCTGCAGGGAAGAGCGTCCCCACAATCAAAACCCCCTCAAATAAGGAGGAATCTGACGAAGTCTGCTACATCGGCCGCATCCGTTTAAACTTTCGATATACGGTGTCATAAATCAACTTGGCATCTTCGGAGAGGTGGACGGATAGCTCCAATTAGCATCTGCCCTCGAAATTCTGGCAAGACGGACCTGCGCGGTCGCGTCTCCGTGTTTCAGTGGGGAACAATTATTAATTACTAAAAGGTGTTAATCATAAATAAAAAACATATGTGGGTTTATTTAGATTATTGTCATATGTTTCTTAATTTATAATTAATATAATTGGGGAATATATGCATATCATATTAAATCCATGAGATTATTAATTATTAAAATATGCATATTAAATATTCTTAACCAATATTATTAAGATATCATATCATTTAATTGGTTTGAATATTAACTGAAATAAAACAATACTACTAACAATTTGATTTGAGATATTGTGCAGGTATTATAATAAATTAGTTCAGGTCTAAAATATAAGTAGGAGATCCACATCAAATCGAATTACCAAACCAAATCTGATGAATATTAGGAGCAAATTGAAGAATCTCATAATGGCAGAGAAAAAGAGATATTTTCAGAATATTTTTATCAGAAAGATCTCTAAATATCAAGAGAATAAGGAACGAGAAATCTGGAGACTCAACTCCACCAGAGGGTGGCGAATCCGCGGCCTTTAGGGGCAGAAGGCGGCGGAAGCGCGGTTCATTGGTGGCCGTTGGATATGAAAATTTAAGGGCTTGATCGTCTTTACACACACTTCAATATGATGTCTAGGGTTTCAAGTTTCAGAACCTATAAAAAGGACTGAGGGCAATTAGAATCAATCAATATATCCGATCATCTACCGATCGAGCAATTTAGATCCCTCGAGAAAACCAGGGTTTGTAATTTAGTTTTTCAGCAAGCATCTTCTGTAATGCAATAGTTTATTCAATAAAAGGTAGATTTTTTTTTTGATTTTTTCACATTACTTTCCGCATTTTTATTTCTGCATTTACTTTCCGCAATTTTAATTTTGTTATTTCTTATGTGTTCATTAATCTTTAATTTTTCCTTGTTTACTTCGTTTATCCCCATCAGCGAGTAAATTCTTGCTTGTTAGGCTTTGTAGGATAAAGATAATATAATGGATGAACAAAATCCATTAACTTCTTTTTAAGTTTTAATTTTTATAAAGTTTAGCAAAATGAATTTTAACCCTATTATTGGGCGTGCTATCAATTCATGATAGTCACGACCACGATTTGAGATTCGTTAATACTCACTTTGTTGAGGGTTTGAGATAAATAGGGATCAATGGATGGACATGGGTTAGTAGAGGGAAACCCTAATCCCTCTAAGAACCCTAATTCACATTCATCGCTATTTCTCTAGTATTAAATAATTAAAAGAAATAAAATAATTATTTTTAAAATCCTATAAACTCTACAAGTCTTTCCCTTATAAAATGTTCAAATCTTCTTAGTATAAAACGATAAAAAATCCAACCTTTCTTTGTTAATTCGTCTAAAACAAGATAAGTAGCTCACCATTTCCCTTTGGACGACCCGTACCCACTATCGGCTAGCTATTGCGACACCATTATTGATTGCGGTAATTAGAAAACACAAAGACACAGTTTTTCACATCAATCATACATGTATTATATGGTGTTACGAATTACTATTACATGTTGATAGAACTCATAAGGTTCTTACTTGACTACCAGGGTTATAATGGTGATCATACAAGTGAGTCCTGGGTAGTACATAAGCAAATCCTTAAATTTCCCTAGTTGTCAGAGTATCGAGACTGGAGATCGATATTCTAGAATAGACTAGCGTATATGTTTCTTAACCTGACGAGGGGCGATGGCCGGTCTCACTGCCATTAGTGTTCATCAGTCACCAAAGATTGTATACATATACTCATTGGGTTATGAGTTACACTGGACGGACTTGCCGGGAACATGATAGATGGTATTATACCTATTTTATGGTGGCAGTTCTCTGGTGACATGAGTACATGTTAGTCTGTCGACTTGAGATCGCCATTTATCTCATGTGAGTTCCCACTATGTTTTGATTACTACCCTACCACGGTTCTACTGAGTCGTGCAAACAGATTTTAGTTGTGTATAGTCCCGAGACACATGGAGATAGTGAGCGGATCGTTAGGGATTTGTCTCTTTCGGTATTGGGGTAGATGTCACGCAGTGTACGGGTGGTCATCACCAGAAATCCTTGGCCAAGGTAGACAAGATTTACTAATTTAAATCAATAGTTTCTCTGTAGGTGATATACTTCACAACGAAACGACTTATCGCGTTATTAGGGGTCTGACGTTTTCCACCCTTAGATCCGGTATGCGACACTATCTGATGAAGAGATCAGACTGTACAGAGGTTGTCACTTTTAGGCTTAGTAGGGATACAGACGAGTTTTCTTGTCGGCCTTCCTTCTATTCAATGCCCGAGTAGCCGTTGCGTACAGCTAATGTCGTTGACGTGCTTGTAGTTATACCCACTGCCAGTATATTGTCGATTCGTTAGACTCCTACACAGAGGGTTTCCCAGCTCAGGTGAAACGATGCAGTGTGCGTATTTTGATACGTACTTAGGTTCGATTAAATACATGTTTTTATACACGTACCTTTAATCGTACATTTTTTTAATACTATCCGGTTTGAAAGATATCCAGATTATCACATTTGGATAAGATGTGAGCTGGTATTATATATCTCGTTTTGGTATCTCTTTTATTGGTATTTGTATTTTGAAAGAATACAATATTTATACGAATATAGGTATCTATATAAATACGGGTATTTGTGTCTTGATATAAATACGAGTATTTGTGTCTTGATATAAATACGAGTATTTGTATCTTAATACAAATACGGGTATTCTTATTTTATACAAATACGGGTGTATGTATTTTGATACGAATACGGGTATATGTATTCGTAGCATATACTTATATTAATATATTTATATATATGTGCGCGCGCGCGCGCGCATTTGAGGTGGCTTCTCTTCTCATCTTTTCTCTTCATGTAACCTTTGGAATTGTGTGGACTTATGACTCAAAATTCCATTCAAATTCTAAAGATTAAGAAGAGAAAAAGAAAATGATAAAGGCCATGCTTGATTATTCTTGATACTCACCATTAGCTTCTTCTTCTTCTCTTGATATTTTCTAAATTGAGAAAGAAAAAAGAAAAATAGAGAACTTATAGAGATTAGCCATTAATATATCCTAGTGATCAATTCTTAGTAAGTTTTGTTCACTAATTGATTCATTTAGTTTTTAGTATGAAGCTAGAGCTTAAATTAGCGTTCCTTCGGATGAATCATCTTCGACGAGGAAGACCGCCTCCCAAGCTTGTTCCTGATGGACCTACGAGATAAGGAAGTGGAAAGAAGTCGAAAGACACGACTATAAAGATTTTAATTATTGACTGAGTAGTTAAACTCTTTCTAGTTTGTTAGTTTAGTATTTGGATTCGATTCTAGGTCATAGTAGTTCATGCTCTTGATTCTTGAAATTTTCGTTTTGCATTCCGTCTTAGTTGTAAGTTTGCGGCACGAGTACAATCGTTTACTAACATGGTATCAAAGCCAACCAAACACTTAAACTCGAATTAAACAATGTTTATGTTTCGAAACTAAAATTTTCGTTTTTCAAAACTATGAAAACCATGTTTCTGTTCAAAACTTTCTTGATCTTTGATTTTTTTTAAAATAACTGTAGAGGTCTTGTTATGAGATATAAAAACTTGGGAAGAAAAAACGGGGACATAACTTCATTGCAAAACCGCCCAAATTAGCAAATTACCTGACCTGGTCGGTTTAGTTTTGGCTTCTAGTCCTGAATTTTTCCTGGGGCTTATTCTAAAAAAAAATTGGTTTTTGGTTATGTTTATTTTGGCCCAAATTTCATTTACCATTATCTTTGCATTCGGGCAACACGAAAAGTTTTAAAATTGAAACTGTTGCATCGTTTATATCTTTGTGTTTGTATATGTGTTTTAAACATCGTCTAATTGCTATAGGTCGATCCGACGGGGTTGCACATACTTGCTTGTGTTGTGCTTGATGTATATCTTATGATGGTTTAGACGGATAGTCATGGTGGATAGCTCCTCATGGTAGAATATTTGTATATTCGTTTATTCGGGACGAGCAGCCGGATTGTGGCTGTCGTTACCGCTTATTTTATATTATTTTATTAGAAAACGACCGGGTTGAGGTTGATATTACCATTGTATATTCATTCATTCTTTTATTAGGATAGCCTATAGAGAAGTGCTCTGTTGGATATGTATGCCCTAGAGGCCATTATTGTATATGTATACATATGGATGCTTGGACATATATATGTACATGATAATCTTGCTCGATATGATAGTATGTTATCTGGTTTGTCTTTATCTTAACATGTGCATGTTTTACTTGCTATTACATATCTTTTATACATGTTGATAAATCCCGTAGGATCACTGCTAGACTACCTGCGTTGTGATGGAGATCATACTAGTAGGAGCTGGGTATTAGGTACGCACATCCTTAAATGGTCCCTAGTCGTGAGCGTATCGAGACTGGGTATCGATATTCCGGAGTAGGATGGTGTATACGTTCCTAGACCCCGACAAGGGGCGATGGTTTGGTCCCGCAACCATTGGTCTTTAGATCTAAGATCGTATACAGGTGTTTTCTGGGGGTGAGTACATCAGACGGACTCGTCGAGGACTTCCAGATGGTACTATACCTATCATCAGATGGAATTTCTCAGGTGACATGAGTATAGGTTAGTCTTTAGACCTGAGATCGTCATTTTTCTCGTGTGAGTTCCCACTGTGCTTTGATCACTACCCTACTACGGTTCTACTGAGTCGTGCAAACATGTTTTGGTTGGGGACAGTCTCGAGCCACATGGAGGCAGTGAGCGATTATCGAGGATTCGTCTCTCCCGGTATTGGGAGTCGATATCACACTGTGTTTGATTGGTCAGGACCATAAGACCTTGGCCAAGGCAGTTGGGATTTACTGATAGACTAATCAGTAGTTTCCCGGATTGGTCCTGAGCCACATCAACACGAATTACCAGGTTATTAGGGTCTGATGTTTACCATCCCCTGAACCCGGTATGCGATACTTTCAGACAAAGAGACCAGACTGTACGGAGATTGTCACAGATAGGCTCAGTAGGGATCCGGATGAGTTTGCTCCTCGGCCTTCCTTTTCGACAGGTACCCGAGTAGCCGTTACGTACAGCTAGTGCCGCTGATATGCTTGTGGTTATGGATTTATCCAGTAACTCACTGCTGGTGTACTGTCAAGTCTTTAAAGTCCCACACATAGGGTTTCTCTAGTTCAGGCGAAATGATGTAGCAGCCGTATTGGATACGTGCAGGGTCTCGATCGATTGATGTACTTTGTACTCGGACTTTCGATCGGACAGATGGTAATAGTAGCCGGCTCGGGTATGGGCTGGATTATTAAATCAGTTATTGATTTAATAGTTTACATATATGTATTTCGATATGTATATTCTAGTATTATGTTCTTCGTGTTATTCTATCTCTTTGGGCATTCGTGTTTTTATCCGGATGCAGGTATGCATATACAGCAGACTGTAATCCGTATTTTATTAAAGATTACCTTATAGAAGGTGGACACCTCATCATGGAATTTTCCATTTATTGATAAATGGAAATGAGGTGGAAATTAAGAAGAGGGAGGCATGGTGAGTGGCATGGCTTCAATAGTTCATAAATGAATTATTTATTCATTTTTGGTTACTATTGAAGCATGGCTACACTTGTTTATTCATGAGAATTCATAAACAAAACCTTTGTGTTGATTTTCTCTCCCATGCATGCTTCATTATTCTTGAGCTCCCATTTTTCTTCATCTCCTCCCTCCTCTTGAGTTTCCTCCACCTTCATCATCTTCCTCTTCACCATCCTTCTCATGAGTTAAGAAACAAGTGAAGAGGTAAGAAAGAGATAGCAAACACTTAGATCTTCATACTACATCCTAGACTACTTGGTTTAGAAACCCAAGTTCTCTAGTTGCTCCACTTGACACATTGTGAGGAGCTAGAGCCATGGATCACATCCTTCAGGTGGATCATCTACGACAAAGGAGGACTGGAGAACCAGCTCGATCCCGGAGAACCGATGGAGCGGGAAAAGAAGATCAAGCATGTTCAAGGTGGCCACTTGGAGCTAACGAAGAGGAAATAAGACCGAAGAACTTGGATCGTTTGGTGAGACTTCTTTCATAGTAGTTAGTTCATCTCGTTTAGTTTTGCTAGATAGGTTTATGGAAGGATCCGGGTTAAAGGTTATTCTAGTGCCATGTTCTAATCGTTAGAAATTTTTTTTTCCGCATTTAGCCATGGCAATTGGACGGGGCACTAGCGTAACCTTTCATGGTATCAGAGCCAACCCATAATTAAAATAACGAAACTGAAACAACTCCGTAACATTGAAACCAAACTTCAAGTTTCTATCGATTTTTCAGAGGCTTCAAAAATTTTTTTAAGCAAGTGCAGAGTGATCCTTTGACTGTGAGATGAACCTAGAACAAAAATGATGCAATTCTACCAAGTTTGGACCGGCCACATCATGGAAATATCCGGCCTCATCGGCTTTTCAGTGGAGAATTGGGTCGAGTTTTGTTCTGGGTTCTTATCTCATGGAGTTTGGGTTTCAGGTGTTGCTTGTTTTTGCCTAAGTTTGATTTTCTGTTGTTTTCAGTTTGGGGCAATTCGGAGTGTTTTGAATTGTTATATTTTAACAACTGTTTAATTGTTATCAGTACTTAGATTAGCATCTATGACCGTAAATGTCATTTGATCGGTAAACTCATCTATCTGCTATATTTCCTTTTAGAAGAGTTTGCGAACATGACATTCACGTTGATGTTCTGTGTTGATATTTTGGTTGGATTGTCGTGGTAGATAGCCGGTGGTGCAATGATTTAGTATAGTTTGTATTCATTTGTACATTTGTTATTGCGGGGCGAGCGTCCGACATGTGGACTGCCGTCTTGCCGGGTTGTATATTATTTGTTTGGGCACGACCGGGTTGAGGTCGATGTCACCATTTGTACATATTATTTTCATTTTTTGTACTAGGATTACCCTACAGTGGAGTGCACGAATAGCCAGGTTCTAGAAGGCAACAATCCCGCATCTCATGGCATTGAGATGTAAGGGGCTTCATTTTAGAATTGGCTGGCTATCCGCCGCACTCGTAAGGGGTATAGGATGACCCACGGAGGGGTGCCCAAGTTACCGGATTCCGTAAAGTGTTGGATGGCCCATTCACTTTATTGAAAGGGGTTGTCTCACTTCTGAGATTGGCGAGTAACTTGCTGCGCTCGTAGGGGTCCAGGTTTTCATTGCACAGGCTATCCACACGACCGGGAACGTCGAGTTTTATTTACGGCTCAAATGAAATCCGGGGCTCCAAGATTATCCATCTTTCTGTATTGTTGGTTGAGATTCTGTGATGTTGTTCATTATCATTCCTGGAATGAATGTTATATATACTTATATATATATATATAGTAGATGTTGTATATGTTTTGCACCCGCGTTAGTCCAGCTCCCGCTCTGTCGTTAGTTAAGTAACCTAACGGGTGATGATGGGGCCCCGTGGCGAATGCGGATGGCATATACGTACATCGTATTTTTGTTCTTTTATGGTGTGATAGGATTAAACTGATGGGACTGCATTAATTTTGATTAATGCAAGAAAAGAAACCAAAAAGATATTGTTGGAACAAATTTCAAAAAACCATAGCTATATTCTTTCACTTTGCATAGTGGTATTCGATCATGAATATCCAGTACCTCATTCCAGGAGGGAAGAGCCGAGATCCCTTCGCGGGGAGTGACCTCTTGAGCAAAAGTTTATACTGTAGATTACTCGGTTTTTTCAAAACCATAAGTTTTCACAAGCGGAGCCTAAACCATTCCTTTTCAAAACTGCTCAGGTTCCTCCAACGATATCAAGTTCATTACGTTAACGGGTTTTTCGCCAAAAACCCATCCCTAACCCTCCATCATTTCAGATAAGTAGTATTTAGTATTCATGCTGTGTTTGTTGGCATCCGTCAAGGCATAGTGTACGGTAGCTAAACAATATTTATTTATAGCATTGAGATGCATTAATTTAGGACAGTCATACAGCCTTGTTGGCATCCGTCAAGGGCGAGTATGAGTGGGTCTAAATTAATCTGGATAATGAAGGGTAGAACTTGACTTGCGCTTTATGATTTGTTGGCATCCGTCAAGGTCATAAGACGCCTGGGGAAAAAACCACATCGCGAGTTTCAAATATACAGGAAACTTGCTAGTGCTGCATACCTTCTGGAGTGTGGTGACTAGAGTGGCTTCCATCTAGTTTATCATGCAATGATAGTTGGATCCCGATCCTACTGATGAGTAGGATTACTCCTGGGATATTTTCTCACTTAACAATCAATGCTATAAACCAAGTTGGTGTCTAAAACGGTGTTAGCGGGGATACGCCTCCAGGAAAAAGAGGTTATGTAATTAAGGAACTTCACGAAAGCGTTGGAAAACCTCCCTCAAAGTATCAACACTAGCCTGGCCGAAAGGTTAAGTAAGTATTATGACGTGTGATTAATCCCAAATAATTCTTCTTTTTAGGTTTGAAGAAGAATTCGAGGAAACAGTGGAAGCCATCCTGATTAGATAAACTAATAACTAATCCAATCTTGCAAGAGTACACGCTAAGTGTTTCTTTTCTCTCTCTCCAGGTAGCAACCAATTCATGCCCTAATCAAGATAATAAAATGTATCGCTTGACTAATCTGAATTCTTATTCGGGGTTGGAGAACGTCAGTTTGACTCTGACTTATGACAACAGTCATGAGTGTGAGCTGATAAAAGAGGATTGCATGAACTCCTTGTTGACCCCATCGAAGAAGAAGCATAGAATTACATCTTCTTCAGATGTTCTTGTTATAGAGAACTGTTTTTCGGTCAGTCTTACCTCCTGGATACTCGATACCGGATCAGGATCTCATATCTGTAATTTATTACGGGGACTGGAAAAATGTAGGATGGTTGGACCTGGTGATATGTCTCTTAGAGTAGGGAACGGAACACAAGTTGATGCCTCTTCCATCGGTGAATATCACCTAGCATTGCCAAATGGCAATTCTATTATTTTGAACAATTGTTACTATATACCTTCCATGGTTTTGCAACATCATATCATTTTCTTTATTTGATAAAGATGGATATAAGTTTGTTCTTGATAGAAATATCATGAACATTTACCTTAATCATGTATTGGTTGCAGAAGGTACACTATGTAATGGTATCTATGTTCTTAATCAAAACAGAGTTCTCAGTATACAAAACACACACAAAGAGGAAGAGTTTAGAAGTGAACGAATCCTACTTGTGGCATTGTAGATTTGGTCATATCGGAGAGAAAAGACTAAGTAAGTTGCATAAAGATAGACTTTTGAATACGTTCGAACTTTCATCTAATGAAACTTGTCAGTCTTGACTTAAGGGAAAAATGACCAAATCTCTGTTCACCGGACACGGAGAAAGAGTAGCAGAGCTCTTGGGACTCATACACAGTGATGTATGTGGTCCAATGTCTATACATGCAAGGGTTGGGTTCTCGTACTTCATCACATTCACTGACGATCTCTCTAGGTTCGGATATGTGTATCTTATGAAACACAAATCTGAAGCTTTTGAGAAATTCAAAGAATTCAGAAACGAAGCAGAGAACCAGACTGGAAAAAGTTTCAAGATCTTCCGATCTGACAGAGGAGGGGAGTACTTAAGCACGGAATTCCTAGATTACCTAAAAGAGAATGGAATTCTCTCTCAGCTTACTCCTCCGTATACACCACAGCACAACGGTGTATCGGAGCGGAGGAACCGTACCTTTTTGGAAATGGTTCTTTCCATGATGAGTAATGCCTAGTTACCTCTTTCATTTTGGGGATATGCTCTTTTGACAGCGGCATATCTATTGAATAGAGTTCCGACCAAATCCGTGCCTACCACCCTATATGAAACATGGGAAGGGAAAAGACCATACCTTAATTTTATTAAGATATGGGGATTTCTGACTTATGTTAAAAAACAAAATTCGGATAAGCTTGAGGCACGATCAGTTCTTTTTATGTTTGTAGGATATCCTAAGCATTCGCAAGAATATGAGTTCTACCACGCCGAGGAACAAAAGGTATTTTTTTTCTCGCCACACCGTCTTCTTAGAGAAGGAATTTTTTGCAAAAGAAATTTGTGGGAGCACGATAGAACTGGAAGAAATTCCAGAAGCACAAAGTGTAACTGAAGGTTTGGTAGAACCAGAGAATTCAATAGCCCCAGACGAACCTCAGCCACTCCGCAAATCTGGTAGGATTTCTTATCCGCCCGAGAGATACTACAGTTTTCTCATTGACAGGGATCGAGAGGATTGCATCTTGGAAGAAGATGATCCTATTAGTTTCAAGCAGGCCATTATCAGTAGGGACTCTGCTAAATGGCTGGATGCTATGAAATCCGAAATGGAGTCCATGTACATGAATAAAGTATGGAACTTGGATATTGCTCCACCTGGGGTAAAACCCGTTGGATGCAAATGGATCTACAAAAGGAAATTTGGTGTAGATGGGCAGGTTGAAACCTATAAGGCTAGACTCATTGCGAAAGGTCTTCGTCAAAGACCAGGTGTGGAATATAACGAAATCTTTTCTCCAGTGGATATGCTCAAATCCATTCGTATCCTACTTGCCATTGCTGCCATCCATGACTATGAGATCTGGCAGATGGACGTAAAAACGGCATTCCTAAACGGAAGTTTAGAAGAGTGCATTTATATGGATCAACCGGAAGGTTTCATAGATAGTGGGAGCAGTGAGAAGGTGTGCAAGTTGCTTAAATCCATTTATGGATTAAAGCAGGCATCGCGGAGCTGGAACATCTGTTTTGATGAAACAGTCATGGAATTTGACTTCATCAAAAACGAGGATGAGCCTTGTATTTATAAGAAGATTTTAGGACGAACTGTCGTGTTCCTAGTCTTGTACATGGACGACATTCTTTTGATAGGAAATGTCATTCCTATCCTACAATCGGTCAAGCTATTCTTATAACAAAGGTTCTCCATGAAGGATCTGGGAGATGCCTCATACATTTTGGTGATTAAGATCTACAGAGATAAATCCAAGAGATTACTCAGACTCTCACAGTCCAGGTACATAGAGACCGTACTAAAGAGATTTAGTATGGAAGATTCCAAGCACGGTAACATACCCGCATTGCATGGAATCACCCTCTCCAAGGAGATATCTCCCAAGATTGACGAGGAGAGGGTTCACATGAGCACTATATCCTACGCTTCGGTGGTAGGATCTATAATGTATGCGATGCCATGTACAAAGCAAGATTTAGCTTATGCACTAAGCGTGGTGAGCCGGTATCAGTCGAACCCAGGTGAGGACTACTGGACAACAGTAAAGAACATTCTCAAATCCCTGAGAAGGACTAAGGAGATGTTCTTGGTTTATGGTAATGGAGACCTGAAGGTCGGGTCCTTTACCGATTCAAGCTTCCAGAGTGAAAAGGATGACAGCAAGTCTGTCTCGGGTTTTGTGTTTACCCTCAATGGAGGGGCGGTGTATTCAAAGAGCTCCAAATTGGATACCGTCGCAGACTCGACGATGGAGGCTGAATTCATTGCTGCAAACGATGCCACAAAAGAGGCTGTCTGGATGAAGAAGTTCATTAGTGAACTTCAGGTAGTTCTGTTCATTGCTGACCCAATACCTTTGTATTGCGATAACAATGGGGCTATAGCTTTAGCGAAGGAACCACTGTCCCATCGGAAATCCAGGCACATCTTAAGGCGGTATCACCTGATTATGGAGATCATAGATCGCCAGGAGATCGAGGTCCAAAGAGTGGATACAAAATACAACACTGCGGATCCATTCACTAAGGCCCTTCCTCAAGCACAGTTCAAGAGACTTTTTGAGATGTTGGGTATGCGGTACGCCAACAGATGGCCCTAGAGCAGACGTTGGATACTCGGTACGCCAATATATGGCCTTAGTTCAAGTGGGAGATTGTTGAATATGTATGCCTTAGAGTCCATTATTGTATTTGTATACATATGGATGCTCGGACATATATATGTACAGGACAGTCTTGCTCGATATGATAGTATGCTATCCGGTTTGTCTTTATCTTAACATGTGCATATTTTACTTGCTATTACATATCTTTTATACGTGTTGATAAAGCCCGTAGGATCATTGAAAGACTACCTGCGTTGTGATGGCGATCATACTAGTGGGAGATGGGTAGTCGGAACGCACATCCATAAATGGTCCCTAGTCGTAGGAGTATCGAGACTGGGCATTGATATTCCGGTGTAGACTAGTGTATACGTTTCTAGACGCTGACGAAGGGCGATGGTTTGGTCCCGCATCCATTGGTCTTTAGACGTAAGATCGTATACAGGTGCTCACTAGGGGTGAGTACACCGGACGGACTCGTCGAGGACTTCCAGATGGTATTATACCTATCTTCAGATGGAAGTTCTCAGGTGACATAAGAACATGTTAGTCTTTAGACCTGAGATCGTAATTTGTCTCATGTGAGTTCCCACTGTGCTTTGATCATTGCCCTACCATGGCTCTACGGAGTCATGCAAACAGGTTTTGGTTGGGTACAGTCCCGAGCCACATGGAGGCAGTGAGCGATTGTCGAGGATTCGTCCCTTTCGATATTGGCAGTTAATTTCGCACTGTGTTTGATTGGTCAGGACTATAAGACCTTGGCCAAGACAGTTGGGATTTACTGATAGGCTTATCAGTAGTTTCCCAGATTGGTCTTGGCCGCATCATCATGAATTACCAGGTTATTAAGGTTTGACGTTTTCCATCTCCTGGACCTGGCATGCGATACTCTCAGACGAAGAGACCGGACTGTACGGAGATTGTCACAGATAGGCTCAGTAGGGATCGGGATGAGTTTGCTCATCGGCTATCCTTTTCGAAAGGTACCCGGGTAGCCGTTACGTATAGTCAATGCCGCTGAAGTGCTTGTGGTTATGGATTTATCCAGTAACTCACTGCCGGCATACTATCGAGTCTTTAGAGTCCCACACAGAGGGTTTCCCTGGTTCAGGAAAAATGATGTAGCAGCCGTATTGGATACGTGCAGGGTCTCGATCGATTGATGTACTTTGTACTCGGACTTTCGATCGGACAGATGGTAATACTAGCCGGCTCGGGTTTGAGTTGGATTATTAAATCAGGTATTGATTTAATAGTTTACATATATGTATTTCGATATGTATACTCTAGTATTACGTTCTTCGTGTTATTCTATCTCTTTGGGAATTCGTGTTTTTATCCGGATGCAGGTATGTATATATAGCATACTGTAATCCGTATTTTATTACAGATTACCTTCTAGAAGGTGGACACCTCATCATGGAATTTTCCATTTATTGATAAATGAAAATGAGGTAGAAATTAAGGAGAGCGAGGCATGGTGAGCGGCATGGCTTCAATAATTCACAAATGAATTCTTTATTCATTTGTGGTTACTATTGAAGCATGGCTACACTTGTTTATTCATGAGAATTCATACACAAAATCTTTGTGTTGATTTTCTCTCTCATGCATGCTTCATTATTCTTGAGCTCCCATTTTTCTTCATCTCCTCCCTCCTCTTGAGTTTCCTCTACCTTCATCATCTTCCTCTTCACTACCCTTCTTATGAGTTAGAGAAAAAAATGAAGAGGCAAGAAAGAGATAGAAAACACTTTGATCTTCACACTATATGCTAGACTACTTAGTTTAGCAACCCAAGTTCTCTAGGTGCTCCACTTGAAACATTGTGAGGAGCAAGAGCCATGGATCACATCCCTCAGGTGGATCATCTACGACGAAGGACGACCGGAGAACAAGCTCGATCCCGGAGAACCGATGGAGCGGGAAAAAAAGATCAAGCGTGTTTAAGATGGCCACTTAGAGGCAACGAAGAGGAAAAAAGACCGAAGGACTTGGATCATTTGGTGAGACTTCTTTTATAGTAGTTAGTTCATCTCTTTTAGTTTTTCAAGATAGGTTTATGGAAAGATCCGGGTTAAAGGTTATTCTAGTGCCATGTTCTAATCGTTAGAAAAAATTTTGTTCCGCATTTGGCCATGGTAGTTGGCCGGAGCACTAGCGTAACCTTTCATGCTCGAGTAGCCGGATCGTAGAGTATGTTAGTTGGTCGTCTCATGGTGATGAGTTCGAACCTCCTCACTCTAGAATTGGCAAGCTATTCGCCATACTTGTATGGTTTTAGGATAGATCCACGGTGGAGTGCTTAAGTTACCGGATTCCATGAAGTGCCAGGTGGTCCACTCATGTCATTGAGTGATGGTTGTCTCGCTTCTAGAATTGACGGGTAGCTTGCCATGCTCGCAGAGGTCTTTTATTTTAGGTGATGTTCAAGCTATCCATACGACCGAAGAACGTTGGTTTTCGTTTGTGGCTCAAATGAAACACGGGGCTCTTAGTCTATCTGCTATTCTATATTGATTACCGCATGCTTGTGATGTTTATTACCTACCTATGATGATATATATAAATGTTGTATATATTTTGCACCCGCGTTAGTCCTACCCATGCAGTGTTGTAAGTTAAGTAATCTTACGGTGAAGTCCCCGGACCCCGTGGCGAATGCGAGTGGCATATACGTACATTTTATTTTGGTTGTTTCTATGAAGTATAGGAACTTAATTGATGGGACCACATTAATTCTAATTAATGAAAGAAAATAAATCTAAAATGATGTTGTTGGAATCAAATTTCAAAACCACTTGGATCTTTTCAAAACTACTCAGTTTTTCACAAAACCAAAAAAATTTCAAAATTGAGCGTGAACCACTCATTTCAAATCACTAGATTCCTTCAACAATATCATGTTCATTATTTTAAAGGCTTTTTGCCAAAAACCAGCCATAGCCCTCCATTATTTCTTACAAGTGTAACCTAGTATTCATATTATGTATGTTGACCTTTGTCAAGCCAGAGTGTATGGTAGCTAGGTAATGCTTGTTTGTAATATAGAGATGCGATTATTTAGAACAGTTGCACAGTCATGTTGATCTCTATCAAGGGCTCGTGTGGGTGGTTCTAAATTAATCAAGGACAATGACGGGTTGAACTTGACTTGCGATTTACGATATGTTAACCTCTGTCAAGGTCATAAGCCGCTTAGGGTAAAAATATATCGGGATTTTCAAATATATAGAAAACTTGCTAGTGTTGCATACCTTCTGGAGTGTTGTAACTAGAGTGGCTTCTATCTAGGTTATCACGAGATGATAGTTAGGTCCCGATCCCACTGATGAGTAGGATTACTCCCGGAAGATTTTCACCTCGCAACTAGCTAACCTATTAGATGTCTAAAAAGGTGTTACGGGGTTACGCCTCTGCGGAAACGGGATTATTTAATTAGGTCCGTACGAAATCACGAGGAGCCTCCCTATGAGTACCAACACTGGCCTGGCTAACAGTTAGCAAACTTGTAAAGTATAAATGATCCCGACTAGTTCTCCTTTTAAGGTTTGAAGGAGAATTCGAGAAAACAGTGGTAGCCATCCTGATTAGATAAAGTGATTAACTAATTTAATCTTGATAGAGTGCACGCTGAGTGTTTCTTTTCTCTCTCTCTCTCTCTCTCTCTTTCTCTTTCTGGCAGCAACCATGTCTAATCTTAAACTAAAACTCGAAAATCAAGTTGACTGAACCTTTTTACAAACTTGGCTTTATTTTTTCATGATTCACGACAAAGTCTTATATATCCATGCCACTCTTACTTTAGCCTTTGCTTTCTCCAGAACATTCCGTATTACTACGAATATCCATATAGAATGGATAAAACCATTTTGTGTAGTTACATACGAACTCGCAGAAATTTATTTCAGATCGAGGATGAATTCCGGTTCAGGAGAATTGAATTGGATTATTTGGTTGTCTTTTCTCTTTACCTTCTCTCAGATTGCGAGGGCTCCTAGTATTAGAAGAGTACACCTATTACGCTTATTGGATAGTCTTCTTCCAAAGCTTAGGCTGATGTCGAAAAATAGGTAAAGAAGAAAACCAATTAGCCTAAGTATGGTGTACAAAAGGTAAGAAATAAAGACATATAAAGAGATTGGAGTAAGGGCAAAGGAAATTGTAACTAATGGCATGGGTCTGATATTGGAAGAGGCATTACTAAGAATACCCAGCAACTCCCTCGAAACATTTTCATGTTTCAGTTTTACTATGCGCTGTTAATTGAAAACTGCTTTTCCAATTAGATTCTGATTCCAAAGTATGTAATTACCGGACTTAATCGTCACATCTGTATGGCGTTATAGATATTGAGTGGGAGTAGAATATTAAGAATTGAGTGATTAGATTCTCAATATCAGAATTCATTGTAATTAGTAAATTTTGAGGAAATATCCGTTGTTATGCACCAATTTCAAATTGAATAAGGTTGATAATTAGGTAAAATTGGAATCTCGATTTGAGATTCATTAATATTTGTTTTGTTGCAGGCTTGAGATCAATAGGGATCAATGGAAGTAAAATGGTCCATAGAGGGAATCCCTAGTACCTCTTTAAGCACCATAATCCACTTTCATTGCTATTCCTCTTGCATTAATTAATTAAACCATAAAAGAGTAATTTTTCTAAAATACCATCTTTTAAATTACCTAATCTGAAGACCCTAATAAGTACTTTTCTCATTGTTATTTTCTTCTAATCTTTTTTAGTTTAAAAAAAAATCCAAACTTTTTATATTAACTCGTCTAAAACATGATAATTATGTAACGCCTTGAAATTTCGTTTAGAATATTTTCGCGTTAATTAGCAATTGTGCATGTTTTTATATATATTTATATATATTTATAGGGTTACTAATTATATTTATATCGTGTTTACCCTAATTGGAAAATTTTGTGTTAAGTGCACACATGCACACTTAGCACACTTTTGGGGACTTAGGTTGTAAGGGTTAGCATGTTAACCATTTCATTTCATTTCTTGTATGGTTCATTTTAATTCCCACTCTTTAACCAATTCAACCCTTTTCTTTTAAAATTTGAAATTAGCAATGGAGCATGGTGTTAGGTAAGAAAATTGACTTTCTTTGACTCTTTTCTTTCTCTCTTCTCTCTCTTTCTCTCATTTCTGAAACTCCAGCAGAATGGAAGCAGCAAACATAGCATTTTCTTCATCTCTTCTTCTTCTTTTCACTTCTCTTTAAATCTACACAAAACCCAACACCAAAACCACCCATTTCCTTCACAAGAACCTTGGTTTAATGGCTCCTTTGAGGTGTTTGGTGGCAAGTCTGCATACTTGAGGAGGGAGTTGGAAATTTAGGTTATTCTAAGGTCTTTAGAAGGTATTAACTCATGTTTAGCACCCTATTTCCATAACTTGTGTGTTTGGTTGCTAAAAATCTCATTTTTGTGCATTTTTAGTGTTATTGAAGGGATTTAGTGATGATGTGTTAAAATTAGCATTTTCATAGTTTAATTAGCTTGGTGATGAGTTGTTAGGGTGGTTTTAAACTAGGATTTGCTTCAGGTTTCATGAAAATACCATAAAGTATCTTTTTAGTGCTAAATTGGACATTTTTGCTTGAAATAGGGCTCTGTTGAATCTGCTACAACCCGAGTTGTTTTAAATTAAATCTGTAATTACTGTAGCATGTATAGGCGGTATAGAGTGCACACACAAAACCCGGGAGCCCATCTCCCTACCCAGGCCGCCGAAAAATACATTCTGGCCGTAATTTGCGGCCAGATGGGGGTTTTTGGGTTGGGGTTTGGGGTGATTGGTGTCTGGTACTAGTTGTAATCCTATGGTATATATATTTTTGTAATATCATTTCTGTATAAAAATCTGGAGTTAAATACCTATTTCTCATATTTTTAAATCTTCGCGACACGCGTGATATGTGTGTGGATTTGGGGTGTTCTGCGTATCACGACGCGTCAAGGTAGTTTCAGGCGCGTAATCGAACGTTTTAGCGTATCGCGCACACGCACGCTTGGTTCGCGATGCGGGTTTCTAGTTTGACTTTAATGTCGTGTTTGTGTGACTTTGAGCTTATGTGTGATATATTGTGTAATTCTAGGTTCGCAGGCGAGTGCGACGGACGCTGCGAAGAAGGGGAAACAAGTTGTCGGCTAAACTTAGCGCGAGACTACGGTGAGTAGATTTAATATCTGAGAGGATATCGCCCGCATGGCGTTATGCGTCAGGGCTGATAGGACCTTATAGCTACATATTTTATTTACCTACATGGCTACTGTTAGTTGCATACCGCATTCCCTGCTATATGTGTATAAAATTAGAATTGATAGAACACCGCACAATTACTAACGGTTCATGTTGCACGAGCACTAATCTGAATGTTACACACACCGTTAGTAATTGCTATGACACTCATTGTAGAATTGCCATGATCCTTATACTGTAGTTCATCACATATATGATTTGATATGATTTTCATAGAAATTGGGAACCGCATGATGCCTTTTGAAAAACCGAAACTGTTTTAAAAAGAGGTTTCTCCCTTTTACTTATAGTATGACTTGATGTACATATCACATCGCATTGACTTATTCATTGGTTTTGGATTTCTTGTGATTTCTGGTTTTGAGGACCGTGGGGTTATTTAAGAAAAGACGCACTATTTGAAATCCCGGTTCCTCGTGATATGATATTTTGGTGCGTCCACCATGCGTTTTCTCAGTTCTGAGGCGTGTGCTTGAAACCCGATTCGAGGAGTTGGATGATCCGTTTGCGGGTTCGTGGTGGACCCGGTATGGTTCCCCGGGGCGAGAAATGTTTTTTGTGGAGTAGACGATAAGCCTGGAAGGGTGGCGAGTACTTATCGGTGATTGGTTGGACCTGGCGGTTATCCGGAGGATACTGACCAGAGTCGATAGATGGATACGGGACGACCCGTACTGCTGGGGCCGAGGGCCGATTCCGCAGACGGAGACCATAGGCTGATCCAGACTGACGGAGCCCGATATATGAGGATTTGCATGTCGATGCTGAACACGAGTATTTTATGATATTTTGAGTGCCGATGATGGGCATTCTTGATTTTAAGAGATTTACAGGATTTGAGGGCCGAGGAGAGTGCCGGCGCCTGAGTTTATTTGGGATTTGGGTGCAGTGTTGAGCACCGATTATTTTTCCACGTTGATATTTCGTGTAAATGTTATTTATCACATGCTCAGCATTGATTATTATGCATCTCATCCTGTAGTTATTTTACTTGAAAGAGCACTTGCATGATTATGCACATACTGCTTATCGCATATAGACTTATCTGCTGACATTTTTAGAGTAGCGCAGTACGTGCAAGCTCGCGATTACCTCTATATGTTATCTCTATTCACGAGTTGGCAACTCACCCCCGTTGTGCCACAGTATTTGCAGGTTGCCCTTCGGAGTAGTCGCGGCAGGCTGCCTTCTTACATCTTTTGGCTATAAATACCACTACAGTTGGTGCGAGAACAGTTTTGCTGTTAGGTGGGTTGTGGTATCTGGTTACCTTTATTGTACACTCTTTTGTATCTAGTATTCTCCATCTACCTTATATGTACTTGACTTAGAGACAGTGTGAGGACGATGATGTATGTTATTTATATTCTGGTGTCGAGCTCGTAGGAGCCGACTTTACATGTGCAGTATTTTTATTCTGTGATGTTTTTACTTATTGCTCATTTCTTCGCTATGGTATCGTATATTACTCTTGTGGTGATGGTTTCCGCCGTTGGGCGTGATTGCTCCCGTTTGGGGATGCTTTATTTCATTATATACCATTTTCACTTATATCCTGTTGTACCCGATTTCGGGGTTACTTTTACAAAGGAAATGCTGCCAAAATTATTATGAGGATAACTTTAAAAGAACTTTATTGAACTATTTAGGGTTTTCTAAATGTTTTAAGTAAATGTTTTCAACACTCACTACTTTTAAATGGTTTTTGATTTCTGGTTTCGGCTTACTTAGTCGCGTTACGCCTGTAGACGTTGCGTGGTTAAGTGCCGGTCACGAGTCGAAATATTCGGGTTATGACAAAGTTGGTATCAGAGCGTAGGTTTTACCTTTCGGAGTGTAGGATGACTCTGGTATGATGGAGTGGGTAGCTGAAGCAGAGTGGGGTAGCGTGCGTATGTTCCACGGCATGCTCACGACACGGTACTCCGCCTAATCGAGTTTAGGACTTATTGATTTAAATTCCTTCTTGAGTATACACATTGTTGCGATTCGATTTCTGCATCCTTATCGAATACTATTTTCCTTTCAGCCATTATACCGCCAAAGACTACGAGGGCACAGAGAGAGGCCGCGAGGGCCGAGATTAGAGTTGATTCGTCTGAGACTAGGACAGATCCGGGTAGTACACCGGTTATGCCCGAGCAGGTTGTTCCTCCCGTGACAGATCAGATTGCCATGTTAGGGTCTGGTATGCAGGAGATGCACCAGACGGTGGGATCCAGTATGTAGGAGATGTGCCACATGATGGGATCTCTAGTTGAGACACTTCGAGCGCAGCGACCAGAGGTAGTTCTACCCGTTGCAGAGACCGCGGTGATACCCACAGCACAGGCAGTTGTTCCTACAGCTACACAGGTCATTACGGTATCGCTGTCAGAGTTTATGAGGCTGAAGCCTCCGGTCTTCATAGGCCCCGATGCAGCCGAGGACCCACAGTCTTTCATTGATAGGATGGCTCGGATATGCCGTTCTTTCAGATGCGCAGATGCGAGATGGGTCGAGTTCGCGAGCTTTCGCCTGGAAGGTCTTGCGCAGAAGTGGTGCGAATCAGTCGAGAAGGGTAGAGCAGCAGGTCTTCCTCCTATGACCAGGACAGAGTTTGTGGCGCTATTCCTTGCCCGCTTTCTTCCACTGAGCGTCAGAGGTGCTAGGGCACACAGGTTCGAGTCTTTACGCCAGACTCCGGAGATGTCAGTGGCAGAGTATGATGTGCTGTTCACCGAGCTATCAGTTTATGCTCCGTACCTAGTGGCTACTGAGGAGTTGCGAGTCAAGAGATTTGTCCGAGGCTTGCTTACACCACTGTTCCTTGCGATCAGCGCACAGCATTATGAGACGTATGCAGCAGCTGTAGACGCAGCCCTATTAGTCAAGGAGCGCCTTGCTGAGACATCGGTAGTTCCAGAGCTGAAGAGAGTTCGTACTGGTATATCAGCACGGAGACAGACCTTCAGACGCCGTGACAGGTATCGTTTAGGTACGGGGAGTGGCAGAGATTCGGGACGAGGCCAGATGTTTAGTTCGTATCCACGGGAGAGTTAGCAGTCGTCGCGGGGTTGCTTTAGATGTGGCAGCCTACTTCACCTCGTTAGAGATTGTCCTGAGATACACCGAAGGGAGGCAGCAGCACCGCATGTTACCTTACCACCTTCACCACCCCAGAGGGCATTACCTGTTGTACCTACGGTTGCTCCGCGTCAGAATCACACACCGAGAGGTCGTGGGCATGGAGGAGTTGCACAGAGAGGACGGGATGACCAAGGCAGAGGACAGTCAGTCACAGGTGGAGGACAGGTGCGGGTTTTTGCTTTGACGCATCAGGACGCGCAGGCGTCCAATGCGGTGGTCTCAGGTATCCTTCCAGTATGTTCTTTTGATGCACACGTGTTGTTCGATCCCGGATCCACGCACTCGTACATATCTACACACTTTGTGCCGAGTTTGGGTAGAGAGTCCGGTTTTCTTGATCAGCCGCCTTTTGTGACCACTCCTGTGGGAGAGTCGTTTGTTGCTAGGCACGTGTTCCGATCCTGTATCATCCGTATTGGCGAGAGAGATTTGCCAGTCGACTTGATCCTTCTTGAGATGTTGGACTTCGACGTTCTTTTGGGCATGGATTGGTTAGCCACGTGCTATGCTTCTGTGGACTGCCATGAGAAGACAGTTAGATTTTGTTTTCCAGACGAGTCGGTTTTTGTTGTGTTGGGGGACCGTGGTGCCACCCCTCACAGTTTGATTTCTTCTTTTTGCGCTGGACAGCTTTTGAGGAAGGGATGTCAGGGATTTCTCGCCTATGTTTGCGATACTAGAGCTACAAAGGTTCCGTTGGATCAGGTTCCGGTTGTTAGCGAGTTCCCTGATGTGTTCCCTGAAGAGCTTCCTGGGCTACCGCCCGAGCATGATATTTCTTTCTGTATTGATTTGGTTCCTGGCACGGGGCCTATTTCTGTACCGCCTTATCGGATGGCCCCGGCGGAACTTCGAGAATTGAAGGGTCACTTGCAAGATTTGCTGGATAAGGGACTTATTCGACCCAGTGTTTCTCCTTGGGGTGCTCCAGTCCTGTTTGTCAAGAAGAAGGACAGCAGTATGCATTTGTGTATCGACTACCGCCAGCTGAACAGGGTGACAGTGCGGAACAGGTATCCTTTGCCACGCATCGACGATTTGTTCGACCAGCTTCAGGGGGCAGGATACTTTTCGAGGATTGATTTGCGATCAGGCTATCATCAGCTGCGGGTTCGACAGGAGGACATTCCTAGGACAGCTTTCTGCACGCGCTATGGCCATTATGAGTTTTTGGTGATGTCGTTCGGACTCACCAATGCACCAGCAGCATTCATGGACTTGATGAACCGTATTTTCCGACCGTATCTTGATCTGTTCATCATTGTATTCATTGACAATATTCTGGTGTATTCTCGGAATAGAGAGGAGCACGAGCAGCACCTGCGGATTACACTGTAGACCTTGAGGGAGCATCAGCTTTTCGCCAAATTCTCCAAGTGTGCTTTCTGGCTGGACAGCGTAGACTTCTTGGGGCATGTGATTTCACGAGACGGTATATGTGTAGACCCGAGGAAAATCGAGGCCGTTTGGAGTGGCCCAGACCCACATCAGTTACTGAGATTCGCAGCTTTTTAGGGTTGGCAGGCTACTACAAGTGATTCGTGCAGGACTTCTCCCGTATTGCTATACCTCTGACCGGGTTGACCCGGAAGGGAGTTCCTTTCGTTTGGACGGAGGAGTGTGAGCACAGTTTTTAGCAGCTACGGGCTCTACTGACTACGGCGCCAGTGTTATCATTGCCTTCAGGATCAGGCGGATTTATGGTATATTATGATGCTTCTCTAGTGGGGCTAGGGTGCGTATTGATGTAGCATGACAGGGTTATCGCGTATGCTTCACGGAAATTAAAGAAACATGAACATAACTACCCCACTCATGATTTGGAGATGGCTGCAGTGGTCTTTGCACTTAAGATCTGGCGACATTACCTATATGGCGAGTCGTGCCAGATATTCACTGATCAAAAGAGCTTAAAGTATATATTTTAGCAGCGAGACCTAAACCTTAGACAGCGCCGATGGATGGAGTTAGTGAAGGACTACGATTGCGAGATCTTGTACCATCCGGGCAGGGCTAAGTAGTGGTGGATGCTTTGAGCAGGAGGCCCGGGGGTAGTCTATTTTGTTTGAGCGCAGTGCAGAGGCAGTCGTCGGCAGATTGGCAGATTTTATGTGACAGCCGAGTGCAGTTTGAGTTTACACCGATCGGAGGACAGATTGCGCATGTTCGTGCACGCCTACAGTTGCTTGACCGTATACATGAGGCACGGCACAGTGATGACCGATGTTCAGAGATCAGGGCACAGATTGGATAGGGCAGATTTTCCGAGTTCGTGATCGATGATCAGGGGATACTACGATTTGGGGCTAGATTGTGCGTACCAGATGCTGAGGGACTGCGGGTGAGGAGGTACATCGATCGGTGTGCAGTGTTCATCCAGGTTCCACCAAGATGTACCATGATATGAGAGATGTTTACTGGTGGGACGGAATGAACAGGGACATCGCGGATTTCGTGTCGAGATGCCTGACTTATCAGCAAGTCAAGGCCGAGCACCAGAGGCCCGCGGAAGAGCTACAGCCGTTACCCATTCCGGAGTGGAAATGGGAACAAATATCTATAGACTTCATTGTGGGGCTACCCACGACTAGACGAGGGTATGACTCCATCTGGGTGATAGTGGATCATTGGACGAAAGTGGCTCACTTCCTACCAGTGAAGATGAATTTCGGATTTGCTCAGTATGCCCAGATATACATCGACGAGATCGTACGACTGCACGGAGTTCCGACATGTATCGTGTCCGACAGAGGTACCCAGTTTACCAGCCGACTATGGCAGAGGCTTCAGGTGGCTTTGGGCACCCGCTTGAGTTTCAGCATAGCATTTCATCCGCAAACCGACGGACGGTCAGAGCGGACGATTCAGACTTTCGAGGATATGCTCAGAGCATACGTATTAGACTTCGGAGGTAGCTGGGATCATCATTTACCCTTAGTAGAGTTCTCCTACAATAACAGCTACCAGGAGACCATTCAGATGGCACCGTTTGAGGCTCTTT
This sequence comes from Agapanthus africanus, assembly GCA_030015575.1. Taxonomy (NCBI): domain Eukaryota; kingdom Viridiplantae; phylum Streptophyta; class Magnoliopsida; order Asparagales; family Amaryllidaceae; genus Agapanthus; species Agapanthus africanus. The sequence continues at coordinate 42,700,819 of JASDDO010000010.1, forward strand.
ATGGGAGGAGATGCAGATCGCCCACCTATTGGACAGAGCTCAGTGAGAGCAGTATCTTAGGGCCGTAGATTGTGGAGGAGACGACCGCGAAGATCCAGTTGATTCGCGATAGGATGAGAGCAGCCCAGAGTAGGCAGAGATCTTATGCGGACCGTCGTCGGCGCAGACTTGAGTTTTCTGTTGGTGATCATGCTTTCTTGAGGGTCTTGATTGGTAGAGTTTTTGCGTGCTTAGTTAATTACCGCAATCAAGACGGTTTCGTTTGTAGCTAGCTGGTTGAGTACGGGTCGTCCGCAGGGAGATGGGAATCTTTTTCTATGTGCTTTAACGAGTTAAGTCCAAATGTCCAGGTTTGTTTTTAAATTAACTATGTGCTAAAATGATATATAAAAAGAGCCTGTTAGGGTTAGGATTAGGTTAGTTTGAGTTAGGAGTCGTTCACTTCTTTCGTTGCCACTCTTAATATCGGTGTTACGGTAATTGGTAACAACGGGGATTAGCACGACTAGGAAGGAACTTGCGAGTATAAGCTAGGTTTTCCAACGCATAAGTTCTTCCTTTTGGTGCTTGACCGTCCGTTCTTGGCTCTTAGCCTTAACCTCCGGTTAATTCAACCACAACTGGTCTCACTAAGGAATCACCGCTATCATGTAGGATAGGGTGCCGTAGGGAGCGGATTGTGGTTCAATTAACGAGAGTCTGAATTAAGATGTTGGGCAAGAAAAGAGTGAGAGAGATTTCCTTCTCTCAAACTTTCCTTATCCTACCCTAACAAGTATGAAAACTACTTAGCCATTATAAGAAAAAGAAAATAAAACAAAAGGAGGATGATAGAAAGAAAGAAGTTAGAAGATTACAACTAGCTATTTGAGACCCTACCTTGGCAAGGATCAAGCTTAAGCATCATTGTTGTTAAGGATAAAGAAAAACTAGAAGAAGAATGAAACAAACAACAAATAACAACAACTATATTAGCAAAATGAAAATTACAAGCAATTATAATTAACAATAAGACAAGCATGGTAACAACAAAAACTCTTTATTCATCACTTTATTCACAAAAGCTCACTACAAGGTTTTAATGGAGAAGAGATGAGAAGAGGAAGAAGAACAACAACATGTATTCTAAAATCTAAATACAAGAATAAGCACCCTTGGCATTGGCAAGTTCTGGACTATTTATAGGCAGGGAACTGGAAACCTAGGGCAACAATCTACCCCCATATAGAATGACCAAAATACCCCTGAAAAATCTCCTTCTGAGGAGCCCGTAGGGCCGCGGTTCCGCGGCCTAAGCATGCTTATGCCGCGGAACCGCGGCCATTATGTGGAGTTAGGCCATGAAATTTGGTAGTTTTCCCTGGTTTTTAGTTCTCTTCAGTGTGGTATATGTTGTTTCTCAGAATCTCTTCACAATATTTCCAGAATTTCAGCAGAACAAAAGGTGATGTAATGTGGATCTTTTGACATGATTTTTCTTGAGCTCCGCGTAGATATGTTGGATCTTGTGTTGACATTGAGCTTTGTGCATGAAAATGACATCGAATTGCCATTTTGTCCCTTAAACTGGTGTGCGGCAATATACGGATAGAGAGCGGAGACCAGTGTTTTATCTGTGGTTGGCAGTAATCCGGATTTTGTCGTGCTTTTTCATGAATTTCGTTGTTTAGAGCTGAGAACCTGTATCCTACAATTAGCTAGCAAACATAGCTCAAGAGTACCTACCGATAAACAATGTGATAAAAATCGGGCGGTATAAAAATGCAAAAATCTGATATGAACAAGTACCCCCAAACTTATCATTTGCTCGTCCCGAGCAAAGCCAATTTATTCACAAAAATTCTTAACCTCACTTTCGCAGGGAACGCAATTGCACTGAGCATGTGCAACAAGTCGTTAAACTTCTAGGTGTCCCTAGTAGGAGGAGTGTTGTCTCCTGAGGGTTTTCAGCGGATACTACCCAAAAATCCGGTCAAGCTAGTTTTGCAAAATAACTATGATTCAAACCCTAAAGTTTTGTTTCAGAAAATAACAATTCTATTATCCTAAGTCTAGACTATCTAACCTTTATTTTTCACACCTCGCTTTTTATTTAACTTAAGATTTTATATGTCTTTACGTGCAGTGCAAATAGTGTCGTTAAGTTCCAGAAGGATCGATTAAAGTCATCATGTCACACAATAAAGCCTAGATAAAATTTTTAAAAGGATCACACAAGTTTTGTAAAGAGTTAAGAATATTTCAAGTTTCGTTTTCCAGTAAGGTTTGAACTTCAGAATTTCTATCTTGCTTAACAGGAAACTAGGTTTTATTTTTCACTCCACATTTTTCTTGTTTTCATTTCATACACACCTCTGTGAACGTGCAATAGTCTTTATCATAGAATAAAACCTTCATATCTCCGCTAGAAATATTTTTTTATAAAAACCTGTCTTTTGTCAAGATTATTCTCACACAAAGAATCGTTAGGAATTTTAACTCGGAGAGAACACTTCCTTGACTATGTTTTAATCTGGACTTTCTAGGCTTCTTAATGAGCTTTGAGCCAATGCACTCAAACCAGTTGGCTTTAGGGCATTAGGTGTAGAGAAACCCCAGTGGACTTAATTACTCAAGTTACCTAGGCCCAAAAACAAAAGACAATTTAGCGTGAAAATCATGATGATTCAATGCGAACGGAGATATAACTGGCAGTTCAGTTATTTTTTTTGGATAAAAGACGTGTATAGTGGGTTAGGTGTGTAATCATTCCAATCAAGTTTCAGATGGGTTATTTTTCAGAATTAGTTCCAATTAAGGCATTAATAACATTCCTTCATATTCGCTTCACTTCATAAACTATTCTTGATATTACTTATTTCAGAACAAACCTATTTGATCCTCAGAAAATCATTTATCCATTTAAAAGTTTTTAGACATAAAAGACTTGTCATCTAATTTCCAAAACTTACGACACGTGTAGTGTGATGTAAAGACGTATATCAGCTATAGTTAACTTCAAAGGAGAGTTATCTTTCAGGTTTTCAAAATATAAAAATAAGATTTAGTTATTCTTATCTTATCAAACTAAACCGTCGAAATGTTGAATCAGAGTTCTCCCACTAGCTAACTTGACAGAAAAGTTTTTATGTTTTTAGAAATTTTTCAGATTTTTATGGATTTTATGGATTTTAGTATGCAGATACAAAATATACATATGAATGCGAAGGTTAGAAATGCGTACCGAGCGTACCCCCAAACTTAAACTGGACAGTGTCCTCACTGTCATTGCATGAAGAGATCATTGAAGGGTCAAAATTGTCGGTTAGATATACACAATTTTTTTTGTTTTTGTTTTTAAAGAAAAGAAAAATAGTAAAAATAGAAAAGAATATCCACAAATATATACAAAAAGGTATATACATACCCCCAAAATTATTTGGAACAATATCCACTGTTCTTCGCTGGATAACCGAAGTTTGGTGGTAGGCAGAGGAAGATTCTGCAGGGTAAACCGGCTCCTGTAAGACCAGGAGCTTCTCTGTTGGTTCGGCGTTAAGGTACGGTTTAAGTCGGTGTCCATTTACTTTGAAAAATGAACCGTCCTTTGGATTCTCCAAATCCACAGCACCATGCGGATACACATTCCACAAAAAATACGGCCCTTTCCAGCGAGATCTGAGCTTTCCTCGATGGAGGTGTAGCCGGCTGTCGTAAAGCAGTACCTGTTGACCAGGTACGAAAGTTTTGCGCAAAAGGTGTTTATCGTGAAACACCTTCGTTCGGTTCTTAACGACAACCGCGTTATCATAAGCCTAATCCCTAAGCTCGCTCAATTCATTCAACTGCAGCTTCCGATGGCTGCCCGCATCTTCGAGAGACAGATTCAGCTCCTTTATCGCCCAAAATGCACGATGCTCTATTTCCACAGGGTGGTGGCAAGACTTTCCGTACACAAGCCGATAGGGAGACATGCCAAGATCGGTCTTATAAGCGGTTCGAAATGCCTAAAGGGCATAAGTGAGTTTCAGCGACCAATCCTTACGGTTCTTGGAAACCGTCTTCTCCAGTATCTGCTTGATTTTCCGGTTTGAAACTTCGGCCTGCCTACACGTTTGGGGGTGGTAGGGTGTAGATAGCTTATGATTAATGGAATATTTCCGTATAAAGTCCTCGAAAGTCTTATTGCAGAAATGAGTTCCATTGTCGCTAATGATCGCTCGGGGGTGCCCAAACCGGGAGAAAATGTTTTCTTTAAGAAACCTAACGACAACCTTGTTGTCGTTAGTCCGGCTGGGCACAGCCTCGACCCACTTAGAGACGTAATCAATAGCGAGAAGGATGTACAAGTTCTCAAAAGAGCTGGGAAACGGCCCCATGAAATCTATCCCCCAAACGTCGAAAATCTCCACAACCAAGATTGGTTGGAGCAGCATCTCGTTCCTCCTGGATATCTGGCCCAAGTGTTGGCATCGGGAGCTAGTCTTGCAGTAGTCATGAGCGTCTTTGAAGAGTTGTGGCCAGTAGAAACCACACTGCAAGATCTTCTCAGCTGTCTTTCGTGGGCCAAAATGCCCGCCACATGCTTGATCGTGGAAAAATGACAGCACGCTCTTGAATTCATCGTCAGGGACACACCGACGAATAATCTGGTCGGGACAGTACTTGAACAGATAGGGTTCGTCCCAGTAAAAGTGTTTTACTTGGGATAAGAATCGAAGTTTGTCTTGACTTGACCATTCAGTCGGTAGTAACCCTGTGGCCAAATAGTTCACAATATCTGTGAACCAGGGTTCGCGAGATACTGTCAAGAGTTGTTCATCCGGAAAAACGTCGTTGATCGGAAGTTGAGGCGATGGCGAAGAAGGATGTCGTGAGAGATGGTCAGCGACTACGTTTTCACATCTTCTTTTGTCCTTGATGACAAGGTCAAACTCTTGAAGCAAGAGGATCCAACGTATTAACCGAGATTTTGCATCTTTCTTCGCAAAAAGATAGCGCAGAGCAGAATGGTCTGTGTAGACAATGACTGGAGAGCCGATGAGGTTGGGCCTAAACTTTTCTATAGCAAATACAACAGCTAAGACTTCCTTCTCAGTTGTTATATAATTAAGTTGGGCGTCATTCAGGGTTCGGCTAGCATAATAGATCAGGTGCGGCATCTTGTTGATGTATTGTCCAAGGACAGCACCAATGGCAAAGTCGGAGGCATCGCACATAATCTCAAATGGGTGCGTCCAGTCAGGTGAAGAAAGAACGGGAGCAGAAGTGAGTGAGCTTTTTAATGACTCGAACGCAGTCACACAGCTCGAGTTGAAGTCGAATGGCGTGTCCTTGTCCAGTAGAAGAGTCAAGGGCCTAGCAATCTTGCTAAAGTCCTTGATAAACCGTCTATAGAAACCGGCATGGCCAAGGAAGGCTCGGATATCTCTGACGCATCTAGGAGGAGGGAGATTGGAAATGACCTCAATCTTCGCTTTGTCAACCTCTATGCCATTTTGCGAAATGATATGTCCTAAGACAATACCTTCGCGCACCATGAAGTGGCACTTCTCCCAATTCAAAGTGAGGTTCTTGTCCTTACATCGGGTAAGGACAGCGTCGAGATGCAGCAAACACTCATTGAAGGAATCGCCGAAGATGGAGAAATCGTCCATGAAGATCTCTAGGAATTTCTCCACCATGTCTGAGAAGATTCCCATCATACACCGCTGGAAGGTAGCGGGCGCATTGCATAACCCAAAGGGCATGCGACGATATGCAAACGTGCCGAAATGACAAGTGAATGTGGTCTTGTCCTGGTCTTTTTCGGTGATGGGAATCTGATTATAGCCGGAGTATCCATCAAGAAAGCAATAGTACTCGTGTCCGGCCAATCGTTCAAGCATTTGGTCAATGAAAGGTAGCGGAAAGTGGTCCTTCCACGTTGCGGCGTTGAGTTTTCTGTAATCAATGCATACTCGCCACCCAGTTTGGGTGCGAGTGGGGATTAACTCGTTCACCTCGTTAGTGATGACCGTTATGCCTAATTTCATGGGGACAACGTGAATGGGGCTAACTGGCTATCAGAGATAGGGTAAATGATACCACTATCCAGACACTTTACGATTTCTTTTTTCACAGCCTCCTTCATGACTGGATTGAGTCGCCTTTGTGGATCCGTGGCTGGTTTGGCATCATCCATCAGATGAATGTGATGTTCAACGATCAGGGGACTAATCCCCTTGATGTCTGCCATGGACCAGCCAAAAGCTTGCCTATTGCTGTGCAAGACCGTAAGAAGGGCTTTCTCTTGCTCTGGAGCTAGAGAAGCCGAGATGATAACAGGGAGGGTCTCGTTCTCACCCAAGTAAGCATACTTAAGGTGAGATGGCAAAGGCTTGAGTTCGAGCGTTGGAGGTGAAACGATTGAAGGCATGATTGGTGAAAAGGTCTCGAACTCAAAGGATTCCAGCAAAGGTTCAAAACGAGTGTAAGCGATCGAGTTGGATGGTTTAGGTAACTCATCCGGAAATTCGAAGGATTCAAACTCGGGTGGTGAGTGGCTAAGATCGTTAGAGAAAGTGAAACACTCGTAATCATTGTTGGGAGCAGAAACAGCAGCAGGTTAGAAGAGGAACGCACTAGTGGCGTTAAGGTTATCGTGATCGAACAAAAACTCCTCGAATTCACACTCTTCTGGGGTGATCTCCTGGATTGAGCAAACGTCTAGTATATGAGCATTAGGTTCAGTGGGCTGATTCCCCAACCTAAAAATGTTGAGTTCAATTGTCATGTTTCCAAAAGATAGGTTCATCGAACCATTTCGACAATTGATCACAGCATTTGAGGTTGCAAGGAATGAGCGACCGAGTATTACCGGAATTGATTCTGGGGGTTAGCTACAGGCTGTGTGTCTAATACAATGAAGTCAACGGGGAATATGAAGTCCCCAACCTTAATTAATACATCCTCTAGCTCACCCTTATGATGGGTGATTGATCGGTCGGCCATTTGGAGAGTACAGTGTGTGGGTTTCAGCTCTCCTACACCTAGTTGCTCATATACTGAGTACAGAAGAAGGTTAACACTGGCACCAAGATCTAATAGTGCGCGGTTGATGTTTTTATCCCCAATGGTAATAGAAATCGTAGGATAGCCAGGGTCCTTCCGTTTTTGAGGTAAAGATTGGGTAAGAGCATCACTCACGGCACTAGCTAAGAAAACTTTCTTGGGTACCTAAGATTTCCTCTTTTTCGTGCACAAGTCCTTTAAGATTTTCGCGTAGGACAGGACTTGTTGGACAGCATCTAAAAGGGGAATGTTGATGTTAACCTGCTTAAACAACTCCAGAATCTTCTCCATTTATGGATTTTGTTTATTGGACCTCAACCGGTTTGGAAATGGAACGTTTTAAAATTGGTTGAGTCCAATGCTTGTGAAGAAGATTGTGGAGCTGGAACGGATCCCAGAGCTGGTGCTTTCGTGGAGTGAGAAGTGGGTCCGTTCATAGCAGAAGAAGAAGAAGAAGAAGAGCCTTTTGAAGAATGGAGAATAGGCTCATAAGAAGAAGAAGAAGAAGCGGCCGGGGTGTCATTATCCTCAATTGTTGTGCCGATGTTGTTGTGCAGCATCCTTCCCGATCTCAATATAGTCACGGCACTCACATTATGGTTCTATTGTTCAAGAGCAACATGTACATTATGTGGGTGACCGGGATTTGGGAGTGGTTGAGATGGAAGCTTCCCCTTTTCTCGCTCGCTTAACACCACATTCAGCTGTGCAATCTGGGCTTCGATGGTCTTGATGTTTTGCACGTGTGTAGCAGTGTGTTGCACCAAAGACTGAATAGACGACTGGATGTTGGCGGTGGATTGTGTCGATTGTTTAACTAACGCCTCCAGACTTCGTTCTAGCGAGGAAACCTTATCTTTGTTTGACGGAACAAAGTTGTTTTGCGGAAAAGAATTGTTGGGTGCAAAGTTGTTCGTCTGATTTTGAAAAGGTTGGGATTAGAAGGGCTGCTGAAACTGATGTTGAGTTTGTTGTTGCGCTTGTTGTTGTGGAGGAGGGGGCTTCTGGAAATAGTTGCCTTTGAATTGATGCTGATTCTGATTCCAGGCGAAATTGGGGTAGTTCCTCCAACCGGGATTGTAAGTGGAAGAGTATGGATCATTTCTCGGTCTTTGCTGAAATGCAGCATTAACCTGATCCTGTCCTTGAGTTGGTGGATTGTAAGGACACTCTTCGGTTAAATGAGAAGGATCGGAACAACAAGCACAAATGGTACGAAGGGGAAGAACAGGGGCAGGAGCAGGAGATGAAAATTTGCTCTCTATCGCTTCAAGTTTTCTCGTTATTGCAGCCATTTCAGCTTTCATCGCAATAGAAACATCAAGTTGGTGAATGCCTACCCTAGACTGACCAGTAGAAGTAGAGGAAGAAGAAGAAGAAGTTGGTCTGGTGCTCTCCCATTGAAGCATTTGTTCTGCAAGGTCGTCGAAGAATTTCCACGCTTCCTCGTCAGATTTCGATAGAAAGTGTCCCTGACAAATGGTTTCCAACAACTGCTTGGTTGCTGGGTTCTGGCCCTCGTATAAGGTTTGGCAAAGTTTCCATTTCTCGATTCCATGGTGAGGGCACTGAACAAGAAGGTCTTTATACCGGTCAAAGCACTTCCAGAAGGGTTCAGTAGGAAGCTGAGAGAATTGGTTGATTTCGTTACAGATCCTTGCGGTTTTATGATTTGGATAGAATTTCTTGAGAAACGCTTTCACAAACTCGTCCCAACTGGTTATGGAGTGGGAAGCGGTGCTATACAGCTATTTTTCAGCAAGATCGCACAAAGTGAACGGAATGACCCGTAGCCGTATAGCATCGTCCGACAGCTGGGTAGTTTTCATCATGGTACAAACATTTTGGAACTTGTTGATGAAGATATAGGCATCTTCATATTCAAGTCCATGAAATTTCGGAAGCATGTTAATGAAGTGGGGCTTAATTTCAAAATTATCCCCATTGGCCGGTGGAAGGGAAAGACAGGTGGGAAGTGCAGAACGGGTGGGATAGAAACGATCCTAGAGCGCGATTCACTGCGGCGCTACAACAGGCGGTGGTGGTGGGTTATTCGCATCCATAGGAGGTGGAATCAATCCCGGGGGAGTCAAAGAGATGTTTGGATTGAATCCTGACATCGCGGAAGAAGAGGTTGGTGATGGTGAAGGTGAGGATGTATGAACAAAATTCCGGTCAACGTCGGAGTTGGCCGGCAAAGGTAAGGGTGAAAGAGGCGTGGACGGAGTTTCGACTTCTGAGTCGATCGTGTAATCGGTAGCGACTAACGTAACGCGGACTAGGCGGGCGCTAGTGTCCCGAGTCCAAGCGGACATACACTAAATGAGTTTAGTATAGTCAAAGCGGAGAAGGTGAGGGTAAGAAAACGTCAATGGAGAAATACGATGAGTGGTGGGTGAAAAAATGGGATTTTGGCGACAAAGGGCAAGTTTTTATAAAAGTTTTTGGTTTTTGTGTTTTTATTTTAGAAAGAGCTTTACAGAAATATGTACGGAATTACGGCTTCAAGCAATCATAAACAAGATATGCACAATCACACCTAGATCTAGGGTCACCTGGGTCAGCTAGACAGCTCCTAACTGTTCCAAAGGGCTAGAAATAGGACCTCAAACCGCCTCTTCTCCGCCAATTGCGGCCAGGTAAGTGCCAGGTAAGTGGGAGGCTCCCCACTACGTAAATAGTGGTCCTAATTAAGTAACCACTTGCGTTGGACACACTTGCCTAGACACCGCAAAGTCAGGATAGGATAAACGGCCGATGCCTGTAACTAGTCCTCTGTTCTATTGAGCGCGAAGTCCTTAGGGTTGAGTCTAGTATTTTTTAATTAAACAATGGTCAATGCATATGCTTTTTGTGATTTTTGGGGTCCTGGGAAGGGTGATGAAATCCCCACCCAATCTGGATTGGTTTCAAGCCCCTTAAAGTCCGTATTAATATATGCAAAGCAGTAACAATCAACTGCAATCAATTTTATTTTTTTAGCGCGGCGCAAAGAATCCTGCACAAGAACAATTTATTGGAAGGGGGAAGGAAGTTTGCGCAAAGAATGCTACAGAAAATACAGTTCAGTAGAGTTCAGAGGATTAGGGAAGAGGAGAGAGATACTCACAGAAAATTTGGCACCCAGAAGGCACCAAACGGCCGCGGTTCCGCGGCCTAAGCTTGCTTATGCCGCGGTTCCGCGGCGTAAAGATGTTCTTGGAGCTTCAAAAATCTTGCAGGTCCTTATTTGGCTGTCCTCTTCTTGTCTGGATTTCCTGAATCTTGATATGCTCACTGTATATGCTCCAGATTTTTATAGTCGACCGTTGGTTCTTGTCTTAATCCATCGCGGTGTAGCCGCGAGATATGGGTATAACTTCCCACGTCTTTGGCATTGAACTCGAACTTCTTTTTATCCTGCACACTTGCACAAAAACTAATCAAAAATAACAAGATGTTTTTTTTTACAATGTATTTTTTTTTGTTTTCCGGTTATATTTATATTCACAAATTAACCCGAAATTACACTAAGAAATAAACTACTGTCTCGCTGGCAACGGCGCCATTTAATTGGTAGAGATTTTGCGTGCTTAGTTAATTACCGCAATCAAGACGGTTTCTCTTGTAGCTAGCCGGTTGAGTACGGGTCGTCCGCAGGGAGATAGGAATCTTTTTCTATGTGCTTTAACGAGTAAAGTCCAAATGTCCAGGTTTGTTTTTAGATTAACTATGTGCTAAAATGATATATAAAGAGAGCCTGTTAGGGTTAGGATTAGGTTAGTTTGAGTTAGGAGTCGCTCACTTCTTTCGTTGCCACTCTTAATATCGGTGTTACGGTAATTGGCAACAACGGGGATTAGCACGACTACGAAGGAACTTGCGAGTATAAGCTAGGCTTTCCAACGCATAAGTTCTTCCTTTTGGTGCTTGTCCGTCCGTTCTTGGCTCTTAGCCTTAACCTCCGGTTAATTCAACTACAACCGGTCTCACTAAGGAATCACCGCTATCATGTAGGATAGGGTGCCGTAGGGAGCGGATTGTGGTTCAATTAACGGGAGTCCGAATTAAGATGTTGGGCAAGAAAAGAGTGAGAGAGATTTCCTTCTCTCAAACTTTCCTTATCCTACCCTAACAAGTATGAAAACTACTCACCCATTATAAGAAAAAGAGAATAAAACAAAAGGAGGAAGATAGAAAGAAAGAGGTTAGAAGATTACAACTAGCTATTTGAGACCTCACCTTGGCAAGGATCAAGCTTAAGCATCATTATTGTTAAGGATAAAGAAAAACTATAAGAAGAAAGAAACAAACAACAAATAACAACAACTAAATTAGCAAAATGAAAATTACAAGCAATTATAATTAACAATAAGACAAGCATGGTAACAACAAGAACTCTTTATTCATCACTTCACTCACAAAAGCTCACTACAAGGTTTTAATGGAGAAGAGATGAGAAGAGGAAGAAGAACAACATGTATTCTAAAATCTAAATACAAGAATAAGCATCCTTGGCTTTGGCAAGTTCTGGACTATTTATAGGCAGGGAACTGGAAACCTAGAGCAACAATCTGCCCCCATATAGAATGACCAAAATACCCCTGAAAAATGTCCTTCTGAGGAGTCCGTACGGCCGCGGTTCCGCGGCCTAAGCATGCTTATGCCGCTGAACCGCGGCCATTATGTGGAGTTAGGCCATGAAATTTGGTGGTTTTCCCTGGTTTTTAGTACTCTTCAGTGTGGTATATGTTGTTTCTCAGAATCTCTTCACAATATTTCCAGAATTTCAGCAGAACAAAAGGTGATGTAATGTAGATATTTTGTCATGATTTTTCTTGAGCTCCGCGTAGATATGTTGGATCTTGTGTTGACATTGAGGTTTGTACATGAAAATGACATCGATTTGCCATTTTGACCCTTAAACTGGTGTGCGGCAACATACGGATAGAGAGCGAAGACCCGTGTTTTATCTGTGGTTGGCACTAATCCAGATTTTGTCGTGCTTTTCCATAAATTTCATTGTTTAGAGCTGAGAAGCTGTATCCTGCAATTAACTAGCAAACACGGCTCAAGAGTACCTACCGATAAGCAATGTCATAAAAATTGGGCGGTATAAAAATGCAAAAATCTGATATGAACAGGTCTCCCCAATGAAAGGTGTGATGAGATTTGGAAAGAAGGGGAAGCTTAGTCCCAGATATGTGGGCCCCTTCGAGATCCTCGAGCGTGTTGGTGCAGTTGCATATCGGTTAGCCCTTCCACCCAGTTTTCCAGACGTGCACCCTGTATTTCACGTTTCGATACTCCGCAAGTATCTTTATGATCCTTCGCATGCGATTCAGCACCCGACGATCCAGCTTGAGCACGACCTTTCCTATGCAGAGCAGCCAGTGATCATTTTGGATCGATAAGTGAAGAAATTGAGATCGAAGGACATACCATCTGTCAAGGTACTTTGGCGTGGCCCGAGCAGCGAGGAGGTCACTTGGGAGACCGAGAGCGAGATGAGGAAGAGGTATCCCCATCTTTTTGAAGGTATGTGTAGTTAGATTTTTCTTTAAATTCGGGGACCGAATTTCTTTAAGGGGGTAGATTGTAACGCCTTGAAATTTCGTTTAGAATATTTTCGCGCTAATTAGCAATTGTGCGTGTTTTTATATATATTTATATATATTTATAGGGTTACTAATTATATTTATTTCGTGTTTACCCTAATTAGAAAATTTTGTGTTAAGTGCACACATGCACACTTAGCACACTTTTGGGGACTTAGGTTGTAAGGGTTAGCATGTGTTCAGTCGATAAAACTGCACATTTGTAGTACATTTTTCCTACCATTTTTATATTAAAAAGGGTCTTTAATATGATATATTATACATATGAGGGTTTGTGTGTAAAAACATTATTTTCCATGTGTTAATATATTTTTATTATCATTTGGTAGGAAAATGTATGCAAATAATATTATTGGCCTAATCCTAGTAGAACAAAGTCTACTAAAATCTTATTTGAGTTGTTGTGCAGAATATTTCCAAGTTGTTATGAAGAAATCAGGTTGTTGAAGAAAACTTGCCTAATTAAGAAATCAAAATGAAGAAATCAAGTCTGGCAGAAGAAAAGAAAAGATTTCTAATTTCTGAAGATTTCAGAGATTGCCACATGTCACCAGATGAAAGCCCAAGAAAAATGATCAATTGATCACATCCCTTGAGCGCGGATCCGCGGCCAAACACACCCTTGGGCTGCGGATCCGCCGCAATAATGAGGAGTTGGAATGCAAGATTTTGGGAGATTGATTACTGCTGAATTTTACCAACTTTTCAACAATAAGATTCTGGGTTTTCACTATAAAAACGCACCGAGAGCCTCTTGGAAAAGCTATCAAACCGAAGAGATCACGAAGCTCCCGACGCTCACGCATCCAGGCTGATCATCGACTGTTCGACTACCTCCCTAGGAAAGATCGAGAAGCAAATCAAGTTTTGTAATCATTTTCTATGGATTAAAAGTGTAGCTTGAAGGAGTTGATTAATAAAGGTAGTTTTTTTTTATTTAATTGTTTTTACATTATGTTCTCCCTTTCTTTCTTTTCATCTTCTTCTCCCAACATGCGCGAGTAATTCTCCGCTTGTTAGGGTTCGTAGGATTAGGGTAGGTTAATGGGCGATGAAAATAATTAAACCCTTTTTAAGTCCTATAAAGTTTAGGAACTTTATCAAAATAATCATTAACATCCTAATCGGGCGCGCTAGCAATTCCTTGCTAGTTCCGACCGCGATTAGAGATTAGATTAATGATTGTTTTGGTAAAGGCTAGATATGAACGGAGTTCCGTGTCGAGATAAGGGTTACGAGTGGGATTCCTTTTCCCTCCAGAAACCCTAATCTACACGCATCACCGTCGTTCTAGTTCTAAATCTATTAATGGATAAAAAGGGTAACTTTTAATTAATCTTCCATAACTACTAAATCCTAACGAACCCTACAAGCCCTATTATTATATTATTTAAATCTCTAAAATAATCTAGATCTATATTTTACATTAAAGTAGATCTAGAAACCTTTCACAAAATTCTTTATTCCACCTCTCTTTTTTCAACACATCTAAAGTAAAAATAAAAGGTTCCACGTTTCCCAGAGGACGACCCGTACTCATCTCGGTCTAGCTACGCGCGACACCGTTCTGATTGCGGTTAAACTACAAACACACTTTTTCGTGTCAATCAAATGGCGCCGTTGCCGGGCATACGTGCGTAATTTTTTATTCTTACTATTTGTGTTGAATTCTTAGACGAGTCATATCATTATTAAAACAAAACTGCAAATTGCATATTTAACGATTTGTGTGTGAATTTTGCGAGGGAATCTGGAGTCACGGACTTGAGAAAACAGGAGATCTAGGGTTCCGAACTTCTCTGGTATATTTCTTAACTCCTTCTCTCTCCTCTAAACCCAATAAAATCTATTTTCTGCAGGATTCTTTGCAAAATCGCGCCGCAAAAAAAAATTCTTTTTGCAAAAGTTTTGTGATTGGTTTTGTTTCGCATATTTTAGTACGGACTTTAAGGGGCAAAGACCAAATCAAGATTAGGTGGGGATTTCATCACCCTTCCTAAGCTCCACAAATCACAAACCGAGCATATAGATCAACCCTTCATTAATTTAAAAAATATCTAGACCAGACTCTAAGGACTGTCGCGCTCAATAAGGACAGAGGAAGGTCGTGGGTAATCTATCGTTTATCCGCATTACTTTTGTAGTGCCTAGGCAAGTGTGACAAAGGCTAGTGGTTTTTAATTAGGCCCACGACGTGGTTCCTTCCCACTTACCTGGCACTTATCTGGCTACAAGGGTAGTACGGAGGCGGTAGAGGATTTATCCTGCGGCTTGTCCTTTGGAAGTCTAGGAGCGGTCTAGAGACTGACCTAGGTAACCTTAGTTCTAGGGTTGCTTGTGCATCTTAGGGAGATTTGCCTTGAGTCCCACTTTTTCCAAACAATCCAATTTTTAAAATTACACACACGCTGCCACTTGCACTAAACCCGCTTAGTGCATGCTCGGCTGGACACGGGATCCTAGTGCCCGTCTTGTCCGCGTTCCTGCTATCGACGCCGAAGTCGGTACTTCTTCATCTTCTTTTCCTCCACCACACACCACATCGACCGTGATGGACGGCACTCCATCTAATTATAACACCACGCTGCCACCGCCCGCAGGTGAGCAGAATCCACCGCGCATCTCTCTCCAAGAGAGATGCTATCCTATTCGTGGTCCCCTTCCTACTTGTCTATCTCTTCCACCACCTAACGGGGATAATTTCGAAATTAAACCCCACTACATCAACTTGCTGCCCAAATTTCACGGGCTTGAGTCGGAAGACGCGTACGTTTTCATCACCAAATTCGAAAACGTATGCGCAATGATGGGTACTTCACAATTGACTTTAGATGCTATGCGCTTACGTCTTCTCCCATTCACACTGTGCGACTTGGCAGAAAAATGGCTTTATAATACTGCCGCACACTCTATCACTAATTGGGATGAATTCGTCGTAGCATTTCTTAAGAAGTTTTACCCAAATCATAAGACTGCACATGTTAGGAGCGAGATTAACCAGTTCACCCAGCTTCCCAATGAACCATTTTGGAAGTGCTTTGAACGTTTCAAAGATCTGCTTGTCCAATGCCCCCATCACGGAATACAAAGATGGGATTTATGTCGGATTATATATGAGGGCATTAATCCAGAGACAAAGTAGATGCTTGAAACAATGTGTCAATGCAATTTCATGTCTAAAGATGACGGTGAAGCTTGGAAATATCTGGAAGACCTTGCTGAACACACGTTGCAGTGGGAAAGCGTTAGACCGCCTTCAACTAAGGGAGGTATTCACCAGCTCGATGTTTCTATCGCAGTAAAAGCCGAAATGGCAGCGATTCAGAAGAAACTCGATGCTATTGAAAACAAGTTCTCAACATTCTCCCTAAATCAGGTCATGCTTCCTAAGACCGTCTGTGGTTGCTGTTCGGATCCTTCATACTTAACGGAAGAATGTCCTATGAATGCATCGTTTCAAGCTAATGCTGTTTTTCAGCAGCGACCTAGAAATGATCCTTATTCTTCCACATATAATCAAGGATGGAGGAATCATCCTAACTTTGCTTGGAATCAAAACCAACAAAGTAATTATCAAAGACCTCCTCCACAGCAACCACAACCACAGAATCAGCCCCCCTTTCAGTCACAAAATTTCCAAAATCCGGCCAACATTTCTACACCACAAGTGGTCGGTACTGACAACTCACTTGCACAAACTTTGGATATGTTCATGAAACAATCCATGCAAAATTCGGCTGAGATGAGGTCTTCTATTGATACCCTAACGAAAAACTCCTCCTCCCATGGTGAGAGTATCAAATCAATAGAAAACCAAATCGCACAGTTAAACGCCGCAATGAGTGCGAGAGAGAAAGGGAAACTCCCATCTCAACCCATACCTAATCCTGGCCACTCACAAAGTTATAATGTGAGTGCTGTTACCACGTTGAGATCGGGAAAAGTGCTGAATGACCGAGTGGGTGAGCAGTGTGATGATAGTGACACCAATGATACCCCAGCTTCTTCTTCTTCCCCTAATTCGTCTAGTCTCCCACCTTCATCCGAGCCTATTCTCCGTTTTCCCCAAAGCTCGAACCCTTTGCCCATTTCGCCAAATCTATCTAAGTCGATTCCCACTCCAGTTTTGGGATCGAATCCATCCCCACAGTCTTCTCCACAAACGTTGGACCCAAAACTTATTGATCAAGCACCTTATCCAAACAGGTTGAGGGGCAACAGACCAAGTCCACAAATGGAGAAGATTGTGGAAATTTTTAAGCAAGTTAACATAAACATTCCTCTCCTAGATGCTATTCAACAAGTTCCGTCATATGCGAAAATCTTAAAGGACTTGTGCACTAGGAAGCGAAAAGTTCAAGTACCTAAAAAAGTTTTCCTTGCGAGTAATGTGAGCACTGCTTTTACACAACAACTACCCAAGAAACGAAAGGACCCCGGAAGTCCTACAATTTCTATTTCCATTGGAGGTAAAAATATCAATCGTGCTCTACTCGATCTTGGTGCTAGTGTTAACTTGCTTCCGTATTCTGTGTATGAGCAATTAGGGATCGGAGAGTTAAAACCTGCGTATTGCACTCTTCAGATGGCCGATCGATCTATCACCCAACCAAGGGGTGAGCTAGAGGATGTGTTAATCAAAGTCGGGGAATTCATATTCCCTGTGGACTTTATCGTTATAGATACACAACCTGTAGCAAACCCACGCAATCAAATTCCGGTGATACTCGGTCGACCCTTTTTGGCCACTTCCAACGCAGTAATTAATTGTAGAAACGGCTCTATGACCCTATCCTTTGGAAAGAAGTCAATTGAGCTTAACATTTACAAGTTGGGAAGTGAACCCTCCGAACCCTATGCTCATGTGTGTTCTGTCGAATTAATGGATGTCGACAGCAGCGAATTTGATTAACCTCATGATACAGACTCTTTTCATATGTTGTTGTTTGACCCAACCATTTATTCTTCCACCGAGTTGTCCGGGTCAACCTCTAATGAGGAACTTTATATTGAGTCTGACGATCACCCTATTTTTTCTGATGACATTATTTTTCGGGGTATCGATGAAAGCTTTGAGGAAATTTTCGTTGATGAACTCGCATTTTTACATGACACGGGTGTTGAGATGAATCAACTCCAAGATGAAGAAATTGGACCTCCACCCCCTCTTTTGGACAATCATGACAATGCGAGTAATCCATCATTACTATCACTGTATCGTCTCTCCAAATTGAGACGCAATTCTTTTCCACTACACCTCTTATCACCTCCCCACTTCTTCTTGTCGAAAAGTGACATGTTCTTCCACCAACCTTGGTGCTTCATCGATAAAATTTTTGAATGGTTGGTGTTGACCTTCGGTCTTTGCAAAACTTGGTATTGACCAATAACCTCGATCCCCTCGTGTGATTTTAAAAGATTAAAATTGTTTAAAGTTTGGGGGGGTGGTATATTTTGGCTCTTGAAAAAAAAAAGAATTTTTATAAAATTGTGAGCCTAAAATAAGTTTGGGGGAGGATTTTCACTTTCATATATTCTTGCCCCCATCAATAATTTCCTCCCAAGTCTACAGGTTTTTTGAGCTTAACGGATGATATCAGTGAGGACACTGCTGTAAACAGGTTTGGGGGAGATTTGTGCTTATTTACACATCAATTTGCATCATATTTTGCATAAGCACAATATTTCAAAAATTTTAAAAAAAAAAATTCTTTTATAACAAAAGAGTAGAAAGTGAAAAATTATATCCAAAAGATAGGAATAATTTAAGAAAACCAAGAAAATTAGAGGTTTTCTTATACGAACTAGTAATAAGTAGTTATGAGCTGTTGTCCCAAGGGTTAGTAAGATGGAGGAAGTCACTAATCCGAGAATAAAAATAAGTCTGAAAAATAGTTTCTATTCTGGAAGCTAAACATTTGAATGTTGATACCCTACTATATGCACTTACACACGTCTTGAAACTCGGGATAGTAGAGGATACCTTGCAATGCTCTTGTCTAAAAGCCAAAGTATGAAGGAAATGAAAAAAAAAATGAAGAAAATATAAAAATGGTGAAAAAAAATGAACACTGGTTTTGTATCACCAAGGCAGCAATAAAAAAATATAGCGAGGGTGCCTCTTCACCTAGTGCCCTAAGGCCAACTGGTCTGGGAGTCACTGCTAAGCCTTAGGAGGTGCAAGACGAGGAAAATACTATCACCGAATCAGCAAGCACTTGAGTAATCGGTCGGTTAGTACCTCAAGAAGTATTAACGGTCGCATGAAAATGTGTGAGCAAATCTTTAATATTCATCAAATTAAAAAGTACTAAGGTAGATGGACAAGAGTATGATAGCTTGAATTGAATTCTCCGAGTGTAGGGATGTTCTTAACACACACGTGGGGTTATATGATCAATGTTTGGACGAAAGGTAGGAATGAAGAATAAAGATGATGTTTTATTGAGAGATAATGTGATTTCTAACATCTTTTCATGACTATTAAGATAGGGCTCATGACAACTGAAAAGCTAGTGTAGTTGGAAACTCTTATATTCAAAGTCTTTCTTTTATGGTTCTTATCTTTATATGTAAATTTCACTATCTCTCTTTTATTATAGGATTTTGTGGGTGTAATCCGCTGAAAACCCTCAGGAGACAACACTCCTCCTACTAGGGACACCTAGAGGTTTAACGGCTTGTTGCACGTGCTCAGTGCAATCGTGTCTGCCTACGAAAGTGTGCTTAGTTTTCTCCTTTCTTTTTCTCCTCTTGAATAAACTAGTTTGCTCGGGACGATCAAAGATAAGTTTGGGGGTATTTGTTCAGTCGATAAAACTGCACATTTGTAGTACATTTTTCCTACCATTTTTATAATAAAAAGGGACTTTAATATGATATATTATACATATGAGGGTTTATGTGTAAAAACATTATTTTCCATGTGTTAATATATTTTTATTATCATTTGGTAGGAAAATATATGCAAATAATATTATTGGCCTAATCCTAGTAGAACAAAGTCTACTAAAATCTTATTTGAGTTGTTGTGCAGAATATTTCCAAGTTGTTATGAAGAAATCAGGTTGTTGAAGAAAACTTGCTTAATTAAGAAATCAAAATGAAGAAATCAAGTCTGGCAGAAGAAAAGAAAAGATTTCTAATTTCTGAAGATTTCAGAGATTGCCACATGTCACCAGATGAAAGCCCAAGAAAAATGATCAATTGATCACATCCTTTGAGCGCGGATCCGCGGCCAAACACACCCTTGGGCCGCGGATCCGCCGCAATAATGAGGAGTTGGAATGCAAGATTTTGGGAGATTGATTACTGCTGAATTTTACCAACTTTTCAACAATAAGATTCTGGGTTTTCACTATAAAAATGCACCGAGAGCCTCTTGGAAAAGCTATCAAGCCGAAGAGATCACGAAGCTCCTGACGCTCACGCATCCAGGCTGATCATCGACTGTTCGACTACCTCCCTAGGAAAGATCGAGAAGCAAATCAAGTTTTGTAATCATTTTCTATGGATTAAAAGTGTAGCTTGAAGGAGTTGATTAATAAAGGTAGTTTTTTTTTATTTAATTGTTTTTACATTATGTTCTCCCTTTCTTTCTTTTCATCTTCTTCTCCCAACATGCGCGAGTAATTCTCCGCTTGTTAGGGTTCGTAGGATTAGGGTAGGTTAATGGGCGATGAAAATAATTAAACCCTTTTTAAGTCCTATAAAGTTTAGGAACTTTATCAAAATAATCATTAACATACTAATCATGCGCGCTAGCAATTCCTTGCTAGTTCCGACCGCGATTAGAGATTAGATTAATGATTGTTTTGGTAAAGGCTAGATATGAACGGAGTTCCGTATCGAGATAAGGGTTACGAGTGGGATTCCTTTTCCCTCCAGAAACCCTAATCTACACGCATCACCGTCGTTCTAGTTCTAAATCTATTAATGGATAAAAATGATAACTTTTAATTAATCTTCCATAACTACTAAATCTTAACGAACCCTACAAGCCCTATTATTATATTATTTAAATCTCTAAAATAATCTAGATCTATATTTTACATTAAAGTAGATCTAGAAACCTTTCACAAAATTCTTTATTCCTCCTCTCTTTTTTCAACACATCTAAAGTAAAAATAAAAGGTTCCACGTTTCCCAGAGGACGACCCGTACTCATCTCGGTCTAGCTACGCGCGACACCGTTCTGATTGCGGTTAAACTACAAACACACTTTTTTGTGTCAATCAGCATGTTAACCATTTCATTTCATTTCTTGCATGGTTCATTTTAATTCCCACCCTTTAACCAAGTCAACCCTTTTCTTTTAAAATTTGAAATTAGCAATGGAGCATGGTGTTAGGTAAGAAAATTGACTTTCTTTGACTCTTTTCTTTCTCTCTTCTCTCCCTTTCTCTCAATTCTGAAACTCCAGCAGAATGGCAGTAGCAAACATAGCATTTTCTTCATCTCTTCTTCTTCTTTTCACTTCTCTTTAAATCTACACAAAACCTTACACCAAAACCATCCATTTCCTTCACAAGAACCTTGGTTTAATGGCTCCTTTGAGGTGTTTGGTGGCAAGTCTGCATACTTGGGGAGGGAGCTGGAAATTTGGGTTGTTCTAAGGTCTTTAGAAAGTATTAACTCATTTTTAGCACCCTATTTCCATAACTTGTGTGTTTGGTTGCTAAAAATCTCATTTTTGTGCATTTTTAGTGTTATTGAAGGGATTTAGTGATGACGTGTTAAAATTAGCATTTTCATGGCTTAATTAGCTTGGTGATGAGTTGTTAGGGTGGTTTTAAACTGGGATTTGCTTCAGGTTTCATGAAAATACCATAAAGTATCATTTAGTGCTAAATTGGACATTTTTGCTTGAAATAGGGCTCTGTTGAATCTGTTACAACCCGAGTTGTTTTAAATTAAATCTGTAATTACTGTAGCATGAATAGGGGGTATAGAGTGCACACACAAAACCCGGGAGCCCATCTCCCTACCCAGGCTGGCGAAAAATACATTCTGGCCGCAATTTCCGGCCAGATGGGGGGTTTTTGGGTTGGGGTTCAGGGTGATTGGTGTCTGCTACTACTTGTAATCCTATGGTATATATATTTTTGTAATATCATTTCTGTATAAAAATTTGGAGTTAAATACCTATTTCTTGTATTTTTAAATCTTCGCGACACGAGTGATATGTGTGTGGGTTTGGGGTGTTCTGCGTATCGCGACGCGTCGGGGTAGTTTCAGGCGCGTAATCACACGTTTTAGCGTATTGCGCACACGAGCGCTTGGTTCACGACGCGGGTTTCTAGTTTGACTTTAATGTCGTGTTTGTGTGACTTTGAGCTTATGTGTGAGATATTGTGTAATTCTAGGTTCGCAGGCGAGTGTAACGGACGCCGCGAAGAAGGGGAAACAAGTCGTCGACTACACTTAGCACGAGACTACGGTGAGTAGATTTGATATCTACGGGGATATCGCCCGCATGGCGTTATGAGTCAGGGCTGATAGGATCTTATAGCTACATATTTTATTTACCTACATGGCTACTGTTAGTTGCATACCGCATTCCCTACTATATGTATATAAACTTAGAATTGATAGAATACCGCACTATTACTAACGGTTCATGTTGCATGAGCACTAATCTGCATGTTTCACATGAAAGGTTCCTAGGCACCCTAATGAGGTCTCATAAGGCATCAACCATGCCAATTTCAAATTTTACGGTGCCTACAAACCCTAAACTACGGATCGTCGGCTAGAAATCTAGGCGAAAAACAATCTAGTTAACACTTAATTAATGGGATATCGGAAATACAACCTTTGTAGATCCGGTGCTCCACCTCCATAGCTCTGCAACGAAGTCGTCTCCGCTGTCCAAAAGGAATCCGGGCTCCAGAGTCGGCTTCGTCGGAGAAAAAACCGAGCTAGGTCGTCGATGTCCATGCCGAAGATGATCTACGTCGAGGCATCGCTAAATCAAGCTCTCACTTCGCCAAGTCAAGAAACTTGTGAAGGAAACACACTCTACTACTTGGAAAGAGGTAGAGGATGAAGAAATAGGAAGTGGGTAGTCTTTAGATTTGGATTTCTCACTCATATCATCAATCCACCATTGATGTAGTCTAGGTTTTTCTTCTTGAGTTGAAGGAAGAAGAAGAAGAATATATTATGATAAGAATAATTAAAAAGAAAAGAATAGTCCATTCTTATCATAATGTTAACTATGGTAATGTGTAGAGAATCAATCATGGTTAAATGGGATGGTTAGGGTTAAGCATGGGACAAAATGGTTGCTAAAGTCAAAGTCTTCATGAAGCTTCAACAAGCTTCCAAATAAAGCCACCATTTTGCATTATGCTTATCATTTTCCAATAATGAATAAACAAATAAATAAATTGATATGAAAATGAAAACCCTAACCATTACATAACCATGGTTTAAACTTTACACAAAACACAAGTTAGCATGCATCATCAAACATGATACATACAAGTGCACAAAAAATATATCGCATATACAATGCGCACATCCGAGTGAGAAAATCCATCTAAAGTGAACCGATACTAGTTAATGCAAAGTAATATATCAAATATATAATTATGCATTAAATCATTAAATCAACACTTGATTCAATGATCCGGTCATGTCGCACACAACCGACTAGTATACAATGTATCGGCTTATCGAATCAATCCTTGATCCGATAACTGGGTTATATCGCATACAACCATTCGACACATTCAACACGAGAATGGAATACGGTATCACATACATGTATTATTCTCGGTCCGGCACATATCTCATATGTGCTCCTATTTCGTTTCACTTGAACCAGGAAACCTCTGTGTAGGACTCTAAAGACTCGTCAATACGCCGGCAGCAGATGATGATCATATCAAACACCCACAAGCCGCAAGCGGTCTGCTAAACGTAACGGCCACCCGGGTATTGAGCGATCTGAAGATCGACGAGCAAGCCCGCTCACACTCCAGTGAATCCGACCAGTAACACTACCGTACAGTCCGGTCTGATCGTCTGATATGTCGCATATCTCGCCTAGGGGTGGTAAACGTCAGACCCTAATAGCTCGATAAGTCGTGTCGATATGAGGTCTATAACTGTTCGAGAAACTACTGGTAACACTTACCAGTAAATCTCAGCAACCCTGGCCAGGGATTTCCTGTTATAGCCAATCGAACACAGCACAACATCAACCCCCTATACCGGGAGAGACGAATCCCCTCCTATCGCTCATTGCCTCCATGTGACTCGGGACTGTACCCAAAAACCACCGTTTTGCACGCCCTCTTGGACGTGGTAAGATGGAAATCAAAGCACAGTGGGAACTACACAAGACTCTATGACGATCTCGGGTCAACAGACTACTCTGTACCAGTGTCACCAGAGAACTGCCATCTGACGTGAGGTATAATACCATCTGGGAGTTCTCGGCGAGTCCGTCCAGTGTACCCAGTCTCTACTGAGCACCCGTATATCATCTCCGATGTCAAACACCAATGGATATGGGATCATCCATCGCCCATCTGTATGGGTCGAGAAGGTACACGCTAGTCTACTCTGGTATATCGATGCCCCATCTCGATACACCCACGACTAGGGACTTTGAAGGATGTACTTATGGACTACCATGTCCCCACTAGTATGAACCGCATCACAGTCCAGGTAGTCAAGTACACATCCTAAGGGCTTTACCAACATGTATCAGAGAGACAATCTGTGTACACGTTAAGGTAAAGAGCAACCAGATAGCATATTATCATGTCGAGCAAGAAAGTCCTCCCTATATATGTCCCAGCATCCACTACAATATACATCCAATGTACAGTAATGGCCTCTAGGGCATACATATAACTAACAATCTCCCACTTGCACTAGGGCCATCTGTAGCAGTGGTTGTAGTATCTCATACTCAACCATCCCATAAAAGTCTCTCTCTGGGAATAGGCCTTCGTGAGTGGATCCGCCATGTTGTCCTCTAAGTCTGCTCTCCTAACCTTGATCACCATGGAGATCAACCATCTCCACGATCAGGTGATACTGCCTTAGAATACGTCTGGGTCACTGATGGGACCGGGGTTCCTTGGCATAAGCCACAACTCCATTGTCATACAATGGGAGGAACATAGTTCATCTCATGAACCAATATACACCCAAACAGCCTCTTTGGTAGCATCTTAAGTAGCGATGTATCCTGCCTTCATCGTCTAGTATGTCTCGGTATCTAGCTTGGAACTCTTCCAACATACCGTCCCTTTACTGAGGGTAAAGACAATGCCTGCGACTGACATTCAGTCGTCTTTATCATCCTGGAACCCTTCCAGTGATTCTCCCCAGGATCGATTGATACCATCTCACTACAACTAGAGAGAATCTTAACATCCAATTAAATCTATCTCATTGATCCAAAACTCAGGATATAGGAGGTATCATTTTTGATCCTATATGGAGAATCATAGTGATAAGCGGAGATTGATCGAGCGTAGCATAGGAAACTCTTTCCCTATCAAGAGTATGTCATCCACATACTCCACGAGGATCGTCACCATACTCCCTACTACCTTTTTGTTTATACAAGGTTCATCTACCATTTTGATGATGTCAACTTCTTTGACTAATCCATCAAAACAGACGTTCCAACTCCGCGATGCCTGCTTTATCAGATAAAACATCTTGCTCACGTTTCCGCTGCTCCCACTGTTTACGAAGCCCTCTGGCTGTGTACTTACAGACGCACTCTTCTAAAGCAGTCATGGCACCCAACCGCCAGATATCGTAGTCATGGTATGTAGCCGTGGCAAGTAGGATCTGGATGGACTTAAGCATAGGTACTGGAAAAGGTTTCATTATTATCCACGCCTGGTCAATGACGAAAACCTTTAACAAGTCTAGCTTTGAAAGTCTCAACCTTTCCAAGTACACCAAGTAATCTTCTCAAGATATACTTGCTCCTGATGGGGATTTAACCCTTCAGATATAGCAACTAAAGTCCATACTTTGTTGGTGTATAAGGATTCCATCTCAGATCACTAAGCATCCAGCCATTCTTACAGAGTCTTACTCCTGATGGCCAGCTCGAAGCTAGTTGGGTCATCATCTCATGATGCAATCCTCGCTCCCACTGTCATAGAGAAACCAAAGTATCTCTCAGGTGGGTGAGGAACCCTACTAGATCGGCGGAGTGGCTGAGGTTCGTTGGAATCTACTGAATCTTTTGGTTCTATCAAATCATCAGCTGTAGTTTGTATGGCTGGAACTTTTCCAGTTCTACATTACAGACCTTGCCTCGAGCTTGTCCGGATTTTGCTTTTAGACATAGGCCGGACAACCACAAATCTTAACTATCTTAAGAGATGGGCTCTTCCCTTTCCATATCAAATATGAAGTGGTAGGCATCAGATTTGACTTGAACCCTATTCAATAGGTATGCAGCTTCTTAAGTGCACAACTCCTTTAAGGAAAAAGGTAACTCAGTAGTACTCATCATAGAGCACACCATATCAAATAGGGTGTATCTGCTCCGCCCCGATATACCATCGTGCCATGGTGTATTCGGAGGAGTAATGCTGAGAGAGAATCTCATTCTCCTTTAGAATAATCCAGGATTTCCGTGCACAAGTATTCTCCTCCTTGATCTCATCAAAGGACATAATACTTATACCCGTATTTTGGTTCTCTACTTCTAACTTATATTCTGTGAATATCTCAAAAGGTTCGGACTTGTGTTTCAACAGGAACATATGTCTGAATCTAAAGAGATCATCAGAGAACGTAATGAAGTATAAAGGACCAGTCTTGGCATGTGCAGACAGGGGACCTACATACATCAACATGTATCATCCCAAGAGTTTACTAACTCTTTCTCTGTTTCCAGTAAACGGAGCTATGGTCATCATATCTTTGTGACATGACTGGCGAGTTTCACAAGATGTAAATTCAAACTAATTTAAATATGCATCTTTATGTAACTCTAGCCAGTCGGGTCACATTGATCTGACCTAGTCTACAATACCTCAAGAAGGATTCGTTCATTTCTGAACTCTTCCTCTTGTGTGTGTTCTGTATACTAAGAACTGTAGTTTGATTTAGAACATCAATGCTTTTAGATAACGTGCCTGAACCGATCAACTTTTGATATAGGAAATGTTCAAAACATTATCCATCAATACAAAATTTTATCGTTTCTTTACTAATAAAGAGACAGATATGATTTTGTATATCAGGTTCGGTATCTAATAACATTCGTTCAGAATCAATGTATCGGTAATACAGGGTGACAGTGACCGACAGACTTGGCTGCAACTCTTGCCCCGTTTTCTGTCTCATGAAACTTATCACCCGTTCTCAGTTTTTCTACCTTTTTGTAGCCCTATGTAACAGATTACATATCTGGGATCCTGATCCGGTATCATATACCAGGGATGCGGAGGATACTGAGAAACAGTTCTGTATAATGAACACACCCGAAGATGATGCATCAACATGCACTCTCTTCGTTTGGGCGGCACGGGAAATCTGGTATTCCCCAATTTCCTGCTCTTTCTTATAACAATTATAAGTTGGAGCGGGATCAACGTTCCCCAGCTCAGTATAACAAGCGGGTTCGGTCAAATTTCCGTATTATTATCTTGATTAAGGCGTCATATGGTCGCTACCAGGAGAGAGAGAGAAGAAAACACTCAGCGTGCGCTCTTGCAAGAATAGACTGGTTATTATTTTATCTAATCAGGATGGCTCCCACTGCTTTTTATCAAATCTTCCTTCAAACCCTAAAAGGAAAGACTAGCCGGGATTAATTACACACTACAAGTTCGCCAATCTTTCAGCCAGGCCAGTGTCGGTACTTTGAGGGAGGTTCCCCGTGCTTTCGCACGAACCTAATTAATGTAAACCTCGTTTTCCTAGAGGCGTAACCTCGTTAACACCTTTCTAGACACCTACTTGATCGGCTAATTGTAATGTATAAAACTCTCCCAGGAGTAACACTTACTCGTAGCGGGTATCGGGATCCAACTATCTCATAGAAGGTATGCAATCTCATTGCAAATTTCAACACTTGAAATTCCCGATAATATTTTGCCCCAGGCGATCTATGACCTTGACTAAGTCAACAAACCATAGACCGCAAGTAAAGTTCAACCCGTCATTTCCTGATTGAATTAAACCCACCCGCACGACCCTTGACTGAGTCAACAAGGCCGCACGACTACCCTAATCCAATCGCATCATATGCTTTGCAGATAAGCACTAATCAGCTACCGCACACTACGCCTTGACTGAGTCAACAAATGCAGCACGAATACTAACTATTACCTACCGGAAATGACGGAGGGCTACGACAGGTTTTTCTGAAAACCTATTGCGCAATGAACTTTATATCGTTGTAGAATCAAATAATTTTTTTAAAATGGAGTGCTTTTGAGGCTTTTCCAGTTTTGTTAAAGGAGTCACTCCCGGTGAAGGGATCGTCGGTCCTTTCCTCGTCGAATGAGGTGCGGGATATATCATATATATCGCTGTGCAAAGCAAAAACTCTTAAAAGCAATCAAAAGACAAACCGCGGGTGTAGCATCTGCCAGTTATTGCTAAAGGAGTCACTCCCGGTGAAGGGATCTCGGTCCTTTCCTTATCGAATAAGGTGCAGGATATATCATATATACCGCTGTGCAAAGCAAGAACTGTAGCTACCTGTTTTATTTTGAAATTCGATTCTACAACATCTTAGGTTTTTTTTATTTCATTAATCACATTAATGAAGTCCCATCATTTAAGTACCTAATCATCACAGATAAATACGACGTACACTTATGCCATCCGCATTCGCCTCGATGTCCCCTCGTGCACCGTTAGGTTAGGTAACTAACGACAGAGCGGGGAAGGGCTAGCGCGGGTGTAAAACATAAGTAACGCCTATATAATATATCATATATACTATACACTGTATTTATCACAGAACATCACATGATCACATCACAGATATCGCAGCAGAAGAATCATATGAAATATTGGATATACTAGGACGTCCGTGTTTTCAATACGAGCCAGTATAAAACACGGATTCCACGGTCGCGATGAATAGCCAAACCCACACCCCTAGACCCCTACGAGAGCGGCAAGCAACCCTACCAATTCTAGAGTTAGGAGACCCGGACTCGACTCCTCGAGTTGGTCTTCCACTGGACTCTAGAACCCGGTTACTTGTGCCCTCCTCCTTGGGTCTATCCTAGTGCGGAAAAGTAAATAATATACAAACGGTGACAACTTCCGCTACCTGGAAGTGCCCCAATAAAAGAATATTACATACAAGTTTTTACATGAATGAAAATGAAAAACACTCATCTCACATAAAAACCCCCGGCTATTCAAACACGACGATCCAATATAACATATCCAGCAACACATAACATCACATGTCATCAACGTAAGTAAATATGCGCATCCCAATTATCGTTGGCATATAGCAACGAAACCGGCGATATCACATATTACACTTACGGTCACAGAAAAGAAAGTGTAAAACTACAACAGTTGGAATCCGCAACCACCTCAGACATCGCATGCCTGACCAAATGAATTACTTAGACATCGCATGCCTAACAATTATAAACTCCACATTTTAGTCTCATTTATCGAAAACACTTTTCAATACCAAGTCGGGCAATTCAACAAGATTCCCGACATCCTGATCGAATGCTCGTCGCAAACTTTAGTAGGCGGCCGCACCCCCCGATACCGTCGACGAAGTGCACCAAGGCGGAACACCGCTGCCGCGAGCACCCGAACGGATGCTTTCGGCGACGGGGTTCTCCTACAGTCACTTGGTCGGGGCTATGGAGTGAGGCTGTCTATTAAGTTTATCCGGCGAGTATCCGCGTACGCTACGTGATTGCGACGGACTTTTGATCACATCAAAATTCCGTGGCAACCGATCAAGTGAGACTAAACTGCTATGTTTATAACATTCATTTAGTTATCTCATAACTACTTGTGAATTTCAATTATTGTATCCCATTCCAGATAAATAGAAAATGTCAAACTTTCCGATCGAACAATCGAACACCCAACTTTTCCCGATACAGATCAACACATGAAATAAGTCTAACAACATTCAGTTCGTGCCTCAGTACCGACGGTCCAGCCGTAGAAGGGTCTAGCCAACGCCTCACATGTGGCACGCCGTACTGCCCCAAACCTGAAGGTTCAAAGGGCAGTTCAAGACGGTCACATAATCGAGTTAAGGTTTGTTGTCTTCTAGAGGGTCCATCGAGTTACTTGCACTACTTAGAACGTCGTTAAACTACGGAAAAATCCAACACTTGGAAATTTCCCGACAGGAGAAAAATTGGGTATTTTTATCCGGTCGAACTTTTTAACATATTCTAAAATTTATCCGGAAAGCCACATAGACAAAATTTGACAATCCGATCGAAACACCGAATCCCCAAAACAACTCCAGAAAATTCAACTCTTTAATAATATTTTAAAAATACCTAGAGAACTCAGCACAGAAAACTAATAACTACTGTACAAATTTTGGTCAACGATGCTACAGTATTGCCGCGGTTCCGCGGCGGTTTGATGGAATTACGACCAAAATTTTTTACCGTAATTCTTAGAAAACCCTGCTTATTTTTCTGCATATTTTTAATTTGGAAAAATCCACGATTTTATAAAAAGTACAGAGAGCAAGTTTGTGATCGGGTTTCGGGTTCGTTCGGACTTCAAATTCCGTCTAGACTTCGCCTAAGTCTCTAGCTAGGCTCTGATACCACTGAAAGGTTCCTAGGCACCCTAATGAGGTCTCATAAGGCATCAACCATGCCAATTTCAAATTTTACGGTGCCTACAAACCCTAAACTACGGATCGTCGGCTAGAAATCTAGGCGAAAAACAATCTAGTTAACACTTAACTAATGGGATATCGGAAATACAACCTTTGTAGATCCGGTGCTCCACCTCCATAGCTCCGCAACGAAGTCGTCTCCGCTGTCCAAAAGGAATCCGGGCTCTAGAGTCGGCTTCGTCGGAGAAAAAACCGAGCTAGGTCGTCGATGTCCATGCCAAAGTTGATCTACGTCGAGGCATCGCTAAATCAAGCTCTCACTTCGCCAAGTCAAGAAACTTGTGAAGGAAACACACTCTACTACTTGGCAAGAGGTAGAGGATGAAGAAATAGGAAGTGGGTAGTCTTTAGATTTGGATTTCTCACTCATATCATTAATCCACCATTGATGTAGTCTAGGTTTTTCTTCTTGTGTTGAAGGAAGAAGAAGAAGAATATATTATGATAAGAATAATTAAAAAGAAAAGAACAATCCATTCTTATCATAATGTTAACTATGGTAATGTGTAGAGAATCAATCATGGTTAAATGTGATGGTTAGGGTTAAGCATGAGACAAAATGGTTGCTAAAGTCAAAGTCTTCATGAAGCTTCAACAAGCTTCCAAATAAAGCCACCATTTTGCATTATGCTTATCATTTTCCAATAATGAATAAACAAATAAATAAATTGATATGAAAATGAAAACCCTAACCATTACATAACCATGGTTTAAACTTTACACAAAACACAAGTTAGCATGCATCATCAAACATGATACATACAAGTGCACAAAAAATATATCGCATATACAATGCGCACATCCGAGTGAGAAAATCCATCTAAAGTGAACCGATACTAGTTAATGCAAAGTAATATATCAAATATATAATTATGCATTAAATCATTAAATCAACACTTGATTCAATGATCCGGTCATGTCGCACACAACCGACTAGTATACAATGTATCGGCTTATCGAATCAATCCTTGATCCGATAGCTGGGTTATATCGCATACAACCATTCGACACATTCAACGCGAGAATGGAATACGGTATCACATACACGTATTATTCTCGGTCCGGCACATATCTCATATGTGCTCCTATTTCTTTTCGCTTGAACCAGGAAACCTCTGTGTAGGACTCTAAAGACTCGTCAATACGCCGGCAGCAGATGATGATCATATCAAACACCCACAAGCCGCAAGCGGTCTGCTAAACGTAACGGCCATCCGGGTATTGAGCGATCTGAAGATCGACGAGCAAGACCGCTCACACTCCAGTGAATCCGACCAGTAACACTACCGTACAGTCCGGTCTGATCGTCTGATATGTCGCATATCTCGCCTAGGGGTGGTAAACGTCAGACCCCAATAGCTCGATAAGTCGTGTCGATATGAGGTCTATAACTGTTCGAGAAACTACTGGTAACACTTACCAGTAAATCTCAGCAACCCTGGCCAGGGATTTCCTGTTATAGCCAATCGAACACAGCACAACATCAACCCCTATACCGGGAGAGACGAATCCCCTCCTATCGCTCATTGCCTCCATGTGACTCGGGACTGTACCCAAAAACCACCGTTTTGCACGCCCTCTTGGACGTGGTAAGATGGAAATCAAAGCACAGTGGGAACCACACAAGACTCTATGACGATATCGGGTCAACAGACTACTCTTTACCAGTGTCACCAGAGAACTGCCATCTGACGTGAGGTATAATACCATCTGGGAGTTCTCGGCGAGTCCGTCCAGTGTACCCAGTCTCTACTGAGCAGCCGTATATCATCTCCGATGTCAAACACCAATGGATATGGGATCATCCATCGCCCATCTGTATGGGTCGAGAAGGTACACGCTAGTCTACTCTGGTATATCGATGCCCCATCTCGATACACCCACGACTAGGGACTTTGAAGGATGTACTTATGGACTACCATGTCCCCACTAGTATGAACCGCATCACAGTCCAGGTAGTCAAGTACACATCCTAAGGGCTTTACCAACATGTATCAGAGAGACAATCAGTGTACACGTTAAGGTAAAGAGCAACCAGATAGCATACTATCATGTCGAGCAAGAAAGTCCTCCCTATATATGTCCCAGTATCCACTACAATATACATCCAATGTACAGTAATGGCCTCTAGGGCATACATATAACTAACAACACACACCGTTAGTAATTGTCATGACACTCACTGTAGAATTTCCATGATCCTTATACTGTAGTTCATCACATATATGATTTGATATGATTTTCATAGAAATTGGGAGCCGC
The DNA here is from genome assembly GCA_030015575.1 of Agapanthus africanus. Taxonomy (NCBI): domain Eukaryota; kingdom Viridiplantae; phylum Streptophyta; class Magnoliopsida; order Asparagales; family Amaryllidaceae; genus Agapanthus; species Agapanthus africanus. The sequence continues at coordinate 42,733,567 of JASDDO010000010.1, forward strand.
ATGATGCCTTTTGAAAAACTGAAACTATTTTAAAAAGCGGTTGCTCCCTTTTACTTATAGTATGACTTGATGTACATATCACATCGCATTGACTTATTCATTGGTTTTGGATTTCATGTGGTTTCTGGTTTTGAGGACCGTGGGGTTATTTAAGAAAAGATGCACTATTTGAAAACCTGGTTCCTCGTGATATGATATTTTGGTGCGTCCACCACACGTTTTCTCGGTTCTGAGGCGTGTGCTTGAAACCCGATTCAAGGAGTTGGATGATCCGTTTGCGGGTTCGTGGTGGACCCGGTATGGTTCCCCGGGGTGAGAAATGTTTTTCGTGGAGTAGACGATGAGCCTGGCAGGGTGGCGAGTACCTACCGGTGTTTGGTTGGACCTGTCGGTTATCCAGAGGGTACTGATCAGAGTCGATAGATGGATACGGGACGACCCGTACTGCTGGGGTCGAGGGCCGATTCCACAGACGGAAACCTTTGGCTGATCCGGACTGACGGAGCCCGATATATGAGGATTTGCGTGTCGATGCTGGACATGAGTATTTTATGATATTTTGAGTGCCGATGATGGGCATTCATGATTTTTAGAGATTTACAGGATTTGAGGGCCGAGGAGAGTGCCGGCGCCTGAGTTTATTTGGGATTTGGGTGCAGTGTTGGGCACCGATTATTTTTCCACATTGATATTCCGTGTAAATGTTATTTATCTCATACTCAGCATTGATTATTATTCATCTCATCCCGTATTTATTTTACCTGACAGAGCACTTGCATGATTATGCACATACTGCTTATCACATATAGACTTATCTGCTGACATTGATAGAGTAGCGCAGTACATGCATGCTCGCGATTACCTCTATATGTTATCTCTATTCACGAGTTGGCAACTCACCCCCGTTGTGCCACAGTATTTGCAGGTTGCCCTTTGGAGTAGTCGCAGCAGGCTTCCTTCTTACATCTTTTGGCTACAGATACCACTACAGTTGGTGCGAGAGTTGTTTTGCTGTTAGGTGGGTTGTGGTATCTGGTTACCTTTATTGTACACTCTTTTGTATCTAGTATTCCCCATCTACCTTATATGTACTTGACTTAGAGACAGTGTGAGGACGATGATGTATGTTATTTATATTCTGGTGTCGAGCTCGTGGGAGCCGACTTTACATGTGCAGTATTATTATTCCGTGATGTTTTTACTTATTGCTCATTTCTTTGCTACGGCGTCGTATATTACTCTTATGGTGATGGTTTCCGCCGTTGGGCGTGATTGCTCCCGTTAGGGGATGCTTTTATTTCATTATATATCATTTTCATTTATATCCTGTTGTACCCGATTTCGGGGTTACATTTACAAAGGAAATGCTGCCATAATTATTATGAGGATAACTTAACTTTAAAAGAACTTTATTGAACTATTTAAGGTTTTCTAAATGTTTTAAGTAAATGTTTTCAACACTCACTACTTTTAAATGGTTTTTTATTTCTGGGTTCGGCTTACTTAGTCGCGTTACGCCTGTAGACGTTGCGTGGTTAAGTGCCGGTCACGAGTCGAAATATTCGGGTCGTGACAAATTAATATTACTATTTCCCTGTGGAGGACCCGTACCCATCACACCAATTTGGTTTTGAATATCTGTTGTTATGCATCAATTTCAAACTGATATATCTGTACATTTATTTTATAAAGTGATATATAAATTTTTGAAATTATTTTTATAACATTTACCTTTTTTAGTTGATAATTAAGTAAGGTGCATTCAATAATGATGTAATCCTTCTTAACCATAATACAGTTTTCAACTTACGACACACAAGGTTTGAGTTATTAAACTCAAAGGACTTATATAAAATATTGTATGTTGTACAATGTCCATTAGGATAAAGGGTTCGTATTTGTACTATATTCCATTTACTTATGTCTTCTTTGGTTTTTGACATGTATTTCATTGAAATATAAGGTACAAATTTTGAGAAGTTATAAGTATAGGAATAAAGTAAAGAATCATACGTTGGAGGTATCAGGATTTTTCGAGGTGATCGAAGACATAGATAGTTATACTAGGTATTTCTTCATAAGTTATATATTTGAGAACTTATTTCTCTTTCTGGTTACTCATCCGTGTGCGCGCTCCTTGATAAGTAATGTTACACTGCCTTATTCCATTTAGTTGATATGCACTTGAAACTGCTGTATAATTTTTGAATCCGGTTCCAATTAAATTAGTGTATTTATTTCTATATTGGATATAGAATGGATTCATATCTTAACGATATTAAGGTATATGAAGTTTTCTGGCTTAAAACAAAAATACGGATAAACTCAAGGCACATTTCTATAATAATAATTCGTGGGTTATCCCGGGCTTTGACAAGGGTTAACCTTCTACCATTTGCAGGATCAATAGTTATATTATTCTTGACTCGCCACCTTTTCAGTAAAATGAATTATTTTCAAAAAACATTAATGAGAGTATGGTAGAACTAAAAGTGGTTCTAGAACCACAAACGGTTACCAAATAATTAGTAGAACCTAAGGATTCACTTAGATTCGATAATCCATTAGCCACTCCGCAGATTTAGTGAGTTGTCCGAGCCACCTGAGAGCTACTTTAGTTTCCTCATTGATGGTGATAGGGAGGTATGCATCATCTCGATAATGACCCTTACTTGCCACTGTTGCTGTCTTTGACTATGAGTTCTAGCAGGTGGATGACTATAATATCATTCTAAATTGATTTTAGAAGTGTATATGTATATGACTTTGCCAAAGGGTTGTTATAGTCAGTGGGAGCGGCGGAAGTATGATTGGTAAGATACTTATTTCTATTTATAGAATAAAGCAAGGAGAGCGGAGATGGGTCATCTATTCCTGATGTGATAGTCATAGTGCTTGACTTCATTAAGAATGACACATATACCGAGGAAGAAAGTTGAGTAGGGAGTACTGTCTTGGTTTTTAGATAACATACTTCTGATAGGAAGTGTTGTTTCTATACTACGATCGGTTAAACTGTGATTGTCACAGATGTTTCTTCATAAAAAATATGGATAAAATATCATATATTCTGATGAATAGATCAATGATTTTAGATCTAGATTTGGGAAGTGTCCCAATTCAGCTACTTTGACACTATTTTAAAGCGTTTTAGAATATATGACCCCTAGCGTGGTGGTGTACCCACGGGTGATGGAGTCACCCTCTCTAAAAAGATTTCTTCTGGACTGATGAGGAGAGGGATTTGCATGATTGACATATCACTTGCTTAGGTAATTGAGTCAATCATGTGATGTCAAGTACCACACCAGATATTGCTTTTGTACTAGTTGCAATTAGAAGCTATTAATCCAATTCTGGAGAAACATTGAAAAGTAGTCATGAACATGAGAAAATGTTCTTGGTATATGGTAACAGCTGCCTCCTTCAGGAAGCGATTATCATTTCAGACTTCTAAGGTGATCTTGATGACAGAGTGGCTGTCAAAGTTAAAGTTTGCCGTTTTCTAAGGGACAATATGTTTGACAGTGATCTAAGCGGATACTAAGGTCGGCATGGCGCAAGATACTGATTAAATTCAGTAGAAAATACAGTCTAAGAATTTTGTTGGATTTGGAATTCATTTATGAACTTGGTCCCATCAGATATCCAGACAAGTTCTAAGACATGTATCGCTCATTTCAGGATATAGTCGTTCTCCGCGAAATTGAGATATAAAGAGATAAAGACAGAAACATTGGAGCGGATCCACTCACTCAGGCTATTTCTCGAACATGAATGTTTCGCAAACATGATTTGAGAAACCGATTAGTAGAGAAGTTGGGTGTTCGGCAGCACTCGGGCAGTGAGTATGTGGCACCGCAATAATTAACCTTAAATACAAGTGGGAGATTGTTGACTATAGTGCCTTCAAGACAATTATTGTAATCACAGGCAGGCAATTATGATAATTGATAGAGGACCTATACGGGTAAAACAGTTATACTCGAGATGATAGTATGTTGTCCGGTTTGATTTTATCATCATGTACATGTATTATGTAGTATTATGGATCACAATTACATGTTGATAGAGCCCATAGAATTCTTGCTTGACTACCAGGGTTATGATGGCGATCATACAAGTGAGACCGGATAGTTTATATGCAAATCCTTAAATTCCCCTAGTCGTAGGAATATCGAGACTGGGTATTGATATTCCAGAGTAGACTGGTGTATACGTTTCTTGATCCCGACGAGGGGCGATGACCGGTCTCACAGCCATTGGTTAGTCACCAAAGATTGTATACAGGCGCTCATTGGGTTATGAGTTACACTGAACAGACTCGCCGAAAACATACTGGATGGTATTATATCTATTGTCAGGTAGCAGTTCTCTAGTGACATGAGCACAAATTAGTCTGTTGACCTAAGATCATCATTTTTCTCATGTGAGTTCCTACCGTGCTTTGATTACTACCCTACCACGGCTCTACTGAGTTGTGCAAATAGGTTTTAGTTGGATACAGCCCCGAACCACATGGAGGTAATGAGCGGATCGTAAGGGATTCGTCTCTCTCGGTATTGGGGGTAGATGTCGCGTAGTGCGCCGGTGGCCATCACCAGAAATCCTTGGCCAAGGTGGACGAGATTTACTGATTTGGATCAGTAGTCTCTCTGTAGGTGATAGGCTTCACACCGACATGACTTATTGTGTTATTAGGGATCTGACGTTTTCCACCCCCTATACCTGGTATGTGACACTCTCAAACGAAAAGACCGGACTGTACAGAGATTGTCATTTTCAGGCTTAGTAGGGATACAGACGAGTTTTCTTGTACCTTCCTTTCATTCAATATCTGTATAGTCATTACGAACAACTAGTGCCGTTGACGTGCTTGTGGTTCAACCCACTGCCAACGTATTGTTGAGTGTTTAGAGTCCCACACAGAAGCTTTCCCAGCTTAGGAGAAATGATATAGTGTGCGTATTTTGATACGTACTTAGATTCGATTAAATACGTGTTTTTGTACACGTACTTTTAATTGGATATTTTGTTAATACTAGCCAGTTTGAAAGATATCCATATTATCACATTTGGATAAAATGTGAGCTAGTATTATATATCTCTTTTTGGTATGTCTCTTTTTGGTATTTGTATTTTGACAGAATACAGTATTTATATGAATATGGGTTTTTGTGTCTTGATATAAATACGAGTATTTGTATCTTAATACAAATACGGATATTCGTATTTTATACGAATACGGATGTATATATTTTGATACGAATACGGGTGTATGTATTTTTAGCATATACTTGTATTAGTGTATTTGTATATATTTATATATATACTATGTATATGTGTGCATATGAAACCCACCATTGCCGGTCTCAACTCCGGATGAGAAAGGGGACGGTTGTGGTAAGCTGACAGCCAACGTAAAACTTTGTTACATTCTATGACATGAACCATAATAAGAATATCGTTGGGGAGTCCCTTACTCAGCGACACGCTACATCGGATTCCAGATTTAGTGTTAAGTATGCGAGGGCTTTTAGGTCGTCGTCCAGAAACGGCGTGCTATATCGGACCCCGGGTGTAGTGACAAATAATTAAGGGTTTCATAGGATGCATCTAGCTTCTAGGAACATAGGTCCCCTTATGGGTAGACTAACCGAATTAATGGAGGTGATGATTAGGAGGAGAGTTGTTATTATGTGTTTGTAAGAAACTAAGTGAGTAGGTGAAAAGGATAGAGTCATAGAGCCTTAGGATTATAAATTTTGGTATACGAATAGAGATAAAAATCATAATGGGATAGGCGTGTTCAAAGATAGACGGTTGCTTGAGAATGTAGTTAAAATTAGGAGAAAAACTTATAGAATTTTACCGGTTAAGATTATTCTAGATGGGAAGATCCTTAATATTATTAGTTCTTATGCACCACAGATAGGTCATGATGACGCTAGTAAGCATATATTCTAAGAGGATTTAGATGAGATGATGCAAAATATACCTAGTGGAGAGAAATTATTTATTAGTAGTGATCTCAATAGACATATATGTACTAGTCGTAGTCGGTATACTATCCATGGAGGTTATCGTTTTGGACAAAGGAATGAAACAGGTAGCTCGATAATAGATTTTGCCTTGTCTTATGATTTGATCTTAGAAAACACTTGATTTAGCAAAAGAGAGTCTCACTTTATGACCTTTAGAAAAGGATCAAGTGCAAGTCAAATAAACTTTTTTCTGACGAGAAAGATAGATAGAGATTGTTGTATCGACTGTAAGATAGTGCTAGGTGAGAGTATAGCCACTCAACATAGACTTTTAGTTTTAAAATTTTGATTTATAAAAGGACCCAGGAAGGTTCGAAATAAGGTAGAGTCTAGAATTAAGTGGTGGCGAATGAAGGAATGTAACCAAAAGGCTTTTATAGATTGCGTAGTTCAAGAGGCTGATTGGTAGTCTGAAAATGATTCAGACAGAACATGTAATAAGATGGCTAGTTGTATCAAGAAGGTAGCTAAAGATCTACTTAGTGAGTCGAGAGGTGGCGCTCCACCATCTAAGGACATATCATGGTGGAATGAAAAATTAAATGCTGCTATTAAAATAAAAATGGATTCTTAAAAAAATTTGAAGAAAAGTAGAGATGCGGAGAGATTTGAGAAGTATAAAATGGCTAAAAATGATGTTAAGAAAGATGTTCGGGAAGCTAAAGGAAAGATCTATAAGAAGGTGTAAGAGAAGTTGGATACTAAGGAGGCTGAAAATGATATATATTGGATTGCTCGGATGCGGGAAAGGAAGACCGGAGATTTATGTGCGGTGAAGTGTGTCAAAGATGAAGATCAGAAGGTTTTAGTTCGAGATGAGCATTTTAAGACAAGGTGGAGAGATTAATTTGAAAAATTGTTCAATGAGAGCTTTATTAAGAATTTGGATGGACATGTTATTCAATTTCAAGATATAAACCTTGATTTGAAAAATAAGACTACCTGAGATTAAAGAGGTTTGAAGAGAATGAGATCAAGAAAAGCAGTTGGTCCAGACAGGATTCCTATCGAGATTTAGAGATGCTTAGGAGAAATAGACATTAAATGGATGACAGATCTGTTTAATAAGATTTAGCGGATCAAAAAGATGCCAAATGAATGGAGAAAAAGTACCCTTATACCTATCTACAAGAATAAGTATGATATTCAAAATTGCTCAAACTACCGTGGAATAAAACTTATGTGTCACACCATGAAGGTTTGGGACAGAGTAATTGAACACAGGCTAAGGAAGGATGTTAAGTTAACATAGAACCAGTTTAGGTTCACGCCTGGATGATCGACGACAGAGGCTATTCATTTGCTTCGTCAACTTGTGGAGTGTTTTCGAGAGAAGAGAAGAGGTTTGCATATGATATTTATTGATTTAGAGAAAGCGTATGGCAAAGTACGTAGAAAGGTATTATGGGGGACAATGATGAAAAAGGGGGTCCCCATAAAGTACATTGTCATAATCAAGAACATGTACGATGAAATAATGGCAAATGTCAGAACTTGCGGCAGCCTAACGAGTGATTTCCGATTATAATTGGTTTACTTCAAGGATCTGCATTAAGTCCATTCCTGTTTACCATCATGATGGATGAGCTTACTAGAACTATCCAAGATAAGATACCTTGGTGTATGCTATTCGCCGATGATATTGTTCTAGTAAATGAGACAAAAGCAGGGGTTAATGCCAAATTGGAGTTATGGAGGCAGACGTTGGAATCTCGGGGGTTTAGATTGAGCAGGTCCAAGACAGCATATATGCATTGCACATTTAGAAAACAGAGAAGTCAAGACCATAGTGGTATAACACTGGAAAGGAAAGAGATATCACCGAGTCATCAGTGTAGATATCTAGGTTCCATCATCTAAAAGGATGGGGAGATCGATAGCGATGTTAATCAAAGGATCCAAACTGGTTAATTGAAATGGAGTGCAACAGGGTTTTATGCGATTGTAACTTTCCGTTAAAGTTAAAAGGAAGTTTTACCAGAGCGTTATTCGGCCTGCCTTATTATAGCCTTATTATATGGTACAGAATGCTGGGCTTTTAAGAAACATCATACAAAGAAAATTCACGTAGAGGAGATGCGCATGCTTCGTTAGATGTGTGGTAACATTAGAAAAGATAAGGTGTGAAATGAGGATATTCTTGCAAATGTTGGTGTAACACCTGTGTAGGAGAAGATGTGGGAAAACCGACTAAGATAGTTTGGTCATGTGCGACACAGACCTATGGATGCACCGGTTTGACGAATGGATACTCTCGATATAGGCAATGTCAAAAGGGCGAAAGGGAGACCGAAGAAAACATGGATGGAGGTGATACAAAAAAATATGGTTGCCAAAGGCCTCAATGAAAGTATATTGTTCGATAGGAGTAAGTGGAGGTGGAGGATTCATGTGCTGGACCCGGTGTGATTCTCATGTTGGTTCATGTAGCTTAACCCATATGCTTGGGACAAAAGGCTCAGATGTTGTTATTGTATATGTGTGCATATGAGGTGGCTTCTCTTCTCATCTTTTCTCTTTATGTAACCTTTGGAATTGTGTGGACTTGTGACTCACACATGTGAGTCACAATTCCACTCAAATTCCAAAGATTAAGAAGAGAAAAAGAAAAAGAAAAAGAAAAATGACGTGCTTGATTATTCTTGATACTCACTCTTAGCTTCTTCTTCTTCTCTCTTGATATTTAATAAGTTGAGAAAAAAAGAAAAAGAGGGAAAACATAGAGATTAGCCACTAGTACATCCTAGTGATCAATTATTAGCAAGTTTCCTTCACTAGTTGCTTCACTTAGTTTTTAGTGTGAAGCTAGAGCCTAGGTTAGGGTTCCTTTGGGTGGATCATCTTCGATAAGGAAGACCGCCTCCTAAGCTCATTCCCAGTGGACCTAGGAGCTATAGAAGTGCAAAGCAGATGAAGGAAACGACTACAAAGGTGGTAATTACTAACCAAGTAGCTAAACTCTTTCTAGTTTGTTAGTTTAGTATTTGGATTCGATTTTAGGTCGTAATAGTTCGTGCTCTTGATTCTTGAAATTTTCGTTTTGCATTCCACCTTAGCCTCAAGTTTGTGGCACGAGCACGAGCGTCTACTAACAGAAGTCACGTAGGCATGCGCCAATGAAACAATGTTTTTTTACTCCACGTGATACGCAGGTAAGTTGGACATATGCTAAAATGCCTTGCGCCCATATAGCATTCGCCCATATGTCATGCGACCATATTTCATGAGCCCATATGTTACACAGACCAATTCTTAGCCCCAAGTTGCCTAAGTCCATGAAGCTTAAAATTCTTTGATCATAAGATCAATTCACCCTATATGCTGGAAACCCTAAGTTGATCTTAGTCCCAAATACAACTAACGGCCCTTAGTTAAACTTCTAAGTTGATCTTATTCTAAAACAAGATTAACGATTCTTAGATAAATTCAAGTATCCCCTGTTTCCTGATTAAAAAATCAGAAATTATCTCAATGAGGCATCACGTGTTCACACGTGACCAATGGTCACGTGATGACACGTGATGGTTAAAATCTCACTAAAACAAAAAACGGAAAACAAAAGGCTGAAAGATGACCCAATTTGAGGTCACGTGCTCACACGTGACTAAGGGTCATGTGCCAGCACATGACAGGCTTTGAAAAAAATCACAGTTTAATAGAATTTAATTCTAGAAGTCGGGAATTACCTCAGCGAGGTATTACGTGCTTACACGTGACAATTAAAACAGAAATAAAATAACAAATGGCTGAAAGAATTACCTCAATGAGGTGTCACGTGCTCACACGTGACCAATGGTCATATGTTGACATGTGACAGTTACAATCGAAGCATACGTAAACACTGAGGAAATGACTCAATTTGTGGTCACGCGCTCGCACGTGACCAAAGGTCACATGCCAGCACGTGACTGACTTCGAAAGCATTACAGTTAATAGAATTAAATTCTAAAAGATTCTAAATTTTTCCAAATGGGAAAGGATTATGGGGACCTTTGGATTAAAGATCCAAGGGTGATTAAAAATCACCAATTTATGGAAAAAAAATTTAGACAAGGAAAGATTTCCCCTAAATCTCACCGAAAATAACAAACGGAATATCTTTGGATTTAAAATCCAACGGTGAATAAAATTCACTGAATGATCTAAAGGATCATATTAATTATGAAAACAAACAAAATCTTTCAATGAATGATTTACTGAACAAATTGATCCTTTTCCTTCTCCAATAAATAGGAGCCAAAAGAAGGAAGGGATAGATATAGAGTTTTGGAATCTTGAGATTTCAGAGAGAAAAGAGAGGAGAATTTAATTCTCAAGAAAGAAAACCCTAGGTGAGAAAAGAAAGAGGATCAAAACTTCAATAAAGAGAATTTAATTCTCAATCTAAGAGTTTAACTCTTTTATAAAAAAGAACTTAGTTCTTTCTCTGGTTGAAGATCTGCAAAGTGCACATCTCCCCATAAGTTGAGAATTTAATTCTCATCGGGTCAAGATCCTATCATGCTGATCTAAAACATAGAGGAGTAATTGAGTTTAGAGAATTTAATTCTCCCGAAGCTATAGGAATTTAATTCCTCCAAGATAAATTAGGGTTTAACCCTATATGAGAATTCAATTCTTCAAAATTATACGAATTTAATTCCTTAAAGATGGATAGAACTAGGGTTTAACCCTAATTGAGAATTTAATTCTCTCAAATTCACAGGAATTTAATTCCTTTTAAAAAATGAAATTAGGGTTTCACCTTATGCAAGAATTTAATTCTTTTACAAATTTGGGAATTTAATTCCTCTAAAAAGAAAATTATGGTTTAACCCTATATGAGAATTTAACTCTTTCATAATAGGGGTTTTAATCCCCCTAGAATCATAATTAGGGTTTAACCCTATGAAGAATTTAATTCTTAAAAGATAAATAGATTTTCAAGCATGCAAAGAACCAGGGTCGCGTTTCCCCACGTGACCCCTGAAAAGATGCCCAGAAATGAGAAGGAAAGAGCTCAGAGGCAACGCCTCACGTGCTCCATGTGACCCCAGATTGATCTCAAAAATATCTAGTAACCGAAATCAAGAACGGCGTCGCTTGGTAGCTAGCCGGTGAGTACGGGTCGGTCCACAGGGATGTTGTGAATTTCCTAATCGCTCTAACGAGTTAATTCCGATGGGAGCCGGATTGATTTAATCTAAAACCTAAATTAATTCTAGATCTAAATCTTCCTAGGGTTAGATCTAGGTTAAGTTTGGAAAGTCAATAAATCTCACCGCTTTCTACACCCATATTAAGATCTATTAGGAGTTATGGTAATTATTAATAAAAGGGATTAGAACCATCGGGAAGATGTTTCTTCCTCTACCTTCTTGTCCTTCCTTTATCAATCCTTACCCTAACCTCCATGGAAAACAATCACAACCAGGCCTTTATACTACGGTATCATCGCTACCTCGTGGGATAGGGTGCCGTAAGGAACGGTATGTGCATGTATGCATGGAGTCCTATTAATTATATATGATGGGCAAGAAAGAGGTGAGAGATCTTCATCTCTCAAACCTTCGCCAAATCTAACCCTAACAAGCGAGGAGACTACTCGCTCATTAGGGAATTGAAAAACATTTATCTAGGGCAAAGAATAAAAGATTTAACTAGGGCAAGGAATTAAAGATCTAACTAGGGCAAGGAATAGAAATTACCTAGGGCAGAAAATAAAGAACTTACAAATTGATGCTCTCCAAAGAAATCTGAATTTTATTAATGAAGCAAGGCATGCCTAATACAAGGAATTAGGCCTCTATTTATAGTACATAGAAAACCCTACGTTTACAATTGCCGCATGTCTGCTTTTACCAAAATACCCCTAGAAAGACTATTGAGCGCCGCACTTTATTTTGGTAAAAAATATATCTTCTACAGGCTTAGTACGGCCGCGGAACCGCGGCTGCAGGCCCTGTTTGGCCGCGGTTCCGATGCCCAATAGTGGTGTTGGCTTATCATGTTTCTTGTGCTGGCTCTTCTTGACTTGTTCTTTCTGTTTTTACATGTCTTTTCTCAGATTGGCTTCTACGCCTTTTCCAGATCTTCACAGTGAGTAGTGCAGTGGACTTCTAACCGTTCGCTTTGTGTCGACATCTTGAACCTTGCTTTGTAAACTGATCTTTATGTAGGCTTGATCAAGAGTCTTTTGTTTATTGGTCAAAGTCTCACTTTTGCATCGTCTTTTATCTTTTTCACTGTTTTTGCTCCAAGAACCTGTAACATGTAACTAAGTAGCAGACATGGGTCAAAAGCATATGTTTATTTATAAAAAGAATAAGAATGGGGAATGTAATAATGCAATATTATGGCATGAACAAATACCCCCAAACTTTTCTTTTGCTCGTCCTCGACCAAACCTAGTTTTATTCTCGACAAAAACTTAACCTCACTTTCGCAGGGAATCGCGATTGCACTGAGCTCGTGTAACAAGCCGTTAAATCTCTAGGTGTCCCTAGTAGGAGGAGTGTTGTCTCCTGAGGGTTTTCAGCGGATACTACCAACAAAATCCTATCAATTTGGCTTTTCGACTTTAATTCTCCAATTAGGGTTTCTAACAAGGAATTCTATTATCTTCGACTCGTAAATTATCCACCCATATTTTTCACACTTTCTCATCATTTAACTTAAGATTATATATGTTCTGCAGACCTACTTAGCTTTCGGCATCTCTTAAGTTTTCCTTCTAGGGTTCCATCTCCACTTAGGATTTTTATCAACTCTACTAAAGATACAAGTTCTATTCTTCACTCCTTTCTCTCATCTAAACTCCAATCACATACTCCTACGTGTGTGTATATATCTCCCCTACACTTGAAAATTCAAATCAAGCAATCATACTCTTGTCTGTTGTCCAAAGTACTTATTATTTGGTGAATTTTTAAATGAATTTTTTTACACATCCTTCATGCGACCGTTAATACTTCTTGAGGTACCAACGACCGATTACCAAATGCTTTTGCACTTTAAAGCGTAATTCCTAGTCTTGCAACATCCAAGGCTTTAGCAGTGACTCTCAAACCAGTTGGTCTAAGACACTAGGTGATGAAGCACCCTCGCTAAATATTTTTCTATTTTTGCAGCCTTAAGTAATCACAAAAACCAGTGTTCATTTTTTTTCTTTATTCAGACTTATATATTTTTTCTCATCGTACTAAGGACTTTAGACAAGATCATTTCAAGGTCTCTTCTACTATTCCAAGTTTCAAGGTGCGTGATTGTGCAAATTGTAGTGTATACATTTTCAGAATTTAGACTTAAGCTAGGAATTATTTTCCAAACTTATACTCTAATAAAGATATCAATACATTTCCTTTGTTTCGACTTAGCCCAAGAAGTGAACTCAAAATTTGCCTATTTCTAAATAAACTACAAAAACATATACTTTCTACCGTTAAACTTTAAGAAAGGTTATCATTAGGGTTTTTAATTTACTAGGTCTAAGATCTAGTTGTTCGTAACCAGTTAACCTATTTGTCAAACTTAAGTCAAATACAGCCAAAATTGAATACATTAATTTTTATAATTTTTGAAATTTTTCAATTTTTTATGGGTTTTAAATTAAGTATGCAAATGCAAAAATATACATATGAATGCGAAGGAAGAAAACGTACCGAGCATCCCCCCAAACTTAAACTTGACAGTGTCCTCACTGTCATGCCACAGCAAGAGGGTCAAAATTGTCGGCACTCCCCTGTTTATTTATTTATAATTTTTTTTATTTTTATTGTTAAAAAAAAGAAAACAAAATAATATAAAATAAGGTTCCTTCCAAACTTAACTAAAACAGCGTTAAAGTTCAGAGTTAGGGAGGAAAAAAAATCACACTATACAAGGCCTTACACAGACCAAAATTTAGCATCAACGATTCAAAAATCTTATCATGATAAAGTTAGAGTTGGTGCAAGAATTGAGTGTAGAGAAATGAGATGAGAAGCACACGAGACCGTGTGGAGATAGAAACGGTATACGGTCTCGGTGGAGGAGAATGGCGGAGGGGAAAAAGAAATGGTAGGGGTTCTACTTCTTCGAGTGGAGGTTGATTAATCACAAAATCCATATCATTTAAGAATGCGAGTTCGTCGGCGAAAATATCTTCGAAACATTCATCGAAGGTCCAATTGAAAATTATCGAACTCAAAGTATCGGATTGTGATTCATCAACATTCGGTATCATGAAAGTAAGATTAGAAGAACCAAAGAATGTGGGAATACGAATTTGAGGGTGGGGATGGAGCGTATAAATTAGCACAATTTGTAATGACCGATGTGTAGAAAGTGATTGTGCTAATCTATCAACACGCGGAAAAATAAGATTAAGTCCCTCAAGATTCGTAAGCACACATGGGTACGTCGAAAAGGGTATTGGAGATGAAAACGTAACGGTCTCTTGTACAGTCGGAAGGATAGGAAGGACGAAGGGGAGTGAATCAGGGATGGCCCCATTCTCACCGTTGTAAACTGTCTCGAACTTGAAAGATTCCATCAATGGTTCGAAACGACTGTAAGCAACCGAATCTGATGATTCAACTAACTCATCTGAAAATTCAAAGGACTCAAACTCGGGCGGTGAGTCTTCAACATTGTCCAAAAAAGTGAAACACTCGTAAGTGTTATCGGCTATGAGAACTGTGTCAGATTCAAAGGGAAATTTTTCAAGCTTACAGTCTTCAAGTGTGATCTTTTGCGTGGTCGGAACGATGGAAAGGAGGGAGGGTGATATAACAGGTAAAGGTTCAGGAGGATGAATTGGAAAATCCGACATATCAATCAAAAATGGTCCAACCTCAATATTATCCTCAATACTCTCATCAATACTATCCTTATAATTCTCCTCAATATTTAGCACATCCATGCCATTATCATCAATATCAAGATGCATATGAAGTTCGGGAGAACTAATTAATGACCCGGGATGATGAATTGGACATAAATTTTCAATCAAATCGACGGGTTCATCATCCGAAATATTCCCGGCGCCTATATCCTCAATCAAGTGAAAATCAATTTTTTTTGACACCTCATCAAAAGCATGTATATTTATCAATTTAGGTTCGAGAGTGGAGGTGTAAAGGTCAAAAGGATTAGATGTGGTTTCACTAGAAAGGGATTCTTCACAATCAGGCAAATCAAGCACTACAAAATCACACAACTCGTTTTTATTTTCAACTTGTGAATCATTTGGGGCAATCGAAGGAAAACCGGAGTTGTGGGTTTCAATTGTGTATGGGTAGGTTTGATTTGGAAAGGTGTAGAACTCACTCGCTCCTCTCAAATTCTCACTCTGTCCAACCGCCTTCTCATACATTGAAAAATTTGAAACAAGTGGGAAACTAGCTACCGGTTCACTAGGTTGTATAAGGGCGGATATGGACGCATCCATATTCCTCATCATGTTGTTTGTTGCTAAAATATAAGCTTCCAACGACTGTTCCAAACTAGACATGGGTTGTGAAGGGGTTTCGGTAAAAGATTCGAAATTGTTTGGATACGTGAACCTCCCAAATGGCTGTGTAGAAAGAGTGTCTAGTGAAGGTGGGAAAGTCGGGTAGGACTGGTAGGAATTGGATTGTTGGACAGGAGTAGGATCAACAATTGTATAAAACGGTGAATGGACTTGTTGATCCCTAGAACTGGATGTGCGGAGAGGAGTGAAAGATCGGCTACGAGATTGTGCAATGTGCTCAGCAATAGACATCGGCTTAGGAGTTACAACAGGACTCGAAAAAGTGGTATCAATGTATGAAGGTGGAGAAGGTTGACATGGTTGATACAAGGTGGGTTGCAACGTCGAACTGTTTCTCCTAGACGCTTCTATTTGATCTTTCAAAGAATCTTTGGGCATGGAGGGATCGTCCTTAAATCGACCGAAACAATTAATGTACGAAGCAAAGTTAGGTTCGGGATACCAAAGTTCGGCAAGAGATTTGTGATGTGGGGTACCCATGATAGAAGAAAGGGAAGAGAAAGAAGGTTGGGGTGCACGGATTTCTTAGCGACGAAAGTTGCAAGTTTTTTTAAAAAAAATATTTTTTCCTTTTTCTCTTTATTTGGAAATCTTTGCAAAAATATTAAAGGTATGCAAAACAGAAAAGATCACTTTCAATCAATTTTTATTTTAAGCGCGGCGCAAAGAATCCTGCCCAAGACTTGTTATTTGGAAAGGGGAAGATATTTTAAAGCGCAAAGAATCCTGCAGGAGATTTTTTTTTACAGAAGATATATCGAGATGTGCAGAGGAAGAACAGAGGAACTTACAGTGCAATTTTCATGAGCTGAGGACATCTAAAGGCCGCATTTCCGCGATCGGAGGTAGCCTTCGGCGGCGCTTCCGCGGTCACATGGTCGGCGCGGGTCCCAGGATTTTTTCGCACGTGCTGAGTCGATCCAACGGCGGCGGTTCCGCGGTCGAAGGTGGGTTTGCGCAACGGAAGCGCGGTCAACCGAACGGTTCAGATTCCCAGTTTTTTTATGCTCCTCTGTTGTTGTAATCTTCTGTTGTTAGGATCGTCTATTATCTGTTTTGAGTTCTGGATTTTTCCAGATCCGAACTTCTTTATTGTTCCTGCAAAATTCAAACAAAAAATACCCTTCACAAAAATAAAAAATGATAAATTTTTATATTTTTCAGTTTTTATGATTTTTTAATTTTATATTAACCCGAAATTGCAAAAAGAAAATAACACGCCATCCCCGGCAACGGCGCCATTTGATTGATCTAAAAAATATCTAGTAACCGCAATCAAGAACGGCGTCGCTTGGCAGCTAGCTGGTGAGTACGGGTCGGTCCACAGGGATGTTGTGAATTTCCTAATCGCTCTAACGAGTTAATTCCGATGGGAGCCGGATTGATTTAATCTAAAAACTAAATTAATTCTAGATCTAAATCTTGCTAGGGTTAGGTCTAGGTTAAGTTTGGAAAGTCAATAAATCTCACCGCTTTCTATACCCATATTAAGATCTCTTAGGAGTTATGGTAATTATTAATAAAAGGGATTAGAACCATCGGGAAGATGTTTCTTCCTCTAGTTTCTTGTCCTTCCTTTATCAATCCTTACCCTAACCTCTATGGAAAACAATCATAACCGGGCCTTTATACTACAGTATCACCGCTACTTCATGGGATAGGGTGTCGTAGGGAGCGGTATGTGCATGTATGCATGGAGTCCTATTAATTATATATGATGGGAAAGAAAGGGGTGAGAGATTTTCATCTCTCAAACCTTCCCCAAATCTAACCCTAACAAGAGAGGAGACTACTCGCTCATTAGGGAATTGAAAAACATTTATCTAGGGCAAAGAATAAAAGATTTAACTATGGCAAGGAGTTAAAGATCTAACTAGGGCAAGGAATAGAAATTACCTAGGGCAGAAAATAAAGAACTTACAAATTGATGCTCTCCAAAGAAATCTGAATTTTATTAATGAAGGGAGGCATGCCTAATACAAGGAATTGGGCTTCTATTTATAAGACAGAAAACCCTAGGTTTACAATTGCCGCATGTCTGCATTTACCAAAATACCCCTAGAAAGACTATTGAGCGCCGCACTTTATTTTGGTAAAAAATATATCTTCTATAGGCTTAGTCCGGCCGCAGAACCGCGGCTGCAGGCCCTGTTTGGCCGCGGTTCTGCGGCCTGATAGGGGAGTTGGCTTATCATGTTTCTTGTGCTGGCTCTTCTTGACTTGTTCTTTCTGTTTTTACAGGTCTTTTCTCAGATTGGCTTCTACATATTCTCCAGATCTTCACAGTGAGTTGTGCGGTGGATTTCTAACCGTTCGCTTTGTGTCGACATCTTGAACCTTGCTTTGTGAGCTGATCTTTATGTAGGCTTGATCAAGAATCTTCTGTTTATTGGTCAAAGTCTCACTTTTGCATCGTCTTTTATCTTTTTCACTGTTTTTGCTCCAGAACCTGTAACCTGTAACTAAGTAGCAGACATAGGTCAAAAGCACATGTTTATTTATAAAAAGAATAAGAATGAGGAATGTAATAATGCAATATTATGGTATGAACAACCCCCGAAACACAGAAAGAAAAAGTAAAAGAAATAAAGGCCTTGGGCGCTCTCACGTGCTTCCACGTGACCCCTTGGCGGACGCTTTAATGATCAATGCTTGAATCCTCCTCACGTGCCAGCACGTGATGCTCCAAAATAAAATATAAAAAGTGTTTAACACTTAATTGCAGAACGAAGAAAAAGAATCTGGTCCCACCTTTGGGCGCCCTCACGTGTCCACACGTGACCCCTTTTGCTTTAGTGTTTAACACTAATTCGAGAGCTTTATTCCCAGTGTTTAACACTGATTATCTTTTAGTGTTTAACACTAATTTGAAAATCTTATTTCGAGTGTTTAACACTGTTATTTTCTATTGCTTAACACTAATTTGGGATTCTATATTTCCAGTGTTTAACACTGATTGTCTTTTAGTGTTTAACACTAATTTGAGGGATCTATTTCCAGTGTTTAACACTGTTTTCTTTAGTGTTTAACACTACTTTTAGCCAAATTGACTAATTTTCCAGAAGCAAAAGTCCTTCCTCCAAATGAATCTCAAAATTGAGAAAATCAAAGATGAAAATGTTTAGCATTGCTAAATAATGTGGGCTTGAACCCAGACAAATGTCTAATGGTCCAACAAAAAGCCAACACTTCAAATCCAATTGGACTTAGCCCAAGTTGGACATAAGTCCTCAACTCAGACTCAACTGCGCCAACGTGCTCACAATATAATTAACTGATCTTAGTTCCAAATTGGACTACAGATCACTTAATCCACCTTGGTTCAAGGGTACATCTCTTCACTCCTTTGATATTTGTCGTTGTAATTCCTCAGCGTCTTCAAAGAGGTGACGGGTCCCAATAACCACACATTTCACGGACTGTGGGGTCCTTAAACTCATGGACTACGATGTCCTTAACCTTGACCGGGATGTCTTTAAACTAACAATGGACCACCATGTCCTTAAACTGGTAATCGACCGCAATGTCCCTAAACTGAAAAATAGAGCCCAAATGCTCTTTTGTTGGATCTAAACAATCCCGTTAAGTTGATTTTAGTCTGAAATGAGACTAACATATCCTTAATAAACGGTTAGGTTGATCTAAGTCTGAAATGAGACTAATGTATCCTTAACAAATGTTTAAGTTGATCTTAGTCTCAAATGAGGCTAACGTATCCTTAAAACCAAACCCCCAAACCCAAATCTAAGAAAATACGGATTTGGACTAATCCATGTCCTACGGGCGACGAAATAAATTAGTCTCCATATACAATCCACGGGCAACCAAAAACAAAACAAACACCCATGACACGAAGTGACCATCTGGAGAAGGAGAAAGTTGTTACCGCGATGCGGTAGCATAATTAACTGCAGGGGCTTGCGCCTGCAGGGAAGAGCGTCCCCACAATCAAAAACCCCTCAAGCGAGGGGGAATCTGACGAAGTCTGCTATATCGGCCGCATCCGTTTAGACCTTAGATATACGATGCCATAAATCAACTTGGCATCTTCGGAGAGGTGGACATATAACACCAATTAGCATCTGCCCCGAAGTTTAGGCAAGACGGATGTCTTGCGCGTCTTTCGAAGGGGAACAGATTCTGGCACGCCCGGTAGGACCTTTTCCTCTTTCCACTCCACACTTTGTGTGTCGTGTTTGCGAACCAATCGCGGTTTGTTAATGGTTGCCCTCGGGTTTCAAGTTACTAAGATTTGGTTTCTTGCTTGGCGCAGAAAGCAAACAGCAATGGCGTTCAACTGCTCCAACTGCAACTGCAACCGATGCTCCGCCTTGTCTGGGGGCATAACCTACGGGCCCCAAGCGGCCTCTTTGTTCAGGATGCCCATGGAGCAAATTACTCAAGCCACCACAGGACTGTTTTTCGGGACCATGCACCTGCCAGCGAGCTTCACCGTTCCTGTACCCATATCGGAAGCTCCTAAGAAGTTGGTCTTCGATCGACTTTCCCCTCTCAACGTGTCATCCGATTCCGACCCCTCGGTCTTCACCAGGCTGAACTCAAACTCCAAAATGGCTACCAAGAAGCCCATAATACCTGAAGTGGCCATCCCAAAGAAGATAGCCATCTCTGCTCCTGAAGTCGTCAAGGCGGATTCTTCTGCGAGAGGGTCGATCTTCGCAAGACTGACTGCTCCCATTCCCGCTCCCGCTCAGAAGTCTGTCTTTGACCTGTTGGACATGGTTTCTCAACGGACGTCAGTCTTCAAGAGGCTGACACCGGCAACAACCCCTCACCTGAACAGGGGGCAAGACAAAGCCGTCGCTGAACCAATCCCAACAACTCGTCACGCCCGACATCGCCACTGGCGCCGGATAAGGAAGGCTGGAAGCAACTCCCCCTCTGGGCTAACTCCACCAGCTCCAACGGTGGAAATTAATGTTGTTGTTCCAACCGCGAACAGCTTTGAGCTGCTGAACAGGGTGCGCAGAAATTCGCCGACTGCGGTTCTCAAAAGATCTCCTCCACCGGTAGAGACCGTCGTAGAAAAAAAGTCGGAGCAGTCCCCTCAACGGATGTCTTCCAAATTCTATAAGATTTGGTGATGAGTCCGAGAATCGATGATTGATCCGAATTTCTCCCATCAGCATAAGAAGTCGAAAGTCCGACAGGAAGAAAACCGCCCTATTAAGCAACAGAAGACGACGGCCACCTGGGTGCCTACAGCAACGGCCCCCTCAACTTCGATGGCCCACAAGAGAAGAAAGTAGGAGAAAGTCCCCACGCCTGTGGCAAATGTCAAAGACAGTGAGCCTAAACGCCCTAAGTCTGGGGGCATGGTGATGCATACCATATACATGGCGTCCGAGAAAGAGGATAGCCGTATAACCACAGGTCATCGACCGCTTACGCGATCAGTAACTAAGGTTCAAGAGCAACAGCAAAAGCTTCAAGAGATGATGACCGCGATGGTCGCACTCACCGGGCCAAAAGAAAGCCCAGAAGCATCCTCGGATCAGCGACAGGAGCAAGAAACCGATGCCGAATTCCTTCGCAGAATACTTGAAAAGAAGGACAGAGAAGCTGCGGAACAAGCAGCCAATATAAAACGAATGGCCCTTCTGTACCAGGACATGGTGGATATAATGATCCAGCCGGATCCCCTAGCCGAAGACCCTCCGATTATCCTTGAAGATGACAGAGGAGAAACGTCAAATCCACCTCCGGCTCTTTCAACAGCTAAAGAAGAAATGATCTCTAAAGCTGCCCTGGATGACTACATAGCCCAGCAGATACGAGTTCACCAGGCAACTGAGGCAGCCGGCCAAGTTGTCAAAACGGGGCGACCATATCCGAGCTGGTATGATCAGATCAAATACCCGCCGGGCTACACGATCCCAAAATTCCATGTCTACAAGGGGACAGGCAACCCCCATCAACATGTGGCCCAGTTCAGGGCTCTTTGCGACAACACCGGCGGCGATGATAAGCTCTTACTCCGTCAATTCGTCGGCAGCTTATCGGAGACGGCGTTTGAGTGGTACTCTGAGCTTCCGAATGACTCCGTCAAAACTTTCGCAGAGATGGAGTTGCTATTCACTCAGCGATTCGCGAGCACCAGCAAACGCACCCCGATAACAGCTTTGATTAATGCAAGGGTGAAGCCGGGGGAAACTTGGGTCCAATATGCAATCCGATGGCGGAACCTGTGGTCGAAGTGCGAGCAGCGCATAGAAGAAGCACCAGCGGTGGGCATGTTCATGGGCACTCTAGACCCTCATCCAACTATTTCACAGTTCATGATGTTCTTCAAAGCGACCACGTTCCAGGCTTTAATCGACAAGCTGTCCCAGATGGACCAGATGGGTCATAGACCGTCTCCCCCGAAGCCGGAACCTCGGAATGACAAGGGTAAAGGGAAGGCAACCTTCGTCGCGAACACCCAACAGCAGCCCAGTGCCCCAAAGCTAGCGGATCAACTGGAAGAGAGACGACGCTATTACAATAAGAAAATGAAGCGTCCTTACTCATTCCCACAGAACAAAACAAAGAGGTTGTTCGAGCTGGCAGTGCGCAACAGGCTTATCAACTTACTGAATCCAAGGCAACCGCCGCAACCCAGCGAGGTGAATAACCCCAATTACTGCCCTTACCATCAAACGGTAAGCCATCCGATTGAGGATTGCTTCGTCTTTAAGGGATGGATTGAGGATCAGTACCTACAAGGCAAGTTTGCTCTGTCTGAGAAGTGGAAGGTAAACCAACCACAGCCGCATACTCCTAAGAAGACGGATACACCGGGGGCGACGTGCTCTTTTGTTGAAGAAGCTCCATGGGAGGTCGTGCTTTCATCCAAAACCAAAAGAATGCTGGATGATCTCCAGACATGCCCAGCAATCAAGTTGAAGAACCCGCTGGAACCCCGGATCATCGAAGGGATGCTGAAACCGTGCCCAATTCTAAAGATCCGTGATGAGGGCCCAAGAACTCACACCCAGCCGTTGAAATCTTCGAAAATGAAGAAGAGATCCAAAAACCCCGTGAAGCCTGGTGACAAGCGCACGGACTTGCAGAAACAGATCGACGCGCTGGAAAAGTACAACCAGAAGGTGCGGACTCCAATCACGCTCCAAGAGTTCCTCAGCCACGTCTTTGAGAACGGAGAGGATGAAGAAGGCTCATCAGATGGATCTGAAGATTTCTTATCAAGTTGTCGTGTGATCTCTCACTCGTTGATAGACGATGAAGAGACTCCTTGTACAAAGAAACTAGAAGCAGGTCTTGAACTAGAACTTTTATGGCCGTCAGACGAGATGATCGACGCCTTCCTGAATGAGATTCGTCTGAAAAGTAAAGCCGATCGGGAGCGTGAGATGGCTATATTGGAAGGAGCCAAACGCTGGCGACTAGATGAAAGAGTCGAGGCACTCCCGCCAGAGACATCCATTGCGGATAAAAAGAAATTCAAGATGAGGAAAAGGTTTGTCAAAACCATATCAATAGGAATGGAGCTACCACCCGCGGAAGAAAATACGCTCGGTGGAGCAGAAATGCATCCTAATTACTGCTCATATCATCGAAAGATTTCGAACCCCACCGAGGAGTACGACGCTTTTAAAAGATGGTGGAAGAGATATGTTGCTCACCGGCAACATTTTAAGCGAATGAAACGCAAAACTCGTCGGGAGCAGAGAAGTGTGACCGAGGAGCATAAAAGAACTACCGGTAATTGTCGCACGGTCAACGCCGGAGGATCACAGGTTCTCACCTTTGGGAGCGACTCTGACGAGGAAATGGCTCTGGGCCCTCTCTTTAAAGATCCATCTTAGGGAAAGAGGAAGAACCAGAGGCCTGCGAAAACATTCAGCTGCGTAATCGCACGCTTCCAGAAAAGAATCTCGGACCCGCAACTAGAAAAGATAAGGGAAAGGAAAAGGTCGCTGAGGATATTGCCTTAGACGACCAAGTCATGAAAGAGCTGACTGCCAAGGACCCGCCCAAGAAGAGTAAGGTGGACTACAACATCCTAGCGCACCTGAGGAAGCTACCCTCTCAGCTCAGCATTCTCGGCACCCTCTTAATATCAAATGAAGCGAGAGATTCATTAATCAAGGGGCTACAAGAGCCCGAGCAATTCCAAGCCCACCTCGCCGAAGAAGGATGAACTGGAAGAAGTGCACATAGCTGATGTCACGTTCGGTGATGAAGACCTTCTCCTTGGGACGTGCGACCACAACCGTCCCCTATATGTCTCCGGATACTGCCACGATATCAAGATAGGCAAAATCCTGGGTGATAACGGATCCTCCGTCAATCTTCTTAATGTACGGGTGTTGAAGGAAATCTGCATGAGCGTTCAACACCTCGCTCGTGATAAAATTACCATCTCCGGTTTCAACTCCCAGTCATCACGGACTCTCGGATCTATAATACTAACATTACGCTTCGGACTACTCATCACGGATATTAAGTTTCACGTCATTGACGCCAAGACCTGCTACAATGCTTTGTTCGGTCGTCCCTGGTTACACGAGTACAACATCATCCCTTCTACACAACATCAGTGTATGAAGTATCTCAAGGATGGTCTTGAGTATACCGTAATAGGTGAGCTAAACCCATTCTCCGTGAATGAAGTCCGCAAGTACGAAGATGCAAAATACTTTTTGCCAGATTTCGAGGACACGGAGAGATGTCGCAAACCGAAGAACAAAGCTGTCGCTACCATTCCTGTCTTTGGGAGTGATACCGAAGAAGAAGAAGAGATAGTTTACTCTGGGCCATCTCGACGCAACAACCCGGGACAGTCCACCCCCATATTGGTCTTCGGAAGCGACTCGGAAGATGAGGTTAATCCTGTGTTCTCCAGTCGGCCGTCAATACAAGCATTCCCTGGTGATAATTAGAGTTTTCAAATTACCATGATTCCGCAGGAGCACTACAAAGACCTCGACGCACTTGAAGCGTATAGTGTGCAAGACCTGCAGACATTTTACGTCCCTCCCAGGCGAAAAGGTGAAAAGGCGATCCTATTCTATCGGTCCACCGAAACAAGAGTGGAGAAAGAAATCTGGCACGGCGCGGATTCTACACTTGATAGGCTCCAACCCATCCGTTTGCCCAGATATTACACGAACGGACTAAAAAGGCTATTGAAACGCTAAGGGGTACCTTTCAAACAGACTATTCGACAAGCTCGGTTCTACAACAAGATTGGGGATGTCCCTGGGACTCAGCGGAAGTTGCTCAACGGGAGAATGGAAACGCTTGGGCTTGGATATCAGAAACCCGAGAAACGGGAACGAATCCATGGTAGCTACGTCATATATAACCTCGATGAAGAAGAGGACGCCCAGTCAGAAAATGCCGACCCCGCACCAAAACAAGATCCTCCCATTAAAATGCCGAGTCCGTCATTCGAAGAACGAATGGACAAGCTTATCAGGGAAGTGGGTCAGAAAGTTCGAGATGACCATAACCGTGAAATATCCATCTATGAGAAAGCCAGGATGCAACGCCTTCTTCAATAGGCTACGAAAGATGAAAATGCTCCTCCCTGTCAACTTGTTGTGCAAAAGGCTCGACGCAGAGGCAGAAACAAGTTAAAGAGCGGAAAAGGCGTTCGACAGCGACAAAGCGGGACTAAGAAGTTACGCTGTCGGGAATCAAGCAGCCCAAATTTGTCCATTATGAAGAAGATGAGTCGAGCATACTCTTTTCCTCAAGACAAGACAAAGAAGATACTTGACCTCGCTATAAAACATCAAATGATTACACTTTCGGAGTCCAAACACCCTGAGAAAGCTAACGAGGTCTCTCATCCGGGCTATTGCTCTTTTCACTGAGCAATAGGACACCCTCTCGAAGACTGCTTCACCTTCAAGAACTGGGTCGAAGATCAATATCAGCAAGGCAGGTTTGCTCTATCCAGCAGCTGGAGGATAAGTCCGCCACAGAAGCATGAACCCAAAGCCATGAGAGTAGAATGAGATCCACATCGGTCTTAGAAGCGAGCTCGTACTTGTCATATGATAACGATATCAAAAGAAGAGCCCGAGGATATGGATGACCTCCCCTGGTGCTTCGAAAACAATAATGACGAGATGATCTCAGAGTTTCCACCGGCGCCAAAAGAGCTGGAAGATGGAATACACACCACTGTGGATAACCTCAAGAAAATTGATTTGGGGATGGCAGACGACCCGCGACCGACATTCGTCAGTGAGCTGCTATCTAAAGAAAGGGTGGCTGCGCTAAAAGACATGCTTATGCAGCATAGAGATTGCTTCACATGGAACTATTCCGAGATGCCAGGATTAGACCCAGAGATTGCTGTCCACAAACTGGCCATATCCCCGGACGTCAAGCCAGTCAAACAGGTGCCGAGATGAATGCGACTCGAGCTTGAGATGAGCATCAACGCCGAGGTCAAAAGCTAATCGACTCTGGCTTCATCCAAGAGGTTCAGTACCCTGATTGGATCTCCAACATCGTCCCAGTGATGATGAAGAATGGGACGGTGCGCATATGCGTGGACTTCCGGGATCTACATAAAGCTTGCCCGAAAGACGACTTCCCAGTACCAGTCACCGAGCTGATGATAGATAACACATCCACTCACGAGGTTTTCTCCTTCATGGACGGCTCATCAGGATATAATCAGATAAAGATACATCCTGAAGACCAGAAGCACACAGCGTTCCGGACACCTCTGGGTATATTCTGCTATAAAGTGATGCCCTTCGATCTAAAGAACACCGGTGCCACCTATCAGAGGGCCATGACGAAGATCTTCGATGACCTCATACATGAAATCGTCGAATGCTATATCGATGACCTCGTGGTGAAAAGAAAATCATACGAGGAACTTCTCGAGCATCTGAAGATCTTATTTCAACGCCTTCGGCAATACAACTTGAAGATGAACCCTCTCAAATGCGCATTCGGAGTTTCTTTAGGCAAATTCCTAGGATTCATTGTCCGGCACCGAGGTATCGAGATAGATCCGTCAAAAATCAAGGCGATCATGGAAATGCCCCCACCAAGGACTTTCAAACAGTTGCGGTCTCTCTAAGGAAAGCTCACGTACATCCGGCGATTTATAGCCAATCTCTCTGGCAAATGCCGTCCTTATAGTCATCTGATGAAGAAGTGAACCCCGTTCGTCTGGGATCACAAATGCCAAGGCGCGCTGGACAAGATCAAGCAGTATCTACAGAACCCGCCAGTGCTGGCCGCTCCGGTCAAGGGAAAACATTCTGTATACAACCGCCCATGAAGGTTCCTTAGGTGCATTATGGGCACAGGAGAACGACCAAGGGAGGGAGAGAGCGCTTTACTATTTGAGTCGAGTTCTACTGGGGCCAGAAAGCAATTATTCTCCCATCGAAAAACACTGCCTGGCGTTGATCTTCGTGATAACGAAACTCCGGCACTATGCTTTGGCGCATGACGTCCGTCTTATATCGAAGGTGGACCCTTTCAAATATTTGATGTCAAAAGCCATATTGATGGGGCGACTCGCTAAATGGGCCCTGATCTTGATGGAGTTCTCAATAACCTATCAACCTCTCAAGGCAGTGAAAGGCCAGGCCATCCCCGATTTCCTCGCTGAACATCCGATACCAGCCGATTCCCTTTTGAATTGCGAACTGCCAGACGAACATGCGTTTGATGCGATCGACGGTGGTGATACCCGATGGGAACTTTACTTTGATGGAGCGTCCTCCACGAAGAAGCGCAAACAGAACACCCCTGTAATCAAATCAGGGGTAGGCCTTACCTTCATGACCCCACAAGGAGGGATAATGCGCTTTGCCTTCTCCTTGATAGAGCCGAGGACGAACAATGAAGCTGAATACGAAGCTCTGATAGCAAGCCTCAAGATCGCCATCGACATGGGAATTGAAAACCTCCTCATATACGGAGACTCCCAATTAGTCGTTAGTCAAGTAAACGGCGACTACCAGATGTGCAAGCCAGAGCAGGTGAAGTATGGCGAGAGAGTACAGCGACTGCTGACTCAAATTCCCTTCTACATGCTGGAAAGCATACCGCGTGCAGAAAATAGCAAGGCGGACGCGTTAGCCAAGCTCGCTAAAGAACTGGCTGATGAGAACCTCGATGACGTCAGAATCGTGGTACAAAGCCATCAGGTCCTCGCACCGGCAGAAATATCTCCGGAATCATCTGAGGAAAAGGATGTGATTGAACAGACGACCCTACAAGTAAAAGACCAAGAGAAAGTTGAAGATTGGAGAAAAGTCTTTATAGACTACTTCAAATCCTGTCGAACGCCTGAAGATGCGTCCTCAAAACATCAGCTCACGAAGCGAGCCCTATCTTTCGCCTTCGTCAATGATACTCTGTACAAGAGGTCATTTGATTCTCTGTGGTTGAGATGCTTGGAACCTGAAGAAGCAAAAAGTGTCGTCAAATAAGTTCACGACGGACTCTGCGGTTCTCACCAAGCGGACCCGAATATGAAATTGAAGATTAAACGGATAGGCTACTACTGGCCCACGATGATCCAGGACTGTCTCGAGTATGCGAAGCAATGCCCTTCGTACCAAATCTATGGGGACTTTATCCATCAGCACCCAAATCCACTGCATCCAACGGTGGCTAGCTGACCATTCGAAATATGGGGGACTGACATAATCGGTCTCATCGAACCGGCATCGTCCAGAGGACATCGTTTCATCTTGGCGATGACTGATTACTTCTCCAAATGGGCGGAAGCAGTACTGCTGAGGGAAGTGAAGATGGAGAATATCCTCTATTTCTTCAAGACGCACGTCATTTATCGGTTTGGAACTCCGCGACGGATCATCTCCGATAACGGGCCAGCCTACAGAAGCCACAAGATCAGCCGCTTCGCACAATAGCACAACATAGACTGGAGATACTCTTCAGTTTATAATCCCCGAGCTAATGGTTTAGCTAAGGCTTTCAACAAAACCTTAACAAAGATCGTGAAGAAGACGGTGTCTCAAAATAAGAAGGACTAGCACGAGAGGCTGCAAGAAGCTCTCTGGGCGTATCGAACTACGTTCAAGACGGCCACGAACACAACACCGTATGCGTTGGTATTTGGTACAGAAGCAGTACTCCCCCTCGAGATAGAGTTACCCTCTTTACGAGTGGCAGTTCATTACGAGCTGACGGACGAAGAAAACGCTCACCTTCGGCTTGAAAAGCTTGATGCCCTTGATGAAACCCGGCTCATAGCGCAACAAAATCTGGAGGCTTATAAAGCAAAGATGACACGCTCATATGAAAGATTGAACAGGCCGAGGGCATTCCGCCAAGGCGAACTCGTGCTAGTGGCCAAAAGACCTATGATCCCCAATCGCGCCAAGTGGGGAAAATTCGAGCCGAACTATGAAGGCCCGTACATCATAGACAAGGTCTACCAAGGTGGAGCCTATCTACTCATGGACATACATGGTGAAAGACCTTTCAGGCCAATAAACGGTTACTTCCTGAAGAAATACTATGCCTAACGAGTTACGGCCTAGGTCAATGACAGATGACGACGACTATGTCCGCTCGCTATCTTCCTAAGCCCAAAAATCTATAAGTAGTAGTTGGTTAACGGACCGAAACGTCCTTTAACTAATGACGGACCACTACGTCCTAAAACTAGCTGTTGACCGGGATGTCGATAAACTATGGTGGATTACAACATCCCAAAGCCGATACAAAAAAAAAGAGAATAAAAAAAAATAAAAACGGTATGTCCATAAGCAAAATGGGCACGGATGAAAACCCGAAAGGGCTCCGTGAGTAAAAACAGCAGGGCTACCGGCGAGTGCTTATGAAAACCCGAAAGGGCGCGACCTCGTTATATAAAATGAATTAAAAAAAAGACAATAAAAAACGGTATGTCCATAAGCAAAGTGGGCACGGATGAAAACCCAAAAGGGCTCCGTGAGTAAAAACAGTAGGGTTGCCAGCGAGTGCTTGTGAAAACCCGAAAGGGCGCAACCCCTTAAAAGACACTTATAGGGTCCTCTCGACCTTGTGAGGAGAAACCACCTGCGTGAGATCCTTACGACTCACAAGGGAGCAACACACTTATGAGTCCTCACGATTCCTAAGGAGAAATCACACCTGCGAGATCCTCACGACTCGTAAGGAGAACTCTCTTATGGGACCATCATGGCTCATAAGATTTAAAAGTCTTAAGTTACAGAGACCTGAACCTGTTCTTAAGCAACCCCCCACAACTTTCGATATTGCCTTACAAGCGGCCCATACTGACCCTTGTATACAATCCACGGGCGTGAATAAACATTTCCCTAACCGAGTCCCATCCGTGACTGGAGATATGTTCGCACGGTGGACAACCTTTGTGAGTCCTCTCGACTTATAAGGAGAAAACCCTGTTGTAAGATCCTTACGACTTACAAGGGAACATGCACTTAGGAATCCTCACGATTCCCAAGGAGAAAACACACCTACGAGATCCTCACGACTTGTAGGGAGAAATACCTTTGTGAGACCCTTACGGCTCATGAAGTCAAAAGCCTTAGTCGACAGGACCCTAACCCAGTTTACTAAGCCACCTGTGTTCGACATCGACAGAGGCAAATGATGATTCGCTTCTGGCAATATCCCAGTTGTAGCGGTGCTGATACCGAAATCGGTGTCTAATCCAAAGCTTGTGGTGAAAAGCCAGCAAGCCACACATACATGCGAAATAGCCGAAATGGTGGGGCAACTTGCAGACAAAATCAGCAAGTAAAAATGTATGCATGAAAAATAGCCGAAATGATTGGGCAACTCGCAATAAAAAGCAGCGAGTAAAAATAAAATAAATAGCCGAAATGATTGGGCACAGCGAAAAATAGCCGAAATGATGGGGCAATCGCGACCTTCGCGATATAAAAGCTGAAATGATAGAGCATCGCGGAAAAAGAAATAAAATAAAAATGAAATTTATGCCCTACAGGTGATGTTACATCAATCCCTGTATACAATCCAGGGGCACAAACGAAGAAGGAATCATACTCCTCCCCCCGGGTTTCATCAGAAGAAGAAGCCAAATCTCGACGGGCCACAAATAGCCTAGAGATCGTTTCAACATTCGTCTCATTGCAGCAAATACAACCTCGAGCAAAGCGGAACAGCGGTAACTCCCAGTTCCATGACTCGGCGGTGTACAGGTCACCGAGAGTCAAACCCCAACTCCGTGAAATTCGGATATAATCAACAAAATTCCTGGTCACGTGGAACGCGGATAACGTCACTCTTTGACCCCGTGGAAAACGTCCAGAGCGGATCCTGGTCCTCGCAGAGCACGGCAGTGAACCCGTATGAAGCATCCAAAGTGGAGCCTAGTCCTCGCTGAACACGGTAGTAAACCCGTGTGAAGCATCTAGTGCAAAATTCCTGGTCACGTGGAACGCGGATAACGTCACTCTTTGACCCCGTGGAAAATGACCAGAGCGGATCCTGGTCCTCGCAGAGCACGGTAGTGAACCCGTGTGAAGCATCCAAAACGGAGCCTGGTCCTCGCTGAACACGGCAGTGAACCCGTGGGAAGCATCCAGAGAAAAATTCCTGGTATTGTGGAACGCGGATAACGTCACTCTTTGACCCTATGGAAAACATCCAGAGCGAATCCTGGTCCTCGCAGAGCACGGCAGTGAACCCATGGGAAGCATCAAGAGCAAAATTCCTGGTCACGTGGAACGCGGATAACGTCACTCTTTGACCCCGTGGAAAACGCCCAGAGCAGATCCTGGTACTCGACGAACACGGCAGTGAACCCATGGGAAGCATCCAGAGCAAAATTCCTGGTCACGTGGAACACGGATAACGTCACTCTTTTACCCCGTGGAAAACGTTCAGAGCGGAGCCTGGTCTTCACCGAACACGGCAGTGAACCCGTGGGAAGCATCCAGAGCAAAATTCCTAGTCACGTGGAACGCGGATAACGTCACTCTTTGACCCCGTGGAAAACATCCAGAGCGGATCCTGGTCCTCGCAGAGCACGGCAGTGAACCCATGTGAAGCATCCAAAGCAGAGCATGGTCCTCGCCGACCACGGCAGTGAACCCGTGGGAAGCATCCAGAGCAAAATTCCTGGTCACGTGGAACGCGGATAACGTCACTCTTTGACCCCGCGGAAAACGTCCAGAGCGGAGCCTGGTCCTCGCAGAGCACGGTAGTGAACCCGTGTGAAGCATCTAGAGCAAACATCAGACTGTGGGGTCCTTAAAATACACGGACTATGACGTCCTTAACCTCGACCGTAATGTCTTAAAACTAACAATCAACCATAATGATTCTAGACTGGTTTTACCTTGGTTCAAGGGTACATCTCTTCACTCCTTTGATATTTGTCATTGTAATTCCTCAACGTCTTCAAAAAGGTGACGGGTCCCAGTAACCACACATTTCGTGGACTGTGGAGTCCTTAAATCCACGGACTATGATGTCCTTAATCTTGACCGTGATGTCTTAAAACTAACGTTGGACTATGGAGTCCTTAAATCCACGGACTATGATGTCCTTAACCTTGACCGTGATGTCTTAAAACTAACATTGGACTGTGGAGTCCTTAAATCCACGGACTATGATGTCCTTAACCTTGACCGTGATGTCTTAAAACTAACATTGTACTGTGGAGTCCTTAAATCCAAGGACTATGATGTCCTTAACCTCTACCGTAATGTCTTAAAACCAAAAACGGACGGTGGAGTCCTTAAACCTACTGACTATGATGTCCTTAACCTCGAACGTGATGTCTTTAAACTACGGTACCCTGGAAAACATCCAAAGCAACCCCTGACCCCGTGAAATACGGATAAGGGCAAACGTACCCAGCACTTGCGGGTCCTCACGACCTGTAGGAATGAAAACTCTCTTTTGAGATCCTTACGACTCTCAAAGGAAAACCCGCTTAAGAATCCCCATGATTCTTAAGGAGAACGTACACCTATGGGATCCTCTCGACCGGTAGAGAGAAAAACTCTTTATGAGACCCTCACGGCTACTAAAGCTCAAAAGTCTTAGGAGGCAGATCTTAATCCTGAATCCTAAGCCATCGCTGCCCTGCAAAAAGACCAAGATAAACTGTCCGCAGAACACATTCAATTAAAAGAGACACACCATTGAGAAGAAAAATATGTCTTTTATTCATAAACCAAAATGGATACAAAGTAAAATTCATGAAAAAACAAAAAAATATACTCTCATTCAGGAGTATGTATAAAAAGAAAGAAAGAGATACAAGTCTTCAGGACGGCGGGCGATTTAGCAGCTTGGTCAGCTCATCCCTTTTCCGCTGGGCCTCGCCTTCATGGTTCAATATCGCCAGAAGATGGGCTTCCGCCTGAGCCTGCTGGGCTTGATACGAGGCAAGGGCCCTCAAGCTCTTTCTCGGTAGCCTTGTGAGCCTCAACCCTTTCGCGAGTGAACACGACAGCTTTATCAAGGGCCACCACCTCTTTGATAGACTCTTGAAGTACTCTCCAGAGTTCATACGCTTTATTGGCCTTGGCTGTAAGGCTGACCTGGAGGTCGTTCAGTGCCTTAGAGGCCAACTCCCTCTCCGAGAATTTGTGGCCAAGCCACTTCTCGCACGACACCATGTTCGCCGCGCACCGCTCTATCAACCCCCGCAAGCCCGCCTTTGCAGCCACAGCCTCCGAAGAAAGGCGGGAACACTCAAGTGCGTGCAAGCAAGCCTCCACCTGCCGACAGAACTCCACCCAGACTCGCACCACTGCTTCGCTATGGTAGGTGGCAAGAAAAGGAAGAGAACCGTTAGCTTCGGCAGCAAATGCTTCAGCTGTGATTGCGCTGCTAGCATGAAGGTCCTCGATCAAAGATGATAGGGAGACAAAGCTTAACTTGGCCAAGCGTTCTGAAGCTCGCAGAGCATAAGGGCCGAGCGGCATGGCGATGCGCGATTCCAGCGCTATGGGAGCTGGCAGGGCTGTTCAGATTTAAAAAATGTCAATGAAACTCTTAAGCAAAGGAACAAGTGCGACCATATTGAGACGTCACTTACCCATAGTCATGCAAGAAGGGGCTGAAGGCTCCCTTGGCCCTTCGAGAACCTCAACCTCGTCCTCAGCCTCCAGAACTGTAAAGGACATCAATGTCATTCCACAAAATAACAACAATGATATGAAAAGACGGTGAGCGACACAAACCTTGCCCAGACGAGAGGACGATGCGTTGAGGAGATATCGCCTGCGGAGCAGCCATCTTCAGCAGACGCTGGAAGGATTGCTGGGGAGACAGATCGGCAATAGAGGCCGCCAGCCCGCGCAATTCTGAAAAGACAAAAGAGTTCAGGTAACAGGAAGATTACTAGTTAAAGTATAGAGGGTTACCTTCGACGCTCCTCCTATTCTGAGCTGGGGGGATAGCAGCTTCAACGGCCTCCGCCGTGACCTCGGGCTCCAACAAAGGGAGGGTAGTCCTGACTACCTCCATCCTAGCCTCTGGGGCGCCCTCAGGAAGAGTCGTTAGGACAGCGACCACCATGGGTGCCTTTCCCAAAGGAGCGAGTGCTCCAGGATCAAGAACCGCCGCAGGAAGCTCTATCGTGAGAGGCGCAGCGTCGTCAACCCCCTCCACATCGAGCAATGCTTCATTGGGGGTGTCAACAGGCTCTATCTTCAACAAGCCCATAGGAACCTCCCCCATCGCCGAAGTCTCTGCACAATTCACGAAAGAATAAGGATACATACATATAAGTGTAAGCAATATAAAGTGCTACAAAGAAATATAAGAACATACCAATGCGTAAGGAAGCCTTCAATATGGCTTTTTCAAGCCGATGCTCCTTCTCAAGGAGGTGTGCTCGCCGGGGTTCGAGGGTGGACTCGTGGCCGCCGGTACACATGGAAAGAGTGTCCGCGGTATCCTCCGAAGCAGCCTGCTTCAGGGCCCTTTCTCCCCATTCCTCTAAAGGGCCAATAAACCGCCGCCGGATCCACGAGGGGTCTTCATAGAAGATTGCGGCAGGATAGGGTTTCTTCGGAACCCTTACGTTCTGAGATTCATCTTTAGAACGTCTTATAGCCACAGCCAATTGTACGGCTTCCTCGGCAGCCGAACCCGGGAAAAGAAGGCCAGCATCCGACTCTTGCATGGCCAACGGTTCATCTGGAAGTATGGGCTCGGACTCTGCTAAAGAATCAAGTTGGCGACCACCTTCCTCCGCCGCTTAGATCCAGAACCGGCCGCCGAAGACGACCGTTTCTTCCTCCGTGGAGCCTTAGTACGGGGCCGACCCACGTCACCTTCAACACCCTCGTCCCTATCACCCTCGCTTGGCGCCACAACTGAGGATGCCATGGCCATTGTCGACGCCACGGGTGGTGGTGCTACCACCAGAGCCTGATTATCCCGTGACTGGGTGTCCAAGGGCATACCAACAGTGGGAGTGAGGTCTACTCCCGACTCTCCCGGAATAAGCGCAACACCGGTATCCCTCAGGGGAAAGCAGACCGGGACACGCAGTCACAGCGTAGCTCCTGTGACCGGAACCTGAGTAGGAGCACCATGGCCAAGGAGTACCCTTCTCTCCTCAACAATAATCGGGTTGACCCGATGAAGGTACCAACCCGTGAACAATCCCACGCACTGGGGAAGATGGTCAGCTGCAGGGATCATGAAGTGGGAGCTGGTGTTCAACCTCACGAAATGGTGAGCTACTTCACGAACGTCTTCGAGTGAGGGGACCGGCACAACTACGAAAGCCTCGAAAGGGATGCCCTGGTCGTATCCAAGCTGCCGAGCGAAGCGATGCGGGTTGTACCGCATGAAAAGGGTCGCACTATCCTGGCGAAATACCAGGTAGCCTGGACTAATTGCATACAAGTGTGTGGCCTCCCGGGGCCTCAAAGAAGGCATACTGTCCTTTGACCGGTCCCAGAGTTGCTGAGCTGGACCTGAAGGAGAAAATAAAACTCGGTCGGTAAATACCAATCCACCGGCAGTAGCATAAGGGGCAATCAACGCCCGAATCGCCCTAAATTGAGTTGGGTCGGAGGCAGAAGCATTCACCAATCGCATAAGTCGCGGGAAGGTGTAGGCGTCGTAAAATGCGGGCCTATGATGCATAGCGAAAGCACCCAATACGTGCATTTCGATCTAAGACGTGAAGTAATGAAGCGAAAAGTTTACCACATCTACGCCAGGGGTAGAGGTATTAGTCGCAGCGCCCAACCCGTGATAGAGATGCGCCAATGTCGGGATGCCAACGGCCAGCCGTGTCCCCTCAGCTATACGATGGGCCGGATAGATAACCGAAACTCTCATGAAGCGGCGATGTATGGGGATGACAAACCAGCTGAGCTAGACGCTGACGAAACCTACGAAGAACGTCTCCTCATCCATGCCGGGAGCTGCAATGGATTCGAAAGACACCGGCAACATAATGGGAATGTAGTACTGTGGTAAATCCGATTCCTTGGTCGGCAGCTTCTTCGGACCAAACCCGAAGGGGTCATTAATATTCGCGAACTTCGGAGCCGTCTTCGACAGGACATCCTCGCGAAGGAAGCAAGCGATGAAGCTCTTAAAAGTGACGCCTTGCTCCTCAGATTTTGTGAACAGCCGGTCGAAGATACCCAACTCCTTGATTAGACTTGGACGCTTGTGGCGCACGGAATTCTCGCTTGACAAGCCGTCGAGGATTGCGGGCTCGGTCTCAAAGACGTACTCATCAGGAGGCAGCAACTCCTCATAAAGCGTCCCCTGGATTGACAGCCCCGAAATCTCATAAAATTCTTCCAAAGAGATCGAAACCTCTCAGTCCCCTAGAAGAAAAGTGTTGGTGGGGAGATTCCACTGGTTCAAGAACTCCTTAACCCACCAGACATGCGGGGATTGGTAGTGGAAGAGCGATGCATACATCGCCAGGTAAAGCCTGACCTTATGCAGTCCCACGCGATGAGCAGAAAGGATGTAACGAGCCCAGAGAAGGTAGCCCGTAGGGTGTCGAGGGGTGGGCCCTATCTTGTAGATTTTTCCCCATGGGTGGGCCTCACCCTGACAAATACGCCGTCCCAGAATATCTATAGCTGGGATCGGATAGTTCGGGATACCAGTCGTCGAAGGCTCGAGCCGCCCCATCGGAGTCCAATTCGGCATCTCCACGGCAAAGACTGTCCTTGGTGGGTCCATTGGCAGAAATGGAAAGGTGGGCTCCGTTGGTACTTCGCAAAGGAAGCTTCGGCGCCCCCGGATAATATGACCGTACCAGGTCCCCCACAAAAGCAAGTTGGTGCAGTTCGGGTCATGAGCCCTGATCATCGCCATTGCTTCCTCATCAGATGGTGACTGAGGAAAAGCGGCCTCCGAGCGAGTGAAAGGAAAGTACGGAACGAAAGTCATTGTACCTGAAATAAAATAAAGGGAAACTGTTAAAAGCAAAGCCAACAGTGTATATATATATGAATATAAATATATACATATAAAAAGACAGTGGAAGAAAACGACAACGAACTCATTTTATGGGACCATTAGTTACAAAACATATGGATCCCACGAAATCAAGATGGCGGGTGGCTAATGAGGAGGCACAACAATTACAATGAGACAAAAGGAAGATTCTCATTAAATAAGCAGTGGATTTCAAATGACCCTACACATTCCCCTAGAAAGAAATCTATTTTGGACTCTGTGACGAATCGAACAGAATCAAGGGAATAAAATACCCAGGAAGGGACATGGCAAACTTCTTCTCGGTTGTGAAAGAAAACTCAGGGCAAGGAAAACCTAAGAAGTCTTCTGGGAAGAACTGAGTTCTTCATAGGAATTAAAATTCCTTGATTAAGAGAGGGGAATTAAATTCCCAGTGACACTTTCCAGAACCAAAGTTTTTTGTAGGATGGAATTAAATTCCATTGAAAGGACAACCGACACCATCATCTTCCTAAAGGTTAAAGAAACCCTAAGAGATCTACAGTTTGAAGATTAGATGGTTTTCTGTTCTTATTGAAGAACTTGAAGAAAAATGGGTTCTTGTTAAAAAAAAGAAAAAAAAAACCTTGGTATGGATTTAAAATCCAGAGAGTTCTATGAAAGTGCTTCGATCGTCCAAAGATCATTACCTGAGGAAAAGGGAATCCTTCAACAGAGTTAAAGTCTGGAAAATATTTAAAGCAGAGAACTAAGCTCTGGAAAAGAAGAATTAAATTCTCAAAAAGAAGAAAGTTCTCAAAGGAGGAAGATGAAAAGTTGAGGCGCTTCTGAAGAGACCCCTGCGTTTATAAGATGTGATGGAAACGCTTCATCTCCCCGATTCCCTAGACAGATCCAACGGTCACCAAAGTGACAGCGTTGCACTCACACGTATACACGTGAGAACAATGCTGTAGGGACATTTGTTTCCTGATTAAAATATCAGGAATTACCTCAATGAGGTATCATGTGTTCACACGTGACCAATGGTCACGTGATGACACGTGATGGTTAAAATCTCACTAAAACAAAAACGGAAAACAAAAGGCTGAAAGATGACCCAATTTGAGGTCACATGCTCTCACGTGACTGAGGGTCACGTGCCAGCACATGACAGGCTTTGAAAAAACTCACAGTTTAATAGAATTTAATTCTAGAAGTCGGGAATTACCTCAACGAGGTATCACGTGCTTACACGTGACCAATGGTCACGTGTTGACACGAGACAATTAAAACAGAAATAAAATAACAAATGGCTGAAAGAATTACCTCAATGAGGTGTCACGTGCTCACACGTGACCAATGGTGACGTGTTGACACATGACGGTTACAATCGAAGCATACGTAAACACTGAGGAAAGGACTCAATTGGTGGTCACGCGCTCGCACGTGACTGACTTCGAAAGCATTACAGTTAATAGAATTAAATTCTAAAAGATTCTAAATCTTTCCAAATGGGAAAGGATTATAGGGACCTTTGGATTAAAGATCCAAGGGTGATTAAAAATCACCAATTTATGGAAAAAATCTTAGACAAGGAAAGATTACCCCTAAATCTCACCGAAAATAACAAACGGAATATCTTTGGATTTAAAATCCAACGGTGAATAAAATTCACTGAATGATCTAAAGGATCATATTAATTATAAAAACAAACAAAATTTCTCAATAAAAGTTTTACTGAACAAATTGATCCTTTTCCTTCTCCAATAAATAGGAGCCAAGAGAAGGAAGGGATAGATATAGAGTTTTGGAATCTTGAAATTTCAGAGAGAAAAGAGAGGAGAATTTAATTCTCTGCAAAGAAAAACCCTAGGTAAGAAAAGAAAGGGGATCAAAACTTCAATAAAGAGAATTTAATTCTCAATTTAAGAGTTTAACTCTTCTATATAAAAAAAAAGAACTTAGTCCTTTCTCTGGTTGAAGATCTGCAAAGTGCACATCTCCCCATAAGTTGAGAATTTAATTCTCATCGGGTCGAGATCCTGCCATACAGATCTAAAATATAGAGGAGAAATTGAGTTTAGAGAATTTAATTCTCCCAAAGCTATAGGAATTTAATTCCTCCAAGATAAAATTAGGGTTTAACCCTATATGAGAATTCAATTCTCCAAAATTATAGGAATTTAATTCCTTCAAGATGGAAAGAACTAGGGTTTTACCCTAGTTGAGAATTTAATTCTCTCAAGCTCACAGGAATTTAATTCCACTTAAAATGTAATTAGGGTTTCACCCTGTGCCAGATCTTGATTCTTTACATATATTGGAATTTAATTCCTCCAAAAGGAAAGTTAGGGTTTAACCCTACCTAAGAATATAATTCTTCCAAAGAAAATAGGAATTTAATTCCTCTAAAGTTATACCTAGGGTTTAACCCTATGAAAAATTTAATTCTTAAAAAAGATAAACAGATCTTCAAACAGGCAAAAAACCAGGGTCACGTGTCCCCACGTGACCCCTGTAAAGATCCACAGAAAAGAACTCAGAGGCAACGCCTCACGTGCTCCACGTGACCCCCTGAAGCACAGAATGAAAAAAAACAAAAGAAACAGAAGCTCCCGGCGCTCTCACGTGTTACCACGTGACCCCTTGGCAAATCGGCGAACAAATCCCCGTCACGTGTCAGCAAGTGATGCTCCAAAATCAAATATAGAAAGTATTCGATACTTTTTGCAGAACAGAACAAGAGGAATCTGATCTCACCCTTGGGCGCTCTCACGTGTCCACACGTGACCCCTCTTTCTTTAGTGTTTGACACTAATTAGAGATCTTCAGTCCCGGTGTTCAACACTGAATTTTCTTAGTGTTTAACACTAATTTGAAAACCCTATTTGTAATGTTTACACTGATTATTTTCTAGTGTTTGAAACTAAACCGAAAACTATATTTCCAGTGTTTAACACGGATTGTTCTTTAACACTAGTTTGAGAATTCTGTCTTCAGTGTTTAACACTTTTGTTATTTTGTGTTTAACACTACTTCTAGCCAAATTGGCTAATCTTTCAGAGGCAAAGCCTCCCCTTCAATTGAACCTCAAAATTGAATAACATCCAGAGCTACGACAGAAATGTTATCAAGTCCCTCAAAACTCTTGTGGACTGGAACCAGACAAATGTCAAACAGTCCAACAAAGGGCCAGACTTAATTGGACTTAGCCCAAGTTGGCCATAAGTCTTCAATCCAGATTTAACTGAGCCAATGGGCTCATAATATAATTAATTGGTCTTGATTCCAAATTGGGCTACAGATCATTTAATCTACCTTGGTTCAAGGGTACATCTTTTCACTCCTTTGATATTTGTCATTGTAATTCCTCAACGTCTTCAAAGAGGTGACAGGTCCCAACAACCAGACATTTCACAGACTGTAGGGTCCTTAAAATCATGGACTATGATGTCCTTAACCTTGACCGGGATGTCTTAAAACTAACAACGGACTATGACGTCCTTAACCTTGACCGTGATGTCTTAAAACTAACGCCGGACTGTGGAGTCCTTAACCCATGGACTATGATGTCCTTAACCTTGACCACAATGTCTTAAAACTAACATCGGACCGCAATGTCCTTAAACTACCTATTGACTGCAATGTCATTAAACTAAACAATATGGCCCCCAATTTCTCTCTTGTCGGATCTAAACGATCCCGTTAAGTTGATCTTAGTCTAAAATTAGACTAACGTATCCTTACTAACGTTTAAGTTGATCTTAGCCTCAAATAAGGCTAACGTATTCTTAAACACAAACCCCTCCCAAACCTAAATCTAAGAAAGATATGGATTTGGGCTAGTCTACGCCCTACGGGCGACAACATAACTTAGTCTCCGTATACAATCCACGGGAAACCAAACACAAAATAAACACCCACGACACGAAGTGATCATCTGGAGAAGGAGAAAGTTGTTACCGCGATGCGGTAGCATAATTAATTGCAGGGGCTTGCGCCTACAGGGAAGAGCGTCCCCACAATCAAAAACCCCTCAAGCGAGGGGGAATCTGACGAAGTCTGCTACATCGGACGCATTTGTTTAATCCTTCGATACACTGTGCCATAAATCAACTTGGCTTCTTCAGAGAGGTAGACGGATAGCACCAATTAGCATCTGCCCCGAATCTCAGGCAAGACGCTCCTATCGCGCCGTCTTTCGGAGGGGAACAGATTCAGAATCTGTTCCCCTCCGAAAGACGTGGAAGACGTCTGTCTTGCCTGAAATTCGGGGCAGATACTAATTGGTGCTATCCGTCCACCTCTCCGAAGATGCCAAGTTGATTTATGGCACCGTATATCAAAGGTCTAAACGGATGCGGCTGATATAGCAGACTTCGTCAGATTCCCTCTCGCTTGAAAGGTTTTTGATTGTGGGAACGCTCTTCCCTGCAGGCGCAAGCCCCTGCAGTTAATTACGCTACCGTATCGCGGTAACAACTTTCTCCTTCTCTAGATGGTCACTTCGTGTCATGGGTGTTTGTTTTGGTTTTGGTTGCCTGTGGATTGTATACGGGGACTAATTTATGTCGTCGCCCGTAGGACGTGGATTAGTCCAAATCCGTATTTTCTTAGATTTGGGTTTGGGGGTTTAGTTTTAAGGATACGTTAGGCTCATTTGAGACTAAGATCAACTTAAACGTTTGTTAAGGATACATTAGTCTCATTTCAGACTAAGATCAACCTAACCGTTTGTTAAGGATACGTTAGTCTTATTTCAGACTAAAATCAACTTAACGAGATCGTTTAGATCCAACAAAAGAGCATTTGGGCTCTATTTTTTAGTTTAGGGTCATTGCGGTCGATTACCAGTTTAAGGACAGGGTGGTCCATTGTTAGTTTAAAGTCATCCCGGTCAAGGTTAAAGAGATCGCAGTCCATGAGTTTAAGGACCTCACAGTCCGTGAAATTTGTGCTTATCGGGACCCGTCACCTCTTTGAAGACGCTGAGGAATTACAACGACAAATATCAAAGGAGTGAAGAGATGTACCCTTGAACCAAGGTGGATTAAGTGATCTGTAGTCCAATTTGGAACTAAGATCAGTTAATTATATTGTGAGCACGTTGGTTCAGTTGAGTCTGAGTTGAGGACTTATGGCCAACTTGGGCTAAGTCCAATTGGATTTGAAGTGTTGGCCCTTTGTTGGACCATTAGACATTTGTCTGGGTTCAAGCCCACATTATTTAGCAATGCTAAATATTTTCATCTTTGATTTTCTCAATTTTGAGATTCATTTGGAGGAGGGACTTTTGCTTCTGGAAAATTAGCCAATTTGGCTAAAAGTAGAGTTAAACACTAAAGAAAACAGTGTTAAACACTGGAAATAGATCCCTCAAATTAGTGTTAAACACTAAAAGACAATAAGTGTTAAACACTGGAAATATAGAATCTCAAATTAGTGTTAAGCGCTAGAAAATAACAGTGTTAAACACTAGAAATAATATTTTCAAATTAGTGTTAAATACTAAAAGATAATCAGTGTTAAACACTGGGAATAAAGCTCTCAAATTAGTGTTAAACACTAAAGAAAAAGGGGTCACGTGTGGACACATGAGGGCGCCCAAAGGTGGGATCAGATTCCTTTTGTTCGTTCTGCAATTAAGTGTTAAACACTTTTTATATTTTATTTTGGAGCATCACGTGCTGGCACGTGAGGAAGATTCATGCACTGATCATTAAAGCGTCCGCCAAGGGGTCACGTGGGAGCACGTGAGAGTGCCCAAGGCCTTTATTTCTTTTACTTTTTCTTTCTGTGTTTCGGGGGTCACGTGGAGCATGTGAGGCGTTGCCTCTGAGCTCTTTCCTTCTCATTTCTGGGGATCTTTTCAGGGGTCACGTGGGGACACGTGACCCTGGTTCTTTGCATGCTTGAAAATCTCTTTATCTTTTAAGAATTAAATTCTTCATAGGGTTAAACCCTAATTATGATTGGGGGGGGATTAAAACCCCTATTATGAAAGAGTTAAATTTTCATATAGGGTTAAACCCTAATTTTCTTTTTAGAGGAATTACATTCTCAAATATATAAAAGAATTAAATTCTTGCATAGGGTGAAACCCTAATTTCATTTTTTAAAAGGAATTAAATTCCTGTGAATTTGAGAGAATTAAATTCTCAATTATGGTTAAACCCTAGTTCTGTCCATCTTTAAGGAATTAAATTCCTATAATTTTGGAGAATTGAATTCTCATATAGGGTTAAACCCTAATTTATCTTGGAGGAATTAAATTCCTATAGCTTTGGGAGAATTAAATTCTCTAAACTCAATTTCTCCTCTATATTTTAGATCTGCATGGCAGGATCTCAACCCGATGAGAATTAAATTCTCAACTTATGGGGAGATGTGCACTTTGCAGATCTTCAACCAGAGAAAGAACTAAGTTCTTTTTTATAGAAGAGTTAAACTCTTAGATTGAGAATTAAATTCTCTTTATTGAAGTTTTGATCCCCTTTCTTTTCTCACCTAGGGTTTTCTTTCTTGAGAATTAAATCCTCCTCTCTTTTTTTCTCTCTGTTGTTGTTATCTCCCAAAAAAAAAACGATCATTTCTCTTCTCTTCTTGGCTCCTATTTATAAGAGAAAGAAAAGAATCAATTTGTTTTCTGAGTCTTTCATTGAAAGATTTTAATTGTTTTTGTAACCAACATGATTTTTTAGATCACTCATTGAATTTTATTCACCATTGGATTTTTAATCCAAAAGATATTTTATCTGTTATTCAAATTTCAGGGAAATCTTTCCTTGTATAAAATCTTTCCATAAACTGGTGATTTTTAATCACCATTGGATTTTTAATCCAACGGTGCTCCATTTTACAGAACACCATTCTTTTTGTTTGGAAAGATTTAAAGAAATATTTTTCCAGTTAGGGTTTATAATTTCCCTTAATTAGAATTTAATTATATTATTTCAGATATTTTAGGATCCCATCACGTGTTGACACGTGACCCCCTCGATTAAGCATTTAATTCTGTTGTTTTAAAGAACTCAGGAATTATCACGTGTCAGCACATGACCCTTGGTCACGTATGGGCACGTGATGCCCCATTGGGATTTTTCCTGTTGTTTTATTATACTTTTTAACTCTATTTAATGAGTTTAGAGGCCCATCACGTGTTGGCAGGTGACCCCATTGTTTAGAATTTAATTCTTATTATTTTAGAGGGTTTAAGAGCCCATCACGTGTTAGCACGTGACCCCACTGATTAATTATTTAATTAGAATTTAATTCTATTAATTCAGAGAGCTTAGGAACCCATCACGTGTCTGCACGTGACCTTTGGTCACGTGTGGGCACGTGATGCCCCATTGGGGTATTCCTTGCTGTTTTATAATATTTTTTAATTCTTTTCAGTGGGTTTAAAGGCCCATCACGTGTGGTCACGTGACCCCTTTTAATTATTATTATATTAACTTTCTACAGGCTTTGCCTGTAAATGGTCACGTGTGGGCACGTGATGCCTCATAAGTTTTGATCCCGGATAAATTATGAGGCCCATAATATATCAAATCGAAGGACTTTTCGAGAAGTTTTCGATTCCATCAGAATTTAGCTGTTTCTTATTCGGGAGTTTGTCAAAATACAGCCCGGAAAATACTGGTTCGCATTTTCTTAAGCGTATCGCTGCTATTTGATACCTTAGGTTCTTTGCGCAGAAATTTTTGGCGGGAACAAATGCCCCCCACTACTTTGCCCACGTAAGTATGTATGTGGGTGAAGTAGTGCAGAGTTATGCATGGCAATAGAATTGATGGCTTAGGAGACAAGTTTAGGGTTCTTGTAACCTAAGACTTTTTTCATCTTCATGAGCCGTAAAGTTCTCAAGAAGGTTTTTTCTCCCTACAGGTCAAGAGGATCCCGCAGGTGTATTTTCTTCTTAGGGGTCGTGAGGACTCCTAAGTGTGTTTT
The DNA here is from genome assembly GCA_030015575.1 of Agapanthus africanus. Classification (NCBI taxonomy): domain Eukaryota; kingdom Viridiplantae; phylum Streptophyta; class Magnoliopsida; order Asparagales; family Amaryllidaceae; genus Agapanthus; species Agapanthus africanus. Next base: position 42,778,435 of record JASDDO010000010.1, read on the forward strand.
CCTTTGAGAGTCGTAAGTATCTCACAAGAGAATTTTCTCCCTTACAAGTCGAGAGGACTCATAAGTGATTGTTTCCCTCCTTGTCGATGTTTTACTTCGAGGAGTGTGGCCCGTAGACAGTCCATCTTGACCTCTTTGTAGGGCAGTGATGGCTTAGGAGACAGGGTTAGGATCTTCCACCTAAGACTTTTCAACTTTATGAGCCGTGGGAGTCTCATAAAGACTTTTCTCCCTACGAGTCGAGAGGATCCCGTAAGTGTATTTTCTCCCTAGGAGTCGTGACGACTCCTAAGTGTGTATTTTCTCTTGAGAGTCGTAAGGATCTCACAAGAGAATTTTTCCCGCTTACAAGTCGAGAGGACTTGTAAGTGGTTGTTTCCTTTTTTGTCGATGTTCGACTTCGGAGAGTGTGACCCGTGAATAGTATGCAAGAGTTCATCTTGGACTGACTTGCAGAGCCCAGTGCTTAGGAAACAGGTTTTTTTAATCCCCATTGCCTAAGGCTTTGCCTTACGAGTCGAGAAGAATCGAGAAGTTCTCGCAAGGATGTCCCAACGTCACAGTTAAACTCTGCTGTTTACGACAAAGGTCCGTTAGGGTCTGTGGTACTAGGGTTTTGCCCGTTGTACCGTCGCGTTGGCTGATGTATCCCTCGACAGGCAATATTGCTGTTCGAGTAGCCTTGCGACTGTCGTGTCTCTGATCCCTTCGAGGGCTGGACAAGACGTCTTCAAGCAATCTTCTTAGGCAGTTTGACCGTCAGAAGAGCAAGCGTTAGGAATTTTGCCATGCCGCTTTTTACTTAAGGTTAGGCTCATTTTGGAGAGCCCCGATGAGTCATACCCACTCCGCGCTGGTGTGGGATGATCTCCGATAGTCTTTTAGGTTTTATATGAGTTGCCGTGAAGACCCTGAAGCTAGGAATTTGGCCTTTTCTTCGTTTACTGGCATTGCGTCTGCTGTATCGAGACGAATGTCGCGGTTGTCTCTAGGTTGTTGATGAACTGTTGAGGTTTGGAACTAGGGATTTCGCCGTGGCTCCGTTGTTTGATTGTCGCGTCTGAATCCTGCTGGAGGGAGAACGCTGTGGTGACATCTCATCTGCTGTATCGAGACGAACGTCGAGATGGTGACCACTCCATGTGGGATGATCTCCGGTAGTCTTTCAGGTTTTATATGAGTTACCGTCAAGATCCTGAAGCTAGGAATTTGGCCTTCGCTTCGTTTGCTGGCATTGCGTCTGCTGTATCGAGACGAATGTCGCGGTTGTCTCTAGGTTGTTGATGAACCATCGAGGTTTGGAACTAGGGATTTTGTCGTGGCTCCGTTGTTTACCGTCGAGTCTGAATCCTGCTGGAGGGAGAACGCTGTGGTGACATCTCATCTGCTGTATCGAGACGAACGTCGAGGTGGTGACCACTCCATGTGGGATGATCTCTGGTAGTCTTTCAGGTTTTATATGAGTTACCGTCAAGACCCTGAAGCTAGGAATTTGGCCTTCGCTTCGTTTGCTGGCATTGCGTCTGCTGTATCGAGACGAATGTCACAGTTGTCTCTAGGTTATTGATGAACCGTCGAGATTTGGAACTAGGGATTTTGTCGTGGCTCCATTGTTTGACCGTCGCGTCTGAATCCTATTGGAGGGAGAATGCTGTGGTGACATCTCATCTGCTGTATCGAGACGAACGTCGAGGTGGTGACCACTCCATGTGGGATGATCTCCAGTAGTCTCTCAGGTTTTATATGAGTTACCGTCAAGACCCTGAAGCTAGGAATTTGGCCTTCGGTTCGTTTGCTGGCATTGCATCTGCTGTATCGAGACGAATGTCGCGGTTGTCTCTAGGTTGTTGATGAACAGTCGAGGTTTGGAACTAGGGATTTTTCCGTGGCTCCGTTGTTTGATTGTCACGTATGAATCCTGCTGGAGGAAGAATGCTGTGGTGACATCTCATCTGCTGTATCGAGACGAACGTCGAGGTGGTGACCACTCCATATGGGATGATCTCCGGTTGTCCTTCAGGTTTTATATGAGTTACCGTCAAAACCTTGAAGCTAAGAATTTGGCCTTCGCTTCGTTTGCTGGCATTGCGTCTTCTGTATCGAGACGAATGTCACGGTTTTCTCTAGGTTGTTGATGAACCGTCGAGGTTTGGAACTAGGGATTTTGCCGTGGCTCCGTTGTTTGATTTTCGCGTCTGCGTCTGGTTGGAGTGAGGAGAAATGCCGTTGGTGATCTCCAAGTTGTCGATATCGATGTTGAGACCCTGAAGTTAGGGATCTTCGTTTGCTTCATTCGTTGACATTGTGTCTGCAATATTGCGATAAATGTCGAAATTGTCTCTAGGTTTTCTATGAACCGTCGAGATTTCACTACGCTTTCTGATGGAGCCTGTTGGGAAGGTATGGTTCCCTCTTTGTTTGTACCCCTGGATTGTATACAGGGATCGATGTGATCTCACCTGTAGGGCAAAAAGTTTCATTCTTTCATCATTCATTTTCATTTTTTTTATTCTCTCTACGACGCTCTATCATTTCACCTTTTTATATCGTGAAGATCGCGATTGCCCAATCATTTCTGCTATTTTTCGTTGTGCCCAATCATTTCGGCTATTTTTATTTTTACTCGTTGCTTTTTATTGCGAGTTCCCAATCTTTTCGGCTGTTTTTTTTATTTTACTCGTTGCTTTTTATTGTGAGTTGCCCAATCATTTCGGCTGTTTTTGTATGCATACATTTCTACTTGCTGATTTCGTTGCAAGTTGCCCCATCATTTCGGCTATTTCATATGCATCTTTGGCTCGCTGATTTTTTTTATCGCGAGTGTGGAACTTGGAATCTGATGCCAATCTTAGCATCGGCATCGCTATGACTGAAATATTGCCAGGAGCGAATCATCATTTGCCATGAAAGGACATGGAACTTGATACTGATTTAGGCATCAGCATCGTTACAACTGGGATATTGGCAGGAGCAAATCATCATTTTCCTCTGTCGATGTCCAAAAAAGGTGGCTTAGCAAACAGGGTTAGGATCCCGTCGACTAAGGCTTTTGACTTCATGAACCGTAAGGGTCTCATAAAGGTGTTTCTCCCTACGAGTCGTGAGGATCTCGTAGGTGCTTTTTCTCCTTAGGAATCGTGAGGATTCCTAGGTGTTTGTTCTCTTATAAGTCGTAAGGATCTTACAAGAGTGTTTTCTCCTTGCAAGTCGAGAGGACTCACAAGGGTTGTTCACCGTGCGAACATATCCCTAGTCACGGATGGGACTTTGTTAGGGTAATGTTTATTCGCGCCCGTGGATTGTATACAAGGGTCAGTATTGAGCCGCTTGTAGGGCAGAATCAGGAGGTATGACTGCTTAAGAACAGGTTCAAATCCCTGTAGCTTAAGACTTTTGAATCTTATGAGCCGTGAGGGTCTCATAAGAGGGTTCTCCTTACGAGTCGTGAGGATCTCGTAAGCGTAATTTCTCCTTAGGAATCATGAAGATTCCTAAGTGTATCTCTCCTTTATGAGTCGTAAGGATCTCACGCAGGTGGTTTCTCCTTACAGGGTCGAGAGGGCCTTACAAGTGTCTTTTAACGAGATTGCGCCCTTTCGGGTTTTCACAAAACTCGCCGGTAGTCCTGTTGTTTTTACTCACGGCGCCCTTTCGGGTTTTCATCCGTGCCCATTTTGCTTATAGACATACCGTTTTTTTTAACGAGGTTGCACCCTTTCGGGTTTTCACAAGACTCGCCGGTAGTCCTGCTGTTTTTACTCACGGCGCCCTTTCGGGTTTTCATCCGTGCCCATTTTGCTTATAGACATACCGTTTTTTTACGTTAGCCTGAAAATACCGCGGGTTGGGAGTAGTTTAACGACATTTCAGTCATTTGCAAGTTTTAGGATATTGCGGTCCGCCGTTGCCGTATTTGAGGCGAATTTCTAGTTTGCGGACTTTTCGGTCCATAGGGCTTTCCCTATGAATGAGCATGATGCCCCCGGCATATCAATCTTTCTCGGAGCGTGTGGTTGTGGCGGGCTCACCTTCCAGTTTTCGGACAGCGAGAACTTGCCCTATTGGTGTTGGTCTTCAACCCAGTTTTTGAAGACGTAGCAGTTTTCGATCGGATGGCCCAATACTTGGTGGTAAGGGCAATAATTAGAATTGTTGACATCATTCAGTTGTAGCTGGTGTTTCGGCTCCGGTAGAATGATAAGCCTATTGCACACTGCTAGTTCAAACAGCCTCCTTGTTTCATCCCGGGGAAATGAGTAAGGTCGTTTCAACTTTTCATAGAGAGGTTGCCGCTTGTTGCTTTGGCGAACAACCGGTCTAGGGCCACTCGATTGTTGTTAGCGTTGGCGACGAAGGCCGTTTTTTCCTTCCCTTTATCCTTTTTGTTCGATCCCTCGTTTGCGGGTCTGAGATTCTTTCCGGGTAGCGTGCGATTGCACGGCTGAATGTTCTCGTAACTCCTCAATTCTTTCGTTTTAGAAATGGATTCCTTGAAGAGAGGGCTGAGGGCTACTTTTTCGTCGGAGTCGCTCCCGAAGGTGAGAACTCGTGGTCCCTCAGGATCAACCCTATGACAATTGCCGGTAATTCTTTCACACTCATCTGTCACATTTTTCTGCTGTCTACGAGCTTCACGCTTTGTCCTGTTGAAGTGTTTCCTATGAGCGACATACCCTTGCCACCAACACTTAAAGGAGTTGCAGTCTTCAGCAGGATGTGCGATCTTCTGATGATATAAGCAGAAGTTAGGATGTACGTCCGCTTCATCAAGATGTATACCACCAGGAGAATTTTCTCTGAAAGAGGGCAGCCTCATCCCTATCGATATGGCTTTGGCCAATCGTTTCCTTGTCTTGATCCTGCTTTCATTTGCGGCGGATGTACTTTGATCCGGTGGGAGTGTTTCGACCCTTTTGTCTAGTCGCCGGCGTTTGGCCTTTTCAAATATGGCCATCTCACACTCCCGATCGGCTTTACTTTTTAGATGAATTTCACTCAGGAAGGCGTCGATCATTTCTTCTGACGGCCATAGAAGTTCTGGTTCAGGACCTGCCCCCCGTCTCTCGATGCAAGGGGCTTCTTTATCGTCTATCGACGAGTGAGAGATCACATGGCAGCTTTCCACATAATCCTCAGGTTCATCCGATGAGTCTTTGTCATCATCTCCGTCCTCATGGACGTGGTTGAGGAATTCTCGGAGTGTGACTGGGGTCCGCGCCTTCTGATTATATTCTTCCAGTGCGTCAACATGTTTTTGCAGATTCGTGCGCTTGTTATCAAACTTCACGGGCTTTTGGGTCTTCTCCTTCTTCTTCGAAGACTTTGACGGTTGGGTGCGAGCGCTTTGACCATTACCACCGGATTTTGTAGTTGGGCGTTGTTTCAGCATTCCCTTGACGATTTCAGGTTCCAATGGATTTTTCCACCTGATTGCCAGGCATGTTTGGAGATTCTTTAGCATTCTTTTCGTCTTAGCTGAAAGATCGACCTCCCAGGTAGCTTCTTTTATAAAAGAGCACGATGCCCCCGGCATGTCCACCTTCTTAGGGGCATGAGGTTATGGCGGGTTCACCTTCCAGTTTTCGGATAATGCAAACTTGCCTTGTTGGTATTGTTCCTCAATCCAGCCTTTGAAAACGAAGCAATCTTCGATTGGATGGCTTACTGCTTGATGGTAAGGGCAGTAATTAGGATTGTTGAGATCGCCTGGTTGCAACGGACGTTTTGGACTCGGCAGATTGATGAGTCTGTTGCGCACTGCTAGTTCGAACAGTCTTCTCATTTTATCCTGAGGAAACGAGTAAGGACGTCTTAGTCTTTCCTCAAGGGATGGGCGTGGACGCACGTTGATTTGGCGAACAACCGGCTTTAAATTGCTCGGCTGTTGTTGAGTATTGGCGACGAAAGTTGCTTTTTCTTTATCTTTTTCATTTCAAGAGTCCGTCTTTGGAGGAGATGGTTTATGTCCCATCTGGTCCATTTGGGCCAACTTGTCAATCAAGTCCTGGAAAGTAGTTGGCTTGAAGAACATCATGAACTGGGAGATGGCTGCTTGAGGGTCAAGAGTGCCTACGAACATGCCCACCGCCGGCGCTTCTTCGATCCGTTGTTCGCATTTTGACCACAGATTCCGCCATCGGATAGCGTACTGGACCCATGTCTCACCTGGCTTCACCCTGGCATTGATCAATGTCGTTATCGGGGTGCATTCACTAGCACTTGTGAATCGCTGGGTGAATAACAACTCCATTTCCATAAACGTTTTGATGGAGTCGTCGGGAAGCTCCGAGTACCATTCAAAAGCGGTGCCTGCTAAACTACCGACGAACTGGCGAAATAGAAGTTTATCATCGCCTCCAGTATTGCTGCATAAGACCCTGAACTGAGCGACGTGCTGATATAGATTCCCTGTCCCCTTGTACACATGGAATTTAGGGATCGTATATCCTGGTGGGTAACTGATTTGGTCATACCAGCCCGGATAGGGTCGTCCGGTTCTAACAATTTGCCCAGCCGCTTCATTCGACTGATGAACTCGTATCTGCTGAGCTATATAGTCGTCTAGTGCAGCTTTGGAAATGGTTTCCTCCTTGGCTGCTGAATGAGCCGGAGGAGGATTAGATGTCTCCCCTCTATCGTCTTTAATAATGATCGGAGGGTCTTCAGCTGGAGGGTCCGGCTGTAACATCATTCCTACCATGTCATGAAAGAGAAGCGCCACTCGTTTTATGTTGGCAGCTTGTTCCGCTGTCTCTTTGTCCTTCTTCTCGAGGATCCTGCGGAGGAACTCAGCATCGGTTTCTTGCTCACGGCGCTGCTCTGATGACGCCTCCGGGCTTTCTTTTGGCCCGGTGATTGTGGACATTTGCGTCAGCATTTCTTGAAGCTTCTGTTGCTGCTCCTGGGCTTTTGTTACGGATCGGGTGAGCGTTCGGTGACCCGTCGAAGCGCGACTATCCTCTTTCCCGGATACCATATAGACAGTGTGCACCACTATGCCCCCAGACTTAGGGCATTGAGATTCATTGTCTTTGTGATTTGCCAAAGACGCAGGGATCTTCTCCGACCTCCTTCGTTTGTGGGCGGTCGAAGTTGAGGGGGCCGTTGTAGTGGGCACCCAAGTAGCTGTCGCTTTTTATGGCTTGACAGAGAGATCCTGTTCATACCAGAATATTACATTTTATACCGCCCATTCTTACGCTCGTGTGTTTATAGGTAGGTGCTTTTGATCAGTGTTTGCTACATATTTGCAGAATATAGGTTCTCGGCTCTGAACAGTGAAATCCATGGAAAAGTACGACAAATTCCGGATTACTGCCAACAACAGATAAAACACGGGTCTCCGCTCTCTATCCGTGTGTTGCCACATACCGGTTTAAGGGACAAGATGGCAAATCGATTGTCATGTCATGCACAAAGCTCTAGGTCAACACAAGATCCAAGAAATCTACGCGGAGCTCGAGGAAATCATGGCAAAAGATCCACATCATATCACATTGTTGTTCTACTAAAATTCTGGAATAATTGTGAAGAGTTTCTGAGAAAAGTCATATACCACACTGAAGAGGACAACAAAACAGGGAAGCACCCAAAACCCGACCACCCAACTCCACCATAGGGCCACGGATCCGCGGCCAATAGGGGGTCTAGGCCGCTGATCCGCGGCCATGTTGACTCCTCTCTCTGTCGTATTTTGGGGGCATTTTGGGGACTTCATATTGTGGCAGATTCTTGCCCTAGATCTTCAACCCTCTGCCTATAAATACTCCAGAATTGAGCTAAGCCAAGGGGTCCAATTTTGTGTTCATTCTTTGTTCCTCTTTTGTAGTTTTTTGTGTAGTTCTTCTTCTTCTTCTTCATTCTTTTTCCATGAAAATTGTAGTGAGAGCATTTTGAGTGGGAGATTAATGAAGATGAGGGTTTTTGCATCATTCTCTTTTGTTTAACTTTCCCTTGAGATTCTTGCTTTCTCTTGATCATTCAACCTCTTCATTGAGCTTGAATGGTTAAGGGTTAGTTATTGATCTCAAGGGTCGTATTTTCTTATGGAATTAGCGCTTCATTTCACATGCGTTCTCTACCCTTCTCTTGATCTTGCAATCTCTTGATTGAGCTTGCAAGTTTAAGGGTTGGCTATTGATCACTGTTTACCCCAATCAGAGCAAAGCTCTGTCCAAATTCCAAGGCGGGAGATGAAGCAACGCTTCATCTTCCCCCAATCAGAAATAAAAGCTTTGCTTTGAAAATTTAAACTTTAATGAATGAAGCAACGCTTCAGATTCTTTGCACTGCGCGCAACGCGCCACGTGTCAGAAGTTGACACGGCAGCACAACGCCTAAGGCAGTAACTGCAATCAGAGCAAGGCTCTTTACAAAACATAAGTAACACTCAACTGCGCAAGCGCACGGCTGCGCGACACGTGTCTGCGCAGTTGCGCAAGTGCAAGTGCGCAAGCGCACCGCTGCGTGATACGTGTCTGCGCAGTTGCGCAACCACAACTGCGCAAGCGCACGGCTGCACGACACGTGTTTGCTGTCATGACCCAAAATTGGCCCGTGACGGCCCTAATACTACGCAACGCCTAAAGACGCAACGTAGTAAAAGAAATCCAAAACCCAGAAATCTAAACCATGAAAAATACGGAAAAGATAATATAAGTTTTGAAACCATTGAACTCGCAACCCAAATTCTTTAAAAGTCTTACTTTCTTTCTTTTAAAATTTTAGCAACACCCCCATTTTATAAAGACTAGTCAAGATGAATACAACAGAGATATAAGGACAGTAGAGAAAAAGCTGTATATTAAAGACATCAAATCCACAATAATACACACTAACGTCCTCACCAAGTCTCTATGTCAAATATACAATAGTAGATGGAGAGTACAAATACAACGAATATACAATATCAAATACAGATATCCATCTAACCCACCTAAGCAAAATGGTACTGTGAGCTGATGCGGTATCTGTAGCAAAAGATGGTAGCTGGATAGCTGAATGGGGGAATAGCCTGCCTCGACTACTCTTGGGAAAAACCTGAAACACCTGTGGCATAACGGGGGTGAGTTGCCAACTCGTGAATAGTATAAAACATATGCAGGTAATCGCAGGAATGCACGTACAGCATGAATCTAAGATATGCGATTACAATAATAATATGTCATGCAATGCTGAAATAAAGAGAGTACGCTAGCAGGTACAATCAATATATGAAGTAATGATGGCATGATAATAGTGTGCAATGACTATGCAATAGAGATATGAGAAAGCAATATGCAACATCATAAGGGTACACTACAAGTACTACCAATATATGAATCTGTGCATAAAGTAGGTAAAAGTGAGGTATGAGGTGGAATATGTCATTTCCCACGGAAACCTGACGTCGTGGCAGGATCACAATCCAACAAGATACTCCAATCCCAAATACTCAAACCAGCCCCCACATAGGGCACTCACATCAAATAAGTCTCACATCTCCTCAATGTACAATATCGAGTAATCACCTATATCCCGAATGTACAAATCACCAATCACATAGGTATATCCAATGTCCAAGTCCCATTGAATCACCTAGTATCCCAAGTCCAATCTCAAGTAAGAACCTAACATCCTAAAGGTATATATATATGTACAGAATAAATATGATGGGGGCAATACACATATATTAGCGTCCCATTCCACTAATATTGGTGTAAGGGTATATATAACAACGGCTAAATCCCCTGTTATATATACAAAAGGGGTTAAAGAATATCATGAAACCGTGTGCCAAGCATCGACACAGAAATCCTCGTATATCGGGCTCCGTCAGTCCGGATCAGCCCACGGGGTCCGTCTGCGGTATCGGCCCTCGGCCCCGCCAGTACAGATCCTCCCGCATCCATCTCTCGACTCTGGCCAGTAGCCTCCGGACAACTGCCAGGTCCAAACGATCACCGGTAGGTACTCGCCCGCCTCCAGGCTCAATCGGCAAACCCATCGATCTTCTTGCCGAGGGGAACCATACCGGGCCCCACCATGTACTCTCATACGGCAACCACACCTCGTATGGAGTATATAATCAGCACCGATAAAACTCATGGGGGACACTCAAATATCATATCAAGGAAACCGGGTTGTTCATGTATGCATAATTTCATGAACTCCCGCGGTTCCCAAATCCCGAAAACATCATATAAAATCCAGATAAACAATGCATAAATCCAGGAATAAATGTATGCGATATATCTGAATGCGAGCAGGTAAACACAAGTATATAGCTGAACCAGATGTATGCGAAATCATGATAAGGTACAGCTAAGTAACATCAGTAAATGTGAATATGCAACAACAACTGAATATGTATCTAACATACAGGTGTAGCAAAGTATAGGTATCTACCTATAGGAACTGATGTCGTATACCCCCTGGGTATAAGTAACATATGTAGGAAATCCCTCCCGGTGTAGGTAAAATATGTAGGAGGTATACCTGTAGCTGTATCGCAAAGTGAAAATATACCTATCACTAAAGGTATGATACACTATAGGTATACCGATAAGCTAGGTGTCAAGTGTGACAAGCAATGGTAGCTATAAGAGGTAGTGTGTGACATGGCAATTATTGACGGTGTGTGTGTAGCATACAATCCGTGCTCGTGCAGCATGAACCGTCAATAATGTGTGCAGTGTCCTACGGCTGCTAGTCACAGTATAGAACTATATCTAGGAAATGCAATAAGGCGCAATTCTACAATGACGTAGAATGTGCGACAGGTAATTGAATCCTAGCCCAGACGCATAACGCCATGCGGGCGATTCCCCTGTAGATGTTATATCTACTCACCTATACTCCACGCTAGGTGAATCCTACCATCTGCTCCCCCTGTAGTAGTGTCCGTAGCTCCTGCCTGCAAACCTGTAAATACGACATGAATATCACATATAAGCCAAAATATTCCGCGAAACGCGATATCGAATCGAAACGAGAAACTCGCGTCGCGAACTAAACGCGCGTGTGCACGATACGCTGAATCGTGTGTGTACGCATCTAAAACCATCGCGACACGCCGCGATACGCTGGATCACAGAACCCACTCACGTATCGCGCGTATCGCGCAAACACATCGGACATGCAAAACGACATATAGTCCCAGATTTCTATACAGAGCTAAACTTACAAAAATATACATATATCAACACCCTACACACTAGAAGACACCCATAGGGCCAAACACCCACCCAAACCCTACCTGTCTGGCCGCAATTTGCGGCCAGAAAGAGGAAATTGGCGGCCAAGAGGTGGAATTTGGGGGTCGGGTTCTAGCTAGGGTATCAGCACATCTCCAATATACTGCAGTCTTCCCAATTTCACTCAGTACACATCGGGTTCAAAGCAGTTCCAGAAAAACTCAGTTTTGCTTAAAAACGACAAATTTGCATCAATTAGGGAAACTGGTGGTATTTTAGTGCAAGAGGGGTTAAGCTAAGTTAATAAGGTCTCAATAACTCATTAACAACCTACTGGAACCAAATCACACCACACTAGCACAAGGTTCCCACTAAACACCCCATATCACACTAAAACGCACTAAAAACCAATAACCGATGCAAAACCATACTAACTAAGCAAGCTAGGGAGTAAGTTCAGGAATAATACCTCAAATTTAACCCTAGGGTGCTGCAGGAAGCAGAAGAAATGAAGGGGAGGAGCTGCAGTTGCTGTTGTTGCTGCCTGCTGCTACTGCTGAAGCTTGCTGTTGCTGTTGCTGCTATGTGCTGCTGCTGATGGTGATGATGTCTTTGTTGTTGTTGCTGTTGAGATGATGATGAGGATGATGATGTTGCTTGCTTCAGCTGCTGCTGAAACTGCCTGCTGCTGCTGCCTCTGCTGAGTTTGTGTGAGTGTGTGTGTGTGTGTGTTTGTGTTTGAGAGAGTGAGGGAAATGAGGGTGAGATGTGAGAATGAGAGGAAATTCAAACACCCCCCTCTTCTCACTCTCTCTCTCTTCATTTAAGAAGCATGGCACAAGCCATGTTGTCCCATGCCTTCTCTCTCCCAAAGTCAACAATTCAACCAAATGAAAAATCATTTTTAATTCTTAATAACAACCATAACTATTTAACCCAAAACACCTAAACAAGCTTAACACTAGATTAAGCAATGGTTAAACCACAATTTACATCCTAGATAACATGCACAAGTGTGTGTGTGCCTAATAAAATTCTAATAAAATACACAATAAATAGGATAAAATATTTAAAACTTAATTTGGTAAACTTTTTATTAAAAACCATACATTAAAATATAATTAGCTACAAAACACATTCTAAGGTGTTACATTTGCACAGTTGCGCAAACGCTGCTGCGCAAGCGCACCGATGCGCGACACGTGTCCGCGCAGTTGCGCAAGAGCTATTGCGCAAGTGCTCCACTGCGCGACACGTGTCCGCGCAGTTGCGCAAGCGCTATTGCGCAAGCGTTTCACTGCGCGACACGTGTCACTCACTGGGAGAGTTGCGCAAAACAGAATAAATCTTGTTAAAACAAGAAAATTTTCTTGTATAAGGCAGGAGCCTTTGGATCAAAGATCCAACGGTGGGGAAAATTCCCCAAATCACTCAGGAGAAGATTTATTGAACAAATTTAACTAATTTCTAAGCACTATAAAAAGGACCCCAGACCTCATTTTAAAAGACATGAAGATCTAAAAAAAAGAGAGAAGAGAACTCTGCAGACCCTCTAAAAGAAGGTAAAAACCTTTGAGATAAGAGAAAATGATCTTAAAGAATAGATCATTGATCTAGAAAACAAGATCAGTGATCTTCAATAAATAAATAAATAAATAAATAAACAGAAATAATAAAAATAGTGCCTTGCACTTGCTATGAACCTCTGGTTCTCTGAGACAGAAAGAAAGAAAAGATTTCTTTCTTCTCTTTGATCTAAATTTAGATCAAGAAATTAAAAAGTGCTCTGCACTTCTTTTCTTGAATTTAAAAAGATTCTTGGTGCTTGCACAAAAGCAATGCACTATTTGAAGGGCTAGGCCCAAATCAAAAAGACCTAGCAGGCCAAAATAAATTGCAAAGCGATAAAAGGGCTGGGCCCAAATAAAATTGATGCTCTGCATCATTTATAAAGAACAGAGCCCAAAATAAAATTGATGCTCTGCATCCTTTTTGGGCAAAGCCCAAATAAAAGCAAAAGAAATGCAAAAGCAATGGACTTAGCCTAATCGTGGCCGTAAGACCTTAAATCAAATTGACTGAGCAAAATGGCTCTCTTAAATCAATCTGCATCCGGTTCGAGGGTACATCTCCGAATTCCTTTGACATCCATCGTTGTAATTCCTCAACGACGTCAAAGAGGTGACGAGTCCCAACGACCACACACCCATACGGACCGAAATGTCCTTAAACTAATATCGGACCGAAACGTCCTTAAACTAATACCGGACCGAAACGTCCTTAAACTAATACCGGACCGAAACGTCCTTAAACTAATATCGGACCGAGACGTCCCTAAACTAATATCGGACCGAGACGTCCCTAAACTAATAATGGACCACCACATCCCTAAACTGGCGATGGACCACTACGTCCCTAAACTGGAACAATAGAGCCTCCAAATGCTCTCTTGCTGGATCTAAACGGTCCCGTTTAAGTTGATCTTAGCCTCAAATACGGCTAATGTATCCTTAGACATTTTAAATGAATGATAAAACCCCAAATCAACCTTGGTTCAAGGGTACATCTCTGAACTCCTCTGACATCTGTCGTTGTAATCCTTCAACGACGTTAGAGAGGTGACGAGTCCCGACGGCCATATATTAAATGAGTCACGTTTAAGTTGATCTTAGCCGCAACGCGATTAATGTTCCTTAAACTAAGACACCAAACCCAAATCTAAGTAAACACGGATTTGGACTAATCCACGTCCTACGGGCGACGGCATTACCCAGTCTCCGTATACAATCCACAGGCAACCACAAACAAAACAAACACCCACGACACGAAGTGAAATTCTGGAGAAGGAGAAAGTTGTTACCGCGATGCGGTAGCGTAATTAACTGCAGGGGCTTGCGCCTGCAGAGAAGAGCGTCCCCACAATCAAAAACCCCTCACCCTGAGGGGGAATCTGACGAAGTTTGCTACATCGGCCGCATCCGTCTAAACCTCCGATACACGGTGCCATAAATCAACTTGGCATCTTCGGAGAAGTAAACGGATAAAACCAAATAGCATCTGCCCCGAACCTCAGGCACGGACGCGAAGTCCAGGCCGCCATTCGGAGGGGAACAGATTCTGGCACGCCCGGTGGGACCTCTTCCTCTTTCCACTCCACACTTCGTGTGTCGTGTTCGCGAACAAATCGCGGTTTACTGTGATTGCCTGTGGATTCAAGGTACTAAGATTTGGTGTCTTGCTTCGTGCAGAAAACAGAAGATCAATGGCTTCGAACTGCATCGCCTGCAGCAACAACTCTCGCTCCGTCATTGCTGGAGGAGTGACTTATGGGCCCCAAGCGGCCTCCCTTTTCAAAATGCCGGTGGAGCAGGTGGCTCAAGCCACGACTGGACTATTTTTTAGGACTATGCTCCCACCAATGAGCTTCAACGCCCCAATGAAATTTCAAGAAGCTCCAAAGAAGTCGGTTTTCGATCGACTTACCACCGCCGCGACCCCTCTCAATAGGTCGCCCAACTCCACTGCTTCAGGTTTTAATGGATTAGGCCAGAGCTCTATCGGGCCCATGAAGAAGCCTGCCATACCAGAAGGCGTTATCCCGAAGCGGATAGCTATCCCAGCTCCCGTTCTTGGCGAAGTCACCAAGGTTGCTTCCCATGTTCGGAAGCCCGCTTCTAACAGGTTGGCCGTCCCCGTTCAACGGACGTCGATCTTTAAAAGGCTGGTACCAGCATATTCTGACCAACACAGGGGGCATGAGGAGGTTACCCCTATAGCTGAAACAACTCCATCAGCACGACACGCTCGACGTCGCCACTGGCGTCGAGTAAGGAAGGCTGGGGGCAACTCCCCCTCTGGACTTACTCATCCAACTCTAATGGTTGGGATCGATACTGCTGTGCCAACCAAGAACAGCTTTGAACTGCTCAACAAGGTGCGCAGAAACTCTCCTACTGCGATGTTGAAACGAACTCCTTCACCTGTGGAGAATACTCCAGAGAAGAAGTTAGAGCAGCCCCCTCAACGGCTGTCCTTTAAAATTTACAAAGTCTGGCGACGGGTCCAAGAGTCGGTGATCGATCAAGACTGCCTCCGACGACAGAAAAAGATGAAGGTTCGGCAGGGGAAGGATTACTCTGTCAAACCACAAAAAGCAAAAGCTACTTGGGTGCCCACTACAACGGCTCCCTTAACTCCAATCACTCAAAAAAGGAGGCCACAAAAAGCCCCTGTGAACATGGCGAAGCATAAAAGCGCTGAACACAAACGCCCCAAATCTGGGGGCATGGTGGTGCACACTGTTTATATGGCTTCTGGAAAGGAGGAAAGCCGCACTTCTATGGGCCACCGACCGCTCACCCGATCCGTGACGAAAGCCCAGGAACAACAGCAAAAGCTTCAGGAAATGATGACTACAATGGCTGCACTCACTGAGCCAAAAGAAAGCTCTGAAACGTCTTCGGATGAGCGTCAAGAACAAGAAACCGACACTGACTTTTTACGCAGAGTCCTCGAAAAGAGGGACAAAGAAGCTGCAGAGCAGGCGGCTAACATAAAACAGATGGCGCTCCTCTTCAAAGATATGGTAGGGATGATGTTACAGCCGGACCCTCCTGCTGAAGATCCTCCGATCGTCCTTGAAAACGACAGGGGAGAAACGTCAAATCCTCCGCCGGCTCTATCAACAGCCAAGGAGGAGGCAATCTCCAAAGTCGACCTAGACGAATATATAGCTCAGCAGATCCGGGTTCATCAGGCGAATGAAGCGGCTGGGCAAATTGTTAGAACCGGACGACCGTATCCGAGCTGGAATGACCAAATCAGTTACCCGCCAGGATATACGATCCCTAAATTCCACGTATATAAAGGGACAGGGAATCCGCATCAGCATGTCGCTCAATTCAGGGCCTTATGCGGCAATACTGGAGGCGATGATAAATTGTTGCTATGTCAATTCGTCGGCAGCTTAGCAGAAACAGCCTTTGAATGGTATTCGGAGCTACCTAACGACTCTGTCAAAACATTTGCAGAGATGGAACTGCTGTTTACACAAAGATTCGCGAGTGCTAGTGAACGCACCCCAATAACAGCACTAATAAATGCCAGGATAAGGCCAAGCGAAACGTGGGTTCAATACGCAATACGATGGCGGAACCTATGGTCGAAATGCGAACAACGCATAGAAGAGGCACCTGCGGTAGGCATGTTTGTGGGCACTCTCGATCCGCAGGCGACCATCTCGCAATTCATGATGTTCTTTAGGCTGACCACCTTCCAGGCCTTGATCGAAAAATTAGCCCAAATAGACCAGATGGGCCATAGACCATCTCCTCCAAGACCCGATCCCCGAAATGAGAAAGGAAAAGCGATCATCGTCGCCAACGCTCAGCAACAGTCGAGCAACTCAAAGCCGGTCGCTCGCCAAAACAACGTGCGTCCACGTCCATCCCTCGAAGAGAGGCTAGGACGTCAATACTCGTTTCCTCAGAATAAAACGAGAAGACTGTTCGAGCTGGCAGTGCGCAACAGACTCATTAATCTGCTGAATCCAAAACGTCCGTTGCAGCCAAGCGACCTTAATAATCCCAATTATTGCCCTTACCACCAAACAGTAAGTCACCCGATTGAGGATTGTTTCGTCTTTAAGGGATGGATCGAGGATCAATACCTGCAAGGCAAGTTCACGCTGTCTGAAAGCTGGAAGGTAAACCCCCCACAGCCGCACTCTCCAAAGAAGACGGACACGCCGGGAGCAACTTGTTCTTTCGTCGAGGATGAAAACGATGGAGAAAACTTATCGGATGAATCCGAAGACTACGTAGCGACTTGTCATGTGATTTCTTATTCACTGACGGATGATGAGGAGGATCCTTGCGCTGAGAAATCAACGGCGGACCCTGAAACAGAAATTCCGCGGCCGTCAGACAAGTTGATCGATGCCTTCCTAAATGAAATTCGTCTGAAAGCAAAAGCCAATCAAGAGCATGAAATGGCCATACTGGAAAGAACCAAGGTATTCCCGTCAAATCAAAAGCCATACACTGCGGGTAAAAACAAATTCAAGACGAGGAAACGGTTCGCCAAAGCTCTATCAGTAGGAATGAAGCTGCCGCCCTCCGAAGAAAATCCTTTCTCTGAGATAGAGATGCACCCTAACTTCTGTTTATATCATCAGAAGATCATACATCCTACCGAAGACTGCGAATCCTTTAACTGTTGGTGGCAAGTGTATGTCGCTCAAAAGCGACACTTCGACAGGACAAAGTGTGAAGCTTGTGGACATCGGAAAAATGCGATAGATGAGCGCAAAAGCGCCACCGCCGACTGTCATATAGCCGACTTCAAGGGATCATAAATTATCACCTTTGGAAGCGACTCTGACGAAGAAGCTACCCCCAACTCTTCCCTCGGGGAATCTATTTCAAAAATAAAGGAATTGAGAAGCCGCGAGAACGTTCAGCCGTGCAATCGCATGCTACTCGAAAAAAATCTCGGCCCCGTAAACAAAGGATCGAACAAAAAGGATAAAAGAAAAGGAAAAAAGGCCCTCGTCGCCAGCACTCACCAGCAATCAGGTGACCCTAGACCGGTTGCTTGCCAAAGCAACAAGCGGCAATCCCTCCAAGAAAAGTTGAAACGTCCTTACTCGTTTCCGCAAGATAAAACAAGGGGACTGTTCGAGCTGGCAGTGCGCAATAGACTCATTAATCTGCCGAATCCAAAACGTCCGTTGCAGCCAAGCGACGTTAATAATCCTAATTATTGCCCTTACCACCAAACAGTAGGTCACCTGATCGAGGACTGCTACGTCTTCAAAAACTGGGTTGAAGACCAATACCAACAGGGCAAGTTCGCGTTGTCCGAAATTTGGAAGGTGAACCCGCCACAACCGCATGCTCCGAAAAATATGGACTCGCCGGGGGCATCATGCTCATTCATAGGGAAAGCCCCATAGACCGAAAAGTCAGTAAACTAGAGATGCGTCTCAAATACGGCGACGGAGGACCGAAACGTCCCTAAACTAACGGTGGACCGCAATGTCCTAAAACTTGCAAATGACCGAAATGTCTTTAAACTACTATCAACCCGCAGCATCCTCAGGCTGGCGTGGTTAAAAAAAAACGGTATGTCCATAAGCAAAAGGGGCACGGATGAAAACCCGAAAGGGCTCCGTGAGTAAAAACAGCAGGGCTGCCGGCAAGTGTTCGTGAAAACCCGAAAGGGCGCGACCTTGTAAAGCAAAAAAAAAAGAAGAAAAAAGAGTAAAAAGAATATAAAAAAAACGGTATGTCCATAAGCGAAATGGGCACGGATGAAAACCCGAAAGGGCTCCGTGAGTAAAAACAGCAGGGCTACCGGCGAGTGTTTGTGAAAACCCGAAAGGGTGCAACCTCGTTAAAAGACACTTACAGGATCCTCTCGACCTTGTAAGGAGAAACCACCTGCGTGAGATCCTTACGACTCACAAGGGAGCAACACACTTAGGGATCCTTACGGTTCCTAAGGAGAATTTACACTTGCGAGATCATCACGACTCGTAAGGAGAACTCTCTTATGGGACCCTCACGGCTCATAAGATTTGAAAGTCTTAAGTTACAGAGACCTGAATCTATTCTTAAGGAACCCCCACAACCTCCGATCTTGCCCTACAAGCGGCTCATAATGACCCTTGTATACAATCCACGGGCACGAATAAATATTTCCCTAACAAAGTCCCATCCGTGACTAGGGATATGCTTGTACAGCAAACAACACTTGTAAGTCCTCTCGACTTATAAGGAGAAAACCCGTTTGTAAGATCCTTACGACTTACAAGAGAACATACACTTTGGAATCCTCATGATTCCTCGGGAGAAAACGCACCTGCGAGATCCTCACGACTCGTAGGGAGAAACACCTTTATGAGACCCTTACGGCTCATGAAGTCAAAAGCCTTAGTCGACGGGATCCTAATCCTGTTTACTAAGCCACCTTTGTTCGACATCGACAGAGGCAAATGATGATTCTCTCCTGGCAATATTCCAGTTGTAGCGATGCTGATGCCTAAATCGGTATCAAATTCCAAGTCCTTTCACGGCAGATGATGATTCGCTCCTAGCAATATCCCAGTTGTAGCGATACTGATGCCTAAATCGGTATCAAATTCCAAGTCCTTTCATGGCAGATGATGATTCGCTCCTCGCAATATTCCGGTTGTAGCGATGCTGATGCTGAGATTGGCACCAGATTCCAAGTTCTACGCTCGCGATAAAAATCAGCGAGCTGAAAATGCATATTAAATAGCCGAAATGATTGGGCAACTCGCAATAAAAAAAAACAGCGAGTAAAAATAAAATAAACAGCCGAAATGATTGGGCAACTCGCAATAAAAAGCAGCGAGCAAAAACAAAATAAACAGCCGAAACGATTAGGCACCGCGAAAAATAGCCGAAATGATTGGGCAATCGCAACCTTCGCGATATAAAAGCTGAAATGATAGAGCATCGCGGAAAGAATAAAAAAAAATGAAAGAATGAAACTTTTGCCCTACAGGTGAAATCACATCAATCCCTGTATATAATCCAGGGGCACAGATAAAAAAGGAACAATACTTTCCCAACAGGCTCCACCAGAAAGCGAAGCCAAATCTCGACGGTTCATAGATAACCTAGAGACCATCTCGACATTTGTCGCAATATTACAGACACGATGTCTACAAATGAAGCAAAAGAAGATCCCGAGCTTCAGGGTCTCGACGTCAACATCGACAACTTAGAGATCACCAACGGCGTTTCTCCTCACTCCAGCTGGAGGCAGATGCAACGTCAACAAAAGACCTCACGGTCGAAACAAAGCGGAGTAACGTGTAAGGTTAGCCTAGCACCCTATGAAGAGATTTCAAGCATCACATGACCTAAAGTTTTCATTTTTGTGGTGCTAAACTAACAAGCAAAGGAATCGATCCTAGAAAGATTAGGTTTATTAAACTTTAAACTAGAAAAATTAGGCTTTGAATGCTACAACCTTTGTAGCTCCCGTTTTTACTTTGCTCCTTTGACTTTGGGATGTTGGAAGAAGGTCCACTCGTCGTCCTCTTGCATCCACGACGATCCACCCGAAGCTTCCCGTCCAAGCTAGCAAGTTTGGTAAAACAAGGAGAACACTCTAATCAAGTGAGCTAGACTTGATTAGAATGAAGTTGTGGCTATGGATCTCACTTCAAAATCCTATTTTTATGAGTATTTTGCACTCTTATAAGAACTAGAGAGCAAAAGCATGGAGGTTGATGAAGATGGTGGCTTTTGTGAAGAAGAGAATGAATTATCTTGTGAAAGAGAAAAGAAAAATAGCTATATATATTTTCCTCTCTCTTAACCAACCATGGTTAGATATATGGATATCATTTTATTTTAAATTAAAAGCATGATAAGAAAATAAACTATGGGTTAAATGTTAGGTGAGAATGGTTGAGTTAGAAGAGTGTAGAAATTCTAAAGTGATTTAACTCATTTTTCATTTTCTTTTGCTTTAATTTAAATCCAATAATTATCCAAATACAACTATAGTGTAATTCTTATACATCCACCATTCCCATTGTATAAAAAACCATGATAATATATGATGTATGTATGCATGTGTGCTTGCACATCCATATGTGCATGAACAAGAATGAATGCACACATGCATGCATACATCCAACATAAACAAGATAGGATTTGTAGTGAGAAACTAATGATGAATCAACACTTGATTCACTAATCCGGTCATATCACATATGACCCGACCATTAGCAAGCAGCCCAATTAATATACGGTATCCCATACACGTATTTTAATCGGGTCCAAGCGCATATCGCATACGCGCACCACAACGTTTCGCCTGGACTAGGTAACTCCTATGTGGGACTCTAAGACTCGTCAATACGCCGGCAGTGGGTGATGATCACATCAAGCACCCCCAAGCCGCAAGCGGTCAGCCAAACATAACGGCCACCCGGGTATTGAGCGATAAGAAGAAAACAAGCGAACCTGTTACAACTCCCGTCGAGCCAACCGGCAACACTACCGTACAGTCCGGTCTCTTCGTCAGATATGCTGCATATCGAGCCTAGGGATGGTCACGTCGACCCCAATAACTTAATAAGTCGTGTCGGTGAATGGTCCATAACAGATCGAGAAACTACTGATAACACTTATCAGCAAATCTCAGCAGCCCTGGCCAGGGACTTGCTGCTATAACCAGTCGGGCACAGTACAGCATCAACGCCCAATATCGGGAGAGACGAAACCCCTCCTATCGCTCATTGCCTTCGTGTGTCTCGGGACTGTACCCAACGGCCACCTGCTTGCACGACTCTTTAGAGCCGTGGTAGGGTGGTAATCAAAGTACAGTGGGAGAACACACAAGGCTCTATGACGATCTCGGGTCTACAGACTAACCTGTACCAGTGTCACCTGAGAACTGCTATCCGACGATAGATATAATTCCATATAGGAGTTCTCGGCGAGTCCGTCCAGTGTACCCAGTCACCACTGAGCACCCGTATATGATCTTGATGTCAAACATCGATGAATGTGGGAACATTCATCGCCCATCACATGGGTCTAGTATCACACACGCTAGTCTACTCTGGTATATCGATGCCCCGTCTCGATACACCTCCGACTAGGGACATTTCAGGATATGCTTATAGACTACAGATGTCCCACTAGTATGATCTCCATCATAATCAGAGTAGTCAAGCCGATATCCTCAGGGCTTTATCAGCATGTATGAATGAATAAAAGCATGATCTAATCAACATGTCAGATAAAGAAGAACCAGATAGCATACTATCATGTCGAGCAAGAATGCAAACTGAATATATATATACATGTATAGATACATCCACTATCACATAATGGCCTCTAGGGCATACATATATCCAACAATCTCCCACTTGCACTAAGGCCAGTTATTGGCGTATCTCATTCCCAACATCTCAAAAAGTCGCTCATGCTGTGGCTGAGGGAGGGCCTTGGTGAGTGGATCCGCGGCGTTGTTCTTTGTATCTACTCTCTTAATCTCGATCTCGCGGCGATCTACAATCTCCCGGATCAAATGAAATCGCCTCAGGATGTGTCTGGACCGCTGATGGGATCTGGGCTCCTTGGCTAACGCCATAGCCCCATTATTATCACAATACAAGGGTATTGGATCAATAATGGTTGGAACTACTCCTAGCTCCGAGACGAACTTTTTCATCCAGACGGCTTCCTTGGCGGCATCATTTGCAGCAATGTACTCAGCCTCCATCGTAGAGTCTGCAACGGTATCCTGTTTGGAACTCTTCCAACTTACCGCCCCTCCATTGAGGGTAAATACAAACCCTGAGATAGATTTGTTGTCATCCTTATCGCTCTGGAAGCTCGAATCGGTAAAGGCCTCCATTTGGAGATCCTTATTACCATACACCAAGAACAATTCTTTAGTCCTTCGTAAGTACTTAAGAATGTTCTTCACAGCTGTCCAGTGGTTCTCCCCTGGGTTGGATTGATACCTGCTTACAACACTAAGTGCATAAGCTACATCTGGGCGTGTACATAACATCGCATACATTATAGATCCTACTGCCGAAGCATAAGGTATAATGCTCATGCGAGCTCTCTCTTTATCGGTCTTTGGACAAGAATCCTTGGAGAGAGTGACTCCATGGCAAGTGGGTAAGGCACCCCGCTTGGAGTCTTCCATACTAAACCTTTTTAGGATGGTGTTGATGTACCTGGTTTGGGACAATCCCAATAACTTTTTGGATCTATCCCTATAGATCCTTATGCCCAGGATGTATGTGGCATCACCCAGGTCCTTCATGGAGAACCTTAGTGATAAGAATGATTTGACCGACTGTAGCATAGGGATATCATTTCCTATCAGAAGAATGTCATCCACGTACAATACGAGGAATATGACAGCTCTTCCTACAGCCTTCCTATAAACACAAGGTTCATCTGGATTTTTGATGAAATCAAACTCTTTGATAACATCATCGAAACAGATGTTCCAACTCCGAGATGCCTGCTTTAACCCATATATGGATTTAAGCAATCTACATGCTTTCCCGCTGCTCCCACTGTCAACGAAGCCCTCCGGCTGATCCATATAAACACATTCTTCTAAATCTCCATTTAGAAATGCTGTTTTAACGTCCATCTGCCAGATTTCATAGTCGTAGTGAGCAGCAATAGCAAGTAGGATCCGAATAGATTTAAGCATGGCTACGGGCGAAAAAGTTTCGTCATAGTCCAAACCTGGTCTTTGACGAAAACCTTTCGCCACAAGTCTTGCCTTATAGGTCTCTACCTGCCCATCCACACCAATCTTTCTTTTAAAGATCCATTTGCACCCTACAGGTTTTACCCCAGGGGGTACAACGTCCAAAGTCCATACTTTGTTGGTGTACATAGACTCCATTTCGGATCTCATGGCATCCAGCCACTTCACAGAGTCACCACTCGTGATAGCTTGCTGAAAACTGGTAGCGTCATCATCATCCATGATGCAATCTTCTCTGTCACCATCAATGAGGAAACCGTAGTACCTCTCCGGTGGGCGAGAAGTCCTACCAGACCTACGGAGTGGCCGAGGTTCTTCAGTTTCTGTTGCAACAGCCGGTTCAACCAAATCGTCATTTGTAGTTTGTGTCTCCAGAACCTCTTCTAGATCTACCACCTTGCCATCATCTCTATCTGTGAAAATCTCTTTTTCCAAGAATGTGGCATACTGAGAAACAAACACTTTTTGTTCCTCTTTGTGGTAGAACAGATATCCATAAGAATTCTTTGGATATCCCACAAAGTTACACATGACTGACCGTGTCTCGAGTTTGTCCGGATTCTGTTTTTTAACATAGGCCAGGCAACCCCAAATCTTAATTCTTTTAAGAGATGGTCTCTTCCCATTCCATATCTCATATGGCGTGGTAGACACGGCTTTGGTTGGAACCCTGTTTAGCAGAAACGCCGCAGTCTCCAATGCATGCCCCCAAAACGAGACTGGTAACTCAGCGTCACTCATCATGGACCGGACCATATCTAATAGGGTCATATTCTGTCGTTCTGACACACCGTTGTGCTGTGGTGTGTAAGGAGGAGTGAGCTGAGAGAGAATCCCATTCTCTTTTAGGAAGTTTGCAAATTCTGTACTGAGATACTCACCACCTCGATCTGATCGAAGCATCTTAATACTCAAGCCGGTTTGTTTTTCTACTTCTTGTTTATATTCAATGAATTTCTCGAAAGCTTCGGACTTGTGCTTTAATAAAAATACATGACCGAATCTTGAGAAATCGTCGGTGAATGTAATGAAGTATGAAAAACCGCCTCTAGCCTGTGTAGACATCGGCCCACATACATCACTATGTATGAGGCCAAGGAGCTGAGTAGCTCTTTCTCCGTGTCCGGTAAACGGAGTTTTGGTCATTTTACCCTTGATACAAGACTGGCAAGTCGCATAAGATTTATATTCAAAAGGGTTTAGATATCCATCTTTATGTAACTTGTTTAGTCTTGTTTCGTTAATATGACCAAGTCTACAGTGCCAAAGAAAAGCTTCATTTAATTCTGAAAGTTTTCTTTTATTAGTGTGTTGTATACTGAAAACTGTGTGTTGATTTAGGACATATATTCCGTTATTAAGTGTACCATACCCAACCAACATTTGATTCAGGTAAATGTTCATAACATTGTTTTGCAATACAAAATTATACCCTTCATTGTCCAACAAAGAAACGGATATTATATTACATAGCATATCAGGTACAAAATAACATGGATTCAAAATCAAAATACATCCAGACGGCAACCCCAAGTGATACTCTCCCACTGCGACTGTATGTACATTGGAACCATTTCCAACGCGGAGAGTATGGTCACCTGTCTTCAAAACTTTGCTATTTCTCAGCCCCTGCATAGAATTGCAAATGTGAGAACCTGAACCGGTATCCAATACCCAGGAAGCAGAGTTTATAGAAAAACAGTTTTCAGTCACAAACACACCTGAAGCGGAAGCATCACCATGCTTCTTCTTGAGACTTAAGTACTCTGTGCAATTGCGCTTCCAATGTCCTGTCTTGTGGCAATGAAAACACTCGCCTTTCCCTGGGTCTCCAGCCGTGGACTTTCCCTTTCCCTTCGCCTTTTTGACTCCGCCCTTAGGATTAGTGGGTTTCTTCTTTTTCTTTCCCTTGGCCTTAGCTTTTGGGCGAGAAGAAGAAGACTGTCCAATGGTCATAACGGGAGTCTTTGCTGACTTCATAGTGCTCTCTGCACTCCTTAACATATTAAGGAGTTCAGGGAGTTCCTTCTCCATGCTATGCATGTTAAAGTTCACTATGAACTGAGCAAAGGTGGAGGGGAGGGACTGCAGAATAATATCTATATATTGCTCATTGTCCATTGTCCATCCAAGGTCCTCAAGCTCTTCTATAAGAGCTATCATCTTCAAAACATGGTCCGCTACTGGTGTGCCAGGGGCCATCCGCATGTGAAACAGTTTCTTTGATGCTTCGTATCGTAATACGCGGGACTGCTCCCCATACAACTCCTTTGTATGGAGCATTATCCCGTGAATGTCCATGTCCTCGTGCTGCTTTTGATGTGTGTTGTCCATCGATGCAAGCACGAGGCATTTTGCCGTGGCACAGTCAGCGTCCCATGTCTTGCGGACTTCAATGTCCGCAACTGAGGATTTTGGGCCTGGGACGGACGGGGCTGAAGCCGTAAGGACATATGATACTTTATCATAAGTCAAGGCGATCTTTAGATTCCTCAGCCAGTCTTTATAGTTGGTCCCATTCAGTTTGTTCTTATCTAGTAGAAGCTTAAGTCCAGTCATTGGTATCTGCCATTAAGAGAGAGAGAAAAGAATACACTCAGCGAAAGCTCTTGAACAGATTAGATTGGTTTATTATCTTGTCTAATCGATGTTTCCCACTGCTTTTTATCAATTTTTCTTTCAAACCTTAAAAAGAAAAACTAGCCAGGATTAATTACAGTGTACAACTTCGCTAACCGTTCAGCCAGGCCAGTGTCGGTACTTTGAGGGAGGTTCCCCGTGCTTTCGCACGGACCTAATTAGAGTAAACCTCGTTTTCCCAGAGGCGGAGCCCCGTTAACACCTTTCTAGACACCTAATGAGTTAGCTAATTGTAAACTGTAAAACTCTCCTAGGAGCAACTATTGCCCACAGTGGGATCGGGATCCATCCATCACATGGAAGGTATGCAATCTCATTGCAAATTTCAACACTTGAAATTCCCGATGTAATTTTTTACCCCTAGTACTTATGACCTTAACTATGGTCAACAAATCATAAGTACCAGTCAAGTTCTACCCGTCATTTCTTGATCAATTAGACCCACCCATATGACCCTTAACTATGGTCAACAAAGTCGCATGAATGTCCTAATTAATCTGCATCATATGCAGTATAGGAAGACATCACTTAGCTACCGTACACTACGCCTTAACTAAAGTCAACAAACGTAGCACGAATACTAAGTACTCTACTTCCTAAAATGACGGAGGGTTGCGAATGATTTTTAAGAAAATCTTTAACGCTTTGAACTTGATATCGTTGTAGAATCAAACAGTTTTCAAAAGGAGTGGCTTAGGCTCCGCAGTTTTTGAAAAGTAGCTTTTTCATAAAAAGCCGAGTAGTTTTTAAATCCGATTCTACAACATCTTTTTAGGTTTATTTTCTTTACATTAATCATATTAATGTAATCCCATCATTTAAGTCCTTAAGCCAATCACAGAAAAGAAACGAAAATAACACGTACGCTTATGCCATCCGCATTCGCCGCAATGTTCCGTTATGCACCGTTAGGTTACTTAACTAACGGCATACCGGGACGGGACTAGCGCGGGTGTAAAACATAAGCAACGTATACTATATATCATATATATAATAAGTCATTCGTCTCAGATTTCACAGAACACAGGCAGCAGAAATATAGATATAACGTGGGATATACTAGGATGTCCGTATTTAGTATTTAGCCAGAATAGAAAATACGGATTCCACAGTCGCGATGAATAGCCAAGCCCACACCCTGGACCCCTACGAGAGCGGCAAGTGACCCTACCAATCCTGGAGTTTAGGAGACCCGGTCTCGACTTCTCGAGATGGCCTCCCACTGAACCCCAGAACCCGGTCACCTGTGCTCCCCTCCTTGGGTCCATCCTAATGCGGAAAAGTAAATAATATACAACACTGGTGACACAACCGCAACCTGGAAGTGCCCCAAATAAAAGAATATTACATTACATTTGAATTTACATGAATGAAAAATAAAGCTCTCATCTCACAAAACCCTCCGGCTATTCAATCGCGACAATCCTACACGTCATATCTCAGCAACACATAATATCACATATCATCAACGTAAGTAAGTATGCGTACCCCGATTGTCGTTGATGTATAGCAACGAAACCGGCGATATCGAACATACTACACTTACGGTCACAGAAAAGAAAGTGTAAAACTACAATATTTGGAATCCAGATTCTCTTTAGACATCATAAATGCGAAATATCACATATCTTGTATTTCATGCCTAAACCATATGAATTCCACATATTGTATCACATTCCAGACAAACAGACAGTATTAAAGTTTTCGAACGAACAATCAAGCACCCAAGATTCACTAAAGCTCAACACTTGAGCAGGGTTCAAAAAAATCTGCAGTGTGACACAGTAGCGGCGGTCCAGCAGTAGAAGGGTCAAGCCAACGCCTCACATGTGGCACGCCGTACTGCCCCAAACCCTAGGGTTCAAAGGGCAGTTCAAGACGGTCACATAATCGAGTTAAGGTTTGTTGTCTTCTAGAGGGACCACCGCAAAAAGACTTGCACGTATCTCCAAATTATTTAAACCCCGTAAATATTGAGTAAATGATATTCGTTCAAGAACTTTAATACTTTCTAGTTCACCCGAAAAAGAAAACGAAGTGAAAATTCCGATCGAAACCACGAGTCTAAAAATATCTCCAGAATTTTTCAACAGCAGATTCAGATTAAATATACTCAAAATATACTGTAGAAGGTAAAGAAAGTTACTGTGCAAAAATTTGTCAAAGAGCCCCTTATATCGCCGCGGATGCGCGGCCTAAGCTTGCTTATGCCGCGCTTCCGCGGCCAAAGTTACTGTTCACTGGCTCGAATTCTCCAGATTGTATTATATTTACCTGCTCTATTTTTTGAGAATTTTTAATTCTGAAAAAAGTCAGTTTTTAAAAATTTTCCAGAGAGCACCTTTAAAAGTCGTATTTTGTTTCGATCGGACTTTTTACTGCGCAAAAAGATCGCCTAATGTTCTAGGTCGGCTCTGATACCAATGTAAGGTTAGCCTAGCACCCTATGAAGAGATTTCAAGTATCACATGACCTAAAGTTTTCATTTTTGTGGTGCTAAACTAACAAGCAAAGGAATCGATCCTAGAAAGATTAGGTTTATTAAACTTTAAACTAGAAAAATTAGGGTTTGAATGCTACAACCTTTGTAGCTCCCGTTTTTGCTTTGCTCCTTTGACTTTGGGATGTTGGAAGAAGGTCCACTCGTCGTCCTCTTGCATCCACGACGATCCACCGGAGCTTCCCGTCCAAGCTAGCAAGTTTGGTAAAACAAGGAGAACACTCTAATCAAGTGAGCTAGACTTGATTAGAATGAAGTTGTGGCTATGGATCTCACTTCAAAATCCTATTTTTATGAGTATTTTGCACTCTTATAAGAACTAGAGAGCAAAAGCATGGAGGTTGATGAAGATGGTGGCTTTTGTGAAGAAGAGAATGAATTATCTTGTGAAAGAGAAAAGAAAAATAGCTATATATATTTTCCTCTCTCTTAACCAACCATGGTTAGATATATGGATATCATTTTATTTTAAATTAAAAGCATGATAAGAAAATAAACTATGGGTTAAATGTTAGGTGAGCATGGTTGAGTTAGAAGAGTGTAGAAATTCTAAAGTGATTTAACCCATTTTTCATTTTCTTTTGCTTTAATTTAAATCCAATAATTATCCAAATACAACCATGGTGTAATTCTTATACATCCGCCATTCCCATTGTATAAACAACCATGATAATATATGATGTATGTATGCATGTGTGCTTGCACATCCATATATGCATGAACAAGAATGAATGCACACATGCATGCATACATCCAACATAAACAAGATAGGATTTGTAGTGAGAAACTAATGATGAATCAACACTTGATTCACTAATCCGGTCATATCACATATGACCCGACCATTAGCAAGCTGCCCAATTAATATACGGTATCCCATACACGTATTTTAATCGGGTCCAAGCGCATATCGCATACACGCACCACAACGTTTCGCCTGGACTAGGTAACTCCTATGTGGGACTCTAAGACTTGTCAATACGCCGGCAGTGGGTGATGATCACATCAAGCACCCCCAAGCCGCAAGCGGTCAGCCAAACATAACGGCCACCCGGGTATTGAGCGATAAGAAGAAAACAAGCGAACCTGTTACAACTCCCGTCGAGCCAACCGGCAACACTACCGTACAGTCCGGTCTCTTCGTCAGATATGCTGCATATCGAGCCTAGGGATGGTCACGTCGACCCCAATAACTCAATAAGTCATGTCGGTGAATGGTTCATAACAGATCGAGAAACTACTGATAACACTTATCAGCAAATCTCAGCAGCCCTGGCCAGGGACTTGCTGCTATAACCAGTCGGGCACAGTACAGCATCAACTCCCAATATCGGGAGAGACGAAACCCCTCCTATCGCTCATTGCCTTCGTGTGTCTCGGGACTGTACCCAACGGCCACCTGCTTGCACGACTCTTTAGAGCCGTGGTAGGGTGGTAATCAAAGTACAGTGGGAGAACACACAAGGCTCTATGACGATCTCGGGTCTACAGACTAACCTGTACCAGTGTCACCTGAGAACTGCTATCCGACGATAGATATAATTCCATATAGGAGTTCTCGGCGAGTCCGTCCAGTGTACCCAGTCACCACTGAGCACCCGTATATGATCTTGATGTCAAACATCGATGAATGTGGGAACATTCATCGCCCATCACATGGGTCTAGTATCACACACGCTAGTCTACTCTGGTATATCGATGCCCCGTCTCGATACACCTCCGACTAGGGACATTTCAGGATATGCTTATAGACTACAGATGTCCCACTAGTATGATCTCCATCATAATCAGAGTAGTCAAGCCGATATCCTCAGGGCTTTATCAGCATGTATGAATGAATAAAAGCATGATCTAATCAACATGTCAGATAAAGAAGAACCAGATAGCATACTATCATGTCGAGCAAGAATGCAAACTGAATATATATATACATGTATAGATACATCCACTATCACATAATGGCCTCTAGGGCATACATATATCCAACATAACGGCAAAATCCCAACTCCACCTTAGCATTCGTCTCGTTACAATAGACGCAATGTCAACAACGGCGTTCCTTCGCAGCCCAGCGGGGTATACATGCAAAGTTAACAAAAGACCCCATGGTCGAAACAAAGCGGAGTGATGGCAAAATCCCAGCTCCACCTCAGCATTCGTCTCAATACACCAGACGCAGTGTAAGCAAACGAAGCGAAGGCCACATTCCTAGCTTCAACGTCTTTACGGTAACTCACATAAAACCGGAAAGAAAATCGGAGACCATCTCACATAAAGTGGTTACCTCCTTGACGTTCGTCTCGATACAGTAGACGAAATGTCAACCTCAGCGTTCTTCCTCCAGCAGGGATTCAGACATGACAAAGCAAATGAAGCGAAGGCCACATTCCTAGCTTCAACGTCTTTACGGTAACTCACATAAAACCGGAAAGACAATCGGAGATCATCTCGCATCAGCACAGAGTGGTCACCACCTTGACGTTCGTCTCGATACAGCAGACGAAATGTCAACCCCAGCGTTCTTCCCCCAACAGGATTCGGACACGCCAAAGCAAACGAAGCGAAGGCCAAATTCCTAACTTCAACGTCTTTACGGTAACTCACATAAAACCGGAAAGACAATCGGAGATCATCTCGCACCAGCACAGAGTGGTCACCACCTTGACGTTCGTTTCGATACAGTAGACGAGTTGTCGCCCCAGCGTTCTTCCTCCAGCAGGGATTCAGACATGACAAAGCAAACGAAGCGAAAGCCACATTCCTAGCTTCAACGTCTTCACTAACTCACATAAAACCGGAAAGACAATCGGAGATCATCTCGCACCAGCACAGAATGGTTACCACCTCGACGTCCGTCTCAATACAGCAGACGAGATGTCACCCCAACGTTCGTCTCGACACAGCATACGCAACGTTATTAAACGAATGGAGCCACGGCAAAATCCCTAGTTCCAAACCTCGACGGTTCACCAGCAACCTAGAGACAACCTCGACGTCCGTCTCGATACAGCAGACGAGATGTCACCCCAACGTTCGTCTCGACACAGCAGACGCAACGTCATCAAACAAACGGAGCCACGGCAAAATCCCTAGTTCCCACCGCAACATTTGTCCCGATACAGCAGACGCAATGCCAGCAAACGAAGCAAAGGCCAAATTCCTAGCTTCAGGGTCTTGACGGCAACTCATATAAAGCCCAAAAGACTATCGGAGATCATCCCCACACCAGCGCGGAGTGGTTATGACTCATCGGGGCTCTCCAAAATGAGCCTAACCTCAAGTAAAAAGCGGCATGGCAAATTCCTAGCGCTTGCTCTTCCGACGGTCAAACTGCCAAGGAGGATTGCTTGAAGACGTCTTGTCCAGCCCCCGAAGGGATCAGAGACACGGCAGTCGCAGGGCTACTCGAACAGCACGATTGACTATCGAGGACTATATCAGCTTATGCGACGGTACGATGGCCAAAACCCTAAGTACCACCAACCTTAACGGGCTTCTGTCGTAAAGAGCAGAGGTTAAATGCGACGTTAAGATGTTCTTGCGAGAAACGTTCGATTCGTCTCGACTTGTGAAAAATTGTCGAGGCGGCTCGACTCGTGAGATAAAGCCTTGGGCAGTGGGCATAAAAGAAGCCTGTTTCCTAAGCATTGGGACCCTGCAAGTTGGCCCAAAACGGTCTCTTGCATACCATCCACGGGTCTCACTCTCCAACATCGAACTTCGACAAGGAGGGAAACAACCGCTTACAAGTCCTCTCGACTCGTAAGAGGGAAAAATTCTCTTGTAGGATCCTTACGACTTACAAGAGAAAACCACACTTAGGAATCCTCACGATTCCTAAGGAGAAAAACCCACCTACGAGATCCTCTCGATTCGTAGGGAGAAAAGTCTCTATGAGACCCTCACGGCTCATAGAGTTGAAAAGTTTTAGGCAGCAGATCTGAACTTGCGGCCTAAGCCCTCGCTATCTCGTGGAGAAATCAAGAAGCTTACTCTATTACCTGCTAATTGTGACGACATGCTGAGAAAGAGGAAAAGCAACAGAAAGAATATCCGGTCTACATTTGATCTGGCATGCGTGACGCATTCATTTATGCATGGACAGAAAACTCAGGACGAGAAATAAGAGAAGCTGAAATAAATAGTTTCCATTCATATTGGCAAAAATTCTTACAATCATGAAAAGCAGTAAAAGGGAAACATTATTACAATGGAATGACTTCAGATCCGGGGCAGGGATTGAGGAATTCAAAAGTAAGGCCGTCCAAAGTTCTTCTGGCCTTTCTAATTATTCTTATGCGCAGCCTCTCGCGCTCCTCAGTGTCGATATCATCGGCAAGCCCCTTCGGCCTTCGATAAGCAGCAACGATCGTCGTCTCCTGAAAGATTTGATGTAGGATGTCAACGAGGTTGTTTCGCCGTTTCTTCGAAATCAGCCCCGTCAGGTACACTGAATGCACCTTGTCTTCGGCATCATCTAACGCATTGAGCGGTAAGGCCTCGTGAAGACTTGGGAGTGCTCTCCATATTGCCCCCCGCACGACTTTCAAGAGGGCCGAACGATGAGGTAGCAGCCAGCCACCGCTGGCATTCAGGCGACCCATGACCTCTGCACATTGAGCGTCCGTAAACTCCTGGTTCTGTTGACGGCCCTGTACACGGATATCCTCATAAGTGATGAACTCGTGCAAGCTGTATAGACGCACCGCCATAATACCTGAAGAAAATAATACAGGGATATTAACAAACAAGAAAATACAGAAAGTTAAAAGTTAAACTCCTCGAGAGCAATGCTCTGCAGACAGGAGCGACACCAGTCAAAATCAGTTATGAGGAGAATTTGAGGAAAATTCCCTGAGAATATTGAGAGCTCCGCTCTGGAAAAAAATGATATAATAATAATAATATTCTCAAGTGCCATATAATTTGGGAGGAGCAAAGCTCCATTAATTAAGAAGATATAAGAAAAAATCTTTTATAGAGCAAAGCTCTATTAATGGAACCCTAACAGGATTCTCCTGAGTTCTCTTTGGACCTCTTTAGAGCAAAGCTCTGCTAAATGAAACCCTAAATGGGTTTTCTTTAGATCAGGGATCTATGGAGAGCAAGGCACTATTAAACAGCTTTAATTTAATTTAATTTAATTTTTACCTATGATGTTTATGAACTCTGGAGTTCTTGAAAAAAAAATCAAGAGCAAGACTCTAAAAATTCTTAAGCAAGAGCAAGGCTCTGAGTCAAAATTCTTGAAGTGGTAAAGAATTTTTTGAGGACCAAAGGTCCTATTTATAGGCATCAATCGCCTCTTCAGCTGCCAAAAGGTGCCGCGACGGTTCGGATTCTGCCACCGTTGCGCTTGCGTTTGGAGGCCACGTAAGTGCAGCGGTGGGGGGGCATTTATTTACCCCAATCAGAGCAAAGCTCTGTCCAAATTCCAAGGCGGGAGATGAAGCAACGCTTCATCTTCCCCCAATCAGAAATAAAAGCTTTGCTTTGAAAATTTAAACTTTAATGAATGAAGCAACGCTTCAGATTCTTTGCGCTGCGTGTAATGCGCCACGTGTCAGAAGTTGACACGGCAGCACAACGCCCAAGGCAGTAACTCCAATCAGAGCAAGGCTCTTTACAAAACATAAGTAACACTCAACTGCGCAAGCGCACGGCTGCGCGACACGTGTCTGCGCAGTTGCGCAAGTGCAAGTGCGCAAGCGCACCGCTGCACGACACGTGTCTGCGCAGTTGCACAACCACAACTGTGCAAGCGCACGGCTGCACGACACGTGTCTGCGCAGTTGCGCAAACGCTGCTGTGCAAGCGCACCGATGCGCGACACGTGTCCGCGCAGTTGCGCAAGAGCTATTGCGCAAGTGCTCCACTGCGCGACACGTGTCTGCGCAGTTGCGCAAGCGCTATTGCGCAAGCGTTTCACTGCGCGACACGTGTCACTCACTGGGAGAGTTGTGCAAAACAGAATAAATCTTGTTAAAACAAGAAGATTTTCTTGTATAAGGCAGGAGCCTTTGGATCAAAGATCCAACGGTGGGGAAAATTCCCCAAATCACTCAGGAGAAGATTTATTGAACAAATTTAACTAATTTCTAAGCACTATAAAAAGGACCCCAGACCTCATTTTAAAATACATGAAGATCTAAAAAAAAAAGAGAAGAGAACTCTGCAGACCCTCTAAAAGAAGGTAAAAACCTTTGAGATAAGAGAAAATGATCTTAAAGAATAGAAACAAGATCAGTGATCTTCAATAAATAAATAAATAAATAAATAAACAGAAATAATAAAAATAGTGCCTTGCACTTGCTATGAACCTCTGGTTCTCTGAGACAGAAAGAAAGAAAAGATTTCTTTCTTCTCTTTGATCTAAATTTAGATTAAGAAATTAAAAAGTGCTCTGCACTTTTTTTCTTGTATTTAAAAAGATTCTTGGTGCTTGCACAAAAGCAATGCACTATTTGAAGGGCTAGGCCCAAATCAAAAAGACCTAGCAGGCCAAAATAAATTGCAAAGCAATAAAAGGGCTGGGCCCAAATAAAATTGATGCTCTGCATCATTTATAAAGAACAGAGCCCAAAATAAAATTGATGCTCTGCATCCTTTTTGGGCAAAGCCCAAATAAAAGCAAAAGAAATGCAAAAGCAATGGACTTAGCCTAATCGTGGCCGTAAGACCTTAAATCAAATTGACTGAGCAAAATGGCTCTCTTAAATCAATCTGCATCCGGTTCGAGGGTACATCTCCGAATTCCTTTGACATCCATCGTTGTAATTCCTCAACGACGTCAAAAAGCTGACGAGTCCCAACGACCACACACCCATACGGACCGAAATGTCCTTAAACTAATATCGGACCGAAACGTCCTTAAACTAATACCGGACCGAAACGTCCTTAAACTAATACCGGACCGAAACGTCCTTAAACTAATACCGGACCGAGACGTCCCTAAACTAATATCGGACCGAGACGTCCTTAAACTAATAATGGACCACCACGTTCCTAAACTGGCGATGGACCACTACGTCCCTAAACTGGAACAATAGAGCCTCCAAATGCTCTCTTGCTGGATATAAACGGTCCCGTTTAAGTTGATCTTAGCCTCAAATACGGCTAATGTATCCTTAGACATTTTAAATGAATGATAAAACCCCAAATCAACCTTGGTTCAAGGGTACATCTCTGAACTCCTCTGACATCTGTCGTTGTAATCCTTCAACGACGTTAGAGAGGTGACGAGTCCCGACGGCCATATATTAAATGAGTCACGTTTAAGTTGATCTTAGCCGCAACGCGATTAATGTATCCTTAAACTAAGACACCAAACCCAAATCTAAGTAAACACGGATTTGGACTAATCCACGTCCTACGGGCGACGGCATTACCCAGTCTCCGTATACAATCCACGGGCAACCACAAACAAAACAAACACCCACGACACGAAGTGAAATTCTGGAGAAGGAGAAAGTTGTTACCGCGATGCGGTAGCGTAATTAACTGCAGGGGCTTGCGCCTGCAGAGAAGAGCGTCCCCACAATCAAAAACCCCTCACCCTGAGGGGGAATCTGACGAAGTTTGCTACATCGGCCGCATCCGTCTAAACCTCCGATACACGGTGCCATAAATCAACTTGGCATCTTCGGAGAAGTAAACGGATAAAACCAAATAGCATCTGCCCCGAACCTCAGGCACGGACGCAAAGTCCAGGCCGCCGTTCGGAAGGGAACAATCACATGCTTGTCTTGAGTTCTAGTTTCTTGTTCTTTTTATTGCTTATTTATTACTTGCTTTTTATTACCTTGCTTTACTTTCTTGCAATTTATATTCATGCACTTAATTACTTGTAATCTTTTCTTTTCTTTTTTCTTTTCTTTTGCTCTCTTTTGTTCATTTTGTGAATGGTTGTAATTATTGTTGTTAAGATGAAACACGGTATTGTAAGTTAATATCTTCTTTCTCATTTCCTTTTCCCGTTATTTTCCATTGAACTCCGCCCAAACCATACGCAAGCGCTCCGTTAGGCACCCTACCCTAACAAGGTAACGGTGATTCCTAACCGCGACCGGTTGCGTTCGGTTTGGCCGGAGGCGAAAGCAAGATACAAGAACGGAAGGACAAGGGTAAATAAGCTGTATTCCACGAATACCGCGCTTAAATCCCCTAATCCACGTTGTTGCCGATTGCTTTAGCTTCAATTGGTCAAGACTCGGCTCAAAGGTTTTGAGTACGGATTTCTTTAGCTTACAATCTCGTATCTTTTTCTTAAAAACTTTATACTTGCAAATAATACACATAGGTTAGATTGAACAAACATAAACTCATTCTTTATTGACTCGTCTAAAACAAGAAAGGACATACAACCATCTCCCTGTGGATCGACCCGTGCTCAACCGGCTAGCTGCATAGCGACACCGTCTTGATTGCGGTTAACTTTAATTCTTCCAATCAAATGGCGCCGTTGCCGGGGAGACGGTAGCGTATTTTCTTTCTTGTTATTCGGGTTAATATTCTTTTTGTATATATATAAAAAAAAACAATAAAAAAAAAATCTTTTTGTTTTTTTTTGATCATTTTTGTGGGCAAGTGTGCAGATTTTTGCGTATTTGCAAACTGCGATTGTTGGAGCAAAGTGTACGTTCAAAGTTAAGGTGATTACGAAGTACAGTGCTAAAGATCTGGGTAGTTTGACCCGCGCAAGCGAACTTTCCAAGCTTACCGGATTTGATTCAACGGGGGTTTTCTAACCCAAAACTTAACGGTACGTACTTTACTAACACCTTTTTCTCAAATCCGACGCTTCCAATATACTATTCTTTGCAGGATTCTTTGCAAGTTCGCTAGCAAACGCTAAAAAAATTGACTAACCCGTATTTGTTGCAGTGCCGTGCTTAAACTAAAAAACGATTGTTTGATTCTTTACAGAATTTTTGAATTGCGCACTGCATACATTAATACGGACTTAAGGGCAAGCGAACCCCACAAGATACGGTAAAGGATTTCATCACCTTTTCCGTGGCCCACAAATCACGAACTTGAGCATAACGTTTACCCGCACAAAATTTAAAAGAAACTAGACTTTAAGCCTTAAGGACTTCGCGCTCACTAGGAGAAGTTAACTGTGTTTAGAACCTCGCTTAACGGTATATTGTTTACGGGGTGTCTAGGAAAGTGTTAACGGCGAAACCGCCAAAAGAGAAAGGGTTATTTGATTAAGGAACTTCGCGAAAGCGTTGGAAAATCTCCCCTTATCTCTGCACTTACCTGGCCTCGTGATCAGTGTATCTTGAGCCTGTTTCTCGACACAGTTTTACTTCGACAATCAAGTTCTGGAGCAGGTCTAGTTGACCTAGGTGAACCCTAGAACGATTAGGTGTGTGGTATTTTTGTGTCGTGATTGTTTTTGTCCATATTGTTTTTTATTCTTTTGTTAATATATAAACTAAAAAAAAAAATATCACATTCTTTTTCCCCTCCTTTTCTCTACCATTCTTTCTCTCTCTTCATATCATGGGTACCCCACCTCGAAAAACTCTTGCCGAACTTTGGTACCCCCAACCAGACATTACTTCTTACGGTTCTTGCTTTGGCCAAACTTCGAACGATCCATCCATGCCAAAAATTTTATTGAGAGATCGGATAGACGCGTCTAAGACAAACAATTTGACTCCGCAATCAACTTCGTATCAACCATTTCAAACATTCACCCCTTCTTACATTGATACCCCTTCTTTGAGTCATGTTGCAACTCCATGACCTATGTCTATTGCAGAACATATTGAACAATCTCGTAGCCGATCTTTCACTCCTGTCACCACTTCAAATTCTTGGGATCAACAATTTCATTCACCTTCTTATCCAAATGTTGATCCTACCCCTGTCCAACCATTCAATTCCTACCAGTCCTACCCTACTTTTTCACCTTCCCTAGACATTGTTTCTGAACCGCCATTTGGGAATTTTCAGTATCCAAACAACTTTGAATCTTTTACTGAAACCCCTTCACAACCAATGTCTAGTCTAGAACAGTCGTTGGAAGACTTTAGGGTAGCGTCAAGCCAACAGATGATGGATTTGAATGCGTCCATGGCCGCTCTCATACAACCTACTGACCCGGTAGCTAGTTTCCAGCTAGCTCCAAATTTTCCAATGTATGATGAGGCGGTAGGACAGGCGGAGAATTTGAGTGGAGAAAGTGAGCTGTATACCCTTCCAAATCAAACCTACCCGTCTCAAATTGAATCCCACAACTCCTGTGTTGAAAGTCTATCAAGTGTCCCAAATGAATTATCAGTTGAAGATAGAATGTTTAATGAGTTGTGCGACTTTGTAGTGTTTGATTTGCCAGATTGTGAAGGGACCTTGCCAAGTGAAACCACACCCAATCTTTTTGACCTCTACACCTCCATCTTAGAACCTGAATTGATTGAAATCCATGCTTTTGATGAGGTGTCTGAGAATATTGATTTTCACTTGATTAAGGATAGTGACGCCGGGAATATTTTGGATGATGAACCTGTAGATTTGGCAGAGTTTTTCTCTCCAATTCATCATCCCGAGTCATTAAATGGTTTTCCCGAACCCCATATGCGTCTGGATTTTGATGAAATATGCATGGATGAGCTAAATTTTGAGGAGAATATTGAGGATAGTACTGAGGATGAAACAGTCTTAATTGATGAGTCGGATTTTCCAATTCATCCTGTTCCTTTCATTGACTGTGTGCACCCTCCCGAAACCTTAACCGATACCCTTCCTCAATCACTTCCCCCCACCCTTTCCATCGTTCTGACCATGCAAGAAACCGTATCATTTTCACTTCCTGTGTCTGGTTTACCAAGTTCGGCGTACCCATGGTTTCTTACGAATCTTGAGGGATTTGACCCAATCTCTCGCCGGGTTAATAGATTAGCACAATCGCTGTTTACACATCGCTCATCACAAATTGTGCTAATCTATTCACTCCATTTGCACCCTCAAGTTCGTACTCCACTTCTTTTTCCCTTCCTCCATTCTTCTTCTGATATACCGAGACCGTATCCCGCTTCTATCTCCATACGGTCTCGCGTATTCTCCATTTCTTACCTTTTCACCTTCTTTCCCCAACCACTGCTTCACCACGATAAAATCTTTGAATGGTTGGTGTTAACTTTTGGCCTGTGTAAGGCCTTGTATAGCTTGATACTGTTCTCTTTCCCCCCTAATCCTGAATTTCAACGCTTAACAATGGAAACACTGTTTTACTTAAGTTTGGGGGGGACACCTTTTTTTGTATATATATTTTTGTTTTCCTTTTTGTTTTGTATATAATTTTTTAGGGAGCGCCGATAATTTTGACCCTCTTGGTGTAGCCTGATAGTGAGGGCACTGTCAAGTTTAAGTTTGGGGGTGTGCTCGGTAAGCTTTCTTCCTTCGCATTCATTTGTATATTTTGCATTTGCATACCTTATTAAAAAACCCACAAAAATCGAAAATTTTCCAAAAAATATAAAAACTTTGTCGTTAAGTTAGCTAATAGGGTAACTTAGATTTTTATTCTGAAAGTTTAGTTGATATATTAGAAATAACTAAATTCTAGGTTTAGGAATTGAAAACCCTAAAAACAACCCTCATTCTGTCTAACTTTGGTAAGTATACGTCCTTACAATTTTTGAGTTCAGTTCTTGAGTCAAGTCAAGATGAAGGGGAAGTATTGAAGCTTTACCGGAGGATAAGTCTGAAAAATAGTTTCTTTTCTTGAGTTCAAATTTAGAAAGTATATACCCTACAACTACACTTACACGTACCTTGAAACTTGGGATAATAGAGGATACCTAGAAATACTCTTGCCTGAAAGCTTAGTATGAAAGAAAAAACGGTATTTAAAGCTAAACACCAAAAGAGCATTATTGAAAAATATATCCGGTCTTGAAAAAGAAAAAAAAAGAAAAAGAAAAAGAAAAAAATATATAGAATAAAGTCAAGACCTGGAAACTGCTATTTACGCTTTAAAGTTCACACATTCAGTAATCGGTCGTTAGTGCCTCATGAAGCATTAATAGTCGCATGAAAGGTGTGTGAGCAAATCCGTCCATCCTTAATGAAAAGAAGTAGTATTAGGTATTAGGGCAAGGGTATTATAGCTTGAATTGAATTCTCAAGTGTAGGGGTGCAAATATACACACACGTAGGGGTATACAATCGATGTTTGAATAAAAGATAGAAATAAAGAATAAGACTTGTGTTTTCTGTAAAGTTGATAAAAATCCCTGATTTGAGGCCGCACTTTAGAAGGAAAACTCAGGAGATCCAAGGTTAAATAGATAGGAGGTGTGAAAAATAAGGGTTGAATATTTCTAACTTAGGATGATAGAGTTTCTAACTTAAATACTAAACTGT
The DNA here is from genome assembly GCA_030015575.1 of Agapanthus africanus. NCBI lineage: Eukaryota > Viridiplantae > Streptophyta > Magnoliopsida > Asparagales > Amaryllidaceae > Agapanthus > Agapanthus africanus. The sequence goes on from JASDDO010000010.1 coordinate 42,819,418, forward strand.
AGGAGTAGAATCGATGTTAACATACGAAACTAGCTTGACGGGATTTTGTGGGTAGTATCCGCTGAAAACCCTCAGGAGACAACACTCCTCCTACTAGGGACACCTAGAGGTTTAACGGCTTGTTGCACGCACTCAGTGCAATCGCGTTCCCTGTGAAAGTGCGGTTATCATTATATTTTTGTGAATAATTGGTTTTGCTCGGGACGAGCAAAAGTTAAGTTTGGGGGTATTTGTTCATACCAGAATATTACATTTTATACCGCCCATTCTTACGCTCGTGTGTTTATAGGTAGGTGCTTTTGATCAGTGTTTGCTACATATTTGCAGAATACAGGTTCTCGGCTCTGAACAGTGAAATCCATGGAAAAGTACGACAAATTCCGGATTACTGCCAACAACAGATAAAACACGGGTCTCCGCTCTCTATCCGTGTGTTGCCACATACCAGTTTAAGGGACAAGATGGCAAATCGATTGTCATGTCATGCACAAAGCTCTAGGTCAACACAAGATCCAAGAAATCTACGCGGAGCTCGAGGAAATCATGGTAAAAGATCCACATCACATCACATTGTTGTTCTACTAAAATTCTGGAATAATTGTGAAGAGTTTCTGAGAAAAGTCATATACCACACTGAAGAGGACAACAAAATAGGGAAGCACCCAAAACCCGACCACCCAACTCCACCATAGGGCCGCGGATCCGCGGCCAATAGGGGGTCTAAGCCGCGGATCCGTGGCCATGTTGACTCCTCTCTCTGTCGTATTTTGGGGGCATTTTGGGGACTTCATATTGTGGCAGATTCTTGCCCTAGATCTTCAACCCTCTGCCTATAAATACTCCAGAATTGAGCTAAGCCAAGGGGTCCAATTTTGTGTTCATTCTTTGTTCCTCTTTTGTAGTTTTTGTGTAGTTCTTCTTCTTCTTCTTCATTCTTTTTCCATGAAAATTGTAGTGAGAGCTTTTTGAGTGGGAGATTAATGAAGATGAGGGTTTTTGCATCATTCTCTTTTGTTTAACTTTCCCTTGAGATTCTTGCTTTCTCTTGATCATTCAACCTCTTCATTGAGCTTGAATGGTTAAGGGTTAGTTATTGATCTCAAGGGTCGTATTTTCTTATGGAATTAGCGCTTCATTTCACATGCGTTCTCTACCCTTCTCTTGATCTTGCAACCTCTTGATTGAGCTTGCAAGTTTAAGGGTTGGCTATTGATCACATGCTTGTCTTGAGTTCTAGTTTCTTGTTCTTTTTATTGCTTATTTATTACTTGTTTTTTATTACCTTGCTTTACTTTCTTGCAATTTATATTCATGCACTTAATTACTTGTAATCTTTTCTTTTCTTTGTTCTTTTCTTTTGCTCTCTTTTGTTCATTTTGTGAATGGTTGTAATTATTGTTGTTAAGATGAAATACGGTATTGTAAATTAATATCTTCTTTCTCATTTCCTTTTCCCGTTATTTTCCATTGAACTCCGCCCAAACCATATGCAAGCGCTCCGTTAGGCACCCTACCCTAACAAGGTAACGGTGATTCCTAACCGCGACCGGTTGCGTTCGGTTTGGCCGGAGGCGAAAGCAAGAGACAAGAACGGAAGGACAAGGGTAAATAAGCCGTATTCCATGAATACCGCGCTTAAATCCCCTAATCCACGTTGTTGCCGATTGCTTTAGCTTCAATTGGTCAAGACTCGGCTCAAAGGTTTTGAGTACGGATTTCTTTAGCTTACAATCTCGTATCTTTTTCTTAAAAACTTTATACTTGCAAATAATACACATAGGTTAGATTGAACAAACATAAACTCATTCTTTATTGACTCGTCTAAAACAAGAAAGGACATACAACCATCTCCCTGTGGATCGACCCATGCTCAACCGGCTAGCTGCATAGCGACACCGTCTTGATTGCGGTTAACTTTAAATCTTTCAATCAGATCCTTCTCTTGCCTAACCTTCATCTTTTTCTGTCGGCAAGAGTGATTTGGGTCAATCACCGAGTCTTGGACTTGACGCCAGACTTTATAAATTTTAGAGGTCAGCCGCAGAGGGGGTCGCTCCAGCTTCGTTTTCGGTGCATTCTCTACGGACGGAGAAGATCTTTTCAGTATGGCGGTAGGAGAGTTCCTGTGCACCTTGTTTAGCAATTCAAAGCTGTTCCCGGTTGGAACAGAAGCATTGACTTTCACCGTTGGAGCTGGCGGAGTTAATCCATACGGAGAGCTACCCCCAGCCTTCCGTACCCGGCGCCAGTGACGACGGCGAGCATGTCGTGCAGATAGTGTTGGTTCGGCTATGAGGATGGCTTTATCATGCCCCCTGTTTTGAGGAGAGGCCATTATTGGCGCTAGCCGGTCGAAGACTGACGTCCGTTGAGAAGGGATAGTCAGTCTCGTGAAGGCCAACTTTCGAACAGGGGAAGCAGTCTTCGTGACTTCGCATGGAGTAGGAGCTGAGATGGACAGTCTTGTGAAGATCGACCCTTTAGCAGGGGAAGCTGCCTTGATGACTTTAGGAGCAGGAATGGCTATCCGCTTCGGGATGGCCTCTTCAGGTATCGCGGGCTTCTTCATGGGCCCACTTGAGCTTTGGCCCAGTTAGCTGAAAACTGAGGCATTGGACTTGGGAAACCCGTTGAGAGGGGCCGTGGTAGTAGCAAGCCGATCAAAGACCGAATTCTTGGGAGCTTCTAGTGTTGGTACATGGGTGCTGAAGCTCATTGGTAGAAGCATGGTCCCAAAGAACAGTCCAGTGGTGGCCTGAGTCACCTGTTCCTTCGGCATAGCGAAGATGGAGGCCGCTTGAGGCCCATAAGTTACTCCTCCGGACGGGACGGAGCGAGAGTTGCAGTTAGTTCAGTTTGAAGCCATTGGTCTTCTTTTTTTTGCACGGAGCAAGACACCAAATCTAAGTACATCGAATCCACAGGAAACCATAGCAAACCGCGATTCGTTCGCGAACACGACACACGAAGTGTGGAGTGGAAAGAGGAAAGGTCCCACCGGGCGTGCCAGAATCTATTCCCCTCCAAAAGACGGCGCGACAGGGACGTCTTGGCTGAGATTCGGGGTAGATGCTAATTGGTGCTATCCGTCCACCTCTCCGAAGATGCCAAGTTGATTTATGGCACCGTGTATCGAAGGTTTAAATGGATGCGTCCGATGTAGCAGACTTCGTCAGATTCCCCCTCGCTTGAGGGGTTTTTGATTGTGGGGACGCTCTTCCCTACAGGCGCAAGCCTATGCAGTTAATTACACTATCGCATCGTGGTAACAACTTTCTCCTTCTACAGATGATCACTTCGTGTCGTGGGTGTTTGTTTTGTGTTTGGTTGCTCGTGGATTGTATACGGAGACTAAGTTATGTTGTCTCCCGTAGGGCGTGGACTAGTCCAAATCCGTATCTTTCTTAGATTTGGGTTTGGGGGGTTTGTGTTTAAGGATACGTTAGCCTTAGTTGAGGCTAAGATCAACTTAAACGTTAGTTAAGAATACGTTAGTCTAATTTTAGACTAAGATCAACTTAACGGGATCGTTTAGATCCGACAAGAGAGCAATTAGGGGCCCTATTGTTTAGTTTAATGACATTGCGGTCGATAGGTAGTTTAAGGACATTGCGGTCCGATGTTAGTTTTAAGACATTGCGGTCAAGGTTAAGATCATCATAGTCCATGGGTTTAAGGACTCCACAGTCTAGCGTTAGTTTTAAGACATCACAGTCAAGGTTAAGGACGTCATAGTCCGTTGTTAGTTTTAAGACATCCCGGTCAAGGTTAAGGACATCATAGTCCATGAGTTTAAGGACCCCGCAGTCCGTGAAATGTCTGGTTGTTAGAACCCATCACCTCTTTGAAGACGTTGAGGAATTACAACGACAAATATCAAAGGAGTGAAGAGATGTACCCTTGAACCAAGGTAGATTAAATGATCTGTAGCCCAATTTGAAACCAAGACCAATTAATTATATTATGAGCCCATTGGCTCAGTTAAATCTGGATTGAGAACTTATGGCCTACTTGGGCTAAGTCCAATTAAGTCTGGCCCTTTGTTGGACTGTTTGATATTTGTCTGGTTCCAGTCCACAAGAGTTTTGAGGTACTTGATAACATTTCTGTCGTAGCTCTGGATGTTATTCAATTTTGAGGTTCAATTGAAGGGGAGGCTTTGCCTCTGAAAGATTAGCCAATTTGGCTAGAAATAGTGTTAAACACCAAATAACAAAAGTGTTAAACACTGAAGACAGAATTCTCAAACTAGTGTTAAACACTAAAAGAACAATCAGTGTTAAACAATGGAAATATAGTTTTCGGTTTAGTGTCAAACACTAGAAAATAATCAGTGTAAACATTGCAAATAGGGTTTTCAAATTAGTGTTAAACACTAAGATTTTCTCTCTGTTGTTGTTATCTCCCAAAAAAATCAATTCTTTCTCTTCTCTTCTTGGCTCCTATTTATAGGAGAAAGAAAATGATCAATTTGTTTTGTGAATCTTTCATTGAAAGATTTTAATTGTTTTTGTAACCAACATGATCTTTTAGATAACTCAGTGAATTTTATTCACCATTGGATTTTTAATCCAAAAGTTCATTTATCTGTTATTCAAATTTCAGGGAAATCTTTCCTTGTATAAAATCTTTCCATAAACTGGTGATTTTTAATCACCATTGGATTTTTAATCCAACGGTACTCCATTTTACAGAACACCATCCTTTTTTTGGAAAGATTTAAAGAAATATTTTTCCAGTTAGGGTTTTTGATTTCCCTTAATTAGAATTTAATTCTATTATTTCAGATATTTTAGGATCCCATCACGTGTTGACACGTAACCCCCTCGATTAAGCATTTAATTCTGTTGTTTTAAAGAACTCAGGAATTATCACGTGTCAGCACGCGACCCTTGGTTACGTGTGGGCATGTGATGCCCCATTGGGATTTTTCCTGTTGTTTTATTATACTTTTTAACTCTATTTAATGAGTTTAGAGGCCCATCACGTGTTGGCACGTGACCCCATTGTTTAGAATTTAATTCTTATTATTTCAGAGGGTTTAAGAGCCCATCACGTGTTAGCACGTGACCCCACTAATTAATTATTTAATTAGAATTTAATTCTATTAATTCAAAGAGCTTAGGAACCAATCACGTGTCTGCACGTGACCTTTGGTCACGTGTGGGCACCTGATGTCCCATTGGGGTATTCCTTACTGTTTTATAATATTTTGTAATTCCTTTTAGTAGGTTTAAAGGCCCATCACGTGTGGTCACGTGACCCCTTTTAATTATTTATTATATTAAGTGCCTATAGGCTTTGCCTGTATATGGTCACGTGTGGGCACGTGATGCCTCATAAGTTTTGATCCCGGATGAATTATGAGGCCCATGATATATCAAATCGAAGGATTTTTTGAGAAGCTTTCGATTCCATCAGAATTTAGCTGTTTCTTTTTTAGGAGTTTGTCAAAATACAGCCCGAAAAATAATGGTTCGCATTTTCTTAAGCGTATCGCTGCCATTTGATACCTTAGGTTCTTTGCGCAGAAATTTTTTGCGGAAACATCCCCTGAACAGAAGGACCTCATTGATATGAGAAATGCGTCCTAAATTCAACTCTCGTTGGCAAACCAAGATACCAATATGGACCCAAACACCAAATCTAAATATGTACAGATTTTGACTAATCTACGCCCTACGGGCTTGATAATATTAGTCTTTGTATACAATCCAAAGGCAATCCTAAATAAACAAAACCTAAAACAAGATACATGAAATAAAACTTGGAGTGCAGAAAGTTGTTATCATTTCGCGATAACGTAATTAACTGCAGGGGCTTATGCCTACAGGAAAAGCGTCCCCACAATCAATAAACCCCTCATCCGTGATGAAGAATCTGAAAGTTAGCTACATCGGTCGCATTCATCTAAACCTTCGATATACGGTATCATAAATCAACTTGCTATTTTCGGAGAGGTGGATGGATATGTTCCAAATAGCATCTGCCCCAGATTCAGGCCGGTGTTCACACCATAATATTGTATTATTATATTCCCCATTCTTATTCTTTTTACAAATAAAACAGGTGCTTTTGACGCATGTGTGTTACATATTACAGGTTACAGGTTCTTGGATCTAAAATGGTGCCAAAGACAGAAGAGCCAACAAAGGAAATTTCAAGGCCTAATACTTCCTTTTGAAGAGACAGAGACATAAAATTTTACCAAAGCTTGAAGTCTACTTTGACTAGGTCTTCCTAAAGATATTTTGGTAAATGTAGACGTGCGAATCAATTGTAACCTAGGATTTTCTATCCTCTATAAATAGAAACTCTAAATCATTGTAAAGGCTATGCCTCCCTATGCCTCTTTTTATCAATAAAATATAGATTTCTTTTGGAGAGCATCGATGCCTCTTTTCATTTCAGAAATTCAGATCTGACAAGTCTTGTGTTGATGTTTGGAGAGAGCCATCTGTAAAGTAAGTAGGTAATTTCAATTCTTTCCCTAGGTAATTTTTCATTCTCTGCCCTAGATTAAATTTAATTCCTTGCCCTAGTTAGATAGTTAGATCTTTAATTCAATTGCCCTAGATTAATGTAGTTTCTAGATTTAATTAATCCATTCACACCATTTGGAATTAACTCGTAAGAGCAATTATGAAATTCACAACATCCCTGTGGACCGACCCGTACTCACTGGCTAGCTACATGCGACGCCGTTCTTGATTGCGGTAATAGATAGTTTTTGAGATCAATCAAATGGCGCCATTGCCGGGGATGGCGTAGTTTTTCCTTTTTGCAATTTCGGGTTAATCAAAATTAAAAAAATCATAAAAACCTGAAAAATCACAAAAAATATAAATATATCATCTGTTATTTTTGGAAGGGTATTCTTGTTTGAATTTTGCAGGATTTGCATACATATTTGGATCTGGAAATCTTCAGAAAGCGAAACAGAAAAAGACAGATCTGAACAGCAGGGGATTAATCCAATAGAATAACAGATGAAAACAAAAGGGCCAATTCAACAAGCAGACCGCGGATCCGCCGCGATAGCCCTGATCCGACCGCGGAAACGCGGTGCTTTGGAGGAATCAGAAGCCCCAAAATTTTCTCGGGGTCCGAGCCATCTATCCCACCGCGGAACCGCGGTGGGACCCCCCCTTTGGCCGCGGAAAGGCTGCGGTTTGGTGGCGACACCTGTCTAAATTTGCACTGTAAGCTCCTCTGTTTCTTCTCTGTAAATCTTGATATGTCTTCTGTAAATTTGCCTGCAGGATTTCTTTGCGCTTAAAAATCTTCCCCCTTCCAAATAACAAATCTTGTGCAGGATTCTTTGCGCGCGCATAAAATAAAAAGATTTGATTGCAAGTGATTTTTCTGTTTTGCATATCTTTAAAACTGACTTTAAAGGGCTTTTAACCAATTCAAATTGGGTGGGGAATTCATCACCCTTCCCAGGACCCCAGAAATCACATAAGGCATTTGCATTGACTATATTTAATTAAAAAATACTAGACTCAGCCCTAAGGACTTCGAGCTCAATAGGACAGATGACTAGTTATAGGCATCAGCCGTTTATTCTAACTTGACTTTGCGGTGTCTAAGCAAGTGTGCCAAGGCAAGTGGTTACTTAATTAGGACCGCTACTTGTAGCGGGGAGCCTCCCACTTACCTGGCACTTACCTGGCCGCAATTGGCGGTGAAGAGGCGGTTTGAGGTCCTATTTCTAGCCCTTTGGAACAGTTAGGAGCTGTCTAGCTGACCTAGGTGACCCTAGATCTAGGCCTGATTGTGCATTTCTGGTTGATTGCATTTGTGTCTAAGCCCTTTATCGAAATTTTTTTTTGCAAAACAAATAAAAAAAATAAGAGGAAAATTTTTATAAAAAGACTTGCAACTTTTGTCGCTAAGAAATCCGTGCACCCCAATCTTCTTTCTCTTCTCTTTCTTCTATCATTGGTACCCCACATCATAAATCTCTTGCCGAACTTTGGTATCCCGAACCTAACTTTGCCTCGTACCTCAATTGTTTCGGTCGATTTAAAGAAGATCCCTCCGTGCCCAAAATATCTTTGAAAGATGAAATAGAAGCGTCTAGGAGAAACAGTTTGACTTTGCAACCCACTTTGTGTCAACCATGTCAACCTTCACCACCTTCGTACGTTGATGCCACTTTTTCGAGTCCAGCTGTAACTCCTAAACCGATGTCCATTGCTGAGCATATTGCTCAATCTCGTAGCCGATCTTTCACCCCTCTCCACACATCTGGTTCTAGGGATCAACAAGTCCATTCACCTTTTTATCCATATGTTGACCCTACTCCTGTCCAACCATCCAATTCCTACCAGTCCTACCCGACTTTCCCACCTTCACTAGACACTGTTTCTACACAGCCATTAAGGGGTTTCACGTATCCAAACAGTTTCGAATCTTTTACTGAAACCCCTTCACATCCCATGTCTAGTTTGGAACAGTCGTTGGAAGCTTATATTTCAGCAACAAACAAAATGGTTAGGAATGTGGAAGCATCCATTACTGCCCTTACACAACCTTGAGAACCGGCAGCTAGTTTTCAACTAGCTTCAAATTTTTCAATGTATAAGGAGGCGGTTGGACATAGTGAGAATGTGAGAGGATTTCCAAATCAAACCTACCCATACCCAATTGAATCCAACAACTCCAATTTTCAAACATGTGTCCAAAATGATGAGTTGTGTGACTTTATAGTGCTTGATTTGCCAAATTGTGAAGAACCCCTTTCGAGTGAAACCACACTTAATCCTTTCGATCTTTACACCTCCACTCTAGAACCTAAATCGATAAATATCCATGCTTTTGATGAGGTGTCAGAAAAAATTAATTTTCACTTGATTGAGGATATAGACGCCGGGAATATTTCGGATGATGAACCTGTCGATTTGATTGAACTTTTATGTCCAATTCATCATCCCGAGTCATTAGATGTTTCTCCCGAACTTCATATGCGTCTTGATTTTGATGATAATGGTATGGATAGGTTAAATATTGAGGAGTATTATGAGGACAGTCTTGAGGATAATATTGAGGTTGAACCATTTTTGTTTGATGTGTCGGATTTTCCAATTCAGCCTCCTGAACCTTTAACTGTTATATCATCCTCCCTCCTTTCCATCATTCCGACCACGCACAAGATCACGCTTGACGACTGTGAGCTTGAAAACTTTTCCTTTAAATCTGACACAGTTCTCACAGCCGATGACACTTACGAGTGTTTCACATTTTCGGACGATGTTGAAGTCTCACTGCCCGAGTTTGAGTCCTTTGAATTTTCAGATGAGTTAGTTGAACCATCAGACTCGGTTGCTTATAGTCGTTTCGAACCATTGATGGAATCTTTCCAGTTCGAGACAGTTTATTACGGTGAGAATGAGACTATCCCAAATTCACCCCCTTTCATCCTTCCTATCGTTCCGACCGTACACGAGACCGTTACGCTTTCATCTCCAATACCAAGTTTGGCGAACCCATGCTTTCTTGCGAATCTTGAGGGATTTGACCACATTTCTCAACGGGTTGATAGGTTAGCACAATCGCTTTTAACACATCGGTCATCATAAATTGTGCTAATTTATTCACTCGATTTACACCCTCAAGATCGTACTCCACTTCTTTCTCTTTTCCGCCATTCTTCTCCCCCACCGAGACCGTATCCCGTTTCTACCTCCACACGGTCTCGTGTGCTTCTCATCTCTTTTCTTTCCACTCCATTCGTTCACCAACTCGACCATTACCACGATAAGATTTTTGAATGATTGGTGGTAACTTTTGGCTTGTGTAAGGCCAAGCTTAAGTTTGGGGGGAACCTTGTTGTATATATGTACGTATATTTTTTTTTGTTTTTTTTTCCTATAAAAAGAAAAAAATTTCAAAAGAATAATTTTTTTTTTATAAATAAATAAACAGGGGAGTGCCGACAATTTTGACCCTCTTGGTGTAGCATGACAGTGAGGACACTGTCAAGTTTAAGTTTATGGGTATGCTCGGTACGTCTTCTTCTTTCGCATTCATATGTATATTTTTGCATTTGCATATTTATTTGAAAACCCATAAAAAATTGAAAAATTTTGAAAAATTATAAAAATTATTGTATTCAATTTTGGCTTATTTGACTAGAGTTTGACAGATAGGTTAACTAGCTAGGAACAACTAGATCTTAGACGTAGTAAATTAAAAACCCAAAAGATAACCTTCCTTAAAATTTAGCGGTAGAAAGTATATGTCTTTATAGTTTATTTAGAAATAGGAAAATTTTGAGTTCACTTCTTGGGCTAAGTTGAAACAAAGGAAAAGTATTGATATTCTTATTAGAGTATAAGTTTGAAAAATAGTTCCTAGCTTAAGTCTAGATTCTGAAAATGTATACCCTATAATTTGCACAATCACGCACCTTGAAACTTGGAATAGTAGAGGAGACCTTGAAATGCTCTTGTCTGAAATCCTTAGTACGAAGAAAATGAAATAAAAAAATACAAGTGTGAATAAAGAATAAAAAAATAAATGAACACTGGTTTTTGTGATTACTTAAGGCTGCAAAAATAGAAAAATATTTAGCGAGGGTGCTTCATCACCTAGTGCCTTAGACCAACTGGTTTGGGAGTCACTGCTAAAGCCTTAGGTGTTGCAAGACTAGGAATTAAGCTTTAAAAGTGCAAGCGCATTTTGTAATCGGTCGTTGGTACCTCAAGAAGTATTAACGGTCGCATGAAGGATGTGTAAGCAAAATTCAATTAAAAATTCACCAATTAATAAGTACTTTGGACAACGGACAAGGGTATGATTGCTTGATTTGAATTTCCAAGTGTAGGGGTGATTTATACACACACGTGGGGATATGTGATTGGAGTTTAGATGAGAGAAATGAGTGAAGTATAGAACTTGTATTTTTAATAGAGTTGATAAAAATTCCTAACTGGAGATGGAACCCTAGAAGGAAAACTTAAGAGATGCCGAAAGCTAAGTAAATTTACAAGAATATATATAATCTTAAGTTAAATGATAAGGAAGTATGAAGAATATGAGTGGATAATTTATGAGTCGAAGATAATAGAGTTCTTGTTAGAAAACATAATTGGAGAATAAAAGTTAATGGGCCAAATTGATAGGATTTTGTGGGTAGTATCCGCTGAAAAGCCTCAGGAGACAACACTCCTCCTACTAGGGACACCTAGAGGTTTAACGGCTTGTTGCACGAGCTAAGTGCAATCGTGTTTCCCTGCGAAAGTGCGGTTAGGTTTTTTGTCGAGAATAAAAAAATAAGTTTGCTCGAGGACGAGCAAAAGATAAGTTTGGGGGTATTTGTTCACACCATAATATTGTATTATTATATTCCCTATTCTTATTCTTTTTACAAATAAAACAGGTGCTTTTGACGCATGTCTGCTACATATTACAGGTTACAGGTTCTTGGATCTAAAACGGTGAAAAAGATAAAAGACGATGCAAAAGTGGAACTACAGCCAACAAATAGAAGGATCTTGATCAAGCCTACATAAAAGATAAAGTTCATAAAGTACAAGGCAATGCAAGGTCCAAGATCGCGAAGCCACGGTTAAAGTCCACTGCAATTATTCACTGGAGATCTAGAAGAAACATAGAAGCTATTTTAATAAAAGAACCAAATAATAAAGAAGCCCAAAGACAGAAGAGCCAAGAAAGGAAATTTCAAGGCCCAATACTTCCTTTTAAAGAGACAGAGATATAAAATTTTACCAAACCTTGGAGTCTACTTTGACTAGGTCTTCCTAAGGATATTTTGGTAAATGTAGACGTGCGAATCAATTGTAACCTAGGGTTTCCTATCCTCTATAAATAGGAACTCTAAATCATTGTAAAGGCTATGCCTCCCTATGCCTCTTTTTATCAATAAAATTTAGATTTCTTTTGGAAAGCATCGATGCCTCTATTCATTTCAGAAATTCAGATCTGACAAGTCTTGTGTTGATGTTTGGAGAGAGCCATCTGTAAAGTAAGTAGGTAATTTCAATTCTTACCCTAGGTAATTTTTCATTCTCTGCCCTAGATTAAATTTAATTCCTTGCCCTAGTTAGATAGTTAGATCTTTAATTCAATTGCCCTAGATTAATTTAGTTTTTAGATTTAATTAATCCATTCACACCGTTTGGAATTAACTCGTAAGAGCGATTAGGAAATTCACAACATCCCTGTGGACCGACCCGTACTCACCGGCTAGCTACATGCGACGCCGTTCTTGATTGCGGTAATAGATAGTTTTTGAGATCAATCAGCTGGACGTGCTCTCCATGGCTCGGTCTGGTTTTCGGCGGTAAATAGATTCTGGCACGCCCAGTGTGACCTTTTTCTCATTCCACTCCACACTTTGTGTATCATGTTTTTCGAACAAAATTACAGTATACTAAATTTATGGTTGCTCTTGGATTATGAAGAAGACTGAAGATGGTGCTTTCTTCCTTATGCAGACTTCAATGGCACTCTGCAACAACTTCATGACCCCTATGCCCAAGCTGATCTTCTCCGGGCGGGGTATGTCCCCACTGATCGGCATTCTAACAACCCAACTCATGCAAGAATGGAACGGGCTCCAATTCGGAAAAATGCCTCCACTCCACCTTACCATTGATGCCATAATGCCAAAGAAGGAGGCCTAAAATAAGTCAGTCGTCGATAGGCTGGCAAAAAGCTTCGCAGGCCTTTCCGAGAAGTCTGCAAAATCAAAAAGCTTGGTCTCCAACAGGCTAAATTCAATCTCTGTAGGCCCGACAAAGAAGCCCGCGATACCAAAGAACTCAGTCGTCCAAAGGCTAACCTTCGCTATTCTGGCCACTCCAAAGAAGTCATTCATCAAGAGGCTGACACCAGCAGTTCATACTACTCCTGAAGTGCCAAAAGATGCTTCACCTCTAAGACATTATGTCTTCCACAGACTAGCCCTAAATGTTCCCGCGCTGCCGAAGACGTCGGTTTCAAACGACTGACACTTACGGATGCTACAAAGCCACACATGAGGAATGTATATGAAGCTCCTAAAACTTAAGAAGCTCCTGTTTCAAGATACGCTTGACGACATTTCCGGCGCCGGCAAAGACAGGCTTGGGGCATCCCCCTATCAGGGCTCACTCCATCGATGCCTACTATAGATTCAACTGTCTCGACCAAAAACATTTTCGAGCTGCTCAGAAGGGTTAGGTGGAATTCGCTTACCGCTGTCTTAAAGATGACACCACCATATGTAAGGGAATCAAATGAACAAAAGCCAATGCTCAAGCCAAAACTTTTCTAGATGATATATAAAGTCTGGAAAGAAGTATGTGGCTTTGTTATTGACAACGACCCATCTCCAAATCTAAGAAGCTCCGGAATTTTCCAAAATCCGAAGACTCGGCTTCTAAGTCCAAAGTGGCCCTTCCTAAACAGCAAAGGCCACAAAAATCCCCATCGCCTAAGGCAAATCCCAAAAGGCGAAATGACAAAAGCTCCATGCAGAAGGCTGAAGTAGTCTATACCGTGTGGATGATACACATCAATGGAAGTGAAAACGCTTCCACCATTCATCGACCCCGAACTCGGTCCTTGACTCAATCTCAAAGGAAGCATCAGATGCAAGAAATAGCAGCTCAAGCAGAAATACTCATCAGCCCGCCACCCAAGACGTGTCCGGAAGATGAACAAGAAGATCTTGAGAGACAAAGGTCTAAAGTTGACTCTTTAAAACGTGTCATCGACAAGAAAAGAAAATAACTGGCGGATATAGCCATTTACATGAACAAAATGGTCCTCCTCCTGCAGAAGATGTATGGGATGATGGCTTAGTCGTCAAAATCGCTGGCCGAAGAACTGCCAGTGATTCCTGATAATAAGAATGGAGGTGCCACAAGCTCTTTGCTGGTCCCTTTAACCTCAAAGATGAAACGATCTTGAAGGCTAAGTTCATCGAGTACATAGCCCAACAGGTCAAACTCCTCACTGCCAGCAAAGCATATGCCAAGTTGGTAAAGACCAGTCGTCCATATCTAGTATGGCACGACCAGAAGTAATACCCTCCGAGATATAGAATCCTGAAGTTCAATGTCGTCAAAGGAAAGGGGAATCCTCACCGGCATATTCCAAAGATTAAAACAATATGCGGTAATACCGGAGGAAATGATAAGCTACTCCTTCGGCAGTTCATTATCATCCTGGAGGATATTGCCTTCGAATAGTATTCGAAACTCCCAAATGAATATGTAAAGACCTTCGCTAACATGGAGCATCTCTTCACGCATTGGTTCGTCAGTGTGAGTAAGCACACCACCATCTCTGATCTGATCAATGAAGAGAGGAGATCAAACGAAACACTGGTGCAGTATGTCATTAGGTAGAGAAACTCGCCTCAAAATGCAAGCAGCCGATTGCCAAAGCTCCAGCTATTAGGATGTTTATAGACACTTTAGATCCACGATCGCAGATTTATTCATTCATGTCTTTTGAAAAACCCACAACCTATCAAGAGCTCCTTGACAAGCTAGTTCAATTAGAGCGAATCGGCCACTAAGTCGTTAAACTAAACCAAAAGAAGGTAGTCCATAAGCAAAAAGGGTACGGATGAAAACCAGAAAGGGCTCTGTGAGTAAAAGAAGCAGGACTGCCCACGAGTTTGTGAAAACCCAAAAGCACGCAAATTCATGAAAAGAAAACACTCTTATGAGACACATACGACTCACGAAGGAAAATACACTTAGGGATCCCCACGGCTCTTAAGGAGAAAATAAACTTACAAGATCTTCTCAATCCGCGAGGAGAAAACACTCTTGTAAAATCCTTACAACTTATAAGAGAAAAGACATTTAGGAATCCCTACGACTTCTAAGAAGAAAGAACATCTATGAGATCCTTTCGACTCATAGGGAGAAATACCTTTATGAGACCCTTACGGCTCATAAAATCAAAAAGCTTTGTTGACAGGGATCTAAACCTGTTTTCTAAGCAATCAACGGCAAATGATGAGTCGCTCCTGGCAATATCCCAGTTGTAGCAATACTGATTCCAAAACAGGTATCAAATCCCAAGTTTTTCTAGGCAAATGATGAATTGCTCATGGCATACGTGCTTCTGTATTAGCAACGCTGATGCCGACTTGAAGTCCAAACTCTCGACCCCTAAGTCGTTAAACTGAGAAATAAAAAATAAAATAGCTGAAATGATTGGGCAACCTGCAATAAAAATCAGCGAGTAAAAATAAAAAAAATAGCCAAAATGATTGGGAAGCTCATAATAAAAATCAGTGAGTAAAATAAAAATAAGTTGAAATGATTGGGTGACCGCGAATAAATAACCGAAATGATTGGGCAATTGTGACTTTTGCGATAAGAAAAGCTGAAATAATAGATCAATCGCGGATTAAAAAAAAAGAAAAAATTTCTACCCTACAAGTAGTACGATCTCGACTCTTGTATACAATCCACGGGCACAAACAAATGAAAATAGTGCAATGTGTTCCGTCATGTTCTACCAAATAAAGAATGGAGTCATAATGGCAATACATACAGCCTAGAGACTATTTGGATGTCTCTCTTACTCCAGAAGGGTGCAGACGGGACGTCATGCAAGGATTAAAGGGTCAAAACAAAAGCGGAGTGGTGATATTCTTCTAGCTCCAAGTCTTGATGATGACATATACAACTTAGAGGGTAATTGGATGAAATTCTACTCCCGCAGAGTATAGACATGGTATCCGCAAAGCTCAAAAGAGCTGCAAAGCGGAGTGATGGAAATGTTGGAGATAGTGCCCTCAGAGTCAATTATTGGATCACAGGCACGTGATTGCAATGATTGAGGGAGGACTTATCCCGGTAGGACAGTCTTACTCGAGATGATAGTATGCTATCTGGTTTATCTTTATCATCGTGTACTGCTTCAGGTGACCTTACAGGCCGCTATTACACGCTGATAGAGCCCCTAAGATTCTTGCTTGACTGCCGGCAGTATGATGGCGATCGTATACGTGAGAGCTGGTGGTCTATAAGCACATCCTTAAAAGGTCCCTAGTCGTGGGAGTTTCGAGACAGGGCATCGATTCTCCAGAGTAGACTAGTGTATACAGTCGAGACCCCGACGAGGGGCGGTGGCCGGTCTCATAAGCCACTGGTGTCAGTTGGTTCACCTAAGATGTATACAGGTGCTCATTGGGTTATGAGTACACCGGACGGGACTCGCCGGGAACATGCTAGTTGGTCTTATACCTGACGTCAAATAGCAGTTCCCTGGTGATATGTGTACAGGTTAGTTCATCGACCTGGGGATCGTCATTTGTCTCGTGTGAGTTCCCACTGTACTTTGATTACTACCCTACCACGGCTCAAAGGAGTCGTGCAAACAGGTTTTAATTGGGTACAGTCCCGAGCCACATGGAGGCAGTGAGCGGATCTTCAGGGGTTCGTCTCTCCCGGTATTGGGGGTGAGGTCGCGCTGTGTTTAGGAGAGCCATTACACAAAGCCCTCGACCGAGGCAGGAGATTTACTGGTAGGTATTCCAGTAGTATCTCAGGGTGTTCTGGGCTACACTCCGACACGACTTGTACCGCTTTTGGGGGTCTGACTTTTACCAACCCCCTAGGCCCGACATGCGATACTCATAGACGAACGGACCGGACTGTACGGATATTGTCACTGACAGGATCAGTAGGGTGTCAGGATGAGTTCGCTCATCGACATCCCTTTTGGTCAAAAGCTGGTGGCCCGTCACGTATTTGCTTATACCTCTGACGTGCTAGTGGTTAAATCCACAGCCATAGTATTGACGAGTCTTTAGAGTCCACCACACTTTCAGTTACTCAAGCTTTCGGGCGAAACGCTGTAGAGGCCGTATGGAGATATGGCAGGGTCCGATCAGATATGTGCGGTATTGCACGGATCAGGATCGGACGGTTTATACTGGAGGCCGTATAGATATATGGCAAGGTTCGATCTGATACGTGAGGTATTGCACGGATCAGGATCGACCTAGCCGGCTTTGGTTTAAGCCGGATCCTAGTATAGTACTGTGTAGATTTTGTCTCATTGCATTTGTATCCAGTCGGAATACAGATGCGGGTGTGTATGCACAGTATCGGGGTTTTCCTGTAATTTATTACGGGACCAGTTTTCTGGAGTTGCCAGTTTGCATTCCGTTCCGGCCGGTTTTCCTTTGTTCTTTCCCGGCCGGACTTTTCCGATGGAGGGGGTTATTTGCAAGTTTGCAAATAACTTATTGTGGAGGGGTTTATTGCATTATGAGGCATTATGATTGATAAAGCATCATTGCTTTTCTTGTTCTCATGATGGTGCAATAAATGTGATTAGAAGAGATTAGAATGTGATTTGAGTGCTTGATGTGAGATTTGCTTTTGGGGTGTGGTCACCCATTCTTTTTTCCTACCATCACCTCCCTTCTTGCATTGTTGATTCCACCACCATATTTCCAAGGGGGGCCGGCCATTTTGAAGAGAGTTTTCATTTTTGTGAGGGTGTGGGAAATTTATCATCCATCTCATTTTAGCTTGCCACAAAAAATTCCCAAGTTCATATCTTGTTGATTCCTCCATCAAGGCAACTTCACAAATCCCATGAGGCAAAGTGATTCTACACTACAACCTACAGCAAATCTTGGGCACGTCGACTTGCCAGCTTCGTGCCCGAGTTGCCTCGGTATTGAGGCTGGAGCCCGTAAAAGACGCAGGCGATGTGGTGCCCTTTCGGCAAGGAGGCGACGACCGGAGTTTCCGCGGGAGATCGGGACGATGACGAGAAGACCGGAGGACTCGGATCAGTCGGTATACTTCTCTACCCTTCTCTTGTTAGCTAGTATCGGTTAATGGTTACGATCCGGGTATATTGTCCGCGGTAGCGCCAGTTTAAAGTTAAGAAAAATTTTGATTCCATATTTTGGCCTCGGATAGACGGCCAGGGCGCTGCCGTGGCGCAACATGGTATCAGAGCCACGCCATTAACCTTGTCTTGCTTTGTCTAATGTGTTTTACATTTCCGATCGACCAAAATTCCAAAAACCCGCGTTTTCTTTACATCAGTTTTCTGTTGAATTTTTTCTTGCTCAAAAAAATTTTTCAGGTTGTAAAAAAACTAATGTACTGGAAGTTCTAAGACTACTGGAGAAATTCGACAAATTGATCATTCAACAGGAGCGCGGAACCACGGCAAAACCCCTCCTTATGCCGCGGTTCCGCCGCAGTTTGGAAAGTTCAATTGGTCAAACTTTTTCAGTGGGCTTCTGGGGTGATTTTAGGGGTTTTGGGATATTAATATTGGGCCCAGAATTTCTTGATGTGCTACAGTAGTACTTGGGGGGCCCACTTGTTAAAATTTGATCGATCGGATATTTTAAACACATTGGTTCACAGTATTTACATTATATCTGCGACCGTGAATGTCACTTGATCGGTAAATCCTGTCTAACTGCTATAGCCCGGTTAGACGGATTTGCGAACGTGACATTCACGTTGATGTTCTATGTATTGCTGTGATGTTGCGGATCGGTCGTGGGGGATAGCCTGGATGCAATGTTAGTACAGTTTTGTTTTATATGTACATTTGATATTGCGGGGCGACCGTTCGACATGTGGACTGCCGTCACTGCCTGTTTGCATTATTCTTTTGGGCCACGACCTGGTTGCGGTCGATGTACCCGTTGTATGTATATTTTACTTTCTGTACTAGGATTACCCCGCGGAGGGGTGCACGGATATCCGGGTTCTAGAGGGCAACGGGCCCGCATCTCATGGAATTGAGACGGAGGGGGCTTCACTCTAGGATTGGCGGGCTATTCGCCGCACTCGTAGGGGGTACAGGTTGACCCAGGAGGGGTGCCCAAGTTACCGGATTTCGTGAAGTGCTGGGTGGTCCATTCACGGTGCTGAAGGGGGCTACCTCGCTTCAGGTTTTGGCGGGTGACTTGCTGCGCCCGTAGGGGTCTAGGATTCCATTGCACAGGCTATCCACACGACCAGGAGAACGTCGGGTTTCAGCAGCGGCTCTGTGAAACCCGGGGCTTCCAGATATCTGTATTGTTCTGTGATGCTGTATATTTCTGTGATGTTGCATTTTATCACGCCTTGAGCGAAATATAATATATTGGTATATATATTAGTAGATGTTGTATATGTTTTGCATGCGCGCTAGTCCAGTCCCCGCTCTGTCGTTAGTTAGCTAACCTAACTGGTAATGACGGGACCCAGTGGCGAATGCGGATGGCATATACGTACATCAGTATATTTTCGTTCTTTGTGGTGTGATCAATTGATGGGACTGCGTTGATTCGGATCAATGCAAGATAAACAAACATTTTCTGATGTTGTTGGAACATTTTTCAAAAAGCTGTTATTGCAAGGACGTTCACTTTTGTTTTGCATCGTGGTATTCATTTGGAATATCCTGCTCCTCAGTCGACGAGGCAAGGGCCGAGATCCCCTCACCGGGAGTGACCCCTTGGACAGAAGTTTGCGTCAGGGCATTAACTTCACTATAGCCGATTACTTTTGCTTTGCATCGTGGTATTCAGTTAGAATATCCTGCATCTCATTCTACGGGGAAAGAGCCGAGATCCCTTCACTGGGAGTGACCTCTTTAGTAAAGGTTTTCGTCACTATATTTTTATAAAAGGCTATGCAGTTCCTTCAACGATATCAAGTTCATTACGTTAAAGGTTTTTCGCCAAAAACCAGTCGTAGCCCTCCGTCATTTCTTATGGGTATTATTTAGTATTCGTGCTGCGTTTGTTGACTCCGTCAAGGCGTAGTGTACGGTAGCTAAGTGGTGCTTGTTTGTTGCATAAATGGGATAGGTTAGGACAGTCGTGCGGCCTTGTTGACTCCGTCAAGGGCACATACGGGTGGGTTTAATGCAATCCAGATAATGACGGGTTGAACTTGACTAGGACTCTTTTATTTGTTGACTCCGTCAAGGTCACTTGAGTCCTAGGGGTAAAAATCACATCGGGGGTTTCAAAAGAACTGAAACTTGCCAGGCATGCGCATACCTTCTGGAGTGTGGTGACTTGAGTGGATTCCGTCAAGTTATCATGCGATGATAGTTGGATCCCGATTCCCACTGATGAGTTGGTTTACTCCTCGGGTGATCCCGACTAATTCTTCTTTCAGGTTTGGGGAAGAATTTGAGGTTTCCAGATTAGATAAAGTGATAACCATTCTGATCTAGGTTAGAGTGCACGCTGAGTGTTTCTTTTCTCTCTCTCTTTGGCAGCGACCATTGACCCGATCCTAGACTATGACTCAGTGACCAAGTTGACCGAACCTTCTTAACACTGGCTTTTGGATTGTCTGAGTTGCAAACCTCATTGCCACTCCTACTTTTACTCTTTTCTCTAGGACACCCCGTATTACTACGAACGTCCACTTCCATTGGACAAAACCATCGTATGGTTAGATACGAACTCGAAGGAATTTATTCGAGGATGGTTTCCGGTTCTGGAGAAAACGAATAGGACTATTCAGTTGTCTTTTCTTTTCACCTTCTCTCATTGCGAGTACTCCTTAGTTTAGGAAATAGTACACCTATTACGCAAATTGGATAGTCTTCTTCCAAATATTAGGCTGGTGCCGACCGGTAGGGAATGAAGAAAACCAATTAGCCTAAACGGTGTGCAGAAGATATTAAGATTAAGACAAAGCAAGGGATTAGTAAGAGGGCAAAGTAAATTGCGACTGATATTCACGACCAAACCAAGTATTTCTTCGCCAATCCTAAATCACCTTTGTATTTCTCCAGGACACTCCGTATCACTACGAAGATCCACAGTTTATTGGATATTCCATCGTATGGTCATATACGAACTCGAAAGGAACTTGTTCCAGTTCGGGGATGGATTCTGGTCCAGGAGAAATAGGAATAAGGTTTATTCGGTTGTCTTTTATCTTCACATTCTCTCGCATTGCGAGTGCTCCTAGGATTAGGACAGTACACCCATTATGCTTATTGGATAGTCTTCTTCCAAACCATAGGCTGGTGCCGAACGGTAGGGAAGGAAGAAAACCATTTGGCCTTAAGGGGTGTGCAGAAGGTAATGACTAAAGACGTATAAAGGGATTTGGAGAGATGACAAAGAATTATACGGTTATAGTTGTGAATCTGGATAATGGAAGAGGCATTACTAGGAATATCAGGATACCCCATCGAAACATTTCAATGTTTCAAGTTTCACTGTGTACAGTTAAAAGAAAACTGATTTCCCGATTAGACACTTGCTCCAGGGTATGTATTTACCAGGTTGGATTCTCACATCTGTATGGTTTTACAGATGATGAGTGGGAGTAAGTTATTGGGAATTAGGTGACCATCCTCAATATATCAGAATTCGTTGTAATTGGTGATATTTGAGGAAGCCACCTGGGTTGTTTGCCAGTCGGCGAATGTTTGGTTTTGAATATCCGTTGCTATGCACCAATTTCAAATTGATATATCTGTACGTCTATTTTTATAGAGTGAGATGTACCTTTTTGAAATTATGTCTATGACATTTACCTATATCAGTGGATGGTAGGGTAAGGAGCATTGAACAGCGGTGTAATTCTTCTTAACCATAAGTACAGTTTTCAACTTACGACACACAGTGAATGAGTTATCAGACTCAAGGGACTTGTACAGAGTATTGTATGTTGTCCAGCGTCCATCAGGACAGAGGGGTTGGTCCTCGTACTATATTCGGTTTACTTATGACTTCTCTAGATTTTAGACAGCTGTTTCGTGCAAACACAGGGTCCGAATTTTGAGAAGTTATAGGTATTTGAATAAAGTAGAGAACCAAGTATTGCAAGTATCGGGATTCTTCAAGGTGATCGAAGATGTAGATACTTGTGTATGGTGTTCAGTTGATAGTAATGATTAAGAGAACTAGCTTCTCTTTCAGGTTGCTCATAATTGGAAGTATTCCTAAGTTGAGTGATGCTGATCGGCCTTTCTCCATTTTAGTTGACATGCACTGGAGACAGCTGCATGATTTGAATCTGGTTCAATTAAATCAGTGCCTCTGTTTCTATATTGGATATAGAACAGTTCATATCTTGACATTGTTAAGGTACGGGGAGTTGTCCGGCTTATGCTTAAAACCATACTCCGGATAACTCAAGGCACGTTTCTGTAATGGCTGTTTGCGGGTTGACCCAGGCTATGACGAGGGTTGATTTTCTACCATCTGGAAGATCAATAGTGATATTGTTCTTCACTCGCCACAATTTTAAAAGAAATGGATTTTTCAGAAAACAGCAGTGGGGGTATGGTAGAACTGGAAGTGATTCCAGAACCGCAAACGATTACTGAAAATTTGATAGGAACCTGAAGATTGAATCTGGCTTGACATTCCATTAGCCACTCCACAGATATGGTGGGTAACCTCAGGCACTCGAGAGGTACTTCGGTATGCTCAAGGACGGTGGCAGGGAGGTTCTTGTTTACCCAGACTTGCCATTGCTGTTGTTCCAGACTGTGAAACCCGGCAGGAGGATGAGTATAGCGTCGTTCTGAACTTGCTTCAGAAGTGTACGTGTATATGACTCTGCCAGAGGGTTGTCGTAGTCAGTGGGAGCAGTGGAAGCATTGGTGGACAGTTGGCTTATGTCTATTTATAAACTGAAGCAGATATAGCGGAGATAGATCTGTTGAGAAGGTAGTAGGGTGTGATGTCCTGGTTTTGGATGACATACACACAGTAGGAAGTGATATTCCTATACTACGATCGGTTATACTTTGGTTGTCACACAGTGGTTTCTCCACACAGGACTTGGATATTATATCAGACATTCTGGTTACTAGATCTATGGTTTTAGATCTAGATTTAGGTGGTTTCCTAATCTGGGTACCTTGACAGCATTCTATGAGTATTTAGAATGGACGACTCCTGGCACGGTAGTATACCTGCAGGTAATGGAGTCACCCTCTCTAAAGGTGTCTTACAGACTAAAGGGGAGAGGGATACGCATGATTGACAGATCACTTGCTTAGGCAATTGAGTTAATCATGAGATGTCAATTACCACACCAGATGTTGTTCTTGCACTAGATGCAATAAGTTGATATTAATCCAATCTTGGAGAAACAATCGGAAGCAGTTTTAGGACATAAGTGCATGTTCTAGGGATATGATAGCAGCTTTCTCTTTCGGGAGACAGTTATCATTCCAGGCTTCCAAGGTGACATGGACGACAAGGAGGTTGTCAGAGTTATAGTTTCTCCTTATGACAAGGGGCAGTATTTTGGACAGGTGGACCAAGGCAATACTGAGGGTGGCATGGCGCTGGATACTGATTAAGTTCAGTTATCGATACAGTCTAAGAAGTTTGGATTTGGAGTTCATTTATGAGCTAGGTCCCATCAGATATCCAGACATACTCTAAGACGGGTATTGCTCATTTCGGGAGATGGCTTTCTCTATGAACTTGAGATATAGAGAGACATAGAAAGAAACGTCACAGCGGATCCACTCACTGAGGCTATTCCTCCAACGCAATAGTTTCGCAAACGAGCTTTGCGAGACTGACCAGTAGAGGAGTTGGGTGTTCGGTATCACACGGGCTGTGAGTATGCGACATCGCAATAATTAGCCTTGAGTGCAAGTGGGAGATTGTTGGAGATAGTGCCCTTAGAGTCAATTATTGGATCACAGGCACGTGATTGCAATGATTGAGGGAGGACCTATCCCGGTAGGACAGTCTTACTCGAGATGATAGTATGCTATCTGGTTTACCTTTATCATCGTGTACTGCTTCAGGTGACCTTACAGGTCGCTATTACACGCTGATAGAGCCCCTAGGATTCTTGCTTGACTGCCGGCAGTATGATGGCGATCATATACGTGAGAGCTGGTGGTCTATAAGCACATCCTTAAAAGGTCCCTAGTCGTGGGAGTTTCGAGACAGGGCATCGATTCTCCAGAGTAGACTAGTGTATACAGTCGAGACCCCGACGAGGGGCGGTGGTCGGTCTCACAAGCCACTGGTGTCAGTTGGTTCACCTAAGATGTATACAGGTGATCATTGGGTTATGAGTACACCGGACAGGACTCGCCGGGAACATGCTAGTTGGTCTTATACCTGACGTCAGATAGCAGTTCCCTGGTGACATGTGTACAGGTTAGTTCATCGACCTGGGGATCATCATTTGTCTCGTGTGAGTTCCCATTGTACTTTGATTACTACCCTACCACGGCTCAAAGGAGTCATGCAAACAGGTTTTAGTTGGGTACAGTCCCGAGCTACATGAAGGCAGTGAGAGGATCTTCAGGGGTTCGTCTCTCCCGGTATTGGGGGTGAGGTCGCGCTGTGTCTAGGAGAGCCATTACACAAAGCCCTCGGCCGAGGCAGGAGATTTACTGGTAGGTATTCCAGTAGTATCTCAGGGTGTTCTGGGCTACACTCCGACACGACTTGTACCGCTTTTGGGGGTCTGACTTTTACCAACCCCTTAGGCCCGACATGCGATACTCATAGACGAACGGACCGGACTGTACGGATATTGTCACTAACAGGCTCAGTAGGGTGTCAGGATGAGTTCGCTCATCGACGTCCCTTTTGGTCAATAGCTGGTGGCCCGTCACGTATTGGCTTATACCTCTGACGTGCTAGTGGTTAAATCCACAGCCATAGTATTGACGAGTCTTTAGAGTCCACCATACTTTCAGTTACTCAAGCTTTCGGGTGAAACGCTGTAGAGGCCGTATGGAGACATGGCAGGGTCCGATCAGATACGTGCGGTATTGCACGGATCAGGATCGGACGGTTTGTACTAGAGGCCGTATAGATATATGGCAAGGTTCGATCGGATACGTGCGGTATTGCACGGATCAGGATCGAACGGATTTTACTAGCCGGCTTTGGTTTAAGCCGGATCCTAGTATAGTACTGTGTAGATTTTGTCTCATTGCATTTGTATCCGGTCGGAATACAGATGCGGGTGTGTATGCACAGTATCGGGGTTTTCCTGTAATTTATTACGGGACCAGTTTTCTGGAGTTGCCAGTTTGCATTCCGTTCCGGCCGGTTTTCCTTTGTTCTTTCCCGGCCGGACTTTTCCGATGAAGGGGGTTATTTGCAAGTTTGCAAATAACTTATTGTGGAGGGGTTTATTGCATTATGAGGCATTATGATTGATAAAGCATCTTTGGTTTTCTTGTTCTCATGATGGTGCAATAAATGTGATTAGAAGAGATTAGAATGTGATTTGAGTGCTTGATGTGAGATTTGCTTTTGGGGTGTAGACACCCATTCTTTTTTCCTACCATCACCTCCCTTCTTGCATTGTTGATTCCACCACCATATTTCCAAAGGGGGGGCCGGCCATTTTGAAGAGAGTTTTCATTTTTGTGAGGGTGTGGGAAATTTATCATCCATCTCATTTTAGCCTGCCACCAAAAATTCCCAAGTTCATATCTTGTTGATTCCTCCATCAAGGCAACTTCACAAATCCCATAAGGCAAAGTGATTCTACACTACAACCTACAGCAAATCTTGGGCACGTCGACTTGCCAGCTTCGTGCCCGAGTTGCCTCGGTATTGAGGCGGGAGCCCGTAAAAGACGCAGGCGATGTGGTGCCCTTTCGGCAAGGAGGCGACGACCGGAGTTTCCGCGGGAGATCGGGATGATGACGAGAAGACCGGAAGACTCGGATCAGTCGGTATACTTCTCTACCCTTCTCTTGTTAACTAGTATCGGTTAATGGTTACGATCCGGGTATATTGTCCGCGGTAGCGCCAGTTTAAAGTTAAGAAAAATTTTGATTCCGCATTTTGGCCTCGGATAGACGGCCAAGGCGCTGCCGTGGCGCAACAGGAAAATTCTGGGATCCAGGTCTTGTTAGCTATATATATGCCCTAGAGGCCATTACTGTACATACAATGTATATTGTAGTGGATGCTAGGACATATATAGGGAGGACTTTCTTGCTCAACATGATAGTATGCTATCTGGTTGTACTTTATCTTAACATGTACTCTGATTTTCTCTATGTTACATGTTGATAAAGCCCTTAGGATATGTACTCGACTACTGGGACTATGATGAGATCATACTAGTGGGGCCATGGTAGTCGACGAGTACATCCTATAACTGTTCCTAGTCGAGGGTGTATCGAGACAGGGCATCGATGCACCAGAGTAGACTAGCGTATACGCATCTTGACCCATATGATGGGCGATGGATGATCCCATATCCATCGGTGTTTGACATCAAGGATGGTGTAAGGGTGCTCAGTGGAGACTGGGTACACTGGACGGACTCGCCGAGAACTCCCAGATGGTATTATACCATACGTCAGATGGCAGTTCTCCGGTGACACTGGTACAGAGTAGTCTGTTGACCCGAGATCGTCATAGAGTCTTGTGTGGTTCCCACTGTGCTTTGATTTCCATCATACCACGTCCAAGAGGGCGTGCAAAAAGGTGGCTTTTGGGTACAGTCCCGAATCATATGGAGGCAATGAGCGATAGGAGGGGATTCGTCTCTCCCGGTATAGGGAGTTGATGTTGTGCTGTGTTCGATTGGCTATAACCGGAAATCCCTGGCCAGGGTTGCTGAGATTTACTGGTAAGTGTTATCAGTAGTTTCTCGAACTGTTATAGACCTTAAATCGACACGACTTATCAAGCTACTGGGGTCTGACGTTTACCACCCCTAGGCGAGATATGCAACATATCAGACGACGAGACCGGACTGTACGGGAGTGTTACTGTTTGGATTCGCAGGAGAATGTACAGGTTTGCTTGTTGATCTTCTGAGCGCTCAATACCTGGGTAGCTGTTACGTTTAGATGACCGCTTGCAGCTTGTGGGTGTTTGATATGATCATCACCCACTGCCTGCGTATTGACGATTCTTTAGAGTCCTACACAGAGGTTTCTTGACTCAGGCAAAACGGAGTAGGAGCACATATGTGATATGTCCGGGACCGAGGATAATGCGATATGTGATGCCGTATTATATTCTCGCGATATTTGATATCAGCCGGGTCATCGGATCAAGTGTTGATTCGATGAATCGGTACGGATAAATATTAGTTGGTTATATGCGATATAGCCGGATTGTCGGATCAAGTGTTGATTCGATAATTTAATGTATAATAATATATATATGATATATTAAATTACATTAACTAATATTTGCTCACTAAAAGATTCTTTTTCTCACTCGGGTAATACATTGATATATATGCGGTATATGTTAAATGTATTATTTTATTTTGTTACGATAAATATTATATATGTGATATATAGTATTGTAACATGATATGATAACTAATGCAACTTGTTTAGTGGAGTTTAAACATGATTAGGGTTTGGATTAGGGTTAAGCTTTCTAGATGTTTCTAGAAGCTTTTCTTTTTGTCATGATAAAGATTTTTTCAAGTGACTCATGCTTTAACCCAACCCAAACCCTAACCCTAGTTAATTCTCTACAAAGGTTAACTTGACCATGGTTGCATAATTCTATCATATTATTCTTTTCCTATTCATCACAAAAGGATTCCAAGATTGTTCATCATCTTCTTCCTTCTTTCTTTCATGGAAAAAAGCTTTGTTGATTTTTCCAAGTGATGAATAAACATGAGAAAAAGATAAATAAATAGAGCAAAAATCCTACTTCATCATCCTCATCTTCCCTTGCCATTTAGATGAGGGTGTTCACATCATTTCATGAGTGTTAGCTTGTGTTAAAGAAACTTCAAGGTAGATCATCTTAGTATCGAAGATCGGAAGCAAAGGTTGCATCTTTCTCTTCGTGGAACTTCTCGAGAGTCCGGAACCCGATGATCGCAGCGAAGGGACCACAACACGGAGCATATGAAGTGAAGGACCGGATCTACAAAGGTTGTAATCCCTCTCACTTAGTGTTAAAGTGTTTAGCATGCTTGTTTTCGCCTAATCTCTAGTTTAAAGTTCCGTATTCGGGTTGTTCGACACGGCTAAATTTTTAATCGGGCATGGTTGATGCCTCGTAGACCCTTGTGCGCGTGCCTAGCAACCCTACAGTGGTATCAGAGCCAAGCTAGAGCTTTAGGCGAAGTCTAGACGGAGTTTGAAGTCCGATCGAACCCGAAACCCCGAATCCAAATTGCTCTCTGTCCTTTTTTGAAAATTGTGGATTTTTCAATATTAAAAATGCTTTAAAAATTCAGCAGGGAATTATAAGAATTACGGTGCAAAAATATTTTGATGAACAGTGCAAAGAGCGGCGGAACCGCGGCAGAAGCATGCCTTCTGCGGCGGTTCCGCGGCGCAATGATGACGTCACCAACCCAATTTTGCACAGTAACTTCTTTTATTCAGTGCTGAGTTCTCTGGGAATTTTTAATGTTTATTCTACAGTTGAGTTTTCTGGGGTTGTTTTGGGGATTCAATGTTTCGATCGGAGTATCAGATTTTGTCTATGTGGCTTTCCGGATAAATTTTAGAAACTGTTAAAAAGTTCGAACGGATATCAATAACTCACTTTTTCCCCTGTCTGAAAATTTTTCAAAAGTTGGATTTTTCCTCGTGTTTAAGAGTTCTAAGTCGTGCAAGTAACTCGATGGACCCTCTAGAAGACAACAAACCTTAACTCGATTATGTGACCGTCTTGAACTGCCTTTTGAACCTTAGGGTTTGGGGCAGTACGGCGTGCCACATGTGAGGCGTTGGCTTGACCCTTTTACGGCTGGACCATTGGTACTGTGGCATGTAATGGATGTTTTTAAACTGATTTCAAGTGTTGAGATATATTGGGGAAATCTTGGGTGCTTGATGATTCGATCGGAAAGTTTAACTTTTTCTATTTATCTAAAATGTGATACAATAATTGGAATCCACAGGTAGTTATGAGATAACTGTTTTGAATATTATGGACATAGCAGTTTAGTCTCAGATGATCGGTTGCCACGGAATTTTGATGCGATCAAAAGTCCGTCGCAATCACTTAGCGTACGCGGATACTCGCCGGGTAAACTTAATAGACAGCCTCACTCCATAGCCCCGACCAAGTGACTGTAGGAGAACCCCGTCGCCGAAAGCATCCGTTCGGGTGCTCTCGGTAGCGGTGTTCCGCCTTGGTGCACTTCGTCGACGGTATCGGGGGTACGGCCGTCTACTAAAGTTTGCGACGAGCATTCGATCAGGACGTCGGGAATCTTGTTGAATTGGCCGACTTGGTATTGAAAAGAGTTTTCTATAAATGAGACTAAAATGCGGGGTTTATAAAAGTTAGGCATGCGATGTCTAAGGAATTCATTTGGTTAGGCATGCGATGTCTAAAGAGATTGCGGATTCCAACCGTTGTAGTTTTACACTTTCTTTTCTGTGACCGTAAGTGTAGTATGTGGTGTATTGCCGGCTTCGTTGCTATACATCAACGACAATCGGGATACGCATACTTGCTTACGTTGATGATATGAGATATTATGTGTTGCTGTGATATGTTGTATTGGATCGTCGCTTTTGAATAGCCGGGGGTTTTATGTGAGATGAGAGTTTTTTCTTTTTCATTCATGTAATATTCATTTGTATGTAATATTCTTTTATTGGGGCACTTCCAGGTAGCGGAAGTAGTCACCGTTGTATATTATTTACTTTTCCTCATTAGGTAGACCAAGGCGGGGAGCACAAGTAACCGGGTTCTAGGGTCCAGTGGGAGACCATCTCGAGGAGTCGAGACCGGGTCTCCTAACCCTAGAATTGGCAGTGTTACTTGCCGCTCTCGTAGGGGTCTAGGGATGTGGGTTTGGCTATTCATCTCGACCGTGGAATCCGTGTTTTATACAGGCTCGTATTGAAAACACGGACGTCCTAGTATATCCAATATTTCATATATGTTCTTCTGCTGCTATGTTCTGTGATGAGATCATATTACTGCCTGAGATGAATGTTTATATTTTATATATATGAGATATATGTTATATTGCAGATTTCGTTTCAAAAGAGATGCTTGTGAAGCATAATAAAATGGGACTTCATTAATGAGATTAATGAAATAAAAGAAACCTAAGATGTTGTAGAAACTTGTTTAATAAAAAATGGTAGCTACAGTTCTTGCTTTGCATCGCGGTGTTCCTTGTAGAACATCCTGCACCATATTCGATAGGGAAAGGACCGAGATCCCTTCACCGGGAGTGACTCCTTTAGCAATAACTGGCAGATGCTACACACTCGGTTTGTCTTTTGATTGCTTCTATAGTTTCTGCTTTGCATAGTGGTATTTGTGAAATATCCTGCACCTTATTCGATGAGGAAAGGGCCGACGATCCCTTCACCGGGAGTGACCCCTTTAGCAAAACTAGAAAAGCCTCAAAAACACTCCATTTGAAATCACTCGATTCTACGACGATATCAAGTTCTTTACGCAAAGGGTTTTCTGAAAAACCTGTCATAACCCTCCGTCATTTCAGATAAGTTGTAAATAGTATTCGTGCTACATTTGTTGGCTTTCGTCAAGGTGTAGTGTGCGGTAGCTATCTGCTGCTTATCTGCTAGCATATGATGCGATTGGATTAGGGTAGTCGTGCGGCTTTGTTGGCTTTCGTCAAGGATCGTGCGGGTGGGTTTATTTCAATCAAGAAATGACGGGTTGGACTTGACTAGTATCCTATGGTTTGTTGGCTTTCGTCAAGGTCATAGGATGCTAGGGGTAAAATATTATTGGGAATTTCAAGTGTTGAAATTTGCAATGAGATTGCATACCTTCTATGAGATGGTTGGATCCCGATACCCGCTGCGAGTAAGAGTTACTCCTGGGAGAGTTTTACACATTACAATTAGCCGATCAAGTAGGTGTCTAGAAAGGTGTTAACGGGGTTACACCTCTGGGAAAACGAGGTTTACATTAATTAGGTTCGTGCGAAAGCACGGAGGACCTCCCTCAAAGTACCGACACTGGCCTGGCTGAAAGATTGGCGAACTTGTAGTGTGTAATTAATCCCGGCTAGTCTTTCCTTTTAGGGTTTGAAGGAAGATTTGACTAAAACAGTGGGAGACATCCTGATTAGATATATTAGATAACCAATCTAATCTTGCAAGAGCATACGCTGAGTGTTTTTCTTCTCTCTCTCTCCAGGTAGCGACCATATCACGCCTTAATCAAAATAATAAAACGGATATATTAACCGAACCCGCTTGTTATACTGAGCTGGGGAACGTTGGTCCCGCTCCAACTTATAATTGTTATAAGACAGAGCAAGAAAATTGGGGAATACCAGATTTTCCGTGCCGCCCAAACGAAGAAAGTGCATGTTGATGCATCATCTTCGGGTGTGTTCATTACACAGCACTGTTTCTCAGTATCCTTTACGTCCTGGGTATGTGATACCGGATCAGGATCCCGTATATGTAATCTGTTACATGGGCTACAGATAGGTAAAGAACTGAGAACGGGTGATAAGTTTCATGAGGCAGAAACGGTGCAAGTGTTGCAGCCAGGTCTGTTGGTCACTGTCACCCTGTATTACCGGAATACATTGATTCTGAACAAATGTTATTAGATACCGAACCTGATATACAAAATCATATCAGTCTCTTTATTAGTAAAGAAAGGATATAATTTTGTATTGTTGGATAATGTTTTGAACATTTCCTATATCAAGAGTTGATCGGTCCAGGCACGTTATCTAAAATCATTGACGTTCTAAATCAAACTATAGTTCTTAGTATAAAGAACACACACAAGAGGAAGAGTTCAGAAATGAACAAATCCTTCTTTAAGCATTGTAGACTAGGTCATATCAATGCGACCCGACTGGCTGAAGTTATATTTAGATGCATATTTAAATTAGTTTGAATTTACATCTTATGAAACTTGCCAGTCATGTCACAAAGATAAGATGACCATAGCTCTATTTATTGGAAACAGAGAAAGAGTTAGTGAACTCTTGGGATTGATACATGCTGATGTATGAAGGTCCCCTGTCTACACATGCCAAGACCGGTTCTTTATACTGCATTACATTCTCTGATAATCTCTCAAGATTCAGACATATGTTCCTGTTGAAACACAAGTCCGAACCTTTTGAGATATTCACAGAATATAAGTTTGAAGTAGAGAACCAAAATACGGGTATAAGTATTATGTCCTTTGATGCGATCAAGGAGGAGAATACTTGAGCACGGAATTCCTGGACTATTCTAAAGGAGAATGAGATTCTCTCTCAGCATTACTCCTCCGTATACACCACAGCACGTCGGTGTATCGGGGCGGAGCAATAGCACCCTATGTGATATGGTGTGCTCTATGATGAGTACTACTGAGTTTCCTATTTCCTTTTGGGAGTTATGCACTTGAGAAGCTGCATACCTATTGAATAGGGTTCGAATCAAATCAGTTGCCTACCACTTCATATATGATATGGAAAGGGAAGAGCCCATATCTTAAGCTTGTTAAGATTTGGGGTTGTCCGGCCTATGTCTTAAAGCAAAATCCAGACAAGCTCAAGGTAAGGTCTGTTATGTAGAACTGGAAATGTTCCAGCTATACAAAATGCAGCTGATGATTTGGTAGAACCAAAGGATTCAATAGTTTCCAACGAACCTCAGCCTTTCCGTCGATCTAGTAGGGTTCCTCACCCACCTGAGAGATACTTCGGTTTCTCTATGACAGTGGGAGCGAGGATTGCAT
This sequence comes from Agapanthus africanus, assembly GCA_030015575.1. Classification (NCBI taxonomy): domain Eukaryota; kingdom Viridiplantae; phylum Streptophyta; class Magnoliopsida; order Asparagales; family Amaryllidaceae; genus Agapanthus; species Agapanthus africanus. The sequence continues at coordinate 42,852,029 of JASDDO010000010.1, forward strand.
CATGAGATGATGACCAAACTAGTTTCGAGCTGGCCATCAGGAGTGGGACTCTGTAAGAATGGCTGGATGCGTATCGATCTGAGATGGAATCCTTATACACCAACAAAGTATGGACTTTGGTTGCTTTATCTGAAGGGTTAAATCCCCATCAGGAGCAAGTATATCTTGAGAAGATTACTTGGTGTACATGGAAATGTTGAGACTTTCAAAGCAATGCTTAAGTCCATCCAGATCCTACTTGCCACGGCTACATACCATGACTACGATATCTGGTGGTTGGGTGTCATGACCGCTTTTCTAAATGATGTTTTAGAAAAGAGCGTCTATAAGTACACAGCCAGAGAGCTTCGTAGACAGTGGGAGCAGCGGAAACGTGCGCAAGATGTTTTATGTGATAAAACAGGCATCGCGGAGTTGGAACATCTGTTTTGATGTGCTAGTCAAAGAGTTTGACTTCATCAAAATGGTAGATGAACCTTGTATATACAAAAAGGTAGTAAGGAGTATGGTGGAGATCCTCGTAGAGTACGTGGATGACATACTCTTGATAGGGAAGAAGTTTCCTATGCTACGCACGGTCAATCTCCGCTTATTACAAGGATTCTCCATATAGGATCAAGATGATACCTCCTAAATCCTGGGTTTTGGATCTATGAGATAGATCTAATTGGATGTTAGGATACTCACTAGTTGTAGTGAGATGGTATCAATCGATCTTAGGGAGAATCACTGGAAAGGTTCCAGAGTGATAAGGACGACTGAATGTCAGTCGCAGGCATTGTCTACACCCTCAGTGGAGGGAAGGTATGTTGGAAGAGTTCCAAACTAGATACTGTGACATACTAGACGAATAAAGGCAAGATACATCGTTACCAAGGATACTACCAAAGAGGCAGTCTGGATATTTATAAGTTCATAAGATGAACTTCGTTCCTACCATTGTGTGACAATGGAGTTGTGGCTTTAGCCAAGGAACTACCGTTCCATCAGAAATCCAGATATAATTCTTAGGCAGTGTCACCTGATCATGGAGATGGTTGATCTCTAGGGAGATCGAGGTTAGGAGAGTAGACACAGAGGACAACAGCGCGGATCCACTCACGAAGGCCTTTATCCCAGTAGAGACTTTTATGGGATGGTTGAGTATGAGATACTTCAACCGCAGCTAATTGTTGGGTATGCGATACCATAACAGATGGCCCTAGTGCAAGTGGGAGATTGTTAGTTATATGTATGCCCTAGAGGCCATTACTGTACATACAATGTATATTGTAGTGGATGCTAGGACATATATAGGGAGGACTTTCTTGCTCGACATGATAGTATGCTATCTGGTTGTACTTTATCTTAACATGTACTCTGATTGTCTCTATGTTACATGTTGATAAAGCCCTTAGGATATGTACTCGACTACTGGGACTATGATGAGATCATACTAGTGGGGCCACGGTAGTCGACGAGTACATCCTATAACTGTTCCTAGTCGAGGGTGTATCGAGACAGGGCATCGATGCACCAGAGTAGACTAGCGTATACGCATCTTGACCCATATGATGGGCGATGCATGATCCCATATCCATCGGTGTTTGACATCAAGGATGGTGTAAGGGTGCTCAGTGGAGACTGGGTACACTTGACGGACTCGCCGAGAACTCCCAGATGGTATTATACCATACGTCAGATGGCAGTTCTCCGGTGACACTGGTACAGAGTAGTCTGTTGACCCGAGATCGTCATAGAGTCTTGTGTGGTTCCCACTGTGCTTTGATTTCCATCATACCACGTCCAAGCGGGCGTGCAAAAAGGTGGCTTTTGGGTACAGTCCCGAATCACATGGAGGCAATGAGCGATAGGAGGGGATTCGTCTCTCCCGGTATAGGGAGTTGATGTTGTGCTGTGTTCGATTGGCTATAACCGGAAATCCCTGGCCAGGATTGCTGAGATTTACTGGTAAGTGTTATCAGTAGTTTCTCAAACTGTTATAGACCTCAAATCGACACGACTTATCAAGCTACTGGGGTCTGACGTTTACCACCCCTAGGCGAGATATGCAACATATCAGACGACGAGACCGGACTGTACGGGAGTGTTACTGTTTGGATTCGCAGGAGAATGTACAGGCTTGCTTGTTGATCTTCTGAGCGCTCAATACCTGGGTAGCTGTTACGTTTAGCTGACCGCTTGCAGCTTGTGGGTGTTTGATATGATCATCACCCACTGCCGGCGTATTGACGATTCTTTAGAGTCCTACACAGAGGTTTCTTGACTCAGGCAAAACAGAGTAGGAGCACATATGTGATATGTCCGGGACCGAGGATAATGCGATATGTGATGCCGTATTATATTCTCGCGATATTTGATATCAGCCGGGTCATCGGATCAAGTGTTGATTCGATGAATCGGTATGGATAAATATTAGTCGGTTATATGCGATATAGCCGGATTGTCGGATCAAGTGTTGATTCGATAATTTAATGTATAATAATATATATATGATATATTAAATTACATTAACTAATATTTGCTCACTAAAAGATTCTTTTTCTCACTCGGGTAATACATTGATATATATGCGGTATATGTTAAATGTATTATTTTATTTTGTTACGATAAATATTATATATGTGATATATAATATTGTAACATGATATGATAACTAATGCAACTTGTTTAGTGGAGTTTAAACATGATTAGGGTTTGGATTAGGGTTAAGCTTTCTAGATGTTTCTAGAAGTTTTTCTTTTTGTCATGATAAAGATTTTTTCAAGTGACTCATGCTTTAACCCAACCCAAACCCTAACCCTAGTTAATTCTCTACAAAGGTTAACTTGACCATGGTTGCATAATTCTATCATATTATTCTTTTCCTATTCATCACAAAAGGATTCCAAGGTTGTTCATCATCTTCTTCCTTCTTTCTTTCATGGAAAAAAGCTTTGTTGATTTTTCCAAGTGATGAATAAACATGAGAAAAAGATAAATAAATAGAGCAAAAATCCTACTTCATCATCCTCATCTTCCCTTGCCATTTAGATGAGGGTGTTCACATTATTTCATGAGTGTTAGCTTGTGTTAAAGAAACTTCAAGGTAGATCATCTTAGTATCGAAGATCGGAAGCAAAGGTTGCATCTTTCTCTTCGTGGAACTTCTCGAGAGTCCGGAACCCGATGATCGCAGCGAAGGGACCACAACATGGAGCATATGAAGTGAAGGACCGGATCTACAAAGGTTGTAATCCCTCTCACTTAGTGTTAAAGTGTTTAGCATGCTTGTTTTCGCCTAATCTCTAGTTTAAAGTTCCGTATTCGGGTTGTTCGGCATGGCTAAATTTTTAATCGGGCACGGTTGATGCCTCGTAGACCCTTGTGCACGTGCCTAGAAACCCTACAGGTCTTAATGGCAGCACATAAACGCCTTAAGAGCATTAAATGTCATCTCACCTCAGAAGGGTGCTGTTATGACTTTTCTGAGACTCAAAAAGAGTATGACCTCAAGGTAAAACGCCATGGTTACGCCTAACGGTGAATCCTTTGACGGCAATATGAAGATACCCACCTAGGAAGATTACTTTTGACATCGTATCCTGCCTCAGAAGGGATTCGGGATACGGCAAGTGCACGGCTACTCGAATGGCATTTTGAAAGAATGCAAATCGAGAAGAAATCGGCCAAAGCAACAGTGCGATGGAATACACCCAGTACTATAAACCTGACGTCCTCTTATACTAACGGGGGTATATTAACGTCAGTCTGAGTTTATCCATATGCCTAAAAATAGGATAAACTGAATGCTCCGATAAGAGTAAATAAACTAAGTCGGGTCACTTCGGCATAAAAGATGAAGTGAAGAAACCACGTATGTGTCTTCTTGACTCGTAAGGAGAAAATACTCTTGTGAGATCCTTACGACTCATGAGGAGAAAAGATACTTAGGAGTCCTCATGAATTCTAAGGACAAAATGCTCATATGAGATCCTCTTGACTCATAGAAAGAAAATGAATTTATGAGACCCTTACGGCTCATAAAGTTGAAAAACCTTAAGCGACAGGGGTTTTTAAGCCATCGCTGCCCTACGACCTATCACCAAATTGACTGCCGTATATTATCTATGGGCTACCCACAACGAAGTTGCACATAAATATCTTCCAGTCGCTAACTAAGCTACCAATGAGGAGAAGAAGCCACTTACGTGTCCTTTCGACTCGTAAGGAGAAAACTCTCATGTGAGATCCTTACAAATCATAAGAGAAAACACATTTAAGGATCCTCACGATTCCTAAGAAGAAAATACACCTACGAGATCCTCTTGACTCATAGGGAGAAAACAACTTTGTGAGACCTTTATGGCTCACGAAGATTGAAAAAAGTCTTAGGTAATAGGGACCTAAACCTGTTTTCTAAGTCATAAAATCTCTAGCGGTGTATTATTTTGCACTACTTAACACAAATACATACTTACGTGGGCAAATTAGTGGAGGGAATTTGTTCCCGCCAAAAATATTGGCTAAGAACTTACGTTCTTTTTCTGGCGTTGGCATAAAAGCGCCAGAACTTTCTGGGCACTGCCCCATGTACAAAGAACTTGGGCATGCGCTAATGCATCCCCGAACACATCATTCTCTAACATTCTGTTTAGTACTGCACCACATACAAGGCATGTGGTGCATATGCCAGAACTTTGAAGCCCTTACTTCAGTATAGCTTAAGGTATATTAGGGAAAATATCTCCCTATCTTTCTCAAACAGAAAGAATATATCTTGTTAACAAGAAATCGTTTGAATATTTTTCTAAAAACAAGAAAAATATCAACTTTGTTAACAAAAACCTTTGGATCAAAGATACAACGGTACTTAAGCACCCGGCTTTGATCTTAAGATCAATTAGATAAATCTCAAAGAGAGATTTTCTCTACTTGCCCAACAATTATAATAACCTATATAAAGACCCCTTGAGATTAATCTCATCATACACAAATCCCCCATAAACTTGAGATCAATCTAAAAGCTTAAGTTTTTCTTTTCCATCTTCCTCCTTCAACAACCGAGGTAAAGAAAAAGGAAGATTAATCTCCATTAGAAGAAGAAGGTTAACCTTCATAAAGTACTTAAATTCTTTTCTTAGATCTTAAAATCCTTAAGTCAAATGCCTCCTTATTGAAAACTTAAGCTTTCACGGAGGGATTTTTAATCTCAAGATTTAGGATTTGGAAAGAAAACTTTAGTGTTCCCTACCAAAACATTAAGAAAACCATCAAGATCTTAAGATTGTCATAAAGAAAAGATTAAGATTAAACTTCAAAGACTCTCATGATATAAACCATACACAAAATAAGATTCAAGATCATCAAATTCTTGATCTTGATGTCGTTAATGGCCAAAATTGCCATTAACAGAAGTTTAAGCTTCAAGAAACTTAAATTAAAAAATACAGAGATTAATCTCTAAAGAAAAACCCTAAGTGATTGCACCCCATATGCCTCGCACATGGTGTCTGCGCCAGAAAAGTGATATTCTAGTTGGGCATACGCCATATGATATGCACGTGGGCATGCGTCCGTCTAACAGGCTGTGCCAAACGCGCCAGTGCCAAAAGAAACCCATGCGCCTGAAAGTATGTCTTAGCACCTCTACTAGGTTTCAATGAGCATCAAGTATGAAATTTTAAAATTTTAAAGGTCTAAGTATACTAAACAAGAATCGAACTATAGAATTAGGGTTTTTAAACTAGGCAAACGAGTTCTATACTAAGTGTAAAGAGTCTATGACCTTTGTAGTTTAGTCTTTCATTTCTAAAGCTCCAAGTTGTAGTCCCTAGAACTCTTCTTAAGCCTCCACTTGAAGGTTGGAACAAGATTACTCGTCGTCTTCATTGTCGAAGATGATCCACCTTGAAATCTCTTTCACTAAAGCACACACTTCACTAATTAAGGTATTAGTGAAGTTAACAACCTAAACTAATGGGCTAGAATAATGTAGGTTGATGAAGTAGGAATTTTTCTCACAAAAATTTATTCTTTATCTTTCTTTTTCTCGCCTCAAGAAAAATAGTGAGGAGATGAAGAAGATGATGAACATGGATGTGTGAGTGAGCATGAACCATTTGGCAAAGAGATGAGATGAGAATAGAATAACAAACATATCTATGAATAAGTCAAGAATTGAAGATGAGTCATGGCTTCTCAATACTTCTCCAAGCATCTAAAACCATGACTTATTCTTCATTTCTTTTTAATCCATAAATGTTTTTCATTATCTTCTCATCTTGTGTGATTTTCATACATCCATGTTTCTTGTATCATCAACTATGATACAAACACACACACACACACACATCACACACACACACATATGTGTGTGTGTGTATAGAGAGAGAGAGAAGAAAATCTTAAGTGAGCTTAAAATTAGTTAATATATATATCAAATATATAATTATATATCAAATTATTAAATTAACACTTGATTCAATAATTAACACTTGATTCAATAATCCGATTATATCATATATAATCCGGCTGATAACGCTAGATTAGAATACGGTATCATATACTCGTATTTAATCAAGCTCCCGCACATATCTCTATACGTTCTCTACTTCGTTTCGCTTGAGCTAGAAAACCTCTATGTGGGACTCTAAAGACTCGTCAATATGCCAGTAGTAGGTAATGATCACATCAGATACCCACAAGCCATTAGCGATACTAGTTGGACATAACGGCTATCTAGGTATTGAATGAATAAAAATCAACAAGAAAACTTGTCCAAACACACGTATAGCCTATAAGAAACACTTACCGTACAGTCCAGTCTCTTTGTCTGATATATCGTATATCGAGTCTGGGGGTGGAATCGTCTGACCCCACTAAATTGATAAGTCATGCCGATGCGTGGCCTATAACCTTTCGAGAAACTACTGATAACACTTATCAGTAAAGCTCATCAGCCCTGGCCAGGGACTTGGTGTTATAGCCAATCAAGTATAGCGCAACATCAACTCCCAATACCGGGAGAGGCGAAACCTTTCCTATCGCTCACTGCCTCCATGTGACTCGGGACTGTACCCAAAATCAACCTGTTTGCATGAATTTTTTGAGCCATGGTAGGGAGGAAATCAAAGCACAGTGGGAACCACATAAGAAATTATGACGATCTCGGGTCTACAGACTAATCTGTACAAGTGTCACCAGAGAACTGCTATCTGACGATAGGTATGGTACCATTTAGGAGTTCTCGGCGAGTCCTGTTCGGTGTACCCATTCTTCAATGAGCACCTGTGTACAATCTTTGATGTCAAACACCAATGGTTATGGGATCAACCATCGCCTCATACAGGGTCAAGAAACGTACACACTGGTCTACTCTGGAATATCGATTCCCTGTCTCGATATTCTCTCAACTATGAACTGTTAAATGATGTGCTTATGGACTACACAAGCCCCACTTATATGATCTGCATCATAGTCCATGTAGTCAAGCCAACATCCTAAGGGCTTTACCAACATATATCAAAAAGATAGTAAACTAAAAAAGTGTACATGTTTAGATAAAATGTAACCAGATAGTATACAATCATGTCGAGCAAGAAAATCTTCTATATATATGTCCAAGCATCCACTATAATATAAAATAATGGCCTCTAGGGAGAATACATATTCCTAACAGCACCAAACATCGCATGCGCCGCATGATAGTCACGTGACCATGCGCCAATGCTTCCTCCATGCGCTACGTAGAAGCCATGTGGGCATGTGCTGATGACACAGTTTTTTAACTCCACATGATAAGCACATGAGTTGGGCATACACCAATATGTTATGCGCCTATATAACATGCACCCATATGTAATGCACACATATGCCATGCGTCCATATGTTACATAGACCAATTCTTAGCCCCAAATTGATTAAGTTCCTGAAGCTTAAAATTCTTTGATCTTAAGATCAATTCTGCCCATATGTTGGAAACCCTAAGTTGATCTTAGTCCCAAATATGATTAATGGTCCTTAGTTAAACTTCTAACTTGATCTTAGTTTAAAAAAAGATTAACAATCCTTAGATAAATTCAAGTATCCCCTGAACTGACGGACCTCATTGATCTGAGAAATGTGTCCTAAGTTCAACTCACGTTGGCAAACCACGATACCAACGTGGACTCAAACACCAAATCTATATATGTATGTGTTAGGTTATTTAAGCACCCCGGCCATCAATCCGTGACCAAATGCGGAACAAAAATTTATAAAACTTGGCACTACCACAACCAATTACTCGGATCTACCCACAAGCCCTAAATAACAAAACATGCAAAAGAGTTAGAATGGTTATACCGAATAGATCCGTGTCCTTCGGTCTTCAACCATCATCCTAAGCTCCTAGGGGCTTCCTTGATCAAGCATGATCTCCGGTCTCCCTCCATCGAAGATAATCCACCCGAGAGTTTATGCAACGAGCTCTAACCTTATATCCGAGGCAACTAGGGCACCAAGATCGTTACTGTAGATACCGTAGATGAAGTAGAGAGTGATGAAGGATTAATTTGTCTCAAGACACCCAAGGATTCTCAACTCATGAGAGGGTATGGGTGGAGCTAGAGGAAGAAGAAGATGCCATGAGAATGAGGTGTTGAGAGCAGCTCAAGAACGAGAAAATGAAATGAATAATGGCTTGTTGTTTTGTGTGTTGTGAGTGTTGATAAAAAATATGGAGCCGTCACAATACATATGTCAAGTCTCCAAAATATCTAGAGTCAACAAAAATATCTCAAGTCAACAAACAATCTCACAACAAATATAAACCCAAAGCATTCTATAATAGTAACCATGGGCCACTAATTAGCCATACCACAAAAATGAAATAAACATCTCATCCTATACCTCAATAACCTTTTAATCCAAAAAGGTCTAAACCATAATGAGGTATAATCTTCTAAAAGTAATCTTGTAAGAAATTACAAGAATACCCCTCATCCGTATATACATACCCGCATCCGTATTCCAAAGAATACAAATACAAAGAGACGAAAATAATCCAACAAATATAATACTAGGATCCGGCTTAAACCAAAGCCCACTAGTATTATCCATCTGAACATCATCCGTGCATAAGTACACATATGTGATCGAACCCTGCCATAAAACCATACGACCTCTATATCGTTTCGCTTGGAATAGGGAAACCCTCTGTGTGGGACTCTAAAGACTCATCAATACGCCGGCAGTGGATTTAACCATAAGCACGTCGGCGACACTAGCTGTACATAATGGCTACCCAGATATTGAGCGAAAGGGTGGCCGACTAGCAAACTCATCCTGAAACCCTTACTGAGCCTGACAGTGACAATATCCGTACAGTCTGATCCGTTCGTCTATGAGTATCGCAAATCGAGTCTAGGGGGTGGATAAAGTCAGACCCCTGATAACACGACATTTAGTGTCGGTATGAAGTCCATCACCACCTGAGAAACTACCGATCCTAGATCAGTAATTCTCGACTACCTTGGCCAAGGATTTCTGGCGATGGCCACCCGTGCACAACCGCAACATCAACCCCCAATACTAGGAGAGACGAATCCCCCGACGATCCACTAACTGCCTCCATGTGGCTCGGGACTGTACCTAACTAAAACCTGTTTGCACGACTTCTTTGAGCCGTGGTAGGGTAGTAATCAAAGCATGGTGGGAACTCACACGAGACAAATGACGATCTCAAGTCGATTGACTTACATGTACACATGTCACCAGGGAACTGCTATCTGACAATAGGTATAATACCAACTAGCATATTCCCGGCGAATCCGTCCGATATACTCATAACCCAATGAGCACATGTATACATCTTAGGTGAACAAACTAACACCAATGGCTTGTGAGAACGGCCACCGCCCCTCGTCGGGGTCTCGATCAGTATACACTAGTCTACTCTGGAGTATCGATACCCAGTCTCGAAACTCCTACGACTAGGGACATTTAAGGATGTGCCTATAAACTACCCAGCTCCAACGTATATGATCACCATCAACTGCTGGCAGTCAAGCAAAAATCCTATGGGCTCTATCAACATGTAATAGTGATCTGTATGCCACCTAATGCTATACACGATGATAAAGAAAAAACAGATAGCATACTATCATTTCGAGTAAGACTGTTCTACCGGTATAGCTCCTCCCTCAATCATCATAATCACCTGCCTGCGACTATCATAATTGCCTTGAGGGCATTATAGCCAACAGTATGGATTGGACTAATCCGCTCTTTACGGGCATTACAATTTTAGTCCCCGAATCCAAGGGCAACCCTAAATAAACAAAACCTAAAACATGACACAAGAAACTAAGCTTGGAGTATAGAAAGTTGTTATCGTTTTGAAATAACGTAATTAACTATAGATACTTGTGCTTACAGGAAAAAACGTCCCCACAATCAGTAAACCCCTCGTCCTTAAGTGGGAATATGAAAGTTAGATATATCGGCCGCATCTATCCAAATCTCTGATATATGGTGCCATAAATCAACCTGGTATCTTCAGAAAGATAGATGGATATGTTCCAAACAGTATCTGCTCCCAGATTTAGGCTGGACGCACTCTCCGCACCTCGGTCGGGTTTCCTGTGGTAAATAAGGACCGACATCAGTAGAGTCTTATGGAGGAAATCGATACTTCGTTACTTTCATTGATGATGCAAGCAGGAAGACGTGGGTGTATGAAATGAAGAATAAGTCTGATGTGTTTGGTTACATCAAACACTGGATTACACAAGTGGAGAATCAAATAGAGACGAAGGTTAAGTGCTTAAAGTCTGACAATGGAGGGGAATATTGCACAAAAAATTCAAGAGGCTTTGCTCACAGAAGGGTATACGGTTGTTAAAGATGGTTTCGGAGACACCGCAACAGAACGAAATCATTGAAAGGATGAATATGACGATTCTAGAGCGGGTAAGGAGCATGACCTTGGATACAAATGTGTCCAAATTCTTATGGGCAGTAGCTGTCGTTGCTGTCGTGTATCTAATCAATTAAAGCCCGGCAAATGCAGTCGATAGAGGAATTCCGGAAGAAATTTGGTCTAGTAAACCAGTAAATTACTCATACCTTAAAGTTTTTGGTTGCATTTCTTATTCGCTGATAAATAAGAAGAAAATGAGTAAGCTTAACTCCAAATCTAGAAAGTGTGCATTTATTGGTTATGAAGGAGATGCATTCGGATATCGACTATATGATTATTCAAGCAAGAAAATAATACGAAGCCAGAACACCGTCTTTAATGAGCAACACTTGTACAACGAAGCAATGCAAGCTAATGTTGATAAAGTAGTATCTGAGTACGTTGAGTTAGATGAAACTCGTGAGAATGGTTAGGTGCCTACAGGTGTAGGTAAGAATATGGAGGAGACAAGCACTGTAGTGCGGGATCAGGTTCAGGAACCGGTTGAAGACCAAATTCAGTAGCAAGATGTTCCAATTCTAAGGAGATATATACGTGAGAGGAGACCATCTAAAAAATTAGTTACCGACTTTATATAGTACACTGATTAGGGAGATCCTGAATTCCCCATAAAAGCGACGCGGGATAGTGCTAGCAAGTAATTAGAGAAAGCTATGGAGGAAGAGATGGATTCATTGAAAAAGAATCATACTTGGGATCTAGTGAAGCTACCCGAGGGTCGTAAGGAGTTTTTGAATAAGTGGGTGTACAGAATCATGGATGAAGCCGATGATATAATATGGTACAAAACTTGTTTGGTAGTCAAGAAATATGCGCAACGGTATGGTATAGACTATCAGGAAATATTTTTCCCAGTAGTAAAGATGAATTCAATTCGAGTTATACTCAGTATGGTGACAGTGGAAGATTTGCATTTTGAATAGCTAGATGTGAAGACCGCGTTCCTTCATGGAGATTTTGAGAGGGAAATGTATATGATGCAGCCACCAGGATATGGGGGTTAAAGGGAAGGAAAATATGGTTTGTAGACCGCGAAAGAGTTTGTATAACCTTAAGCAAGCTCTAAGGCAGTGGTATCTCAAGTTTGATCGATGCATGCTGGAGTCATGATTTATGAGATGTGATTCAGATCATTGTGTTTACGTTTAGACATTTAAGGATGCTAACTACATTGTTTTATCACTCTATTTGGATGAAATATTGGTAGCGAGTACGAATATCAAGAAAATTCAAAGTCTGAAGAAACTGATGGCTGAGCAATTCTCCATAAAGAATTTAGGAGTAGCTAAGAAAATTATGGGCATGAAGATCATTAGAGATAAGCAGCAACAAAAACTGTAGCTGTCGCAAAAGAATTACATGGAGAAGGTTTTGGAGCGGTTCAATACGGACAAAGCAAAATTGGTAAGTACGCCTTTAGCGAAGTATTTCAAACTCGGTAAAGAGTTGTGTCTGACAACTCAAGAGGAGAATGATGATATGGCGCGAGTGTTATATGCATCGGCAGTTGGGAGTTTAATATTTGCAATGATGAGTACTAGACCAAATATTGCACATCCAGTGGGAGTTGTAAGCAAGTAAATGCAAAACCCGGGGAAGAAGCTTTGGGATATAGTGAAGTGGATATTGAGATGTCTTAGGAGAACATCCACTCATTACTTATGTTTCGGGGGTGATTCTCACAATGTGCAAAATTATGTTGATGCAGACTACTCAGGTGATCGAGATAGTAGGAAAAACACAACAGGGTACGCATTCATGGTTGGGAGAACAGCAGTCAGTTGGATTTCCCAGTTGCAGAAAATTGTTGCATTTTCAATGACATAAGCCGAATATGTGGCCATCACAGAAGCCAGTAAAGAGATGATATGGTTAAAAGGATTACTCGATGAATTGGGTAAGAAATAAGATTTCAATATCTTGTAGAGTGATAGTCAAAGTATATTACATTTGGCCAAGAACACTGCATATCACTCTAGGACAAAGCAAATTAAGTTACGGTATCATTTCACATGCATAGCGTTCGAAGATGGTATGTTGACTTTGCAGAAGATCGTGGGAAAAAAGAATTCTTTAGATATGTTCACTAAAGTTGTGGTCAGAGTTAAACTGGATATCTGTTGCAAGTCAAGAAGATTTGATGGGGAGAAAGCAGATAGCGGAATCATGTGGGAAGTCTAATAGTTTTTTGGATGTCAGGGCGGAAGAATCTCCAAGTAGGAGAATATTAGGACTGTGGAGAATCTTCCTCAGACGTTTGAACAAGAAAGGTTCAGACGTCTTCTCAAGCACAAGTATCAAACCAGAGCAAAACCAGACGTCTAAAGGCAAAGTGACAGACGGCTAGGCCAAAACCAGAGCGTCGGCAAACGCCTGACTAAGGCGTGGTCAGATGTCTGGGCCGAATCTGGGCCAAAGTCTAAGCCTTATCCAAAACGTAGACAGGCGTCTGACCAAGAAGTGGCAGACGTATGCCCAAGGAGCTAAAGCCAATACAAAGAGGCGACAGACGTCTGATGAAGTCTTCATCAGATGTTTGCGCGCGAGTTTTATATGCAAACCGAATATTTATCATATTCTGTTGAATTCCAATTTAAATGGAATTAGGCTTAGGCTATAAATAGGATCTCTCATGTATGATAAAATTGTGTGGCCAATTACATTTGTAGAGACATTAGAAAGAATTGAAAGAAATCTCCTAGGACTTGCTTTTGGTATAACTTGACTAAAAATCCAGTAGAAGTTTGCAAATTCCGCTCTGTCGGGCACTATCCATACAGCGGGTGAACCTCGTTAATAATTATTGTCTTTCTCTCTCTGGTTTGATTCTCTTGTTCTTGCATTGTCTTTACCTTTTGTTATATATTACGTATTGCATGGTCGGTCGTTTAGCATAGTTATATGTTTCTTCTCCCATCCCAACACGATCATCTCTTCCTCTTCAAACCACATTCATGCCGAGGTTCAAATAACCCAAAACCAGCCCTCTTGGTATCTTGTCAGTGTGTATGGAGAGCCGGCTCACCAAGAGAGCGATGGTTTACTGGAATAAATTTTCATCTATTGTTGTTTCGTTAAAATAAGCCATGGCTTTGTATTGGTGATTTTAATCTTGTTGTTTCCCAAGCTGACAAATATGGCGGCCTGCCTTTTAATCCTAATGAAAACTTGTTCATCTATGATTTTTTGCATGAATCGAGATTAATGGACCTAGATTACTGTGGAGCTGCTTATACTTGGTCCTGTACTCGATCAAATTCTATTGCTAAAGGAAGACTTGACTGAGCCTACGCAACCCCCGAGTGCAATCAGATTTTTCCTCATGTTTCCGTGCACCATCTCCCTGATACCGGCAGCGATCACTGCCCTATTTTGATTCAATTAATCAGAAAAACCAGGCATTGTCGAAGGCATTTTAAGTTCGAATCGATGTGGGTACAAAGACCGGAGCTCAACAATAGGTTCATTGCTGTTTGGACGCAATCACTTGACACTTCAATTTTTTTTTAATAAAGTGGCAAATTTTAAGAAGGACATCAGCAAATGGCACTATGAAAACTTTGGGGCTTCACAGTACCGAGAAGAATTCCTTTCTACAAAAGAGATGAGCTCTACTGTATTCCATCTCCTGATGAGATGAAGTAGTTATTATGTGTATGCCCTGCTTCACTGTATTCCATCCGATTTCACTGTATTTTATCATGCTGCTTCGCTCGAGCCGTGTGGTTTGGCTCGAACAGTGGCATAATTGTCAACGACAACCCCACCCTCTTTAAGAAAGTAAAATCTTGGTTGGAAATTAGCAAGAATCGAAGTTGTGATATTTTCAGAACTTGCGCTACCATTTCATGGTTCGTGTGGAAGGCTCGACGTGAGAAAGTCTTTAATAACAAACCCCCAAACCCGATGTCCATTATTGTGTGAATACATACCTTTTTAAACAGATCGATGAGCATCATGCACATGTGGAGGAGGACTCCTCTCTCGAATCTGATATTTCGAGTTGGATAAAACCTCTATATAAAAATCAATGTAGACGTGGCTACTCGTCCAAATTTACTGTTGCTGCCGCCGCCGTCCAAAAGGACTCATCAGGTGTCATACAATCCATTTCAACATGTCAACCTGTAGATTCAAGTCCCGAATATGCGGAAGCTGCAGCAATCAAAATAGGTATTATGATGGGTCTTCAAATATTCGATTCAAGTATTATTATGGAAAGCAATGCAAAGATGGTGGTTTCTTGGATAAATGGGGAATGCTTACATCCACATTGGAGAGTTGCACATATAGTTAATGAATGCAGGACTTTAATTGCAAATTCTAATATTAGAATATGCTATGCACACAGAATGCAAAATATGCAGCTGCAAATTTATCTTTTGGCTCTTGGTTGCATCCGAACTTTCTTTCTGCCCTCATGGGTGAGCTATGTATCCAACAAAACTTTATCAGCTTAATTTAACTGCTACGACATTTCTCAGGTATAAAATATGCACAACTTCGATTATATGAGATCTTACGTAGTTTCCAAATGAAATCTTGCCCGCCTTAAGAAAATTGCATAGTAGATTAGGTATAAAATATGCTTGGATGGTGTCCGATTATATGAGAAACCAATAGTTGAGCATGAAGGGGAAATGGATAAAATCTCAGAATGCTTGATGGGACCGAATCCCATGAGACTATGAAAGGATTAGCAAAAAGCTAACTGAATGATATCTTTTTGATTGTTGGTGGGATCAGGAGCCATCCACCAATATGCACAATCTACGTCAAATAAAACGAACATCTCTTATCACAGAATTGGTGTTTTCAATAATTGAAGAGGATCTGGATCTCAGAACATGTAATCATGCTCATGCAAATAAAATGGACAATAAGACATTAAATTTTGGGACCGGAGTCCTAATGATATGACTCCATGAAGGAAATCATTCTTTAGTTAAAGGCATGTTAGGAAATCGGAAAGTAAAAAAAAGTAAGAAAGTAACATGAAACTGAAATGAAAACAAAGTATTAAAGTTAGAATTGATTCTATAATTCTAATTCTATTTTCTTTTGGATCTGTTAATTAGAGATAAATCCAAATTAATTATTAGAGATAAGATCTAAATTAGAGATAAGATTTAAATTGGATATTTGATTTAAATTGTATATTTGATTAGATCCAAATTTAAATCTTATACTTATCTCTAAAAATTAATTGTAGGCTATAAATGTGAAGCCAGTTGTTTAGAGTTTGAGAGAGAAAATCGAGAGAAAAGTTGTTGGATATGTACGCCCTAAAAACCATTATTGTATATGTATACAAGTGGATGCTTGGACATATGAATGTACAGGGAAATCTTGCTCGATATGATAGCATGCTATTTGGTTTGTGTTTATCTTAACAGGTGCATATGTTTTACTTGTTATTACGTATCGTTAATACATGTTGATAAAGCCCGTAGTATCATTGCTTGACTACCAGCGTTATGATGGCAATCATACCTGTGGGAGCTGGATAGTCGATAGGCACATCCTTAAATGTCCCTAATCGTGGGAGTATCGAGACAGGGCATCGATACTCCGGAGTAAACTGGTGTATACATTTCGAGACCCCGACGAGGGGCGATGGTTGGTCCCGCGGCCATTGGTGTTTGGCACCTAAGATCGTATACAAGTGCTCACTTGGAGTGAGTACACTGGACAGACTCGCCAAGAACTGGTTAGATGGTATTATACTAATCGTCAGATAGCAGTTCACTGGTGGCATGAGTACAGGTAGTCTGTCGACCTGAGTTCGTCATTTGTCTCGTGTGAGTTCCAACTCTACTTTGATTACTACCCTACCACGTCTCTACTAAGTCATACAAACAGCTTTTAGTTGGGTACAGTCCCAAACCATATGAAGGCAGTGAGCGATTGTCGGAGATTCGTCTCTCCCGGTATAGAGAGTCGATATCGTGCTGTATTCGGTTGGCCAACACTATAAGTCCCTGGCCAGGGAGGATTGAGAATTACTGATAGGTAGATCAGTAAATTCTTGGATGGTCTTGAGCCATATCGGCATGACTTGTCAGGTTATTAGGGGTCTGACGTTTTCCACCCTTTAGACTCGGCATGCAATACTCTTAGACGAATAGACCGGCCTATACGAAAATTGTCACGGATAGGCTCAGTAGGAGTTCGGATGAGTTTGCTCGTCAGCTTTCTTTTCGGCAGGTGCCTGGGTAGCCGTTATGTACAGCTAGTGCCGCTGACGTGCTTATGGTTAAACACACTGCCAGCGTACTGTCGAGTCTTTAGAGTCCCAAACAGAGAGTTTTACTGGTTCAAGCGAAACAATGTAGAGGCCGTATGGTTTTACGTGCAAGGTTTCAATCATATACGTATACTGGCTACACGGATTTTGTTCGAACGGATAATACTAGCGAACTTAGGATTAAGCCGCATTCTAGTATTATACTATTGGATTATTTTATCTCTTGGTATTTGTATTTTTTGTAGTATGAATACGGGTATGTATATACGGTAGGAGTATTCTAGTAATTTTAATAGAATACTTCTAGAATAAAACAACTCATTTTGTTTTAAATGTATTTATTTAAATAGATAATGAGGTGGAGGGATGAGATGTATTAAAGCATGGTTGAAACATGGATACTTGATTTTATTTATTCATTTGTTCTAACTATTCAAGTATGGTTGCATTATTTCTATTGGAAATAATGTATGCTTGATATTTTAAAAGACTTAGCCATTCTTCACTTGATATTTTCATTCTACACTTTGCTCTCTCTTTTCTCCTTTTTGCTCTCTTCTTCTTCTTCTTCAAAATCTAACACTCTCATGTGTTGAGAAATCTAGGATTATTGAGATAAATTAATCCAATTAACACACTCTACATTCACTAAACTATTTAGATTAGCAAACTGGGTGCTTTAGTTACCTCAAGTTTGAGGTTGGAGCTTGAACCATAGACTCTCGGGTGGATCGTCTTCGACAAGAGGAGGTCGACAACCAAGCTCGATCCCGACGGACAAGGAGCTCAAGAAGAGGAAAAAAGGACCCGAAGGACTTGGTTCATATAGGTATAATCACTTTCACAGTAGATTAGTACCTTTGAAAGTTTTGTTATCCAAGGCTTACGATAGATCTTGGAAATAGTCGGTGTTGTCGTCTTAAAAATTGTTTTTTGAAAATTTCGCCTCTCTACGAACCCAGTAGAGTGTGTGACACCGCCTAACATGGTATCAAAAGCACTCCATAAGCTTTAAATAGCTCGTAGCAACGTTACAAATCCATCGTTTTTGTCACGTCCGAACTACCGATAAAAACATTCCCAAAAATTGATGTTTTGGCAATTTTGCACACCCCGCGGGCTCACGGTTTGAACCGAGAAGCCGCGAGGTGGAGCATGAGCACCCGGGGATATCCCATGGGGACCGAAGGCCGGGCCCACCCTCCAAGCCTACCACAAGGCGGCCTTAGGGATGGTGACCCGAGAGCACCCCAAATGGGTGCTCTCGGGTCTGCCTGCCCTATGGGGCCACCTTGTGGTGGCCCCCGGGGGTGGGTACCTCCTTAGGTCCCCAAGTCAATAGTTAATTTTTCCTCCTTCGCCTCCGCAAAGATTCGGACGGATTTTGAGTTCGTTTCGACTCCTAGATTGGGTTAAAACGCTTGTTTTAAAGACTTTAGCTCACTGGATTTTCAAGCTTTGGAAAATTGGTTTCGTTTGCTAATTGTGTGTGGAATTCTAACGTCGTGGTTTTCTTTACTTGCTTTTGTGATGCGTACATGTGTTGTTTAACGTCTTCTAATCGCTATACATCGATTAGAAGGGGTTGCATGCATCTTGTTTATCTGTGGTGTTGCTTCTGATTTCTTTGAGATGGTTTTGACGGATTGTCGTGATGGATAGCCTATAGTGCAATGTTTGTTGCACAGTTTTGATTCATTTGTATATTCATTATTATGGGGCGAGCGTCCAACATGTGAACTGTCGTTTCTTCCTGGTTGTATATTCTTTTATTGGGATATGGCCGGGTTGAGGTCGATGTCACCACTGTATATATTTTTTCTTTTCTGTACTAGGATTACCCTATGGCGAAGTGCTCGAGTAGCCGGGCTCTAGAGGGCAACGAGCCTCCATCTCATGGCGTTCAGACTGGAGTGCCTTACTCTAAAATTGGTGGTATATTCGCCGCACTCGTAAGGGGTATAGGATGTCCTACGGTGGAGCGCTTAAGTTACCGGATTCCGTGAAGTGTTGGGTGGCCCATTCACCTCGTTGACTTGGGTTGCCTCTATTCAGGAATTGGCGGGTAACTTACCGCGCTCGTTTGGGTCTTGGTTATACATTTTACAGGCTATCCACACGACCGAGGAACGTCGGGTTTCATTTGTGGCTCGAATGAAACCCGGGGCTCCTAGATTATCTGCTTTTCCATATTACTTATCGCTTATCTGAGATATTGCTTATATCATGCATGGGACGAATGGTTATATATATATATATATATATATATATATATATATATATATATTAGTAAATGTTGTATATGTTTTGCATCCGCGCTAGTCTAGCCCGCGCTTTTCCGTTAGTTAAGTAACCTAACGCTGCATGACGTGGCCCCGTGGCGAATGCGGATGGCATATACGTACATTGTATTTTCGTTCTTTTCTGGTGTGATAGTTTTTAATTGATGGGAACGCATTAATTTTGATTAATGCAAGGAAAATAAACCTAAAAGTTATTGTCAGAACAAATTTCAAAAAACTATAGTCGTATTCTATCGCTTTGCATAGTGATATTCGTTTAGGAATATCCAACACCTTATTCGAGGAGGAAAGAGCCTATATCCCTTTATGGGGAGTGAACTCTTGAGAAAAAGTTTATGTTACTATAGATTAATCAATTTTCTTCAAAACCTCTAGTTTTTAAAAGTGGAGCATAAACCACTCTTTTTCAAAACTGCTCGGTTCCTTCATTACGTTAAAGGTTTTCGCTTAAAACCTGCCGTAGCCCTCCGTCATTTCCTGTAAGTAATACTTAGTATTCGTGCTATATTTGTTGGCTGTGTCAAGGCATAGTCTGCGGTAGCTAAGTACTGCTTATTTGTAGCATACGATACGATTGGTTAGGTCAGTCGTGTAATCTTGTTGACTGTGTCAAAGGTTATACGGGTGGGTTTAATGCAATTAAAATAATGACGGGTTGAACTTGATTAGGACCTTTTGATTTGTTGATTGTGTCAAGGTCACTAGGGTCTTAGGGACAAAAACCACATCGCGAGTTTCAAATATACAGGAAACTTGCTAGCATTGCATAAATTCTGAAGTGTGGTGACTAGAGTGGCTTTATTCCCCCAATATTTAAACATAATAAAAAGAGCTAAGCTCTGTTTAATTTTAATAAGGCAGCGCCTCACGTGCTCCTCACGAGGGTGCTAGCACGAACGCCGATCTTGTAGGATTAAATCCTATGGTGGCGCCACACGTGCTCCTCACGTGGGCACCAATGTGCAAAACACAGAAGCGCTTATTATATAAGAATTAAATTCTTATATGGCGCCGCACGTGCTCCTCACGTGGGCGCCAATGTGCAAAGCACATGAGCGCTTAGAATTAAATTCTTAAGTGACTCCCACGTGCACAACACTTGAACGCCGGCGCCCAAATTAAAACCAAGTAGAATTAAATTCTACAAGAGAATATTTCCCTACAAACTGGGATACTCTCTGTTAAAAAGAGCCGTTGGATCAAATATCCAATGGTGATGATAAATCATCAAATAATAGAATAAAATTCTATTAAGGGAAAATATTCCCCTAATCTTTCTAAATGAATAAAAAAATTGTTGGATCAAAGATCCAATAAAATGTGAAAATATTTCCCTATATCTTTCTAAACAAAGAAAAATGTGCTATATATAACAGAGAGACCTTAGATTAAAAATACAATACTGGTTAAAAATCACCGTTTGACAGAATAAAATTCTGTATATGGGAAAATATTTTCCTAATCTTGCTAAAAACAAAAAAACATATTCTGTAAAACAGAAACAATTGGATCATCCAATGGTGGGTAAAATTCCCCAAATCAATTTTAAGACCAATTAAATCAATTGGAATCTCTCAATAAGAGATTTTCTCAAAATTAATTAACAAATTAGCATCTACTATATAAAGGACCCGAGACTTCAAGCCTCATACACACAGAGACACACAGAGAGATACACGCTCGGATATAGAGAGAACTCACCATAAGCTTCTGCAAAAAAAATACAGAAGGCTCTCAAAACAATAGAAAATTTAATTCTCTCAACAAAAGATCTTTCTCTTTCAAAACCCTAGGTAAAGAAAAAAGTAGAGATCAAAACATCTCTTTTACCAATCATAGCATATCCAAGGGTTTAATCCTTCTCAAGAATTTAGTTCATTCTCTGGATCTGAGATCTATAAGACAAGTCTCCTACAAGTTGAGAATTTATTTCTCATCGAAAAGATCTTGTTCTTGAGAATCAAAGATTCATGAAAGAACTAGGTCAAAAAGAAAAAAAAAATGGGAAAAAGAATATATCCTATGGAAATTTAATTCCTCAGAAAATAGGCTCTTGTGCTTAGCACTTCATATACAGCCAAAACGGCTGAGTACTTAGCACTGATTGGGCAGCGCCCAGTGCCTCATGTGGACGCCACACAAAAAGTGCTTAGCACTTCATATACAGCCAAAACGACTGAGTGCTCAGCACTGAATCGGGCAGCGCCCAGCGCCTCACGTGCTCCTCACGTGATAGCCACATACAAAGTGCTTAGCACTCCATATACAGCTACGGCTGAGTGCTTAGCACTGATTGGGCAGCGCCCATAACTGAAGGCTTCGCATGATACCCATGTGAGCGCCAGTGTTTAGCACTTTTGCAAAAAAACAAAGGGGCTGAACAAACATACCCTAAATAAGTGCTTAGCACTATTGAACAAAAAAGGGACTAAGAAGACTAAGCCCAAATTTTCTAAGTCTCTCTGAAAAGTTTCTTACAGCCGAGCCCGAATGCTCTGTTGTTGGATCTTAAATAAAATGATCCTTAAAATTTTGCTAAGTTGATCTTAGTCTCAAATATGGCTAACGTATCCTTAGTTAAAATAAATTGAGCCCAAATGCTTATATATTTAAGTTGATCTTAATCTCAAACTAGATTAAATGTCCTTAAATAAAAAAAATCCAAATATAAAATATACGGATTTGGACTGATCCGTGACTTACGGGCGACGACGTAAACTAGTCTCCGTATACAGTTCACGGGCAACCAAAACAAACAAAAATACAACACGACATGAAGTGTACTGCTGGAGAAGGAGAAAGTGGCTATCGCAACGCGGTACGTAATTAACTGCAGGGGCTTGCGCCTGCAGGGAAGAGTGTCCCCACAATCAAAAACCCCTCACAAACGAGGTGGAATCTGATAAAGCCATGCTACAACGGGCGCGTTTGTCCAAACCTCCGATATATGTTGTCATAAATTAACTTGGTATTTTCGGAGAGGTGGATGGATAAGTCCAAATAGCATCTTCCCCCAAATTCAGGCAAGACGGTCTATCCCAGTTCGTCTCTGTTTTCGTCGGAGAACAGATTCTGGCACTCCCGGTGGGTCCTTTTTCTCTTTCCACTCCGCACTTCGTGTGTCGTGTTTCGTGAACAAAATCGCGGTTCGCTATGGTTTCCCTTAGATTCGAGGTACTAAAACACGGTGTCTTGCTCCTGTGCTAGAAAATCGATGGCTGCTCAATGCACTGCTTGCAACATCAACTCTCGTTCCACCCTAACTGGAGGAGTGACTTACGGGCCTAACGCGGCCTCTATTTTTTCAATGCCAGTGGAGCAAATCACACAAGCCATTACTGGATTGTTCTTTGGGACCATGCTCCCACTATGAGTTTCGGTGCCTCAGTGTCGCAAGAAAAAGCTCCCAAAATGTCGGTCTTCGATCGACTGGCAACTACAACGGCCCCTCTCAACAGGCCGTCCAAATCTGGCGCCTCGGTCTTAGACAGGCTGAGCAAAAGAACAAACAGGCTCGCAAAGAAGCTCGTAATACCTGAAGGGGCTACCCAAAAACGGATAGCTCTCCCAACTCTTGCCACAGGCGAAGCCGTAAAAAGTGCTTTCCCTATCAGAAAGTCGGTCTTTGAAAGATTGGCCGACCCTCCCCAAACTTTAACAAGGATGTCTGTCTTCAACAGGCTGACACCAATTGCAGCACCTTAGCAAACCAAGGGCATGATGAAGCCGCTTCGAAAACTGAGGTGGTCTCTTCCACAAGGTATACTCGACGTTGCCACTGGTGCCGAGTGAGAGAAGCTGGGGGCAACTTCCCCTCTGGATTCATCCCACCAGCTCCAATGGTGGAAGTCGACGCTGCTGTTCCAATTGGGATCAGTTTTGAACCGCTTAAGAGGGTGCAAAAAAAATTCTCCAACAGCGGTGCTAAAGAAATCACCCTGTCTGCAGAAGTTACAGTGCGGGCAAAGCCGGAGAAGCCTCATCAGCGACCCTCCTTGCAAATTCATAGGGTCTGGCGAAAAGTCCAGGACTCTGTGATTGACCAAAACTACTCTCGTCGACCGAAGAAATCGAAGGCTCGATAAGAAAATGACCACTCCTCCGCCATACAACGGAGGACTTCTCCTAAGCAGGTGCCTGTCATAACGACTCCTTCAACTACAATCTCCCATAAAAGAACGAGGTTGGAGAAAACTCTACCGTCCGCGGTAAATTCCAAAAGCGATAGACCTAAACGCCCTAAAGCCGGGTGCATAACAATACACATGGTCTACATGGCTTTGGGAAAAGAATAAAGCCGTGCTTCGATGAGTCACCGACCGCAAACTCGGTCGCTGACCAAGGCTTAGGAGCAACAACAAAAGCTTTAAGAAATGCTGACCAAAATGGCAGCACTTAACGGACAGAAAGAAAGTCCGTACAAAGAAGCTGAACAGCGCCAAGAGCAAGAGACCGATACAGAGTTTCCGCGAAGAGTGCTCGAGAGAAATGACAAGGAAGCCGCTGAGCAAGCTGCTAACATAAAGCAGATGGCTCTCTTATTCCAAGACATGATTGGAATGATGATCCAGCCAGAACCCCCGGCCGAAGATCCCCCGATAATTGTCGAGGATGATACGGGGGAAAAATCAAACCCTCCTCCGGCCTTTTCAATAGCCAAGAAGGAAACGATCTCCAAGGCTGCTCTTGATGATTATATTGCTTAACAAATAAGAGCTCATCAAGCTAATGAAGTTGTTGGCCAAATCGTCATAACTGGACGACTGTATCCAGGCTGGTATAATCAAATCAAGTAGCCGCCGGGGTATACGATCCCCAAATTCCATGTATACAAAGGGAAAGGAAACCCTCATAAGCACATCACGCAATTCAGATCTCTATGCGGCAACACTAGAGGCAACGACAAACTGTTGTTTCACAGTTCGTTGGCATCCTGTCAGAAACAACCTTTGAATGGTACTCGGATCTCCTAAATGACTCTGTAAAAACATTCACAAAGATGGAACTGCTATTCACGCAGCGTTTTGCTAGCACGAGCGAACGCACCCCGATCACGACATTAATCAATGCTAGGGTAATGCCGGGAGAAACATGGGTCCAATACGCGATCTGGTGGCGGAACCTATGGTCTAAATGCGAACAGCGAATTGAAGAATCTCCCACCGTGGGCATGTTCATCGGGACCCTTGATCCTCAAACGAATGTGTCCCAGTTCATGACATTCTTCAAACCAGCCACTTTCTAGGCTCTGATAGATAAATTGGCCCAAATGGACCAGATGGGCCACGGGCCTTCCTTCTCAAATAAGGACCCTCGAAATGCCAAAGGTAAAGGGAAAGTGGCCTTTGTTGCCAATACGCAACAACAACCGAGTGGCCCAAACCGGCTACTCGCCAAAACAACGCGCGTCCGCGCTCATCCTTTAGAGGAAAGACTAGGACGCGCTTACTCATTTCCCCGCGATAAGGCAAGGAGACTATTTGAATTGGCAGTGTGTAATAAACTTATCACATCGCCAGAGCCGCGGTGTCCACCGTAACCCGGCGACATCAACAACCCTAACTACTGCTCCTATCACAGAATGGTGAGCCACCCAATTGAAGATTGCTAGGTCTTCAAGAATTAGGTCGAAGACCAGTATCAACAGGGAAAATTTGCCCTGTCTGATAATTGGAGGGTAAACCCACCCTAGAAGCGCATTCCTAAAAAGGTGGATGCACAGGGGGAATCATGCTCATTCATGGAAGAAACTCCATGGGAAGTCGTTCTTTCAGCAAAAACCAAAAGAATGCTGAAGGATCTACAAGCATGTCCGGCAGTCAGGTGGAAAAGCCCACTTGAACCCGAAATCTTCGAAGGGATACTGAAAGCTTGTCCCACACTGAAAATTGTTGACGAGAGGAAAGAACCCCAAGTCAAGCCTTCAAAATCTTCAAAGAAAAAGAAGAAAACCAAGAAGCCTGTGCAGCCTGCCGAGTATGGCGACAAGCGCACAGATTTACAAAAATACATTGACGCGCTGGAGGAGTACAATCAGAATGCGTGGACACCAGTCATGCTCAAAGAGTTCCTCAAGCATATTCTTGAGGATGAAGATTGTGACTACGATGAGAAAAATAACTCATCAAAAGACACCGAAGACCGTGTAGCAAATTGCTACATGTCTCCCATTCCTCATAAAACCACACAGTGGAACTAGGGGCATAATCGGTGCTAAAATCCTCGGAACTGCCAAAAGACCCGATCGATAGGCTATTAAACGAAGCCTTTCAAAAAAGCAAAGTTGACCAAAAATGCGAGATAGCCATATACGAAAAGGCTAAGCATCAGCGTCACGACAAAGAAGCTGCGGCGAGGACGAGTCGTAAAGTATTCCGACCAAACTAAAGCACTCCTGTTACAAATAAGAGCATGATCAAAAAAGAGAAGCGGTTCGCCAAAGCTCTGTCAATGGGGATGAAGCTGCCACCTCTCATTAAGAACACTCCCGGGGTCACATGTCCCGATGAAGAAGGATCACATCCAAACTATTGCCTATATCATCGGAGGGTCATCCACCCCACCGAAGAATGCAGTACCATCAAGAAGTGGTGGCAAGGATATATTTCCCATAAAAAACACTTCAAGAGAATGAAGCGCGAAACTCGTGCCCATCAGTGGCAAAATAGTGCGACAAACGCAAAAACGACTGGCAACTGTCATATGGCTGGTACCAGTTCGGAAGGGGAAAGACCCCAAGTTCTTATCTTTGGGAATGATTCTGAGGACGAAACACCCTTCAGCCCTCTCTTTAAAGACTCCACCTCCGAAAAAGAAGAAGAGGAGAAGAACTGCGAGAATATTCAGCTGCGTAACCGCACGCTTCCTGAAAGGAACCTGTGACCTATAAACAAAGGTTCAAGCAAAAAAGACAAAGGGAAAGAAAAAATCTCTAAGGATATTACCCTCGACGATGGAGTTGTCAAAGTGCTCGTAGCAAGGGACCCACCTAAGAAAAACAAGATAGATTACAACATTCTAGCACATCTGAGGAAAATACCCTCACAACTGAGCATATTAGATGCTCTCCTCCCATCCAAAGAGGCATAAGATTCCCTGATCATGGCATTACAAGAGCCCGATCAGTTCCAAGCTTTTTCGCATAATTGAAGATGAAAGATGAACTAGCAGAGGTCCGCACGGCTGACATTACATTCAGCGATGAAGATCTCCTTCTCGGTGCGAATATAATCACCCGTTGTATGTCACCGGGTACTGCCACAACATCAAAATAAGAAAAATCCTTATCGACAACGGATCCTCCGTTAACCTTCTCAATGTAAAAGTGCTGAAGGAGATTTGCAAGAATGTTCAGCACCTCGCCTGAGATAAAATTACCATCTCCGACTTTGACTTATAGTCATCACGGACGCTTGGGTCCGTAATACTGACGCCGCGTTTCGGGCTGCTCGTCACTGACATCAAATTTCATTTTATTGAAGCCAAGGTTTGCTCTAATGCTTTGCTCGGCAAGTTTTGGTTACACGAGTACAATGTCATCCCTTCTACACAACATTAGTGTATGAAGTATTTCAAGGATGGCTCGGAGTACACCGTCATAGGAGAGCTAAACCCGTTCTCGGTAAACGAAATCCGGAAATATGAAGACGCAATTTACTTGCTACCAGACTTCGAAGATACGGAAAAGTGTCATAATCCGGAGAATGAACAGAAATCCATCTCCACTATCCTGATATTTGGAAGCGATACCGAGGAAGATGAAGAAATAGTTTACTCGGAAAAACTGCAGAAAGAAAATAACAAGCCCGGACCATCTACTCCTATTTTGATCTTTGGCAGCTGTTCAGTCGAAAATATTGCACTTTTAACATGACAATTTCTTTACTTTCTTAATCATCTAAAGGTGTTTGTTATAAAGATAACACATATTAGAAGTTTATCTGCAAAATACCATTTACCATGTGTTTATATATTATAATCAACATTATGAATGAAAACATGCATAATATTTTGATACGCTTATCATATCAAATTGTATCTCAAATATAACTAACATTGTTCATTGAGATATTGTGCAAGTTTAGCTCAGGTCAGATATCAGGAATCAAGAATTTGCCGATAAAGTAAAGAAAGTCGAAGAATCAAATACTAGCAGAGACTCAGAAAAGATAAGAAGGTTCCAGACATCAAATAAATACCCAAATACCAACATGAGAAGATACCAGAAGTTAGAAGCCAAGATCTCACCAAGACGCCGTGGAACAGCGGCCGAGTCAGGCCGAGTCGCGGTGGCTCCACGGTCGATTCAGATGGTTAGGAGGTGAGATTTTTCTGGAATCTTCTTCGCAACAAATTTAGTTTGTTGGGGGCTTCTGTTACTGGTTTTGGAGCTATAAAAAAGACCGAGGGCTACATCTCAAAGGGGATCTAGATCTAAATCAAAAACATCCAATATCCAAAGAAAAATCAATCTCAAAGATCAAAATCCAATCTAAGATCAAGAATCTACGATCTTGAGATCCAAGATCAAGAAATCCATTGAGAAATCAATCAAGCAATCAATCAAGCAAGTTTCCTTTACACGAAGCCAATCACCATCAACGAGCAAGCGATCCAAGACAGGTCCAAGACTCGAGGTGATCAAGCGACGTGAAGATCGACGGAACATTTACTTCTTCGAGGCAGAGACCGAGAGCAAATTCTTCTTTCACTTGTAATCTAAACTTGGAGAAATGTATTGTGAAGTTAAGTAATAAAGGTAGATCATCAGTTTTATCAATTCGCTTACATTTAATTTCCGCATTATGAATTCTTTCTCCATTCTTTCTTTTATTTTCATGATGTACGAGTAATACTCCGCTTGATAGGATTCGTAGGATTAAGGTAGATCAATGGGTGAGAACATACTATACTCCTTTTAAGTCTTTATGTAGTTTATAAATTTTAGCAAAAGAATCGTCAACATCCTTATCGGGCGCGATATCAATTTCATGATAATCTCGACCACGATTTGAGATAAGATTGACGATCTTTTTGTTAAGGGTTAGACATGAATGGAGATCAATGAAAGGACAAGGGTTAATACAGGAGAAACCCTAGTTTCTTCCAAAGAACTCTAATTCTCATTCATCGTCATCAATCTAGTTTTAAATCTATCAACAGATAAGATGAGTAATCTTTATTAGTCATCCATGGCTACTAAATCCTAAAGAATCCTACAAGCCTTCTTCATATAAATTTTCTTGATAATTCAATTAGATCTTGAAACCATTTTCTTGATAATTCAATTAAATCTTAAAACCATTTTCTTGATTTTCTTCATTTAGATCTTGAAACTATCTTCTTGATTTTCTTGATTTTCTCTTTTCTATTTCTTTCAACCCATCTAAAACAAGAACTATAAAATTCCATGAATCCCAGAGGACGACTCGTATTCACCACAGCTAAGCTACACGCGACGCCATGTTGATTGCGGTTACTTTACTAAAACTTCTAAACTTCTCTTCTTTTCTTAATTTTCCAAAATTACACAACCAATCAAATGACGCTGTTGCCGGGGATCCGTGCGTAATTTTTCTTTCTTGCTATTTGGGTTGAAATATTATTATTCCATCAAAAAATAAATCAAGAACGCATCTTGTGTTTAATGATTAGTGTGTGAATTTTTGTAAGAGGATCTGGAATCACTATAGCAGGGAGATAAAGATTCAGAAGTATTCATCAAGACCATAGGAGCAAAGGAAGCAACTGTAGCAAAAAGAGTTTCAAGAACTCTCAAGTTGGCGGCGGAACCCCGGCAATAAGAACATTATGGTGGCGGAACCGCGGCGGCTTGGGTGAATTAGGGTTTCAAGTCTCTATGGTATATTTTCTATCTTCTTCTCTCTCTTATGAAAAAGTCCAATATCAATTTTTCTGCAGGATTCTTTACAAAAATTCGCCGCTTAAAAAATTCTTGTTGTGTGTTTTGTTTTTGGGTTGTTTTTGCATATTGTAATACGGAAAATTAAGGGGAAAAGACCAAATTCAGATTAGGAAGGGATTTCATTACCCTTCCCAAGCCCCACAAATCACAAAACTAGCATCCGCATCACCCTTCATTAATTAAAAAATATCTAGACCAAGACTCTAAGGACCGTCGCGCTCATTAAGGACAGAGGAGGGTCGTGGGTAATCTACCGCTTATCCGCATTTCTTTGGTGGTGTCTAGGCAAGTGTGTCTAAGGTAAGTGGTTACTTAACTAGGCTCGCTATTTCAATGATTTGTATAGCGGATACCTCCCACTTACCTGGCATTTACCTGGACAAAAGAGGGATAAATAAGTAGTAGAGGATTGATCCTGCGATTTGTCCTCTGGAAGTCTAGGAGCGGTCTAGTGACTTGACGTAGGTAACCTTAGATCTAGAGTTGATTGTGCATTTTTGTGATTTGTCTAAATCCGTCTTTTTCAGAACAAACCTTTTTACGTAATTCTCACAAATGCTGCCACTTGCGCTAAACCCGCTTAGTGCATGCTCGGCTGGACACGGGATTCTAGTGCCCATCTTGTCCGCGTTTCTTTTATCGACTCCGAAGTCGGTATTTCTTCATCTTCTTTTTTCACCCCACCCACAACATCTACCAAGATGGACGGTTCTCCATCAAATTTTAATAACACCACTCTGCCACCATCCGCAGGTACGCAGAATCCATCGTGCATATCTCTCCAAGAGAGATGCTACCCTATACGTGGTCCCCTTCTTACTTGTCTATCTATCCCACCGGCCAATAGGGATAATTTTGAAATCAAGCCCCACTTTATCAACCTTTTGCCTAAATTTCACGATCTTGAGTCTGAAGACGCATACGTTTTTATCACCAAATTCGAAAACGTATGTACTATTATAGGCACTTCACAACTTTCTGTGGATACTATGTGTTTACGTCTTCTCCCGTTTACTCTGTACGATTTAACCGAAAAATGGCTTTATAACACAACCGCACACTCTATTTCCAATTGGGATGAATTCGTTATAGCATTCCTTAAGAAATTTTATCCCAATCATAAGACCGCCCGTGTTCGGAGCGAAATCAACCAGTTTACCCAGCTTCCAAATGAACCATTTTGGAAATGCTTTGAAAGGTTCAAAGATCTGCTTGTCCAATGTCCTCATCACGAAATCCATAAATAGGATTTGTTCCAAATTATATATGACGACATTACTCCAGCGACAAAATAGATGCTTGAAACCATGCGTCAATGCAATTTCATGTCCAAAGACGATGATGAAGCCTGGAAATTTCTGGAAGATCTTACTGAACATACTTTGCAATGGGAAAGCGTTATACCACCATCATCTAGGGAAGGTATCCATCAGCTCGATATTTCCATCGCAGTAAAAGCCAAAATGGCAGCGATGCAAAAGAAACTTGAAGCTATGGAAAACAAATTTTTATTAGCCTGCTTAAACCAGATGACGCTCCCTAAAACCGTGTGTGGATGCTGTTTCGATCCATCACATCTGATGGAAGAATGTCCTCTGAATTCTCCGTTTCAAGGTCAAGAACACACTAATGCTGTTTTTCAGCAGCGACCTAGAAATGATCCTTATTCTTCCACATATAATAAGGGTTGGAGGAATCATCCTAATTTTTCTTGGAACCAACACCAAACTCAAACTCAAAATACGGTTCCAAACTAAAATAACTATCATAGGGTTCCTCCACAGCAACAACAACTACAGAGTCAGCACCCCTTTCAACCACAAGGTTTTCAAAATCCGGTCAACAATTCTGCACCTTAAAATAATTCTTTTCAAACGACCGGTACCGAAAACTCCTCTGCACTCGAATGAACCTTGGATATGTTTATAAAACATTCCATGCAAACGTCGGCTGATATAAAGTCTTCTATCGATACATTAACGAAGGACTCCGCCCCCCATGGTGAGAGTATAAAATCGATAAAAGCACAAATTGCACGGTTAAATGCCGCGATGAGTGTTAGAGAGAAAGGGAAACTTCCATCTCAACCCTTACCGAATCCTGGCAACTCACAACATCATAATGTGAATGCCATTACCACGTTGAGATCGGGAAGAGTGTTGAACAACCAAGTTGGTGAACATGTTGATAATGAGGAATGAATCAATGGTACCCCAGCTTCCACTTCTAACCCTATTTCGTCTAATCTACCATCTTCTTCCGAGCCTATTCTCCGTTTTCTCCTAGGCTCGAACCCTCCGCCCACCTCCTTGAGTCAACCTAACACGATCCCCACTCCAATTCTGGGGTCCGTTCTACCCCCACTATCTTCTCCAATGTTGGACCCAACCCTTATTGATAAAGCTCCTTATCCAAATAGGTTAAGGGGAAACAGACCAAGTCCACAAATGGATAAGATTGTGGAAATTTTAAAGCAATTTAACATAAATATCCCTCTCCTAGATGTTATACAACAAGTTTCGTCCTATGCGAAAATTCTAAAGGACTTGTGCACTAGGAAGAGGAAAGTCTAAGTACCTAAAAAAGTTTTCCTTGCGAGTAATGTGAACACTGCTTTTACACAGCAACTACTCAAGGACCCTGGGAGTCCTACAATATCTATTTATGTTGGGGCTAAAAATATCAATCGTGCTCTACTCGATTTAGGCGCTAGTGTTAACTTGCTTCCATATTCTGTGTATGAGCAGTTAGGTATCGGGGAGTAAAAACCATCACACTGCACTCTTCAGATGGCCAATCGATATATTACCCAACTTAGGGATGAGCTAGAGGACGTGTTAATCAAAGTCGGAGAATTTATATTCCCTATGGACTTCATAGTTATTGATACACAGCCTGTAGTAAACCCACGAAACCAAATTCTGGTGATTCTAGGACGGTCTTTTTTAGCGACTTCCAACGCTCTAATCAATTGTCGAAACGGCTCTATGAATCTATCCTTTAGGAAGATGTCAATTGAGCTTAACATTTACAAGTTGGGAACTGAACCCTCCGAATCCTATGCTGAAGTATGATCTGTCGAAAGGATGGATTCCGACAGCAGTGAATTTGAACAGCTTCACGATACTGATCTAGACTCCCTTAATACGTTGTTTGACTCCGCTATTTATTATACACATACAGACCCTTTTATCAAGATGTCCGGGTCAACATCTAACGCTTATTATGAAACCATTTATGGAGTCTGAGTATCATCTCGTTCTTTCCGATGAGATTATTCTTCAGGATATCGATGAAAACTTTAAAGAAATTTTCGCTGAAGAACTCGCATTCTTAGAAGACATATGAGTTGTGATGAATCAACCCCAAACCAAAGAAGTTGAACCACCACCCCTTCTTCTTAACATTAATAAGAATGCGAGTAATCCATCATTATTATTTTGTCTCTACAAATCGAGACGCAAACCCATTCTATTAAATCACTTATCTCTTCCCTGCTTCTTCTGGGCTATATATAACATGTTCTTCCACCAACCGGTGCGTTACATTGATAAAATATTCGAATAATTGGTGTTGACTTTTGATATTTGTAAAACTTTGCATAGACCAATAACTTTACTCCCTCTTATGATTTTAAAAGCTTAATATTGTTTAACTCAAGTTTGGTGGGGAAGAAAAATATTTTGGCTCTTAAAAAATAAAATTTGTACACAAAATTGTGAGCCAAAAATAAGTTTGAGGGAGGATTTTACTTTCATTATTTCTTGTCCCCGTTGATAACTTTTCCTCCCAAGTCTACAGGTTTGGAGATTTAAAAGATGGCAACAGTGAGGACACTGTTGCAAATAGGTTTGGGGGAGGTTTGTGCTTATTTACGCATTACTTTGCATTATACTTTGCATAAGCACAAAATTTTTTCTTTGATAATGAAAGATTAGAAAATGAAAAATTACATTTAAAAGATTGGGAGAGTTTGAGAAAAACAAGAAAGTTAGATGTTTTCTTAAACGAAACTAGTAATAAGTAGTTATGAGCCGTTGTCCTAAGGGTTAGTAAGATGAAGGAAGTCACTAATCTGAGGATAAAAATAAGTCTGAAAAATAGTCCCTGTTCTTGAGGCTAAACATTTGAATATTGATACCCTACTATACGCACTTACACACGCCTTGAAACTCGGGATAGTAGATGATACCTTGAAATGCTCTTGTCTAAAAGCCAAAGTACGAAGAAAATATAAAATGAAGCATAAAGTGTAAAATGGTGAAGAAAAATGAACACTTGTAATCACCAAGACGGTATAAGAAAAATATAGCGAGAGTGCTTTATCACCTAGTGCCTTAGACCAACTGGTTTGGGAGCCACTGCTAAGCCTTAGATGTTGCAGGATGAGGAAATTGCTAATTACGCCTAATAAGTGGGCACATTTAGTAATCGGTCGGTTAGTATCTCAAGAAGTATTAACGGTCGCATGAAGAATGTGTGAGCAATTCCATCTAAAAAATTCACCGACTAAAAGTACTGAGGCGGATGGACAAGAGTATGATAGCTTGAATTGAATTCTCCGAGTGTAAGGATGTCTTGTACACACACGTAGGGGTATATGATCAGTGTTTGGAAGAAACGTAGGGAGGAAGACTAAAGGAGATGTTTTATTGAGGGATGATGTGATTTCTAATATCTTTTCATGACCATTAAGATAGGGCTCATGGCAACCGAAAAGCTAATGTAGTTGGAAACTCTTATTTTCAAGTTCTTTCTTTTATAGTTCTTATCTTTATATTTAACTTTCACCATCTTTCTTTTATTATGGGATTTTGTGGGTGTAATCCGCTGAAAACTCTCAGGAGACAACACTCCTCCTACTAGGGACACTTAGAGGTTTAACAGCTTGTTGCACGTGCTCAGTGCAATCGTGTTGCCTACAAAAGTGTGCTAGTTAGTTTTTCTTTTTTCTTTCTATTTTCTTTTCTCCTTCTCTTGAATAAATAGTTTGCTTGGGACGATCAAAATCAAGTTTGGGGGTATCTGTTCAGTCGAAAATATTGCACTTTTAACATGACAATTTTCTTACTTTTCTTAATCATCTAAAGGTATTTGTTATAAATATAACACATATTAGAAGTTTATCTGCAAAATATTATTTACCATGTGTTTATATATTATAATCAACATTATGAAGGAAGTCGCTAATCTGAGGATAAAAATAAGTTTGAAAAATAGTCCCTATTCTTGAGGCCAAACATTTGAACATTGATACTCTACTATACGCACTTACACACGTATTGAAACTCGGGATAGTAGAGGATACCTTGATGCTTAGTGCAATCGTGTTGCCTACGAAAGTGTGCTAGTTAGTTTTTCTTTTTTCTTTCTATTTTCTTTTCTCTTTCTCTTGAATAAATAGTTTGCTCGGGACGATCAAAGTCAAGTTTGGGGGTATTTATTCAGTCGAAAATATTGCACTTTTAATATGACAATTTCCTTACTTTTCTTAATCATCTAAAAGTGTTTATTATAAATATAACACATATTAGAAGTTTATCTACAAAATACCATTTACCATGTGTTTATATATTATAATCAACATTCTGAAGAAAAACATGCATAATATTTTGATACGCTTATCATATCAAATTGTATCTCAAATATAATTAACATTGTTCATTGAGATATTGTGCAAGTTTAGC
The DNA here is from genome assembly GCA_030015575.1 of Agapanthus africanus. Taxonomy (NCBI): domain Eukaryota; kingdom Viridiplantae; phylum Streptophyta; class Magnoliopsida; order Asparagales; family Amaryllidaceae; genus Agapanthus; species Agapanthus africanus. The sequence continues at coordinate 42,887,133 of JASDDO010000010.1, forward strand.
TCGGGTCAGATATCAGGAATCAAGAATCTGTTGATAAAGTAAAGAAAGTTGAAGAATCAAATACTGGCAGAGACTCAGAAAAGATAAGAAGGTTCCAGACATTAAATAAATACCCAAATACCAATATGAGAAGATTCTAGAAGTTTGAAGCCAAGATCTCACCAAGATGCCGTAGAACCGCGGCCGAGTCAGGCCGAGTCGCAGCGGATCCGCGGCCGATTCAGATGGTTAGGAGGTAAGATTTTTCGGGAATCTTCTTCGCAACAAACTTAGTTTGTTGGGGGGTTCTGTAACTGGTTTTGGGGCTATAAAAAAGGCCGAGGGCTACATCTCAAAGGGGATCTAGATCTAAATCAAAAACATCCAATATCCAAAGAAAAATCAATCTCAAAGATCAAAATCCAATCTAAGATCAAGAATTTACGATCTTGATATCCAAGATCAAGAAATCCATCGAGAAATCAATCAAGCGATCAATCAAGCAAGTTTCCTTTACACGAAACCAATCACCATCAATGAGCAAGCGATCCAAGAAAGGCCCAAGGCTCGAGGTGATCAAGAGATGTGAAGATCGATGAAACATTTACTTCTTCGAGGAAGAGATCGAGAGCAAATTCTTCTTCCTCTTGTAATCTAAACTTAGAGAAACGTATTATGAAGTTGAGTAATAAAGGTAGATCATCAGTTTTATCAATTCGCTTACTTTTAATTTCCGCATTATTAACTCTTTCTCTATTCTTTCTTTTATTTTCATGATGTGCGAGTAATTCTCCGCTTACTAGGATTTGTAGGATTAAGATAGATCAATGGGTGAGAACATACTATACTCCTTTTAAGTCTTATGAAATTTATAAACTTTACCAAAAGAATCGTCAACATCTTTATCGGGAGCGATATCAATTTCTTGATAATCTCGACCATGATTTGAGATAAGATTGACGATCCTTTTGTTAAGGGCTAGACATGAATGGAGATCAATGAAAGGACAATGGTCAATAGAGGAGAAACCCTAGTTTCTTCTAAAGAACCCTAATTCTCATTCATCGCCATCAATCTAGTTTTAAATCTATCAATAGATAAGAGGAGTAATCTTTATTAGTCATCCATGGCTACTAAATCCTAAAGAATCCTACAAACCTTCTTCATATAAATTTTCTTAATAATTCAGTTAGATCTTGAAACCATTTTCTTGATAATTCAATTAAATCTTGAAACCATTTTCTTAATTTTCTTCATTTAGATCTTGAAACTATCTTCTTGATTTTCTCTTTTCTATTTCATTCAACCCATCTAAAGCAAAAACTATAAAATTCCACGAATCCCAGAGGACGACCCGTATTCACCACAGCTAAGCCACACGCAACGCCGTGTTGGTTGCGGTTACTTTACTAATACTTCTAAACTTTTCTTCTTTTCTTAATTTTCCAAAATTACACAACCAATCAGTAGCGAGTCAGAGGAAGAGGCCAACACAGTATTCTCTGTCCGCTCGTCAGTGCAAACTTTTGCTGGAGCAAATCAAAGTCTGCAAATCACAGTGGCTCCGCCTCGACACTACAAAGAACTTGATGCGCTCTATACATACAACATACAAGAATTGCAAATTTTCTACTTGTCTCCTAGGCAAAGGGGTGAAAAACACTACAAAGAACTTGATGCGCTCTATACATACAACATACAAGAATTGCAAATTTTCTACTTGTCTCCTAGGCAAAGGGGTGAAAAAGCGATTCTCTTTTACCAATTTTCGGAGAACAACCTAGAAAAAGAAGCTTGGCATGGTGCCGATTTTACACTTGACAGGCTTCAACCAATCCGTCTGCCAAGATACTACGCGGGGGGATTGAAAAGGCTGTTAAGATGCCAAGGTGTACCCCTCGAACAAACTGTTTGACAAGCCCAATTCTACAAAAAGATCTGGGATATTCCCGGGACTCAGCGAAAGATGCCTTACGGGAAGATGGAGACAGCCAGGATCGGATATGTTCGGTCCAAGAAACAGGAGCAGATCCACAGTTGCCGCGTCGTAAACAGCTCCAGTGAAGCGGAAGACGCTCTTCCAAATAGCCGCGACGTTAAACCGAAGCGAGATCCCACTCACGGAACGTTAAGTCTATCGTTGGAAGAGCAAATTGACAGGTTAATAAAAGAAGCTTTTCAAAAGAGCCGAGACAATCACAACCACGAAATGGCCATTTATGAAAATTCCAGGACGCAGTGTCTCAGTCAGCAATCTGCGGAGAAGGAAGACTATAACGCTCTTCATCCTCGGCCCACCGTATGTTGTCGCGAAAGGGAAAAATCCCAAAATAGAGGCAGAAACAGGGCAAAGAATGCAAACAACGTTCAAAAACAACAAAGTGGATCCAAGATGCTCCTATCAATGAGTAATAGGTCATCCCCTTGAAAACTGCTTCACCTTCAATGACTGGGTAGAAGACCAGTATCAACAAGGCAGGTTCGCTTTATCCGACAGCTAGAGAGTAACCCCTCCGCAAAAGCATGAGCCAAAGAGAACCTATACCTTGAGGATAAGAGTAGCTCAACATCAAGAATGGATGTGAACTCATACCTGCCATATGATAACACTTTTAAAAGAAGGAGGGCACGAGAGTATGGATGACCTCCACATGTGCTTCGCAAATGAAGACGAGGAAGGGGTGATCTAAGAGTTTCCACCAGCACTAAAAGAGCTGGAAGATGGGATACATACCACGGCGGAAAACCTAAGAAAAATTGAGTTAGGGACGGAAAATGACGGGAGGCCAATGTTCATCACTGAACTGCTATCTAAAAAGCAGGTGGCCACGTTAAAAGACGTGCTCATCCAGTATAAAGATTGTTTCGTCTGGAACTACTCTGAAATGCCGGGTCTAGATCCAAAGGTGGCAGTATATAAACTGGCTATATCACCAGGTATAAAGCCAATTAAACAGGCGCCAAGAAGGATGCGACTCGAACTTGAGATGAGTATCAACGCTGAAGTCAAGAAACTAATCGACTCCGGCTTCATCCAAGAAGTCCTATATCCTGACTGGATCGCCAACAACGTTCCAGTGATGAAGAAAAATGGAACGGTGCACATTTGCATGGACTTTCGGGAACTCAACAAAGCTTGCCCGAAGGATAACTTCCCAGTACCTATTACCGAGCTGATGATCGATAACACATCTGCCAATGAGGACTTTTCCTTCATGGATGGATCTTCAGGATACAACCAAATAAGAATGCATCGAGAAGGCCAAAAGCATACCGTATTCCGGACCTTACTGGGCATATTATGTTATAAGGTGATGCCCTTCGGTCTGAAGAACGCTGGCGCTACCTACCAGAGGGCCATGACAAAGATCTTTGATGGCCTCATACACGAGATCGTCGAATGCTACATCGACGACCTTGTAGTGAAAAGTAAATCTCATGAGGAACAGTGGGAACATCTAAAAATAGTGTTTCAACGTCTTCGGAAGTATAATCTGAAGATGAATTCTCTAAAATATGCGTTTGGAGTTTCCTAAGGCAAATTCCCAGGATCCATCATACGTCACTGAGGTATCGAAGTCGACCCCTCAAAGATCAAGAAAATTATGGAAATGCCCACGCCAAGAACCCTCAAACAGTTGTGATCTCTTCAAGGAAAGCTCGCGTATATCCGGCGGTTCATAGCCAACCTCTCCAGAAAATGCCGTCCCTACAATCATTTGATGAAGAAGGGGACCCTGTTCATCTGGGATCAAAATTGCCAAAATGCACTAGACGAAATTAAACAATACCTGCAAAATCCGCCGGCATTGACCGCATCGATTAAGAGAAAACCCCTTATCCTATATACAATAGTCCTTGAGGGTTCTCTAAGCGCATTGTGGGCACAGGAGAATGATCAGGAAAATGTGTGAGCTCTGTACTATTTAAGTCGGGTTCTCCTGGGGGCAGAAAACAACTATTCCCCCATAGAATAGCATTGCCTGGCTCTGATCTTTGCAATAACGAAGCTTAGACATTACGCCTTGGCACATGAGGTTCATCTCATATCGAAGATATATCCTCTCAAATATCTGATGTCAAGGGCCATACTAACAGGAAGGCTTTCCAAATACGCCCTCCTCCTAATGGATTTCTCAGTAACGTATCGTCCCCTTAAAGCAGTGAAAGGTCAGGCCATTGCCGACTTTCTCGCGGAGCATCCGATACAGCCGACTCCCCTTTGAATTGCAAGTTACCGTATAAACATGAGTTCGACGCAATCGAAGAAGAGAGAAAATAAAATGATTCCCAATGTGAACTCTACTTCGATGGAGCATCATCCAAAAAGCAGCGAAATCAGAATACCCCCATAATCAAAGCCGGGGTGGGCCTTATCTTCGTGACTCGGCAAGGAGGGATATTAAGTTATGCCCTCTCCTTAACAGAGCAGAGGACTAATAACGAAGCTGAATACGAAGCTTTGATAGCAGGTCCAGAGATCACCATCGACATGGGAATCAGAGACCTCCTCATATCTGGAGACTCCCAGCTGATTGTTAGCCAAGTAAATGGCAACTATCAGACATGCAAGCCAGAGCTGATAAAGTATGGAGAAAGAGTGCAACAACTACTGACACAAATCCCTTCTTACATCCTGGAGAATATACCACGTGCAGAAAACAGCAAGGTAAAAGCGTTGGCCAAATTGGTTAAGGAACTGGCCGATGAAGACCTCGATGACGTAAGGATCATTGTGCAAAGCCACAGGATTCTTGCGCCAACAAATATATTTTCGGAAGACCCGATAGAGCAATCCAAAGGAAAAGAAACGACTGAGCAAGTAGCTCTTCAAATAGAGGACGAAGAGAAGGTCAATGATTGGAGGGAAGTCTTCATAGACTACTTCAAATCCCAACGAACGTCCAAAAATGCGTCGTCTAGACATCAGCTCATGAAATGAGCTTTGTCTTTCGCCTTCGTCAGTGATACTGTATATAAGAGATCATTCGACTGTCTGTAGCTAAGATTCCTGGGGCCGGAGGAAGCAAAGAAAGTCATCCAAGAAACTCACGACATACTCTGCAGTTCTCATCAAGCTGGGCCAAAGATGAAGCTGAAGATAAAAAGAATGGGTTACTATTGGCCCACAATAATTCAGGATTGCCTCGAATATGCGAAGCAGTATCACTCGTGCCAAATTCATGGGGACATCATCCACCAACATCCAAATCCACTACACCCGACAGTGGCTAGCTGGCCGTTTGAGATGTTGGGAACGAATATAATCAGCCTCATCGAACCAGCGTCCTCCAAAGGACACCGGTTCATATTGGCAACAACCGACTACTTCTCTAAATGGGTAGAAGAAGTACCACTAAGGGAAGTGAAGACGGAGAATATCGTCCATTTCTTCAGAACCCATGTCATCTATCGGTTTGGCACTCCGTGACGAATTATCTCGGATAATAGGCTAGCTTATAGAAGCCAAAAAATAAGCCGCTTCGCATAGCAACATAAAATATATTGGAGATACTCTTCAGTCTATAATCCTCGGGCCAACAGTCTAGCTGAAGCTTTCAACAAGACCTTGATAATGATTATAAAGAAAATAGTGTCCAGAAACAAAAAGGACTGGCATGAAAGGCTGCATGAAGATCTCTGGGCATACCGAACAAAGTTCAAGACGGCCACGATTACAACACTATACGCGTTAGTGTTCGGCACGGAAGCAGTACTCCCGCTGGAAATGGAACTCCTCTCTCTATGAGTAGCGGTTCGATATGAGCTGACGGATGAAGAAAATGCCTATCTTCGACTTGAGAAGCTCGATGCCCTCGATGAAACTCGCCTTATAGCACAGCAAAATCTGGAGGCTTATAAAGACAAGGATGACACGGTCATACGAAATACTGACCAGGCCAAGGACGTTCTGTCAAGGCGAACTCGTGCTAGTCGTCAAAAGACTAATGATCTACAATCATGCAAAACGGGGGAAGTTCGAGCCGAACTATGAAGGCTCGTACATCATAGACAAATTCTGCCAAGACGGATCCTACCTGCTCATAGATATGCATGGCGAAAGACCCTTTCGGCCAATAAATGGCCGATTCCTCAAAAAATACTACGCTTGAAAGAATCATGACTTGGGTCAATGATAGATGACGACGCTTGTGTCTGCTCGCTATCCTCCTGAGTCAGAACTCTAAGAGTAGTATCCAAAAATCTCTGTCGCCTCAAAAACGGTAACAACGGACCGAGATGTCCCTAAACAAAAACCTTGCCTCAAACATGGTGACAACGGACTGAGATGTCCCTAAACTAACAACGGACTGAGATTTCCCTAAACTAACAACGGACCGAGATGTCCCTAAACTAACAACGGACCGAGATGTCCCTAAACTAAAACTTCACCTCAAACATGGCGATAATGGACCGAGACATCCCTAAACTAGTGTGTCATCTCAAACATGGCGATAATGGACCGAAATTTCCCTAAACTAGCACACTGCACCAAATACGACAATGTGCTCTCTTGAGATCTATATTGCAATCGAAGTTCCAATGGCGAGGGTTGCAACTCAAGTCCCACCGGCAAACAGATGGGAACCTGCGGCGAAACCACTCTCGGGAGTTCTATTGTTATAAAAAAACGGTATGTCCACAAGATAAATGGGCGCGGATGAGAACCCGAAAGGGCGCCATGAGTAAAAACAGCAGGATTGCCGGCGAGCTTTGCGAAAACCCGAAAGGGCGCGATCTCGTTAAAAAAAACCTGTGTGAGATCCTTACGACTCACAAAGGAGCAACACACATAGGAATACCTAAGATTCCTAAGGAGAAAATACACCTACGAGATCTTCATAACTAGTAGGGAGAAATCCCCCTATGAGACCCTCACGGCTCATAGGATTCAAAAGACTTAAACTACAGGGATCTAAATCCGTTCTTAAGCCGTCATATTCCCCTAATGTTGCCCTACAGGCCGTCTTATATTGCCTTGTATACAATCTACGGGCATAAATAAATATATCCCCCGCCAAGTTCCACCAATGACGAGAAATGTCCCCATATGGTGAACAACACTTGTAAGTCCTCTCGACTTATAAGGAGAAAACACTCTTGTAAGGTCCTTACGACTTACAAGAGAAAATATCACTTACGACTTACCCTGTGCATCGTAGGTTGAAAACTGTACTATGGTTATGAAGAATTACACCGCTGTTTAATGCTCCTTACCTAACCATCCACTGATATAAGTAAATGTCATAGACATAATTTCAAAAAGTTATATCTCACTCTATGAAAATAGATGTACAGATATATCAATTTGAAATTGGTGCATTTACAGCGGATATTCAAAACCAAACATTTGCCATCCGGCAAACAGCCCAGGCAATTTCCTCAAATATCACCAATTACAACGAATTCCGATATAATGAGGATGATCACCTAATTCCCAATAACTTACTCCCACTCATCATCTGTAAAACCATACATATGTGAGAATCTAACCTGGTAAATACATACCCTGGAGCAAGTGTCTAATTGGGAAATCAGTTTTCTTTTAACAGTACATAGTAAAACTGAAACATTGAAATGTTTCGATGGGGTATCCGGGTATTCCTAGTAATGCCTCTTCCATCATCCAGATTCACAATTGTAACCGCATATTTCTTTGCCATCTTTCCAAATCCCTTTATATGTCTTTAGTCATTACCTTCTGTACACCCTTTTAGGCCAAATGGTTTTCTTCCTTCCCTACTGTTCGGCTCCAGCCTATGGTTTGGAAGAAGACTATCCAATAAGCATAATGGGTGTACTGTCCTAATCCTAGGAACACTCGCAATGCGAGAGAAGGTGAAGATAAAAGACAACTGAATAAACCTTATTCCTATTTCTCCTGAACCAGAATCCATCCCCGAACTGGAACAAGTTCCTTTCGAGTTCGTATATAACCATACGATGGAGTATCCAAATAACTGTGGATCTTCGTAGTGATACGGAGTGTTCTGGAGAAATACAAAGGTGATGTGGGAGTGGTAATGAAATACTTGGTTTGGTCGTGAATAGCAGTCGTAATTTACTTTGCCCTCCTTCTAATCCCTTTATTTGTCTTAACTTAATACCTTCTGTACACCACACTTAAGCTAATCGGCTTTGTTCATTCCTTACCTTTCGGCACCAGCCTAAGGTTTGGAAGAAGACTATCCAATAAGCGTAATAGGTGTACTGTCCTAATCCAAGGAGCACTCGCAACCTGAGAGAAGGAAAAAGGAAAAGACAACTGAATAGTCTTATTCGTTTTCTCAAGAACCAGAAACCATCCTCGAATAAATTCCTTCGAGTTCGTATATAACCATACGATGGTTTTGTCCAATAGAAGTGGACGTTCGTAGTAATACGGGGTGTCCTGGAGAAAAGGGTAAAAGTGGGAGTGGTAATGAGGTATGCAACTCTGACAATCCAAAAGCCAGTGTTATAAGAGGGTCCGGTCAACTTGGTCACTGAGTCATAGTCAAGGGTCGGGTCATGGTCGCTGCCAAAGAGAGAGAGAAAAGAAACACTCAGCGTGCACTCTAACCTAGATCAGAATGGTTATCAATTTATCTAATCAGGAAACCTCCCACTGTAACGTCAAATTCTTCTCCAAACCTGAAAGAAGAATTAGTCGGGATCATCCGAGGAGTAAACCAACTCATCAGTGGGAATCGGGATCCAACTATCATCGCATGATAACGTGACGGAATCCTCTCACGTTATCACACTCCAGAAGGTATGCGCATATCTGGCAAGTTTCAGTTTCTTTAGAAACTCCCGATGTGATTTTTACCCCATGCTCTTATGACCTTGATTTTGGCCAACAAATCATAAGTCACATGTCAAGTTCTACCCGTCATTCTCCAGGTTAATTTGAACCCACCCGTACCTACCCTTGACTTTAGCCAACAAGGCAGTACGACTGTCCCAAACCAACGCATCTATCTATGCTGCATATGAATATCCAATAGCTACCAATCACTGTGCCTTGACTTTGGCCAACAAACACAGTTTGAATACTATTGACTATTCATATGAAATGACGGAGGGCTACGAATGGTTTTTGGCGAAAAACCTTTAACGTAATGAACTTGATATCGTTGAAGAAACCGGATAGCTTTTTATAAAATATAGCGACGAAAACCTTTGCTAAAGAGGTCACTCCTGGTGAAGGGATCTCGGCTCTTTCCCCGTAGAATGAGGTGCAGGATATTCCAACTGAATACCACGATGCAAAGCAAAAGTAATCGGCTATAGTGAAGTTATTACCTTGACGCAAACTTCTGTCCAAGGGGTCACTCCAGGTGAAGGGATCTCGGCCCCTGCCTCGTCGACTGAGGTGCTGGATATTCATAACCGAATACCACTGTGCAAAACAAAAGAGAACGCCCTTGGAATAACAGCTTTTCGAAAAGTTGTTCCAACAACATCAGAATAGGTTTGTTTAGCTTGCATTGATCCGAATCAATGCAGTCCCATCAATTGATCACACCACAAAAGAACGAAAATAATGATGTACGTATATGCCATCCGCATTCGCCACTGGGTCCCGTCATCACTCTTTAGGTTACTTAACTAACGACAGAGCGGGGACTGGACTAGCGTGGATACAAAACATATACAACATCTACTAGTATATATATCAATATATAATATTCGCTCAAGGCGTGATAAAATGCATCATCACAGAAATGTAATAAGCATCACAGAACAATACAGATATCTGGGATCCCCGGGTTTCATAGAGCCGCTACTGAAACCTGACGTTCCCCTGGTCGTGTGGATAGCCTGTGCAATGAAATCCTAGACCGCTACGGGCGCGGCAAGTTACCCGCCAAAACCTGAAGCGAGGCAGCCCCCTTCAACAATGTGAATGGACCACCCAGCACTTCACGGAATCCGGTAACTTGGGCACCCCTCCTGGGTCAACCTATACCCCCTACGAGTGCGGCGAATAGCCCGCCAATTCTAGAGTGAAGCCCCCTCCATCTCAACGCCATGAGATGCGGGCTCGTTGCCCTCTAGAACCCGGCTATCCGTGCACCCCTCCGCGGGGCAATCCTAGTATAGAAAGTAAAATATACATACAACGGGTACATCGACCTCAGCCCGGTCGTGCCCCAAAAGAATAATATACAAACAGGCAGTGACGGCAGTTCACATGTCGGACGCTCGCCCCGCAATATCAAATGTACATATAAAACAAAACTGTACTAACATTGCATCCAGGCTATCCACCACGACAGATCCGCAACATCACAGCACAACACAGAACATCAACGTGAATGTCACGTTCGCAAATCCGTCTAAAAGGGCTATAGTAGTTAGACAGGATTTACCGATCAAATGACATTCACGGTCGCAGATATAATGTAAATACTGTGAACTAACATGTTTAAAATTTTCGATCGATCAAATTTACCGAAGTGGGCCCCAAGCACTACTGTAGCACTCAAAGAAAATCTGGGCCCAAAAAGAACATTCCAAAAACCCCATTTTCAACTCAGAAGCCGACTGTAAAAATTTGATGCAATGAACAATCAAAGTGGCGGCGGAACAGCGGCCAATGCGTGGGTTTGGCCGCGGTTCCGCAGTGGAAAAGTGACTTCACGCGACCAAATTTTCACAGAATGCTTAGAATTCCCTGCATATATTTATGCAATGTACTAAATAATTTTTCGAGCCAAAAAAAAATTCGACAGAAAACTGATGCATGAAAAATGCGGTTTTTGGAAAATCTGATTGATCGAACTTGTAAACACGCTAGAGCAAGCTAGACTAGGTTAATGGCGTGGCTCTGATACCATTGTAAGTGCACGGCGGTGCCCCGGCCGTCAATCCGATGCCGAAATGCGGAAACGAAACTTTTACGAAACTAGTAAACCGGCACCACCGCGCACTAAAAACCCGGATCGGGCCATTAACCTAACTCTAGCAAACAAGAGAATGAGAAGGAAGCTATACCGAGCGATCCGTGTCCTTCGGTCTTCGGCCTACACTCCGATCTCCTTGCGGAATCTCCGGTCTTCATCTCCTCGTCGGAACGGGCACCACATCGCCGGGTTCTATTATGGGCTCCCACCTCTGGACCGAGGTAACTCGAGCACGAAGTTGGCGAGTCGACGTGCCCAAGGATGCTGTAGATGAAGTGTAGAATGGTTTGTCTCTTGGGGTTTGAAGTTGCCACTTTGATGGAGGTGAAGAATGGAAATGAGCTTAGGATTTTTGGTGTAATCTAAAAATGATATGAGATGAACATTTTGCTACCACAAAAATGAACCTCTCTCACTCTCCTTACTAGAAGTGGCCGGCCAAATATGAGGGGGGGAAAGCAACAAGGGAGGTGAGTGTAGGGATAGCAAATGGTAACTATAAGCCATGTGAAGATAATGAAGAATAAAGGTCACATCCATATCAAGATCAACTCTAATCTCATTTAATGCTAGCCATCATGAAAGAAGAAAAGCAAAGATGCTATTATCATCATAATGCCTCATATCAAAAATAAACCCTCCACAACTGCTAATTTGCAAATATGCAAATTAGCCCCTCCATCAGAAAAATCCGGCCGTGAAGGAACAAAGGAAAACTGGCCGGAATGGAATGCAAATTGGCAACTTCAGAAAACTGATCCCGTAATAAATTACAGGAAAACCCCGCGACTGTATATACATACCAGCATTCGTATTCCCACTGAATATAAATGCAAAGAGACAAAATCTACATTGTACAATACTAGGATCCGGCTTAAACCAAAGCCCGCTAGTATAATTCGTCCGATCATGATCCTTGCAATACCGCGCGTATCTGATCAAACCCTGCCATATCTCCATACGGGCTTGATTAGTCGAAAATATTGCATATTTTAGCCGGCAATTTCCTCATCATTTGCATCCATATAGAAGTGTTCGGCATTCATATTTTACATATTAGCAAAACTGTCGCAAAATATCAGATTGCATGTGTTAGACTCTAAAACCGACACTATAAAGGAAATTGACCGCATTTCATGGCATCGCATCATCCCTACATTTGCGCAACACTTGTTTTGAGATCTATGCAGGAAAATCCAGCAGAAAGGCCAAAAATTTACAGGGTACAGCTAAAACGTTACGCCAACTCAATGATTTCAGTTCTGGTATTAATCCAAAGGGACAAATACAAATCAAAAATCAGATAAAGCTCAAAATATTAGCCCAAGACCACTGCAAAAGGACCAAAGCCCAAGGAGCCAACATGGCCGCGGAACCGCGGCCGGAGCCTGCTTGCGCCGCGGTTCCGCGGCCGTCTTGCCACGTCAGCCCTAAATTTTTGTGCACATCTCCTACCTCAGTGTGTACAGCTCAGAATGACACAACAATTTCCAGAAAGCCCCAGAAGCTTCTGCCAGATCAGCAAACCCTTGTTCCAACACTAAACTAGCCTTGTATTCTAGAAACTTCTCCCTAAACCCTACCTTAAACCCTAAGCTAAGCCTAACAAACTCTTTCTAGAAGTCTTTCAACAAACTTTTGGAGGGAACTCAAAGGCTTAGGGTTTGGGTGATCTATAAATAAGACCCTAGGCTCACTTGTAAATCTCTAATCTTGGAATGTATAATTCATTTTGAGTCTCCATTTTAGTTTTTAGCCAATCTCTTTCTTCATCTTTTCTTCATACAAATCTAGTGAGAGGATTTGTGTGAAACCCTAACCCTAATTCCAATCAAAAGCCAAGATCCCGAGTACCCATCAAGCAAGAAGCCTTGCAACCTTTTATGAGCCGAGCCAATCTTCAACAGAGCAAGTGGTCCAAGCCGATCCGCGACTCACGAAGCCGAGCGACGCCAAATCGACAATCTAGTTCTTCCTCTTGTAGTTCTTGAGCGACTGTAATCAAATTGTTGAGATAAATAAAAGGTGATATTCTTTTATCTTATTTTCTTTAAATTCTCGCATCATGATATCTTTTCAATTCTTGAATACTTTCTGTGTGATGATGTTTGAGTAATACTCCGCTCGTCGAGGAGTCGAGACGATCAATAGAATGATGATGTAATATATCTTAAATCGATTCTTGAATCCTACGAGTTTTGTAAACCCTAGCAAGTTCAAGAATCGACGACCCAATTCGTTGCGATGCTTTCTTGATTGATATCGCTCGAGATTGGGGAGCTATGATCGTTTCTTGAAATTGTTAGAGGCTAGAATGTGAATGATATCGATGAAAGAACAAGGGTTAAACAATGAAACCCTAGTTTCATCAAGAAAGCCCTAACTCTAGTCGATCATCATCGATCTAGTATCAATCCTTCGAACGACAAGAACACGAAAGCTTGAAATTACATCACGTCTATAGATCCGATCGATTCCTACGAGCCTCATTTAGATTCTTGACATTTTGGTTGGAAATATTATCAAAACACCGATTCTTGATTTGTTTATCAGTTTCTTGATTCTTGATTAAACATCGTGACACCTGAATCAATCGATAAATTCTTGAATCATGTTTTCTTTTCTTTTCAATTAACTTTTCGATTCAAACAAATTAAACATAGAAATGAATCGCACAATCCCTGTGGACGATCCGCACTCGCTTACGATCTAAAACTGACACCGTAGTTGATTGCGGTCAAATATAATTTTTGGTTGTGAGTTCTTTATACAATTTTCTAAATACCGATACAAGATACTATTATCGATCAAATGAAACCGATATCGGGAATCATTTGACTATTTGATTCGATACTTGCTTTTACAAACACATCCGAGAATTACGTTTAAATCAAAATGGCGCTGTTGCCGGGGATCGCGCGCTAATTCGTTTCATATTATAGTTTGAATTGAAAGAATTATTCCATTGTTATTTTGAGATCAAAATTCGTGCAAACCCTAAACGATTTGTTGTGGTTCATTGCAAGAAAATCTGGAGCTGCTTGGAAATTGAAAAGAATTCTTGGGATATACCAGAGAGCAGAGGGAGTCTACAGAAGCTCCCTGAAAAATTTTGGTGGAGTGATCTCATCAAGAGACCGCGGAAGCGCGGCATTAGAGGGAATTTGCGGCGGAACCGCGGCAATCCTGGGGGATCTCTGCAAAATTTTTGCTTCAGGTATTTTCTTACCTTCTCCTCTCTCCTCTTTTTAGCTCCAATTAACAATTTTCTGCAGGTTTCTTTGCAAATAATCGCAGCGCCGCAAATGCAAAATTAAATTTGTGCGTGATTTTGTTTCTTGGTTGTTTGCATTCTAAATACGGAAATTAAGGGGCACGGCCAAATCCAAATTAGGTGGGAGTTCATTACCCTTCCAAGGCCCCGAAAACCACAAAACTTGCATCCGCATTGTCCCTCATTAACTAAAAAATATCTAGAGATGACTCTAAGGACCGTCGCGCTCACTTAGGACAGAAGAAGGCCGTGGGTAATTCATTGCTTATCCGCGTTTCTCTTGTGGTGCCTAGAAAAGTGTGTCGAAGGCTAGTGGTTACTTAATTAGGCCCACTACTTACGTAGTGGAGAACCTCCCATTTACCTGGCACTTACCTGGCCGCAGAAGGGACAAAGAGGCAGTGGAGGATTCTATCCTGCGTCTTGTCTTCTGGCAGTTAGGAGCGGTCTAGAGCCGGACCTAGGTGACCACTAGATTCTAGGGTTTGTGTGCTGCATTTGTTTTGTCGCATCATTTTTTCAAAAATCCGTCCCTTTTTCAAAGCAAACACCGCATTCACTTCATTTACCCCTAATTATAAGTCAACGCTGCCACTTGTACTAACCCTTTTTAGTGCAAGATAGGCTGGACACGGGATTCTAGTGCCCGTTTAGTCCGCGTACCTCCTATCGACTCCGAAGTCGATATTTCTCCATTTACCTTTCCTTTACCCACTACCACACCCACACCGATGGATCCGAATCCATCAAATTTCTTTAACCCTAATCTGCCACCGTCCGTTGGTGCGTAGAATCTACCCCGCCTCTCTCTCCAGGAGAGGTGCTACCCTATTCGAGGTCCTCTTTCGACCTGCTTATCCACACCACCAGCCAACGGGGATAACTTTGAGATTAAGCCCCAGTACATCAATCTTTTACCCAAATTTCACGGACTCGAGACTGAGGACGCTTGCGATTTCATTACCAAATTTGAAAACGTATGCGCAATGATGGGTACGTCACAACTTTCAGTAGATGCAATGCGTCTACGACTTCTTCCATTTACATTGTGCGATATAGCCGAGAAGTGGCTATATAACACTACCGCACACTCTATTACGAATTGGGAAGAATTCGTCGCTGCATTCCTTAAGAAATTTTACCCAATACAAAAGACAGCTCGAATCCGTAGCGAACTGAATCAATTTGCCCAGCTCCCTACTGAACCATTTTCAAAATGCTTTGAACATTTCAAGAATCTATTGGTTCAGTGTCCTCATCACGGCATCTCGAGATAGGAGCTTTGCCGAATCATTTATGAGGGCATTAATCCAAACACTAAACAGAGCCTTGAAAACATGTGTCAAGGTACTTTTATGACCAAAGATGATGGGGAAGCTTGGAAGTATTTAGAAGAGTTCGCTGAAAAATCACTACAGTGGGAGAGTAGAACACAACCAATGAATAGGAGTGGCGTACACCAAATAGATGTGTCCATAGGTGTTCGAGCTGAAATGGCAGCAATGCAAAAGAAGCTTGACGCTATGGAACACAAGTTTGCAGCAGCCTCCCTAAACCCAATATCGCTCCCCAAAACTGTTTGTGGGTGCTGTTCTGATCCGTCTCATTTAACGGAAGAATGTCCATTAAACTCTGCGTTTCAAGGTCACGAGCATTCTAATGCCGCATTTCAAAGACCTCGAAACGATCCTTATTCTTCCACGTACAATCAGGGTTGGAGGAATCACCCTAATTTCGCTTGGAACCAAAACCAATCTCAAAACACTGTTCCAAACACGAATAATTTTCAAAGGGCTCTTCCTCCACCACAACAGCAACCCCTTCAACTCACTCAACACCCCTATCAGTCATAAAATTTCCAAAATCAGGTCAACACTCCTTCACAGTCTAATCCTATGACCTGTTCTGACGAGTTCTCTCAATTCACTCAAACCATGAAATCACTTTTGTCAAATTTCATAGAGGTTTCGGCTGAGGTTAGATCTTCTGTCGGTGAGATAAAGAAAAACTCAGCGTCCCAAGCTGAGAGTATCAGAACGATGGAAGCTGAAATCGCACGACTTAAAGCCGAAATGAGTGCGAGAGAAAAAGGGAAACTTCCCTCTCAACCCCTACAGAATCCTAGGCATTACAATGTAAATGCCATCACATCGTTGAGATCGGGAAGAGTGCTGAACAATCATGTCGGGGAAGGTATTGATGATACTGAAAATCATATCAACACCCCGGCTGAGACCTTTCCACACACACACACTTCTCCTTCTGATCCTTCTTCTTCTACCACACCACCGTCTCGCGAGCCTACTCTCCATTTCCCATTAGACTCGACACCTCAGTATAGCCCTTCTAGTTCTCCACAGACGGTCCCCACACCTCTTTTGGGACCGCGTCTACCCCCTCTTCCTTCTCCTGTGATGGACCCTGCACTTATTGCAAAAGCTCCTTATCCGAACCGGTTAAGGGCTAATAGAACGAGTCCTCATATGGAGAAAATAATGGAAATGTTCAAACAGGTTAACATCAATATCCCTCTCCTAGATGCGATTCAACAAGTCCCCGCTTATGCGAAAATTCTTAAGGACTTGTGCACTAGGAAGAGGAAGACTCAAGTGCCGAAGAAGGTCTTCATGTCTAATAATATTAGCACTGCTTTTATACCCCAGCTACCAAAGAAACGAAAGGACCCAGGATGTCCTACAATATCAATTTCGATTGGGGGTAAAAACATAAATCGTGCTCTTTTAGACCTTGGCGCAAGTGTTAACCTGCTCCCTTATTCTGTCTATGAGCAATTAGGGATTGGAGAGCTGAAACCTGCTCACTGCACTCTCCAAATGGCAGACCGTTCAATCACCAAACCAAGGGGTGAATTAGAGGATGTGTTGATAAAGGTCGGGGAATTTGTTTTCCCTGTAGACTTCATTGTGCTCGACACACATCCTGTAGCAAACCCCCGGGGCCAAATTCCGGTGATTCTGGGTCGTCCTTTCCTTGCCACTTCCAACGCTGTTATAAACTATAGAAATGGTTCAATGAACTTATCATTTGGAAATATGACCATTGAACTAAATATCTACAAAGTTGGAAGTCAGCCATCAGAACCCTCTGCTCATATTTTAGATGTGTGCTCTGTCCATGAGATCGCTCTCGATAGTTGTGGAGCTGAGGAACTTTGCTTTACTGATCTCGATGACATTACCACATCTCTATTTGATTTCACACATGATCTTAGTGAGGACACTTTACCTACACTTGAGTCCTGCACTTCTGACTTTTCTCCACCCGAGTCTGTATCTTTCACAGGCTCTGAGTTTCTTTGTAAATCCAAAAATCACTCAATGATCCCTCCTTCTATCATTTCTCCGCCTGAGTTAGATCTCAAAATTTTACCTTCTCACCTTAAATATGCATATCTAGGTGAGAATGAGTCTTTACCGGTTATCATATCCGCTTCTCTTGCATTAGAGCAAGAGAATGCACTATTATCGGTATTGAGATCTAATAAAGAGGCGTTTGGTTGGAGTATGGCGGACATCAAAGGGATTAGTCCCTTGATAGTTGAACATCATATACATGTGATGGATGATGCCAGACCAACCCGAGAACCACAGAGACGGTTGAATCCCGTCATGAAGGAAGCGGTGATGAAAGAGATCGTCAAATGCTTAGATAATGGTATTATATACCCCATCTCCGATAGCCAGTGGGTGAGTCCTATACATGTCGTTCCTAAGAAATCCGGCATCACTGTTATAACCAATGAGGCAAATGAGTTGATTCAGACACGTGCCCAAACTGGGTGGCGTGTATGTATCGATTATAGAAAACTCAATGCTGCCACGAGGAAAGACCACTTTCCTCTACCATTCATTGATCAGATGCTGGAACGCTTAGCGGGACGAGAGTATTATTGTTTTATGGACGGATACTCAGGCTACAATCAGGTCCCCATCGCCAAAAAGGATCAAGATAAAACCACTTTTACTTGTCCTTTTGGTACCTTTGCTTATAGTCACATGCCCTTTGGGCTATGCAATGCTCCCGCTACCTTTCAGCGGTGTATGATGGGGATATTCTCTGATATAGTAGAGAATTTTCTGGAGATCTTTATGGATGATTTCTCGATTTTTGGAGACTCTTTTTCTGATTGCCTATCGAATCTGGACACTGTTCTTACTCGTTGCAAAGAGAAGAACTTGACTTTGAACTGGGAAAAATGCCATTTCATGGTCCAAGAAGGAATTGTACTTGGACATGTTATTTCACAGAAAGGCATTGAGGTTGACAGAGCTAAGATAGATGTCATTCAAAACCTCCCTCATCCCAAAAGCGTCAAAGATATTCGATCTTTCCTTGGTCATGCGGGCTTTTATAGGAGATTCATAAAGGACTTTAGCAAAATTGCTAGACCTTTAACTCTTCTCCTGGCCAAGGATACGACCTTCCATTTTGACTCGGACTGCGAGACAGCTTTCGACTCACTTAAACACTCACTCACTTCAGCCCCCGTGTTATCATCACCAAACTGGGACTACCCCTTTGAGCTGATGTGTGACGCATCTGATTTTGCAGTAGGTGCAGTCTTAGGACAGCACATCAATAAGATGCCACACGTGATATACTATGCAAGTAAGACCCTGAATGATGCGCAAATCAATTATACAACCACAGAAAAAGAACTCTTAGCGGTTGTATTTGCATTAGAAAAATTCAGGCCTTACTTAATTGGCTCACCTATAGTTGTGTATACTGACCATTCCGCTTTAAAACATCTTCTGGCGAAGAAAGATGCAAAAGGTCGACTAATACGTTGGATCCTACTGTTACAAGAATTCGATCTTGTTATCAAAGATAAGAAGGGATATGAAAACATAGTAGCTGACCATCTTTCACGCATCTCTTCTTCCCCTGTGACCCTGCCAATCAATGATTCATTCCCTGACGAACAACTCTTGAGCATATCCGCTGAACTATGGTTCAGGGATATTGTGAACTTTCATGCCACGGGACTGATACCCAGCGATTGGTCAAAACAGGACAAATACCGTTTTCTATTCCAAGTAAAACACTTTTACTGGGATGAACCCTATTTTTTTAAATATTGTCCTGATCAGATCATTCGCCGATGTGTCCCGAATGAAGAGTTCAAGAGTGTTCTTTCATTTTGTCATGATCAGGCCTGTGGGGGTCACTTTGGTCCTAAAAAGACAGCGGAAAAGGTTTTGCAATGTGGATTTTATTGGCCGACCTTATTCAAGGACGCATTTGACTATTGCAAAACCTGTACACAATGTCAGTATACGGGTAGAATATCCCGGAGGAATGAAATGCCTCAGCAACCCATTCTGGTTGTTGAAATATTTGAAATTTGGGGCATTGATTTTATGGGTCCTTTTCCCAACTCCTTTGGGAATTTGTACATTCTGCTGGCGGTTGATTATGTCTCAAAATGGGTAGAAGCCATTCCATGTCGCACTAATGACAAGAAAGTTGTCATTAAGTTCTTAAAAAAGAATATCTTTTCGCGATTTGGACACCCACGCGCTATCATTAGCGATAATGGGACACATTTCTGCAACAGATCTTTCGAGACTCTGATGCGAAAATACTCAATCAACCACCGACTTTCTACACCTTATCATCCCCAAACAAGCGGGCAGGCTGAAATTTCAAACAGACAAATCAAACTTATCCTGGAGAAAACTGTTGCTAAAAATAGAAAAGATTGGTCGACCAAACTGATGGATGCTCTTTGGGCATTCAGAACTGCATATAAGACTGACCTAGGAATGTCTCCATATAGGATAGTGTTTGGGAAAGCATGTCATTTACCTGTCGAGATAGAGAATAAAGCATTGTGGGCTATAAAAGAAATAAATTTTGACCTAAACCTTGCTTGCAACTTTCGGAAGCTGCAAATAAATGAGCTAAGCGAACTCCGCGATGAAGCTTATGATAACGCTGTAATCACAAAGAATAGGACTAAGGTTTTTCACGATAAAAACATTTTGAGGAAAACATTTTCACCTGGTCAACAAGTCCTTCTTTATGATTCACGATTACACCTTCACGCGGGTAAGCTCCGATCTCGATGGAAGGGACCTTTTGTTGTGCGGTCTGTATACCCGCACGGGGCAGTAGAGATAGAAAATGTTAAAAACGGCACATTTTTCAAAGTGAATGGACATAGACTAAAGCCGTATTTTTCCACTGACCCCACGGAGGAGCTCTTGTTCTTACAAGAGCCAATTTATTTTGATTAAAATTCCTCCGTCTCACCTTCATATCCAGCATATCATTGCATCATCTTTTCGAATGAAGGTGAGTGAAAATAATAAGTTTGGGGGAAGTTCTTCACTTATATATTTTGCCCCCACTAATAATTCCCCCCAGGCTTACAGTTTTTGTAGGTATAGCGATTGGCAACAGTGAGGACATTGTTGAAAATAAGTTTGGGGGAGGTTTGTGCTTATTTTTGCATCTTTTGCATAAGCACAAAACATTTCTTTAAAAATCTATAAAAATTGAAAAATTTTCAAAACCAATAAAAATTTAAAAATTTCCAAGTATAAAAATAATTTTAATATTTACACTTTTTGTACATAAATAAGATAATGAAAGTTTAGATAGTGAAAAATTACATCCATGAGATTAGAAAAATTTAAGAAAACTAAGAAAATTAGAAGTTTTCTTATACGAACTAGTAATAAGTAGTTATGAGCCGTTGTCCCAAGGGTTAGTAAGATGAAGGACGTCACTAATCTGAGGATAAAAATAAGTCTGAAAAATAGTTTCTATTCTGGAAGCCAAACATTTTGAACGTTGCTACCCTGCTATTCGCACTTACACACGTCTTAAGGCCTGGGATAGTAGAGGATACCTTGAAATGCTCTTGTCTTAAAGTCGATGTATGAAGGAGATAAAAAGAAAAAGTGAATAAAGAAAATATAAAGTGGTGAGAAAAATGGACACTGGTTTTGTTATCACCAAGGGCAATAAAAAATGTATAGCGAGGGTGCCTCTTCACCTAGTGCCCTAAGGCCAACTGGTCTGGGAATCACTGCTATGCCTGAAGTGGTGCAAGACGAGGAAAATACACCAAGTAAGCAAGCACAGGAGTAATCGGTCGGTTAGTATCTCAAGAAGTATTAACGGTCGATTGAAAGTGTGTGAGCAATCTCATCTAAATATTCATTAATTAAAAAGTACTGAGGCTGATGGGCAAGAGTATGATAGCTTGAATTGAATTCTCCGGATGTAGGGATGTCTTTACACACACGCAGGGTGATATGATCGATGTTTTGGAAGAAAGATAGGAATGAAAAATAAGACGATATTTTATTGAGGGAGGACGTGATTTCTAACATCTTTTCATGACCATTAAGATAGGGCTCATGACAACCGAAAAGCTAGCTTAGTTGAAAACCCTAATTTTCAAAGTCTTTCTTTTACAATTCTTTTCTTTAAATGTAATATTCATGATCTTTCTTTTATTATTGGATTTTGTGGGTGCAATCCGCTGAAAACCCTCAAGAGACAACACACCTCCTACTAGGGACACCTAGAGGTTTAAAGGCTTGTTGCACGTGCTCAGTGCAATTGTGTTGCCTACGAAAGTGTGCTAGTTAGTTTTTCTCTTTCTTTATTTTCTCCTTATCTTTTTAATAAACAGTTCGCTCGAGACGATCGAAATTAAGTTTGGGGGAATTTGATTAGTCGAAAATATTGCATATTTTAGCCGGCAATTTCCTCATCATTTGCATCCATATAGAAGTGTTCGGCATTCATATTTTACTGTAGCGTCTTGAAAATTTGTTTTGGTGTTTCCCTGAATTTCGGTGAAAATTCGGTATTTTTCCGAAAACCGTCTTTCTTGTTATTTTGCAGTTTAGGGCTAATTATACCTAAAATGGATAGGTAATTGCTTGTTTTTAGTAGCTAATGAGTTAATTATGAAATTCTGGTCATTTAAAAATTTTCCCTAATTTTTCAATTTTTTTATATTATTTTAAGCCGGTAAGAAAATACATTAAATAAGCGATAAATACAAATTTTTCCGGGCTAATTTTAATCTCTAAAATTATGATAATTAAAATCTAGTGATAACATAAATTTTTAGTAATTTATTTTGATTTTTAACAAATTTTTATGATATGAAACGAATTTATTGAATTTTGAGCTAAAACTTGCAATTTTTGACTTGTAGGGGGCCTTTTTGCATAAAATTTCTTTTGTAAAACCCCTCTCTCTTTTTCCTCAGCCCTAGGACAGCCCCACCTTGTGCAAGTCCAGAAATTTCTGGCCTCTTATGTTGGTTTCTTTCTTGTGTGAAAATGGGATTGTTTATGGATTTATTTTAATTAAAATGAATAAGGTATGGTGCATTTGACTTTGGAGACTTGACCATTGACTCCCCCACTCACCCACACCCCTCCCCCTTCCTCTATTCTGGCCGAAACCTGCACTTCCCCCTTTTCATCTCTTTTCTTCTCATTTTCCTCACAATTCTTCAAGTTTAATTCATCAAAATTTCAAATTAAAGCTTGCAAATTAAAACCCTCCTTCATCTTTCTTTTCCTTCACCTCCCAAGCTTGGATCTTGATGCTTGAGGCCATCAATTGAAGCAAAATTCTTCTTGCTAGATCTAAAATTTGAGGTATAAATTCTACTCTTTTATGTTGTTATGGCTTGTCCTACGACTTTTAGGATGCGTGAGTGCGGATTTTTGGGTAGTCGGGTTTTAGTTTTGCCGGGCGACCAAATCGGCGTTTTTTGGCAGTTTTTGCGATTTTCGCGTGTGTTCCGCGCACTTTGTGCATGTTGTACCTAGCTAGCGAACTTTAGTAGTTTCGTTGGGGTTTTGCGTCGTTCTTGATATGTAACCTTATATTTGGTATTGATGTAAATTCCAGGTTCGGTCACGGAGACGTCAGACGCGGCGCGAAAGGGAAAGGCGGTGATTGGACACAGCTAGCCAGGGATCCCGGTGAGTAGATGTAATATCTACGGGGGACTATCGTTGGATGGCGCAAGCCGCCCGATAGTTTTAGTAATTTACAAGATCCTTAGTAATGTTAATAATTAGGGGTGAAATACTTAATTGACTATTTGCTGCATCCATGCATTATATTGACACACCTATACGAAACCATTTTATAGGACACCTGCACCATTACCAGGGTTTTTATATGCAGCACGAGCACTATTCATGTTTACACACACACCCTGGTAATTGCCATGCCACCACACTAGATAACTTTTAAAAATGAAACCGTAGTATTGCTATTCATGTGCATGTACTTCATCATATTAATTGTTCATGCTTAATACATTAATCACACATCGCAACTTGATTATTGATATCATACGCATTCATTATCATTGATATATGCACTTATGAGGATTTCTTGAGATTTTATGATATTGCTGGATTTCGAGGGAAAGCCGCAAAATTTCTAAACTTATTATATTTTTTTAAAATATGTAAATTGCGGTTTTCTAGTGATGTAAGTGTCGTACACCATGAGTTTGCTGTGGATTTGGAAATCCGTGTCGAGGAGTGGAGGAACCGGCACGGGTACATGGTGGGCCCGGTAAGGTACCCCGGGGCAAGAGGAATGTGGTGATGACGTTGAGCCTGGCAGGGGACGGATTACCTACCGGTGACTATTTGGGACGGCGGATATCCAGAGGATACCGACCGTGGTCGCTAGATGATGAGATATTGATATTTGAGATGGGTCAGCTGGATGGCTGAGGCCAGAGATACATTTATGAGATTTGAGACAGCTTTTGGGTGTCGTTGCTGGACACCGGTTCTCGTCGATTCTTTGAGTATTATACTGGCATTCTAAAAGAGTTTCAAAACAAAAAGAGATAAAATGTTTCTTATATATACCTATTGAGACCTCAGATATTCATGTTGCATACATATTAGTACACTGATGTTGTATACACACCTGCTAGTGTATCCCGTCATACCTGTATTTTAGATGCTAGGATGCTTGTGTGCATGCATACGATAGCCTTTGTAGATGTTATTTATTACTCACGAGTTGGCAACTCACCCCCGTTGTGCCACAGTCTTTTGCAGGTCCGCTCCGTCAGTTCAGTAGCGGCGGGCGCACTTGTCCTTTTGCCTCTTTTGCCTGAGCTCGAGATTTGCTCATAGGTGGGTTATCTTATTATTTTTGTACCACCTTGTATATTCTTTGTTTCTAGTGTACTCCATCTACTGTTTCTACCAGTATTATTGTATATTGACCTAGAGATGAGACTGTGAGGTTTGTGGACTGTTATGCTGTATTTTGGGGTCGAGCTCACTTGAGTCGACATGATGTTTTTCTTATGCTTCATTATGATTATTTCGCATGTTGTTGCTTTATATTGCATGGGATTTGTGACCGCCTTGTGGCGAAGAGCTAGCTCCCGCTTGGGGATGCCCTATTTTGTTGGATTCATGTATATTTTTGTTGTACCCATTTTGGGGGCCAGTATTTACAAAGGAGACTCTGCCGAAATTTTCGGAAAAATTGGTAATGTTTTTAAAAAGGGTTTTACATGACTTATTTGATAAACTCGCTTTCAATTGATTGGGTTTTCTTCACTCTTTTGCTTAATTGGTTTTGTTTTTTGGGCTTTGGCTTACTTATTTTACGGACGTCTTTAGACGCTTCGTAAACTTAAGTGCCAGTTACGTTCCGTACCCTGCGGGTCGTGACATTTACATATTAGCAAAACTGTCGCAAAATATCAAATTGCATGTGTTAGACTCTAAAACCGACACTATAAAGGAAATTGACCGCATTTCATGGCATCGCATCATCCCTACATTTGCGCAACACTTGTTTTGAGATCTATACAGGAAAATCCAGCAGAAAGGCCAAAAATTTACAGGGTACAGCTAAAACGTTACGCCAACTCAATGATTTCAGTTCTGGTATTAATCCAAAGGGACAAATACAAATCAAAACATCAGATAAAGCTCAAAATATTAGCCCAAGACCACTGCAAAAGGACCAAAGCCCAAGGAGCCAACATGGCCGCGGAACCGCGGCCGGAGCCTGCTTGCGCCGCGGTTCCGCGGCCGTCTTGACACGTCAGCCCTAAATTTTTGTGCACATCTCCTACCTCAGTGTGTACAGCTCAGAATGACACAACAATTTCCAGAAAGCCCAGAAGCTTCTGCCAGATCAGCAAACCCTTGTTCCAACACTAAACTAGCCTTGTATTCTAGAAACTTCTCCCTAAACCTTACCTTAAACCCTAAGCTAAGCCTAACAAACTCTTTCTAGAAGTCTTTCAACAAACTTTTGGAGGGAACTCAAAATCTTAGGGTTTGGGTGATCTATAAATAAGACCCTAGGCTCACTTGTAAATCTCTAATCTTGGAATGTATAATTCATTTTGAGTCTCCATTTTAGTTTTTAGTCAATCTCTTTCTTCATCTTTTCTTCACACAAATCTATTGAGAGGATTTGTGTGAAACCCTAACCCTAATTCCATTCAAAAGCCAAGATCCCGAGTACCCATCAAGCAAGAAGCCTTGCAACCTTTTATGAGCCAAGCCAATCTTCAACAGAGCAAGTGGTCCAAGCCGATCCGCGACTCACGAAGCCGAGCGACGCCAAATCGACAATCTAGTTCTTCCTCTTGTAGTTCTTGAGCGACTGTAATCAAATTGTTGAGATAAATAAAAGGTGATATTCTTTTATCTTGTTTTCTTTAAATTCTCGCATCATGATATCTTTTCAATTCTTGAATACTTTCTGTGTGATGATATTTGAGTAATACTCCGCTCGTTGAGGAGTCGAGACGATCAATAGAATGATGATGTAATATATCTTAAATCGATTCTTGAATCCTACGAGTTTTGTAAACCCTAGCAAGTTCAAGAATCGACGACCCAATTCGTTGCGATACTTTCTTGATTGATATCGCTCGAGATTGGGGAGCTACGATCGTTTCTTGAAATTGTTAGAGGCTAGAATGTGAATGATATCGATGAAAGAAAAAGGGTTAAACGATGAAACCCTAGTTTCATCAAGAAAGCCCTAACTCTCGTCGATCATCATCGATCTAGTATCAATCCTTCGAAGGACAAGAACACGAAAGCTTGAAATTACATCACGTCTATAGATCCGATCGATTCCTACGAGCCTCATTTAGATTCTTGACATTTTGGTTGGAAATATTATCAAAACACCGATTCTTGATTTGTTTATCAGTTTCTTGATTCTTGATTAAACATCGTGACACCTGAATCAATCGATAAATTCTTGAATCATGTTTTCTTTTCTTTTCAATTAACTTTTCGATTCAAACAAATTAAACATAGAAATGAATCGCACAATCCCTGTGGACGATCCGCACTCGCTTACGATCTACAACTGACACCGTAGTTGATTGCGGTCAAATATAATTTTTGGTTGTGAGTTCTTTATACAATTTTCTAAATACCGATACAAGATACTATTATCGATCAAATGAAACCGATATCGGGAATCATTTGACTATTTGATTCGATACTTGCTTTTATAAACACATCCGAGAATTACGTTTAAATCAAAATGGCGCCGTTGCCGGGGATCGCGCGCTAATTCGTTTCATATTATAGTTTGAATTGAAAGAATTATTCCATTGTTATTTTGAGATCAAAATTCGTGCAAACCCTAAACGATTTGTTGTGGTTCATTGCAAGGAAATCTGGAGCTGTTTGGAAATTGAAGAGAATTTTTGGGATATACCAGAGAGCAGAGGGAGTCTACAGAAGCTCCCTGAAAAATTTTGGTGGAGTGATTTCATCAAGAGACCGCGGAAGCGCGGCATTAGAGGGAATTTGCGGCGGAACCGCGGCAATCCTGGGGGATCTCTGCAAAATTTTTGCTTCAGGTATTTTCTTACCTTCTCCTCTCTCCTCTTTTTAGCTCTAATTAACAATTTTCTGCAGGTTTCTTTGCAAATAATCGCAGCGCCGGAAAAGCAAAATTAAATTTGTGCGTGATTTTGATTTCTTGGTTGTTTGCATTCTAAATACGGAAATTAAGGGGCACGGCCAAATCCAAATTAGGTGGGGAGTTCATTACCCTTCCTAGGCCCCGAAAATCACAAAACTTGCATACGCATTTGTCCCTCATTAACTAAAAAATATCTAGAGATGACTCTAAGGACCGTCGCGCTCACTTAGGACAGAAGAAGGCCGTGGGTAATTCATTGCTTATCCGCGTTTCTCTTGTGGTGCCTAGGAAAGTGTGTCGAAGGCTAGTGGTTACTTAATTAGGCCCACTACTTACGTAGTGGAGAACCTCCCACTTACCTGGCCGCAGGAGTGACAAAGAGGCAGTGGAGGATTCTATCCTGCGACTTGCCTTTTGGCAGTTAGGAGCGGTCTAGAGCCGGACCTAGGCGACCACTAGATTCTAGGGTTTGTGTGCTGCATTTGTTTTGTCGCATCATTTTTTCAAAAATCTGTCCCTTTTTCAAAGCAAACACCGCATTCATTCATTTACCCCTAATTATAAGTCACGCTGCCACTTGTACTAACCCTTTTTAGTGCAAGATAGGCTGGACACGGGATTCTAGTGCCCGTTTAGTCCGCGTACCTCCTATCGACTCCGAAGTCGATATTTCTCCATTTACCTTTCCTTTACCCACTACCACACCCATACCGATGGATCCGAATCCATCAAACTTCTTTAACCCTAATCTTCCACCGTCCGTTGGTGCGCAGAATCCACCCCGCCTCTCTCTCCAGGAGAGGTGCTACCCTATTCGAGGTCCTCTTTCGACCTGCTTATCCACACCACCAGCTAACGGGGATAACTTTGAGATTAAGCCCCAGTACATCAATCTTTTACCCAAATTTCACGGAGTCGAGACTGAGGACGCTTACGTTTTCATTACCAAATTTGAAAACGTATGCGCAATGATGGGTACGTCACAACTTTTAGTAGAGGCAATGCGTCTACGAATTCTTCCATTTACATTGTGCGATATAGCCAAGAAGTGGCTATATAACACTATCGCACACTCTATTACGAATTGGGAAGAATTCGTCGCTGCAATCCTTAAGAAATTTTACCCAATACAAAAGACAGCTCGAATCCGTAGCGAACTGAATCAATTTGCCCAGCTCCCTACTGAACCATTTTCAAAATGCTTTGAAAGTTTCAAGGATCTATTGGTTCAGTGTCCTCATCACGGCATCCCGAGATGGGAGCTTTGCCGAATCATTTATGAGGGCATTAATCCAAGCACTAAACAGAGCCTTGAAAACATGTGTCAAGGTACTTTTATGACCAAAGATGATGGGGAAGCTTGGAAGTATTTAGAAGAGTTCGCTGAAAAATCACTACAGTGGGAGAGTGGAACCCAACCATTGAATAGGGGTGGCGTACACCAAATAGATGTGTCCATAGGTGTTCGAGCTGAAATGGAAGCAATACAAAAGAAGCTTGACGCTATGGAACACAAGTTTGCAGCAGCCTCCCTAAACCCAATATCGCTCCCCAAAACTGTTTGTGGGTGCTGTTCTGATCCGTCTCATTTAACGGAAGAATGTCCATTAAACTCTGCGTTTCAAGGTCACGAGCATTCTAATGCCGCATTTCAAAGACCTCGAAACGATCCTTATTCTTCCACGTACAATCAAGGTTGGAGGAATCACCCTAATTTCGCTTGGAACCAAAACCAATCTCAAAACACGGTTCCAAACACGAATAATTTTCAAAGGGCTCTTCCTCCACCACAACAGCAACCCCTTCAACTCACTCAGCACCCCTATCAGCCACAAAACATCCAAAATCAGGTCAACACTCCTACACAGTCTAATCCTATGACATGTTCTGACGAATTCTCTCAATTCACTCAAACCATGAAATCACTTTTGTCAAATTTCATAGAGGTTTCGGCTGAGGTTAGATCTTCTGTCGGTGAGATAAAGAAAAACTCAGCGTCCCAAGCTGAGAGTATCAGAACGATGGAAGCTGAAATCGCACGACTTAAAGCCGAAATGAGTGCGAGAGAAAAAGGGAAACTTCCCTCTCAACCCCTACAGAATCCTGGGCATTACAATGTAAATGCCATCACAACGTTGAGATCGGGAAGAGTGCTGAACAATCATGTCGGGGAAGGTATTGATGATACTGAAAATCATATCAACACCCCGGCTGAGACCTTTCCACACACACACACTTCTCCTTCTGATCCTTCTTCTTCCACCACACCACCGTCTCGCGAGCCTACTCTCCATTTCCCATTTGGCTCGACACCTCAGTATAGCCCTTCTAGTTCTCCACAGACGGTCCCCACACCTCTTTTGGGACCGCGTCTACCCCCTCTTCCTTCTCCTGTGATGGACCCTGCACTTATTGCAAAAGCTCCTTATCCGAACCGGTTAAGGGCTAATAGAACGAGTCCTCATATGGAGAAAATAATGGAAATGTTCAAACAGGTTAACATCAATATCCCTCTCCTAGATGCGATTCAACAAGTCCCCGCTTATGCGAAAATTCTTAAGGACTTGTGCACTAGGAAGAGGAAGACTCAAGTGCCGAAGAAGGTCTTCATGTCTAATAATATTAGCACTGCTTTTATACCCCAGCTACCAAAGAAACGAAAGGACCCAGGATGTCCTACAATATCGATTTCGATTGGGGGTAAAAACATAAATCGTGCTCTTTTAGACCTTGGCGCAAGTGTTAACCTGCTCCCTTATTCTGTCTATGAGCAATTAGGGATTGGAGAGCTGAAACCTGCTCACTGCACTCTCCAAATGGCAGACCGTTCAATCACCAAACCAAGGGGTGAATTAGAGGATGTGTTGATAAAGGTCGGGGAATTTGTTTTCCCTGTAGACTTCATTGTGCTCGACACACATCCTGTAGCAAACCCCCGGGGCCAAATTCCGGTGATTCTGGGTCGTCCTTTCCTTGCCACTTCCAACGCTGTTATAAACTGTAGAAATGGTTCAATGAACTTATCATTTGGAAATATGACCATTGAATTAAATATTTACAAAGTTGGAAGTCAGCCATCAGAACCCTCTGCTCATATTTTAGATGTGTGCTCTGTCCATGAGATCGCTCCCGATAGTTGTGGAGCTGAGGTACTTTGCTTTACTGATCTCGATGACATTACCACATCTCTGTTTGATTTCACACATGATCTTAGTGAGGACACTTTACCTACACTTGAGTCCTGCACTTCTGTCTTTTCTCCACCCGAGTATGTATCTTTCACAGGCTCTGAGCTTCTTTGTAAATCCAAAAATCACTCAATGATCCCTCCTTCTATCATTTCTCCGCCTGAGTTAGATCTCAAAATTTTACCTTCTCATCTTAAATATGCATATCTAGGTGAAAATGAGTCTTTACCGGTTATCATATCCGCTTCTCTTGCATTAGAGCAAGAGAATGCACTTTTATCGGTATTGAGATCTAACAAAGAGACGTTTGGTTGGAGTATGGCGGACATCAAAGGGATTAGTCCCTTGATAGTTGAACATCATATACATGTAATGGATGATGCCAGACCAACCCGAGAACCGCAGAGACGGTTGAATCCCGTCATGAAGGAAGCGGTGATGAAAGAGATCGTCAAATGCTTAGATAATGGTATTATATACCCCATCTCCGATAGCCAGTGGGTGAGTCCTATACATGTCGTTCCTAAGAAATCCGGCATCACTGTTATAACCAATGAGGCAAATGAGTTGATTCAGACACGTGCCCAAACTGGGTGGCGTGTATGTATCGATTATAGAAAACTCAATGCTGCCACGAGGAAAGATCACTTTCCTCTACCATTCATTGATCAGATGCTGGAACGCTTAGCGGGACGAGAGTATTATTGTTTTATGGACGGATACTCAGGCTACAATCAGGTCCCCATCGCCAAAAAGGATCAAGATAAAACCACTTTTACTTGTCCTTTTGGTACCTTTGCTTATAGTCGCATGCCCTTTGGGCTATGCAATGCTCCCGCTACCTTTCAGCGGTGTATGATGGGGATATTCTCTGATATGGTAGAGAATTTTCTGGAGATCTTTATGGACGATTTCTCGATTTTTGGATACTCTTTTTCTGATTGCCTATCTAATCTTGACGCTGTTCTTACTCGTTGCAAAGAGAAAAACTTGACTTTGAACTGGGAAAAATGCCATTTCATGGTCCAAGAAGGAATTGTACTTGGACATGTTATTTCACAGAAAGGCATTGAGATTGACAGAGCTAAGATAGATGTCATTCAAAACCTCCCTCATCCCAATAGCGTCAAAGACATTCGATCCTTTCTTGGCCACGCGGGCTTTTATAGGAGATTCATAAAGGACTTTAGCAAAATTGCTAGACCTTTAACTCTTCTCCTGGCTAAGGATACGACCTTCCATTTTGACTCGGACTGCGAGACAACTTTCGACTCACTTAAACACTCACTCACCACAGCCCCCGTTTTATCGTCTCCCGATTGGGACTACCCATTTGAGCTGATGTGTGACGCATCTGATTTTGCAGTAGGTGCAGTTTTAGGACAGCACATCGAAAAGATGCCACACGTGATATACTATGCTTGTAAGACCCTGAATGATGCGCAAATCAATTATACAACCACCGAAAAGGAACTTTTAGCGGTTGTATTTGCATTAGAAAAATTCAGGCCTTACTTAATTGGCTCACCTATAGTTGTGTATACTGACCATTCCGCTTTAAAACATCTTCTGGCGAAGAAAGATGCAAAAGGTAGACTAATACGTTGGATCCTTCTGTTACAAGAATTCGATCTTGTTATCAAAGATAAGAAAGGATGTGAAAACGTTGTAGCCGACCACCTTTCACGCATCATTTCTTCCCCTGTGGCCCTGCCGATCAATGATTCGTTCCCTGATGAACAACTCTTGAACGTATCCGCTGAACCATGGTTCAGGGATATTGTGAACTATCATGCCACGGGACTGATACCCAGCGATTGGTCAAAACAGGACAAATATCGTTTTCTATCCCAAGTAAAACACTTTTACTGGGACGAGCCCTATTTTTTTAAATATTGTCCTGATCAGATCATTCGCCGGTGTGTCCCGAATGAAGAGTTCAAGAGTGTTCTTTCATTTTGTCATGATCAGGCCTGTGGAAGTCACTTTGGTCCTAGAAAGACAGCGGAAAAGGTTTTGCAATGTGGATTTTATTGGCCGACCTTATTCAAGGACGCATTTGACTATTGCAAAACCTGTACACAATGTCAGTATACGGGTAGAATATCCCGGAGGAATGAAATGTCTCAGCAACCCATTCTGGTTGTTGAAATATTTGATGTTTGGGGCATTGATTTTATGGGTCATTTTCCCAACTCCTTTGGGAATTTGTACATTCTGATGGCGGTTGATTATGTCTCAAAATGGGTAGAAGCCATTCCATGTCGCACTAATGACAAGAAAGCTGTCATTAAGTTCTTAAAAGAGAATATCTTTTCGCGATTTGGACACCCACGCGCTATCATTAGCGATAACGGGACACATTTCTGCAACAGATCTTTCGAGACTCTGATGCGAAAATACTCAATCAACCACCGACTTTCTACACCCTATCATCCCCAAACAAGCGGGCAGGCTAAAATTTCAAACAGACAAATCAAACTTATCCTGGAGAAAACTGTTTCTAAAAATAGAAAAGATTGGTCGACCAAACTGACGGATGCTCTTTGGGCATTCAGAACTGCATATAAGACCGACCTAGGAATGTCTCCATATAGGATAGTGTTTGGGAAAGCATGTTATTTACCTGTCGAGATAGAGCATAAAGCATTTTGGGCTATAAAAGAAATAAATTTTGACCTAAACCTTGCTTGCAACTTTCGGAAGCTGCAAATAAATGAGCTAAGCGAACTCCGCGATGAAGCTTATGATAACGCTGTAATCACAAAGAATAGGACTAAGGTTTTTCACGATAAAAACATTTTGAGGAAAACATTTTCACCTGGTCAACAAGTCCTTCTTTATGATTCACGATTACACCTTCACGCGGGTAAGCTCCGATCTCGATGGAAGGGACCTTTTGTTGTGCGGTCTGTATACCCGCACGGGGCAGTAGAGATAGAAAATGTTAAAAACGGCACATTTTTCAAAGTGAATGGACATAGACTAAAGCCGTATTTTTCCACTGACCCCACGGAGGAGCTCTTGTTCTTACAAGAGCCAGTTTATTTTGATTAAAATTCCTCTGTCTCACCTTCATATCCAGCATATCATTGCATCATCTTTTCGAATGAAGGTGAGTGAAAAGAATAAGTTTGGGGGAAGTTCTTCACTTATATATTTTGCCCCCACTAATAATTCCCCCCAGGCTTACAGTTTTTGTAGGTATAGCGATTGGCAACAGTGAGGACACTGTTGAAAATAAGTTTGGGGGAGGTTTGTGCTTATTTTTGCATCATTTGCATATCATTTGCATAAGCACAAAACATTTCTTTAAAAATCTATAAAAATTGAAAAAATTTCAAAACCAATAAAAATTTAAAAATTTCCAAGTATAAAAATAATTTTAATATTTACACTTTTTGTACATAAATAAGATAATGAAAGTTTAGATAGTGAAAAATTACATTCATGAGATTAGAAAAATTTAAGAAAACTAAGAAAATTAGAAGTTTTCTTATACGAACTAGTAATAAGTAGTTATGAGCCATTGTTCCAAGGGTTAGTAAGATGAAGGACGTCACTAATCTGAGGATAAAAATAAGTCTGAAAAATAGTTTCTATTCTGGAAGCCAAACATTTTGAACGTTGCAACCCTGCTATTCGCACTTACACACGTCTTAAGGCCTGAGATAGTAGAGGATACCTTGAAATGCTCTTGTCTTAAAGCCGATGTATGAAGGAAATAAAAAGAAAAAGTGAATAAAGAAAATATAAAGTGGTGAGAAAAATGGACACTGGTTTTGTTATCACCAAGGGCAATAAAAAATGTATAGCGAGGGTGCCTCTTCACCTAGTGCCCTAAGGCCAACGGGTCTGGGAATCACTGCTATGCCTAAGGTGGTGCAAGACGAGGAAAATACACCAAGTAAGCAAGCACAGGAGTAATCGGTCGGTTAGTATCTCAAGAAGTATTAACGGTCGCATGAAAGTGTGTGAGCAATCTCATCTAAATATTCATTAATTAAAAAGTACTGAGGCTGATGGGCAAGAGTATGATAGATTGAATTGAATTCTCCGGGTGTAGGGATGTCTTTACACACACGCAGGGTGATATGATCGATGTTTTGGAAGAAAGATAGGAATGAAAAATAAGACGATGTTTTATTGAGGGAGGACGTGATTTCTAACATTTTTTCATGACCATTAAGATAGGGCTCATGACAACCGAAAAGCTAGCTTAGTTGAAAACCCTAATTTTCAAAGTCTTTCTTTTACAATTCTTTTCTTTAAATGTAATATTCATGATCTTTCTTTTATTATTGGATTTTTTGGGTGCAATCCGCTGAAAACCTTCAGGAGACAACACTCCTCCTACTAGGGACACCTAGAGGTTTAAAGGCTTGTTGCACGTGCTCAGTGCAATCGTGTTGCCTACGAAAGTGTGCTAGTTAGTTTTTCTCTTTCTTTATTTTTTCCTTCTCTTTTTAATAAACAGTTCGCTCGAGACGATCGAAATTAAGTTTGGGGGAATTTGATTAGTCGAAAATTTTGCATATTTTAGCCGGCAATTTCCTCATCATTTGCATCCATATAGAAGTGTTCGGCATTCATATTTTACATATTAGCAAAACTGTCGCAAAATATCAGATTGCATGTGTTAGACTCTAAAACCGACACTATAAAGGAAATTGACCGCATTTCATGGCATCGCATCATCCCTACATTTGCGCAACACTTGTTTTGAGATCTATGCAGGAAAATCCAGCACAAAGGCCAAAAATTTACAGGGTACAGCTAAAACGTTATGCCAACTCAATGATTTCAGTTCTGGTATTAATCCAAAGTGACAAATACAAATCAAAACATCAGATAAAGCTCAAAATATTAGCCCAAGACCACTGCAAAGGACCAAAGCCCAAGGAGCCAACATGGCCGCGGAACCGCGGCCGGAGCCTGCTTGCGCCGCGGTTCCGCGGCCGTCTTGCCACGTCAGCCCTAAATTTTTGTGCACATCTCCTACCTCAGTGTGTACAGCTCAGAATGACACAACAATTTCCAGAAAGCCCCAGAAGCTTCTGCCAGATCAGCAAACCCTTATTCCAACACTAAACTAGCCTTGTATTCTAGAAACTTCTCCCTAAACCCTAGCTTAAACCCTAAGCTAAGCCTAACAAACTCTTTCTAGAAGTCTTTCAACAAACTTTTGGAGGGAACTCAAAGGCTTAGGGTTTGGGTGATCTATAAATAAGACCCTAGGCTCACTTGTAAATCTCTAATCTTGGAATGTATAATTCATTTTGAGTCTCCATTTTAGTTTTTAGCCAATCACTTTCTTCATCTTTTCTTCACACAAATCTAGTGAGAGGATTTGTGTGAAACCCTAACCCTAATTCCAATCAAAAGCCAAGATCCCGAGTACCCATCAAGCAAGAAGCCTTGCAACCTTTTATGAGCCGAGCCAATCTTCAACAGAGCAAGTGGTCCAAACCGATCCGCGACTCACGAAGCCGAGCGACGCCAAATCGACAATCTAGTTCTTCCTCTTGTAGTTCTTGAGCGACTGTAATCAAATTGTTGAGATAAATAAAATGTGATATTCTTTTATCTTGTTTTCTTTAAATTCTCGCATCATGATATCTTTTCAATTCTTGAATACTTTCTGTGTGATGATGTTTGAGTAATACTCTGCTTGTCGAGGAGTCGAGACGATCAATAGAATGATGATGTAATATATCTTAAATCGATTCTTGAATCCTACGAGTTTTGTAAACCCTAGCAAGTTCAAGAATCGACGACCCAATTCGTTGCGATGCTTTCTTGATTGATATCGCTCGAGATTGGGGAGCTACAATCGTTTCTTGAAATTGTTAGAGGCTAGAATGTGAATGATATCGATGAAAGAACAAGGGTTAAACGATGAAACCCTAGTTTCATCAAGAAAGCCCTAACTCTCGTCGATCATCATCGATCTAGTATCAATCCTTCGAAGGACAAGAACACGAAAGCTTGAAATTACATCACGTCTATAGATCCGATCGATTACTACGAGCCTCATTTAGATTCTTGACATTTTGGTTGGAAATATTATCAAAACACCGATTCTTGATTTGTTTATCAGTTTCTTGATTCTTGATTAAACATCATGACACCTGAATCAATCGATAAATTCTTGAATCATGTTTTCTTTTCTTTTCAATTAACTTTTCGATTCAAACAAATTAAACAAAGAAACGAATCGCACAATCCCTGTGGACGATCCGCACTCGCTTACGATCTACAACTAACACCGTAGTTGATTGCGGTCAAATATAATTCTTTGATAGTGAGTTCTTTATACAATTTTCTAAATACCAATACAAGATACTATTAATGATCAAATGAAACCGATATCGGGAATCATTTGTCTATTTGATTCGATACTTGCTTTTACAAACACATCCGAGAATTACACTTAAATCAGATCGACATCGTCAAAACAAAAGAAAAATAAAGTGACAGCATATTCCTAGCTTCGGGTCTTAGCGGAAACTCATATAAAGCTAAAAGACCATTGGAGATCATCCCACCCCAGAAGGGTGTGGTTATGACTCACCAGGGCTCCAAATTGAGCCTAAGCTCAAGTAAAAAGCGTCATGGAAAATTCCTAATGCTTGCTCTTCCGACGGTAATATGACCTAAGGAAATTACTCGAAGACATCTTGTCCAACCCCCGAAAGGATTAGAGATACGACAGTCGCGGGGCTACTTGAACAACGGCTTAAAAACTGCATATCGAGGAATATATCAGCCAAAGCGATGGTACCACGGACTAAAACCCTAGTACCTCAAACCTAACGGACTCCTGTCGTAAATAATGGGGGTTATCTACATACAACGTTAGGACAAGTTTACCTGTAAACCCAAGAGAGGCGAACTACAAACTCTGAAACGAGTACATAAACTAGAGACTCCGAAACGAGTGAATACACTACAGACTTCGAAACGAGTAAATAAGCTACAGACTCCGAAATGAGTGAATAAACTACAAACTCTGAAATGAGTGCATAAACTACTTCGCTCCAGATCAAGGCATCGAGAAACAGAAAGGTCAAAATTCTAAAAGTTATATACGATACGCCAACCCGAAACCAGCCACATGCTATGCATTACTCTACCCATGGGTATACCTCCGTGAGTGAGGTATTAGGGAGAAGCAATTGTTCACATCAGTCCAGTGTTCTCCTATATCTAGATGCATATTTGAACGAGAGACAACGTTGAAAGTATGCTCATTTATGTGCGCGTGTATGTGCGCCACATATGCACGCATCATTGGCATTCGTACGCAGCTGAAACTCCTAAGGTTAAAATGCAAAGTATATGTGAAGAGGAAAGAAGCCCACATGGATATATGCTGGGGGTGACATATTCAGCGGTAAAAAAATGATATTTAAATAAACACTTTATTCCACTTGAAAAATATCACCAAACACAGGATCAAAAGTACAAGGGTTTACAAAGCTATGAATAAAGTTCTCTAAATCCCTTTCAGCCTTCTCCACCATGTCAAAGCGGCGATCTTCGCAAGGAGTCGCTCCTCATCGATCAGCACAGTGCCCATCAGTTAAGGTATACATGATGGCCCTCTGTGCCCGTATCTTGCTTAGCAACTGAACAGAGCGATCCCTCAGAGGCTGGGTAATCAAATCTGCCCCATGAAATCACTCGATATTGTCCTCCGCTGCGTCGAGCATCGCCGGAGTCATCTTCCTGGATTAGGGGGGATGTCAGCAAGCACGGACATGAAGATCATCCGGAGCCAAATGGAGTCGATAGGAAGAGGAGACCCTCTATGAGTCAGGAGCTCGTACATCATCGTATCGCATTGGTCATCCATAAGAATAGGATTCACAAAGCGTGCAACAAAATGAGGAACGATTCCCTTGATAGGCACTCCCCATGGTTGCCAATGAGCATGTGGACGATTGCAAGCCATGACTCTTGGTTTGTTAAAAATGGTTCTCTCCTTGTGAAAAAGAAGGAAAATATTGCTTCAGATTATAAGGAGAAGCATTTAAGTCTAGGCATAGAAAATGTTGTGCATGGTAGAACTATTTCCATGTCCTGACAAAAAGGGCATGGGAAAAGAAATAGTTGACTCATGAAAAGCATAGCAAGAAGGCAAAACGATTCCTTTGTACCCTATAGCAGCGCCTAACGTGCATGACACGTGAGCCCCGATGCTAGTTTTCTTTTAGGGATAAGTCCCATAGCAGTGCCTCACGTGCATAACACGTGAGCGCCGACGATAGTTCTGTTATATAAAATACATTTCACGTGAAGCACATGTGAGCGTTGACATAAAAAAGGGAAGGGGGACTTTGCCATTCATACTTCAAAAGAAATGTATACATCAGTAATGAGGATGATGATGCAAAAAAATGTCTACAACGGCAAGATGCTAAACTCTGGACACGGATTCTCAAACTCAAAAGCAAGTTTGAGCAGTACGCCTTCAGCTTCATCGACCATCTTTTTGTGCATCTTCTCTCGGATGCAAGCGTCAAAGTCACCACTAATGTCCTCCACCCTCTGGTATGCTGTACTATCGCCTTCTGTTGAAAGACACGGTGCAAGATGGCGACGAGATTATCTCTCCGTTTCTTTGAGATCAACCCCATCATATAAACAGAATGCACCTTGTCTTCAGCATTATTGAGTGCTTGAAGTGGCATAACCTCAAGGCATCCGGGTATAGCTTCTCAGATCGACCCGACGACGATCTTTAAAACGGGAGAACGGCGGGGGAGCAATCGACCGTTGTAATCGTCAAAGCGACGCATCACCGTGTCGCATTGGGCGTCAGTGAACTCCTGGCCTTGGCAGCGGCCTTAGATGCGAATCTCCTCGTAAGAGACAATCTCTTCAAGATCGTACAGACGACCAACCATGGTACCTAAAAAAAAGTGGAGAGTTTGTGATTAACATATTAAAATCACTACAGTGGGCCCTATAAAATCAAGGTGATGGCTTATCAATGATGAGACATGTGCTCATTGTGAGAATTTGAAAGGATTCTTATTAAATAAATAGTGCCCATTAAACAGTGGAGTTAAAAACTCTCAATATTCCCCAAAAAGCGGGCTTTTTAAAACAAACAACAGGTTAAAATCTGCAAAAAAAGATTAAAACCCCAAAAATTATAATAATAATAATAATAATAATAATAAACATATACAAAAACAGCAAAGGGAATAAAATTCCCAAAATTCTTAAGATCCAAATGAGAGCCAAGCTCTGCAGAAAAAAAAAGAAATTAAATTCCCCTAAACAGTGGAATCGAATCTCAGAACAATCCCCATAGGTTAATTGATGGAAACAAATTCCAGAACAAGTGTCAAGATTGACAATAGGGTAAAATCCTAAGAGAGTTAAAGATTCTCAAATCTTGGATGAGAATATTAAGATCCATGATCTGTAAAAAGAAAGATTTTTTAGATCTCTAAGAGATCGATTCAAAAAAAAAGCTAAACTCTGTCGAAACTGATAATGGACTTAAAATCCAAAACTAAGAAAATATATACGCTCAAAAGAAGTTAAGAGCTAAGCTCTGTTCATAGTTCTTACTAAGAAATCTGGCAGAATATACTCTGTTCAAAAGAGTTTTGGGAGTCGGAGATCTAAGCTCTGGGAAATGAGAATTAAATTCTCAAAAGAAAGGAAACTCAAGAAAGATGATGAGACGACAGTCATCTCAAGGGCCAAAGGCCCTATTTATAAGATGTGAAGGGACGGTTCAACTCCTTAGAAGATCAAATGGTGGAAAAAGTGACACTGTTGCACTCACGTATGAGCCACGTGAGAATGGTGGGGGGCATTTGTTCTCCCAATATTTAAACATTATAAAAAGAGCTAAGCTCTGTTAAATTTTAATGAGATAGCGATTCACGTGCTCCCACGAGGGCGCCAGCACCAGCGCCAATCTTGTAGGATTAAATCCTATAGTGGCACTGCACGTGCTCCTCACATGGGCGCCAATGTGCAAAGCACAAAAATGCTTATTATATACGAATTAAATTCTTATATGGCGCCATACGTTCTCCTCATGTGGGCGCCAATGTGCAAATCACCGGAGCGTCTAGAATTAAATTCTTAAGTGGCGCCCACGTGCACAACACGTGAACGCCGGTGCCCAAGTTAAAACAAAGTAGAATTCAATTCTACACGAGAATATTTCCCTAAAAACTGGGATACTCTCTGTTAAACAGAGCCGTTGGATCAAATATTCAATGGTGATGATAAATCATTAAATAATAGAATTCTAATCTTTCTAAATGAACAAAAAATTGTTGGATCAAAAATCAAATGAAATGGGAAAATATTTCCCTATATCTTTCTAAATAAAGAAAGATGTGCTCTATATAACAGAGAGCCATTGGATTAAAATATATAACAGAGAGACATTGGATTAAAAATCCAATGGTGGTTATAAATCACCATTTGACAGAATAAAATTCTGTATATAGGAAAATATTTCGTCAATCTTGCTAAAAGCAAGAAAATATATTCTATAAAACAGAAACAATTGGATCAAAGATCCAACGGTGGGTAAAATTTCCCAAATCAATTTTGAGACCAATTAAATCAATTGGAATCTCTCAATAAGAGATTTTCTCAAAATTAATTAACAAATTTACCTCTACTATATAAAGGACCCAAAACTTTAAGTCTCACACACACAGAGACACATAGAGAGATACATGCTCGGATATAGAGAGAACTCCCCATAAGCTTCTAAAAAAAATACAGAAGGCTCTCAAAACAATAGAGAATTTAATTCTCTCAACAAAAGATCTTTCTCTTTCAAAACCCAAGGCAAAGAAAAAAGCAAAGATCAAAATATGTCTTTTACCAATCATAGCATATCCAAGGGTTTAACCTTTCTCAAGAAATTAGTTTTTTCTCTGGATCTGAGATCCACAAGACAAGTCTCCCACAAGTTGAGAATTTAATTCTCATCGGGAAGATCTTGTTCTTGAGAATCAAAGATTCAGCAAAGAACTAGGTCAAAAAGAAAGAAAAAAGGGAAAAAGAATATATCCTATGGAAGTTTAATTCCTCAGAAAATAGGGTTTAACCCTAAAAGAAACTAAGTTTTTATAAAAGAAAAAGACATAAGAACTTAGTTCTTGAAGAAAAACTAATCCCAGATCTTCAAAACAAAGATCTTGATGTCATTAATGGTCAAAATACCATCAACGGAGATTCAATCGCTAAACAGAAAAAAACATTAGTGCTTCACGTGCTTCTCACGTGGGCGCCTTCAACTGATTCCCAAAACAAAAGGAAATCAGCGCCTCACGTGAAAAACACGTTGGCGCCCAAAACAGAAGGCCGGAGTCTCACGTGAAATACACGTGAGCGCTGAGTAAAGTGCTCAGCACTTCATATACAGCCAAAACGGCTGGGTGCTCAGCACTGGATTGGGCAGCGCCCAGCACCTCACGTGCTCCTCACATGGGCGCCACACGAAAAGTGCTTAGCACTTTATATACATCCAAATCGGCTGAGTGCTTAGCACTGATTCGGCAGCGCCCAGCGCCTCATGTGCTCCTCACGTGGACACCACACAAAAAGTGCTTAGCACTTCATATATAGCAAAAACGACTGAGTACTCAGCACAGAATAGGGTAGCGCCCAGCGCCTCACGTGTTCCTTGATGGGATTCCTAGCGCCTTGGCCATCTACCGTGGCCGATTGTGGAACAAAAATTTTGGCGTTTAGAAAACTTAGCGCTAGAAACAATTACCTAGAATCAAATCCAAACATGAAACTAGCGATCTAAAGGTGTCTAACTACTGTGATAAAGTGTTATACCGAACGAACCATGTCCTTCGGTCTTCCACCATCTTCCTTAGCTCTTTGAGATCCTTTGAATCGAGCTTGGCCGCCGGTCTTCCTCCGTCAAAGATGATCCACCCGAGAGATGTAGCTCATGGCTCTAGCTCCACATTAGGGATTCTAGATGGCTAGTCTAGAATGCCTAGGATGTAGTGGAGTATTCTAAGTGTATCTCTGCCTCACCTCCTCTCTTGATTCTCAACACATGAGAGGGTAGAGAGGAGGTTGAAGATGAAGGCGGAGGAAGCTCAAGAAATCAAGAGAGGGGGTGAAGTGGTGAGGAGAATCAAAATCTCATGTGAGGATGAACCATCTAATATTTTCATCTCATCCATCAAGTGTGGAAAAATAGCAAGAATAAGTGTTTTATAAAACACAATTTTCCATTTTAATATTCAACCCGTGCTTGAATAGTTTGCACAAATGAATAAACAATTCATTTGTGCAACTATAGAAGCATGGTTCTCACCATACTCTCTCATTTTTTTCCACCTCATATCCCATTTAAAATAAATAGATAAAATTAAAATGAGGTGCCCACCCTCTAGAATGTTTTCCTTATAAATACGGATTACATTCTACTGTATATATATACCTGTATTCTTACCGAAATACAAATACCCAAAGAGATAGAATAACACAAAGAACATAATACTAGAATATATATATCGAAATTTTTATATGTAAATTATTAAATCAATACTTGATTTAATAATCCGGCTCAAACTCGAGCCTGCTAGTATTAACTGTTCGATCGAAAGTCCGGGTACATAGTATAATCAATCGATCAAAATCCTGCTCGTATCCAAAATGGCTAATACATCGTTTCGCTAGAACTAGGGAAACCCTCTGTGTGGGACTTTAAAGACTCGTCAATACGCCGGAAGTGGGTTTAACCACAAGTATGTCAGCGGCACTAGCTGTACGTAATGTCTACCCAGGTATTGAGCGAAAAGAAGGACGACGAGAAAACTCATCCGAACCCCTACTGAGCCTGTCCGTGAAAATCTCCATACAGTCCGGTGACCCCTAATAACGCGATATTTCGTGTTGGTATGAAGCCTATCACCCACTGAGAAACTACTGATCCAAATCAGTAATTCTAGTCTACCTTGGCCAAGGATTTTTGGTGATGGGCACCCGTGCACTGCGCGACATCAACCCCCAATACCGGGAGAGACGAATCCCCGGTGATCCGTTCACTACCTCTATGTGGCTTGGGACTGTACCCAACTAAAACCTGTTTGCACGACTCCTTTGAGCCGTGATAGGGTAGTAATCAAAGCACAGTGGGAACTCACACGAGACAAATGACGATCTCAAGTCAACAGACTAACCTGTACTCATATCACCTGGAAACTGCTATCTGACAATAGGTATAATACCAAATAGCATGTTCCCGGTGAGTCCGTCCAGTGTACTTATAATCCAATGAGCGCATGTATACTATCTTTGGCGACTAACTGACACCAATGGCTTTTGAGACCAGCTACCGCCCCTTGTCGGGGTCTTGAAAAGTATACACTAGTCTATTCCGGAGTATCGATGCTCAGTCTCGATACTCTCTCGACTAGGGACATTTAAGGATGTGCTTATAGACCACCCAGCTCTCACGTATATGATCGCCATCATAATACTGGCAGTCAAGCAAGAATCCTATGGGCTCTATCAACATGTAATAGTGATATGTAATACCACATAATGCATGTACAAGATGATAAAGACAAACCGGATAGCATACTATCATTTTGAGAAAGACTGTGTTTCCCCCAATCAGAGCAAAGCTCTGTTTGAATTTCAAAAATTCAAAAATTGAAGTAACGCTTCAAATCCCTTGCGCTGCGCGCAACGCGCCACGTGTCAAAAGCTGATACGTCAGCGCAACGCCCAAGGCAACGCGCCCAATCAGAGTAAGGCTCTATTTAAGACAAAAATTAAAGGAAGCAACGCTTCAGTTGCACAAGCGCTGCGCTGCGCGACACGTGTCAGCGTAGCTGCGCAAGCGCTGCGCGACACGTG
Organism: Agapanthus africanus; assembly: GCA_030015575.1. NCBI lineage: Eukaryota > Viridiplantae > Streptophyta > Magnoliopsida > Asparagales > Amaryllidaceae > Agapanthus > Agapanthus africanus. The sequence continues at coordinate 42,931,304 of JASDDO010000010.1, forward strand.
TCAACGCAGTTGCGCTGCGCTGTGCGCTGCGCGACACGTGTCAAGCGCTGGGGCGTTTGCGCCAAACAGAATTAAAATTCCAGTAAGATCTTTCTGTTCTTGTTAAAACAAGAAAATTGTCTTATGTAAAACAGAAGCCCTTCGATCAAAGATCCAACGGTGGGGAAAATTCCCCAAATCACTCAGAGAAGGATCTCTTTAACAAATTTAACAAATTAATGGACACTATATAAAGGCCCCTAGACCCCAATTCATCATCATCAACTTCGATATCATCATCAAGAATTTTGAGAAGAACTCAAGAAAAGAAAAAAGGTAAGAAGCTTTAAAAAAGAAGAATTTTTTCTGAATAGATCATTGATCTAAGAACAAGATCAATGATCTTCAATAAAAAATAAATAATAACAGTGCCTTGCACTTTTTTATGAACCATTGGTTCCGAAATCTTAAAGATTCTTTTCTTGAATCCAAAATTGGATCAAGTTATTGAAACAGTGCCTTGCACTTGTAAAAACTGCACAGCTGCGCTCCTGGGTTGGCGCAAGCCACCAGAGAGCGCCACGTGTCAGCACCATAACCACTTGCGCTATGCGCTTTTAAAAATAGAGCATTGCTCTTTAAAGTTGGCGCAACTCACCATAATGTGCCACGTGTCACAGTGCAACAGCGCAGCATGCTGGCACAGCGCACTGCGCTAGCGTAACACGTGTCACCTCCACATGCGCTTGTGCTCATCAATAGGCGCAGAGCGCCTGACAGGCCACGTGGCCCTCTGTCAGATTACTAATGCTCTGCATTATTTACAGAAGGGCCAAGCCCAATTAAAAAAGGCCTAACATGCCAAATTAAATGCTATGCATTATTTTAAAGTAGGGCAGAGCCCAAACAGATGCTCTGCATCATTTATAAAGGGACAGAGCCTAAATCAAAAAGGCCTAGCAGGCCAGAATAAAATGCAGTGCATAATTAAGCAGGGGCAAAGCCCTAGCACAGGCCTAATAGGACAAAGATAAAGATAAAAACGTTGAATATTCTCAACTGGACTTAGCCCAATCATGGTCGTAAGTCCTCAAATTAAATTGACTGAGCAAGACTGCTCTCTTAAATCAATTTACATCCGGTTCAAGGGTACATCTCTGAACTCCTCTGACACCTATCATTGTAATCCTTCAACGACGTCAGAGAGGTGACGGGTCCTGACGACCACACATCGACATGGACTGTGGGGTCCTTAAACTCATGGACTTATGCATCCTTAAACCAAGATACGGACTATGGGGTCCTTAAACCCACGAACTTACGCATCCTTAAACTACCAATGGACCACCATGTCCCTAAACTGGAAGTGGACCACCATGTCCCTAAACTGGCAATGGACCACAATGTCCTTAAACTACTTATGGACCACTACGTCCCTAAACTGGAATAATAGAGCCACTAAATGCTCAATCCGTTAAGTTGATCTTAGTCTCAAATCAAACTAACGTATCCTTAATGAGCTTTTAAGTTGATCTTAGCCTCAATATGGCTAATGTATCCTTAAACTAAAACACCAAACCCAAATCTAAGTAAATACGGATTTGGACTAATCCACGTCCTACGGGCGACGGTATAACTTAGTCTCCGTATACAATCCACGGGCATCCACAAACAAACAAACACACACGACACGAAGTGAAATTTCTGGAGAAGGAGAAAGTGGTTACCGCGACGCGGTAGCATAATTAACTGCAGGGGCTTGCGCCTTCAGGGAAGAGCATCCCCACAATAAAAAACCCCTCAAGCGAGGGGGAATCTGACGAAGTCTGCTATATCGGCCGCATCCGTCTAAACCTCCGATACACGGTGCCATAAATCAACTTGGCATCTTCCTAGAGGTGGATAGATAAAACCAAATAGCATCTGCCCCGAATCTCAGGCAAGACGTCTATCGCGTCGTCGCCGTCTTTCGGAGGGGAACAGATTCCGGCACGCCCGGTGGGACCTTTTCCTATTTCCACTCCACACTTCGTGTGTCGTCTTCGTGAACGAATCGCGGTTTGTTAATGGTTGCCTTTGGATTTCAAGTTACTAAGATTTGGTCTTTTGCCTGGCGCAGAAATCAAGCATCAATGGCATCCAACTGCTCGAACTGCTCAAAATGCAAGTGCAATCATCGCTCCGCCTCACCTGGAGGCATAGCCTATGGGCCTCAAGCGGCCTCTATCCTTGCCATGCCGGTATAACAGCTGACCCAGGCCACCACCGGCCTGTTTTTCGGGACCATGATCCCGCCCGCAGGCTTCACCATGCCAGTGTCCGCACCAGAAGCGAACAAGAAGTTGGTTTTCGATCGGCTCACTGCTACAACGGCCCCTTTCAACGGGTCGTCCAATATCAAACCGGCAACCTTTGTCTTTGCCAGGCTGAGCCAGAACCCTGATGGGCCAGCCAAGAAGCCCATGAACCCTGAAATGGCCGTTCCGAGGAAGACAGCCACCCCTACTCTTGAAGTCGTCAAGGCGGCTTCTCCTGTTAAAGAGTCAGTCTTTTCAAGGCTGACTATTCCATCTCCTGCTCCTACTCGAGGATCTGTCTTTGACAGATTGAATATCACCACTCAAAGGACAACCTCAGTCTTTAAGAGGCTGGCACTCTTTAAGAGGCTGGCACCGGCAGCACCTCATTCAGACAGGGGGCAAGAAGAAGCTGTTTCTATCGCCGAGCCAGTCCCAACGGCTCGTCATGCTCGACGTCGCCACTGGCGCCGAGTAAGAAAGGCTGGGGGCAACTCCCCCTCAGGGCTAACTCCACCTGCTCCAGTGGTGGAAGTTAATGCTGCTGTTCCAAATGGGAACAGCTTTGAACCACTAAGGAGGATAGGTAAGAACTCTCCGACCCCTATGCTAAAAAGATCTCCTCCACCTGCAGAGAGGGTTCCAGAAACGAAGCTGGAGCAGCCCTCTCAGCGGCTATCCTCCAAAATTTATAAAGTTTGGCTAAGGGTTCAAGACTCCGTAATTGACCAAGGTCACTCTCGTCAGCAGAAAAGGGCAAAAGTGCAGGAAGAAAAGGACCATCCAATCAAACAGTAAAGGACGACAATCACCAGGGTGCCCGTTGCAACGGCCCCTTCAACTTCAACGGCCCATAAGAGAAGGAGGCCAGAGAAAATTCCCAAGCCCGCGGCAAATGCCAAAGGCGGTGAGCCTAAACGCCCTAAGTCCGGGGGCATCGTAGTCCATACTGTATACATGGTGTCGAGGAAGGAGGACATCCGTGCATCTACAGGTCATAGACCGCTTACACGGTCAGTGACCAAAGCCCAGGAGCAACAGCAAAAGCTCCAGGAAATGATAAACGCGATGGCCGCACTCACTGGGCCAAAAGAAAGCCCCAAAGCGTCATCTGATCAACGCCAGGAGCAAGAAACTGACGCTGAATTCCTTCGCCGGATATTGGAGAAAAAGGATAAAGAGGCTGCGGAACAAGAAGCCAACATAAAGCGAATAGCCCTCCTGTTCCAGGACATGGTGGGAATGATGATCCAACAAGATCCTCCTGCTGAAGATCCTTCGATCGTCCTTGAAGACGATAGGGGAGAAACGTCAAATCCTCCACCGGCTCTGTCAACAGCCAAGGAGGAGACAATCTCCAAAGCAGACTTGGACGAATATAGAGCTCAGCAGATCCGGGTTCAGCAGGCGACTGAGGCAGCCGGTCAGGTCATAAAAACGGGGCGACCGTATCCAAGCTGGTATGATCAGATCAAGTACTCGCCAGGCTATACCATACCGAAATTCCATGTTTATAAGGGGACGGGCAATCCCCACCAACATGTTGCCCAATTCAGGGCGTTTTGTGGCAATACTGGCGATGATGATAAATTGTTGCTTCACCAGTTCGTTGGTAGCTTATCGGATACAACATTCGAATGGTACTCCGAGCTCCCAAATGACTCTATCAAGACCTTTGCGGAGATGGAGCTGTTGTTTACCCAGCGTTTCGCAAGCGCCAGCGAACGCACCCTGATAACGGCCTTGATTAATGCCAGGGTGAAGCCAGGCGAAACATGGGTTTAGTAAGCTATACGGTGGCGGAACTTATGGTAAAAATGCGAGCAACGCATTGAAGAGGCTCCGGCAGTGGGTATGTTTGTGGGAACCCTCGATCCGCATGCGACCATATCTCAATTCATGATGTTTTTCAAGCCGACTACCTACCAGGCCCTGATCGACAAGCTAGCTCAAATGGACCAGATGGGCCATAGACCGCCTCCTCCAAAGCCGGATTCTCGAAACGAGAAGGGGAAGGGAAAAGCGATCGTTGTCGCTAATACTCAACAACAACCGAGCAACTTGAAGCCGGTTGTCCGTCAAAATAATATGCGTCCGCACGTACCCCTTGAGGAGAGGCTAGGACATCCTTACTCGTTTCCTCAAGATAAAACGAGAAGACTGTTTGAGCTGGCATTGTGCAATCGACTCATAAATCTGCCGGATCTAAGACATCCGTCGCAGCCGAACGACGTCAATAATCCCAATTACTGTCCCTATCACCAAGTACTGGGTCATCCGATCGAGGATTGCTACGTCTTCAAAAATTGGATTGAAGACCAGTACCAACAGGGCAAGTTCGCGTTGTCCGTAAGATGGAAAGTGAATCCGCCGCAGCCCCACACCCCTAAAAGGATGAATACGCCGGGGGCAACATGCTCCCTCGTTGAAGAAGCTCCATGGGAGGTTGTGCTATCAGCCAAGACAAAGAGAATGCTGAACGATCTTCAAACATGCCCAGCGATTAGGTGGAGGAACCCGTTGGAACCTCAGATCATTGAAAGGATGTTGAAGCCGCGCCCGACTCCAAAGATCGATGGTAGTGGCCTGAGCACTCACAACCAGCCGTCAAAATCTTCGAAGAAGAAGAAGAAGAAATCCAAGAAGCCCGTGGAGCTTGGCGACAAGCGTACGGACTTACAAAAGCAAATTGACGCACTGGAGGAGTACAACCAGAAAACACGAACTCCCATCACACTTCAAGAGTTCCTCAACCACGTCTTTCAAGAGGAAGATGAGGGGGAAAGCTCGTCGGATGAATCCGAGGAATACATGGCGAGCTGTCATATGATCTCCCACTCGTTTACAGACAATGAGGAAAATCCTTGCACTGAGAAGCTGGGGGCAGATCCTAAACCGAAAATTCTGGGGCCATCGGATGAAACAATTGATGCATTCCTCAATGAAGCTCTGTTGAAAAGTAAAGCTGATCGGGAACGCGAGACGGCCATATTTGAAAGGGCTAAGCGCCAGTGACTTGACGAAAGAGTTGAGACACTCCTGCTGGAGCAAAATACATCCACCGCAGATAAAAGCAAATTCAAGAGGAGGAAAAGGTTTGCTAAAGCCATATCAATGGGTATGAAGCTACCACTTTCTGAAGGAAATATTGCTGGTGAAGCTGAAATGCACCCTTCCTACTGCTTGTATCATCGAAAGATTTCGCACCCTACCGAAGAGTACAAGGCTTTCAATAGATGGTGGCAGGGGTATGTGGTTCACCGGCAGCATGTTAAGCGGGAAAAGCGCAAAACTCGTCAGGAGCGGAAAAGTACGGCCGAGGAGCTCAGAAGAACCACCGGTGATTGTCGCATGGTTAACGCCGGGGGATCGCAAATGCTCACATTCGGGAGCAATTCTGACGAGGAGATGGCTCTTAGCCCCCTTTTTAATGAGTCCACCTCGGGAAAAGAAGAAGAACCAAAGGTCTGTGAAAATATCCAGCTGCGTAATCGGAGGCTACCTGAAAAGAATCTCGGACCCTCAAACAAAAAAGATAAAGGGAAAGAAAAGGTCTCTGAGGATATCGCCTTAGATGACCAAATCATGGAAGAGCTAACTGCCAAGGACTCACCGAAGAGAAATAAGGTGGACTACAACGTTCTGGCACATTTGAGGAAGCTACCTTCGCAGTTCAGCATTCTTGACGCCCTCTTGTTATCAAAAGAAGCAAGGGATTCATTGATCAAAGCGCTGCAGGACCCAGAGCAATTCCAACCTTTTCCCGCCGAAGAGAAGATGAAGGACGAGCTGGAAGAAGTGCACACAGTCGACGTCACTTTCGGTGATGAAGACCTCCTCCTTGGGACATGCGAACTCAATCGTCCCCTCTATGTCGCAGGATATTTCCATGATATAAAGATAGGCAAAATCATGGTTGACAATGGCTCTTCTGTCAATCTCCTTAACGTGTGGGTGTTAAAGGAAATCTGCATGAGCGTCCAACACCTTGCTCGGGACAAGATCACCATCTCCAGGTTCGACTCCCAATCATCAAGAACTCTTGGGTCTGTGATACCGACGCTACGCTTTGGGCTACTCGTCACGGACATTAAGTTTCACGTCATAGACGCCAAGACGTGCTATAATGCTCTGCTCGGCCGACCATGGTTACACGAGTACAACATCATTCCTTCTACACAGCACCAGTGGATGAAATATTCTAAGGATGGTCTCGAGTATACCGTGACGGGAGAACTGAACCCGTTCTCCGTAAACGAAGTTCGCAAATATGAAGATGCCAAGTACTTCTTATCGGATTTCGAGAACACGAAGAGGTGTCACAAGCCGGAGAACAGAGCTAACGCCACCATCCCTGTCTTCGGCAGTGATACTGAGGAGGAAGAGGAGATAGTTTATTCGGGTCCGCCCCAATACAATAAGCTGGGACCATCCGCTTCTACATTGATCTTTGGTAGTGACTCGGAAGATGAGGTCCATGCTATATTCTCTGCTCGGCTTTCAATACAAACATCCGCTGACGAAGAGCAAAGTCTACAAGTCGCCATGGTGCCGCTTAAAAATTATAAAGAACTGGATGCAATCGATACCTACAGTGTAGAGGAGCTGCGGACGTTCTATGTCCCTCCTAGGCGAGAAGGAGAAAAAGCAATTCTATTCTACCGCTCTAAGGAAATCAAAGTGGAGAAAGAAATCTGGCACGGTGCGGATCCTACGCTTGATAGGCTTCAGCCCATCCGTCTACCCAGATATTATACGGAAGGCTTGAAGAGGCTGCTAAAGCGCCAAGGGATACCCTTCAAACAGACCGCTCGAAAAGCCAAATTCTATAACAGGGTCTGGAACGTCCCCGGAACTCAGCACAAGTTGCCTAGTGGGAGGATGGAAATAATCGGACTCGGATACATTCGGTCAAAGAAACGAGAGCTACTCCGTGATTGCTACGTCGTACATGACTTCAATGAAGAAGCGGATGCTCAATGGGAGGACGCTAATCCTGAACCAGTAAAAGTTCCTGATGCAAAAGTGCCCAGTCCGTCGTTTGAAGAACAAATGGACAAGCTTATAAGGGAAGCTGGCCAAAAAGTCCGAGACAACCACAACCGTGAAATGGCCATTTACGAGAAAGATAAAACACAACGCCTCCTCCAACAGGCCGTGAAAGATGAAAGTGCCGCTCCCTGTCAACCTACTACAAAAAAGGCTCGACGCAGAGGCAGAAACAAGTCGAAAAGCGAAAAAGGCTCTCGACAGCAACAAAGCGGGACTAAGAAGCCACGCAGTCGGGAATCGAACGGTTCCGATCTATCCCTTGTGAAGAAAATGAGTCGAGTGTACTCTTTTCCTCGAGACAAGACAAAGAAGATACTCGACCGAGCGCTAAAACATCAGATGCTTACACTGCCGGAGTCCAAATACCCCGAACAAGCAGGCGAAGTCTCACACCTAGATTATTGCTCTTATCACCGAGTAATAGGCCATCCTCTCGAAGATTGCTTCACCTTTAAGAATTGGGTCGAAGATCAGTATCAGCTTGGCAAGTTCGCTTGTCTGATAACTGGAGGGTAACGCCGCCACAGAAGCACGAACCCAAAGCCACGAGAGCAGAACCAGCTCCACATTGGTCTTGGAAGCGAATTCGTACTTGTCACATGATAACGATATCAAAGGAAGAGCCCGAGAACATTGATGACCTTCCCTGGTGCTTCGGAAACAGCAACGATGAGGTGATCTCAGAATTTCCACCGGCACCAAAAGAGCTGGAAGATGGAATACATACCACTGCAGATAACCTCAAGAAAATTGAGTTAGGGACGGCGAACGACCCGCGACCGACATTTGTCAGCGAGCTGCTATCTGAAGAAAGGGTGGCTGCGTTAAAAGATGTGCTCATGCAGCACAGAGATTGCTTCGCATGGAACTATTCCGAAATGCCGGGACTAGATCCAGAAATTGCTGTGCACAAATTGGCGATATCCCCGGACGTCAAGCCAGTTAAACAGGCGCTGAGAAGAATGCGGCTCGAGCTTGAGATGAGTATCAATGCCGAGGTCAAGAAGCTAATTGACTCTGGTTTCATCCAGGAGGTTCAATATCCTGAATTGATCGCCAACATCGTCCCGGTGATGAAGAAAAATAGGACAGTGCACATATGCGTGGACTTCCGGGATCTCAATAAAGCCTGCCCCAAAGACGATTTCCCAGTGCCAGTCACTGAGCTGATGATAGACAATACGTCCACTCACGAAGTTTTCTCCTTCATGGACGGCTCATCAGGGTATAATCAGATAAAGATGCATCCCGAAGACCAGAAGCACACCGCTTTCCGGACCCCTTTGGGTATATTCTGCTACAAGGTGATGCCCTTCGGTCTAAAGAACGCCGGTGCTACCTATCAGAGGGCCATGACGAAGATCTTCGATGACCTTATACATGAAATCGTCGAATGTTATATCGACGACCTCGTGGTTAAAAGCAAATCGTATGAGGAACATCTCGAGCATCTGAAGACCGTATTTCGACGCCTTCGACAATATAACTTGAAGATGAACCCTCTCAAGTGTGCATTCGGAGTTTCCTCGGGTAAATTCCTAGGATTCATCGTCCGACACCGAGGTATCGAGAAAGATCCGTCGAAGATCAAGGCGATCATGGAAATGCCTCCGCCAAGGACTCTCAAGCAGTTGCGATCTCTCCAAGGGAAGCTCACGTACATACGACGATTTATAGCCAACCTTTCAGGCAAGTGCCGTCCTTACAGTCATCTGATGAAGAAGGGAACCCCGTTCGTCTGGGATCACAAATGCTAGAGCGCGCTGGACGAAATCAAGCAATATCTGCAGAACCCTCCAGTTTTGGCTGCTCCGGTCAAGGGAAAGCCACTCATTCTTTATACAACCGCCCTCGAAGGTTCTTTAGGTGCATTATGGGCGCAAGAGAACGACCAAGGGAAAGAGAGAGCACTCTATTGTTTAAGTCGAGTTCTGCTGAGGGCAGAAAGCAACTATTCCCCCATTGAAAAACACTGCCTGGCGTTGATCTTTGCGATAACAAAGCTCAGGCACTATGCGTTGGCGCATGAAGTCCGTCTCATTTCGAAGGTGGACCCCCTTAAGTATTTAATGTCAAAGGCCATATTGACAGGTAGACTCGCTAAATGGGCCCTGCTATTGATGGAGTTCTTGATAACCTATCAGCCTCTCAAGGCAGTGAAAGGCCAGGCCATTGCCGACTTCTTCGCTGAGCATCCGATACCTGCTGATTCTCCTCTGAACTGCGATCTGCCAGACGAACATGCGTTTGACGTGATCGACGGTGGTGATACCCGATGGGAGCTTTATTTCGATGGAGCATCTTCCATGAAGAAGCGCAAACAAAGTACGCCCATAGTCAAATCAGGGGTAGGCCTTATCTTCATGACCCCACAAGGAGGGATAATGCGCTTTGCTTTCTCCTTGACGGAGCCGAGGACGAACAATGAAGCCGAATATGAAGCTTTGATAGCAGGCCTCGAGATTGCCATTGACATGGGAATTGAAAACCTCCTCATATATGGAGACTCCCAACTGGTCATCAGTCAAGTAAATAGCGACTACCAAACGTGCAAACCAGAGCTGGTGAAGTACGGCGAAAAGGTGCAACAACTGTTGACCTAAATTCCTTCCTACACTTTGGAAAACATACCGCACGCAGAAAACGGCAAAGCGGACGCATTAGCCAAGCTCGCTAAAGAACTGGCTGATTAGAATCTCGATGACGTCAGAATTGTGGTACAAAGTCGTCGGGTGCTTGCCCCAGTAGAAATATCTCCGGAATCATCCGTAGAAAAAGGAGCGACTGAGAAGATGACCCTGCAAATAAAAGACCGGGAGAAGGCTGAGGATTGGAGGGAAGTCTTTATAGACTACTTCAAATACCGTCGAATGCCCGAAGATGCGTCTTCAAGACATCAGCTTATGAAACGAGCTCTGTCTTTCGCCTTCGTCAATGATACTCTGTAGAGGAGGTCATTTGATTTTCTGTGGTTGAGATGCCTAGGACCTGACGAAGCGGAAAGAGTCGTTCAGGAAGTTCATGACGGACTCTGCGGTTCTCACCAAGCAGGCCCGAAGATGAAGTTGAAGATTAAACGGATGGGTTACTACTGGCCCACGATAATCCAGGACTGCCTCGAATATGCGAAGCAATGCCACTCATGCCAAATCCATGGAGACTTCATCCACCAGCATCCAAATCCACTACATCCAACAGTGGCTAGCTGGCCGTTCGAAATGTGGGGAACTGACATAGTCGGCCCCATCGAACCAGCATCGTCTAGAGGACATCGTTTCATTCTGGCGACGACTGATTACTTCTCCAAATAGGCAGAAGCAGTACCGCTGAGAGAAGTTAAGATGAAGAATATCCTCCATTTCTTCAAGACGCACGTCATATATCGGTTTGGAACGCCGAGACGGATCATCTCCGATAATGGGCCAGCCTACAGAAGCCACAAGATCAGTCGCTTCGCGCAGCAGCATAATATAGACTGGAGATATTCCTCAGTTTATAACCCGCGAGCTAACGGTCTAGCTGAGGCCTTCAATAAGACCTTGACAAAGATCATGAAGAAGACGGTGTTCCGAAATAAGAAGGACTGGCACGAGAGACTGCAAGAGGCTCTTTGGGCGTATCGAACCACGTTCAAGACAGCCATGAACACAACGCCATACGCGTTGGTATTCGGCACGGAAGCAGTACTCCCCCTCGAGATAGAGTTACCCTCTCTACGAGTGATAGTCCACTACGAGCTGACGAACGAAGAAAATGCTCACCTTCGGCTTGAGGAGCTTGATTCCCTTGATGAAACCCGGCTCATAGCGCACCAAAATCTAGAAGCTTATAATGCGAAGATGACGCGCTCATATGAAAGAATGACTAGGCCGAGGACATTCCGCCGAGGCGAACTCATGCTAGTGGTCAAAAGGCCTATGATCCCCAATCGCGCCAAGCAGGGAAAATTTGAGCCGAATTATGAAGGCCCGTACATAATAGACAAGGTCTACCAGGGTGGAGCCTATCTACTCATGGATATGCACGGTGAAAGGCATTTCAGGCCAATAAACGGTCGCTTCCTAAAGAAATACTACGCTTAATGAGCCACGGCCTAGGTCAATGATAGATGACGACGACTATGTCCGCTCGCTATCTTCCTAAGCTCAAACTCTATAAGAAGTAGCCGGCCTTTTTCCAGACCGGACCGAAACGTCCTTAAACTACTACCGCAGCATCCTTAGGCTGACTAGATGAATAAAAAAAAGAGAAAAAGGAAAAAAAAAGATAAACAGAAAAAAAATAAAATATAATAAACGGTATGTCCATAAGCAAAATGGGCACGGATGAAAACCCGAAAGGGCTCCGTGAGTAAAAACAGTAGGGCTACCGGCGAATTTTCGTAAAAACCCGAAAGGGCGCGACCTCGTAAAAAAAAAGAGAGAATAAAAAGAATATAAAAAAACGGTACGTCCATAAGCAAAATGGGCACGGATGAAAACCCGAAAGGGCTCCGTGAGTAAAAACAGCAGGGCTACCGGCTAGTGTTTGTGAAAACCTGAAAGGGCGCAACCTCGTTAAAAAAGACACTTGCAGGGTCCTCTCGACCTTGTAAGGAGAAACCACCCGCGTGAGATCCTTACGACTCACAAAGGAGCAACACACTTAGGGATCCTCATGATTCCTAAGGAGAAAATACACTTGCGGGATCCTCACGACTTGTAAGGAGAACTCTCTTATGGGACCCTCACGGCTCATAAGATTTGAAAGTCTTGAGTTACAGAGACCTAAATCTGTGCTTAAGAAACCCCCACAACCTTCGATATTGCCCTACAAGTGGTTCAATACTGACCCTTGTATAGAATCCACGGGCGCGAATAAACATTTCCCTAACCAAGTCCCATCCGAGACTGGGGATATGTTCGCATGGTAAACAACCCTTGTAAGTCCTCTCGATTTGCAAGGAGAAAACCCTCTTATAGGATCCTTATGACTTACAGAGGAACATACACTTAGGAATCCCCATGATTCCTAAGGAGAAAATACACTTACAAGATCCTCACGACTTGTAGGGAGACATACCTTTGTGGGACCCTTACGGCTCATGAAGTCAAAAGCCTTAGTCGACAGGACCTGAAACCTGTTTGCTAAGCCACCTTTGTTCGACATCGACAGAGGCAAATGATGATTCACTCCTGGCAATATCCCAGTTGTAGCGGTGCTGATGCCGAAATCGGTGTCTAATTTCAGGTTTACGGCGAAAAGCCAGTAGGCCGCACATGCATACGAAATAGCCGAAATGATGGGGCAACTTGCAATAAAAAGCAGCAAGTAAAAACATATGCATACGAAATAGTCGAAATGATGGGGCGACTCGCAATAAAAAGCAGCGAGTAAAAATAAAATAAACAGCCGAAATGATTGGGCAATCGCGACTTTCGCGATATAAAAGCTGAAATGATAGAGCATCACGGAAATAAAACAAAAAAAAATGAATGAAACTTTTGCCCTACAGTTGAGATCACATCGATCCCTGTATACAATCCAAGGGCGCAAACAAAGATGGAACCATACCTTCCCAACAGGCTCCGTCAGGAAATAAAGCCAAATCTCGATGGTTCACCAACAACCTAGAGACAACCACGACATTCGTCTTGATGCAACAGACGCAGTGCCAGCAAACGAAGCGAAGATCAAATTCCTAGCTTCACGGTTTTGACGGTAACTTATATAAAACCTGAAAGACCGCCATAGATCAGTTCAACCCCAGGGAAACCAGTGTCCCTGGCAAATACCTCAATTCAGGGAAACTAGCGTCCTTGATGAGAGCCTCCTGATTCGCGTCGGCCCGCAGAGAAACCAGTGTCTCCGCAGGAATACTCCAATTCATTTCAACCCCGAAGAAACCAGTGTCTTCGGCAAAATCCTTCGACTCAGGATAACCAGTGTCCTTGACGAGAAAATCCTGATTCGCGTCGACCTGCAGAGAAACTAGCATCTTTGCAGGAACACCTCGAATCGTTTCAACACCAGGGAAACCAGTGTCCTTGGCAAATACCTCAATTTAGGGAAACTAGCGTCCTTGATGAGAGGCTCCTGATTCGCGTCGGCCCGCAGAGAAACTAGTGTCTTCGCAGGAATACTCCGATTCGTTTCAACCCCGAAGAAACCAGTGTCTTCGGCAAAATCCTTCGACTCAGGGAAACCAGTGTCCTTGACGAGAAAATCCTGATTCGCGTCGACCCGTGGAGAAACTAGCGTCTTTGCAGGAACGCCTCGACTCGTTTCAACCCCAGGGAAACCAGTGTCCTTGGCAAATACCTCAATTCAGGGAAACTAGCGTCCTTGATGAGAGCCTCCTGATTCGCGTCGGCCCGCAGAGAAACCAGTGTCTCTGCAGGAATACTCCGATTCATTTCAACCCCGAAGAAACCAGTGTCTTCGGCAAAATCCTTCGACTCAGGGAAACCAGTGTCCTTGACGTGAAAATCCTGATTCGCGTTGACCCGCAGAGAAACTAGCGTCTTTGCAGGAACACCTCGACGCGTTTCAACCCCAGGGAAACCAGTGTCCTTGGCAAATACCTCAATTCAGGGAAACTAGCATCCTTGATGAGAGCCTCCTGATTCACGTCGGCCCGCAGAGAAACCAGTGTCTCCGCAGGAATACTCCGATTCGTTTCAACCCCGAAGAAACTAATGTCTTCGGTAAAATCCTTCGACTCAGGGAAACCGGTGTCCTTGATGAGAAAATCCGGATTCGCGTCGACCCGCAGAGAAACTAGCGTCTTTGCAGGAACACCTCGAATCGTTTCAACCCCAGGGAAACCAGTGTCCTTGGCAAATACCTCAATTCAGGGAAACTAGCGTCCTTGATGAGAGCCTCCTGATTCGCGTCGGCCCGCAGAGAAGCCAGTGTCTCTGCAGAAATACTCCGATTCGTTTCAACCTCGAGGAAACCAGCGTCCTCGGCAAAATACTTCAACTCAGGGAAATTAGTGTCCTTGACGAGAACTGCTCGATTCGTCTTGACCCGCGAAGAAATTAGTGTCTTTGCGAGGACTTCCCGATTCGTTTCGACTTGGAAGATAAAGCCTTAGGAAGCAGGGATTAAAACACTTTTTTCCTAAGCACTGGGATCCTGCAAGTCGGTCTAAAACGGTCTCTTGCATACTATCCACGGGTCTCACTCTCCAAAGTCGAATCTCGGGAAGGAAGGAAACAACCGCTTACAAGTCCCCTCGACTCGTAAGAGGGAAAATTCTCTTATAAGATCCTTACGATTTATAAGAGAAAACGCACTTAGGAATCCTCACGATTCCTAAGAAGAAAATCCACCCACAAGATCCTCTCAATCCGTAGGGAGAAAAGTCTCTATGAGACCCTCACAGCTCATAGAGTTGAAAAGTCTTAGACGGCAGATCTGAACCTGCGGCCTAAGCCATCGCTATCTCTTGAAGAAACTAAGATGCTTACTCTATTATCTGTCAACCATGTTTATTAAAACAGCATGCTGATAATAAGAGAAAGGGAGAAAGCAGAAGAGCATACAAGACATTGCAAAGAAAAAATATGTATCTTTATTTATTAATTAAATCAAGTACAAGGTGAATCGTACAAAAGAATAAAGAATGGATACATCTCATTCGAAAAAGAAAATTTTTACAAGTATAATGATACAAAGGCAGCTACTGGGAAGGAAGCGTCTTAAATTGCCCTATTAGTTGTTCGCGCACTTCCTTCCATGCCTTTTCCTGATCGGCCACCACCGCCAGCTCCGCCTCCACTTGAGCCCACTGCTGCAAGAAGGATGCAAGCTGCTCCCCGACGGCCTGCTGAGCTGCTTCGCGGCCTTGGGCGTCACGCTCGGCGGCATCAAGCTTCCGCTTCAAGTTTAGCCCATTAGAGATACGCTCCAGAAGGCCCTCGAAGATAGCCTTCACCTGGGCAGCGTTCGCCTCAACCTCAGCACGCAGACGAGCCGTCTCACTTGAGGTCTCTTGGCATTCCCTCAGCCTTAAAGCCGCTTCTTGTTCCAAGGGGCGAAAGTAAGAAGCGCTTTGCTCGATCCATGCTGCTCTTTGATTGCTTGCGGCGAAGGTCTCAGGAGCAGGGCGCATAAACTCCAGTTGATGCAGGCGGGCCTCGATCTCCCTGCAGTGATTAACCTAAGATGCGATGATGCCTTTGTTATCGAAGTTTACGAGTATCACCAGCATTGGGTTAACCGCCGTAGCAAAATCTGCAGCAGACGTAGGAATCTCGACGTCGAGCTCCTCAATGTAGTCGCTCACCATGCGCAGACTATTCGCGGCGCCTTTCAACGACGGACGTCTCAGGAAAGGGCCTGCCGGCATTATAACGTGAGACTCAAAGGGCGCCGGGATCGGAACGACAGCTGAAAAGACAAAGTACGATTAGATGACGGTTCAAGAAATACGAAGAAAGTCATCGATGCGATAGTTTACTATACCGGCTGCAGCAGGTGGTAAGGCCGGAAGGGCCGGTGGCGCGACCGATCTTTCATCCCCTCCTTCTATTTGTAGCACTGCAATCAGGATGAGAGAAAGTTAGAAATAATTCTATTACTGAAAAAAAGAAAGACATCAATTGGAAACTATATTCACCAACGCCACTGGAGGAAGAAGCGAGTTCAGATGGGAAGGAGAAGTGTGGGTTCAACACCTGATAGAGATGATCAAAAAACACTCCTGAAAAGATGCAATAGTACGACATTAGTACATAAATTATGTGGCTGAAAGACAAAACTAATGGGTTGCAAATCCATACCTTCCAACATCTGCAATGGTACAAGGGAAGGCTGAGGGGTGACCACCACCAAGGTGGTAGTTGACGGCGCTCCCTCGAGCAATGGAGCATCGGTACTGGCCGCACCTGCGTTAAAAACAAGGATAAACTTGTCAGAAAGGATTGCAAGATATAAAAAGGGAAAGTAACTCGAAATTTACCTGATGAGCCGCCAGCCGAAACGGAGGCATCTCCCTCCTTCATCGATACAAGTCTACCTCCCGTGGCCTCATCACCGGACTCGACAGGGGCTGTCGTCGTACTCGCCTGACCAGGAGACGGCGGAGGACTGTAGACGGGGAGAGAAATAACTGGAGCATTACCAGACTCTTGAGAAAGAGCGGCTGAATTTTCCCCAAGAGTCGTGCCCATCATCTCACCCGCTGCTTCTTCGGGCTCGGCGGTCGCCATTGTCTCATCCGCCATCACCATAGGGTCGCCGGTCTCAGGCGCCTCATCCGCCACTGCCCCAGACTCAGTTATAATAGTCATCTCATTTGCCGCTACTTCGGGCTCGGCATCGACGACCTTCTCTGGCGCAGTTTCTTCGGCCCCCTGCTCAGGCCCAGCAACCCCGGCGATGTCGCCCACCGTCGGCTCGGGTTCGGCCGGTGCTTCTTCCTCTGTCCCCTTAAGTTCGACGGTTTCCGCCTTCCCTACGGCCGGACTTGGCCCTTGTTCAGTTGATAAAACTGCACATTTGTATTACATTTTTCCTACCATTTTCATATTAAAAAAGGACTTTATTATAATATATTATACATATGAGGGTTTATGTGTAAAACACTATTTTCCATGTGTTAATATATTTTAATTAGTATTTGGTAGAAAAATGTATGCAAATAAATTCATTGACCTAATCCTAGTAGAACTAAGTCTACTAAATATTATTTGAGTTGTTGTGCAAAAGATTTCCAAGTGTGCAGAATTTTTCAAAGACTAGAATCAAGCGAATCAAGTTGTTGAAGATGACTTGCCTAATTAAGAAGCAAAACTTGGAGACCAATTCTGGAAGCAACCGAGAAAAGATTTCCAGATTCTGAAGGTGCCTAGGATTGCCACATGTCACAAGATGCAAGCCCAAAAATTTCAGTCAATTGATCCTGATCTTTGGCCGCGGATCCGCGGCCAAACCCTCCTTGGGCCGCGGATCTGCGGCAATATAGAGGATTTAGGGTGTGCAATTTTGTGGAGTGAATCTATGCTATATTTTACCAAGTTTTCAACCAAAAGATTCTGGCTTTGCACTATAAAAAGGCACCGAGAGCCTCTTGGAAAATTTATCAAGCCGAAGAGATCACGAAGCTCCAGATGCTCACGCATCCAGGCTGATCATCGACTGTTCGACTACCTCCTTAGGAAAGATCGAGAAGCTACTAGTTTGTAATCATTTTCTACGGATTAAAGTGTAGTTTGTTCAAGTCGATTAATAAAGGTATTTATTTTATTTAATTGTTTTTGCATCTTACATTATGTTTTCCCTCTCTGTCTTTTCATCTTCTTCTCCCTACATGCGCGAGTAATTATCTGCTTGTTAGGGTTCGTAGGATTAGGGTAGGCTAATGGACGATGAAAATAACTAAACCCTTTTTAAGTCCTATAAAGTTTATGAACTTTATCAAAAGAATCATTAACATCCTAATCGGGCGCGCTAGCAATTCTTTGTTAGTTCTGACCGCGTTTAGAGATTAGATTAATGATTATTTTGATAAAGGCTAGATATGAATGGAGTTCCGTGTCGAGATAAGGGTTAAGAGTGGGATTCCTTTTCCCTCCAGAAACCCTAATCTACACGCATCACCGTCGTTCTAGTTCTAAATCTATTAATGGATAAAAAGGGTAACTTTTAATTAATCGCCCATAACTACTAAATCCTAACGAACCCTACAAGCCCTCTTATTATATTAACTACATCTTTAAAATAATCTAGATCTATATTTTACATTCTTGTTTAACGTAGATCTAGAAACCATTCTATAAAATTCTTTATCCCTCCTCTCTTTCTCAACACATCTAAAGTAAAAGTAAAAGATTCCACGTTTCCAAGAGGACGACCCGTACTCATCTCGGTCTAGCTACGTGCGACACCGTTATTGATTGCGGTTAAACTACAAACATACACTTTTTCGTAACAATCAAATGGCGCCGTTGCCGGGGATACGTGCGTAATTTTTTATTCTTACTATTTGTGTTGAATTCTTAGACGATTCATATCATTATTAAAACAAAACTGCAAATTGCATAATTAACGATTTGTGTGTGAATTTTGCGAGGCAATCTGGAGTCACGGACTTGAGAAAACAGGAGATCTAGGGTTTCACACTTCTCTGGTATCTTTCTTAACTCCTTCTCTCTCCCCTCAAATCCAATAAAATCTATTTTCTGCCGGATTCTTTGCAAAATTGCGCCGCTAAAAAAATCTTTTTGCAAAAGTTGTGTGATTGATTTTGTTTTGCATATTTAATACGGACTTTAAGGGGCAAAGACCAAATCCAGATTAGGTGGGGATTTCATCACCCTTCCTAAGCCCCACAAATCACAAACTGAGCATATAGATCAACCCTTCATTAATTTAAAAAATATCTAGACCAGACTCTAAGGACTGTCTCGCTCAATAAGGACAGAGGAAGGTCGTGGGTAATCTATCGCTTATCCGCATTACTTTTGTAGTGCCTAGGCAAGTGTGTCAAAGGCTAGTGGTTTTTAATTAGGTCCACTACTGAGGTTCCTTCCCACTTACCTGGCACTTACCTGGCTACAAGGGTAGTACAGAGGCGGTAGAGGATTGATCCTGCGGCTTGTCCTTTGGAAGTCTAGGAGCGGTCTAGAGACTGGACCTAGGTAACCATAGTTCTAGGGTTGTTTGTGCATTTTTGTGTGATTTGTCTAAATCCGTCATTTTTCAAAACAAACCAATTGTTTTCTCCCCTTTTTACCCCTCCCCCCTTCTTCTCTTCTTATAATGGGTGACCTAAACAGAAGAACACTTGCCAAGCTTTGCTGTCCACAACCAGATATCTCTTGTTTTCGAAATCCTTTCGGTATACCGTCCGGCTCTTCCATGTCCTTAAGAGATCATATAGAACAAGCAGGAAGAAACAGTTGGCCACCTCAGTCTTGGTCTTATCAACCGTATCCTAATCCTACACCTGTTTCAGTTGATACCCAGAGTGAGGAAGCTCCTAGACGAATGTCCATTGCTGAGCACATAGCTAGGTCTAGAGGCAAAAGTTTCAATCCGGACCAATATCAACCGTCACCACCACTGTCCAGAGAAGAGTTTGATATGTGGTTTGTGCCATATAAGATGTCTATCGAAAATAGCCAACCAACCAACCCTTATCAATATTCTTCTTATCATAATATTGATCCTACTCTTACCAAGTTCCACAACCATTCTATTCCTATCAATCCAATCCGACTTTTCCACCTACTCTGGACAGTTCTTCTAATCAGTCATTTGGGAGTTTTAATTATCCACAGGAATTTCAATCTTATACTGAAACCCCTTATCAACCCAAGACTAGTCTGGAGCAGACATTAGAAAAATTTATGGAACTGTCGAACCAAATTATGAAGGATTTGGGTAGTAAGACAAAACTGTACACCCTTCCTAATCAAATCTCCCCATTCCAAACTGAAATCCACAACTCCAGTTTCATAGATTCATCAAGTACACCAAATAGAATGACTGATAAGTTGTGTGACTTTGTAGTATTTGATTTACCCGACTGTGAAGGGTCCATTTCAAGTGAAACCATACCCAACCCTTGTGATCTCTACACCTCCACTCTTGAGCCAAAACTGATTGAAAACCATACTTTTGATGAGGTGTTTGAGAATTTTAACCTTCACTTGAATGAGGTGATTGACGTTGGGGATACATTAATTGATGAACCCGAAATTTTGGATGATTTTGTTCCACCAATTCATCAAATCCTTTCACTTCCTTGTGGTCATCATCTTGAGCCTTTAATTCTTCCCGAATCCCAAATACGTCTTGAAGTTGATGATAATGGTATACCCGAAGATCAGACCGAAATACAGCCTCCATCTTCCACATCTGGTTCAGCAACACTCGACACACCAATTTGTTTACCCATTTCACCTTCTACTTCCTCCGGTTCTTCTTCTGTTCCTATAATTTCAGTGAGTTTTGATGAACCACAATCCGTAAATTCAAGTTCAATGATACCAGAAATTCAACTTGATTTGGATATTTTTGAAAATAAGGTAGATGAGTTTTTCGAGTCCTCTACCTCAATAATTTTTTATGAATCAAGTAGAATAAATTCTGGCACAAAACTCTTTGACAGCAAAATGTTCAATCACACCATTGATAAAAGTTTTGAAGAACATTTTGCTGACGAACTTGAATTTTTAAACGATACTGATTTTGTGATTGATCAATCTCCACCTATAGAGGTTGAACCGTCACCATTCCTTCTTCCTAATCATTCACATTCATCCTCATTCTTTCTTTTCTCTAATTTCAAACCCTTTCCAGACCACCTCTTATCCCTTCCCCACTTTTTCTTGACTCAATACAACACATTCTTCCACCAACCTATACGATATACTGATAAAATCTTTGAATGGTTGGTGTTAACTTTTGGTCTTTGTAAAGTCTTACTTTGACCAAATGACTCACCCCCTCTTAAAATGTTTCGTATTGTCTAACTCATGTTTGAGGGGGGTGTATATTTTTGGCTCTTGATCATAACTTTTGTCCTCAAATTTGTGAGCCAAAAATAAGTTTGGGGGAGGATTTTCACTTTCATATATTCTTGCCCCCATTAACAATTTCCTCCCAAGTCTACAGGTTTTTGAGCTTAACGGATGACATCAGTGAGGACACTGCTGTAAACAGGTTTGGGGGAGGTTTGTGCTTATTTACACATCAATTTGCATCATACTTTGCATAAGCACAACGCTTTCAAAAATAAAAAAAAAATCTTTTATAACAAAAGAGTAGAAAGTGAAAAATTACATCTAAAAGATAGGAATAGTTTAAGAAAACCAAGAAAATTAGAAGTTTTCTTAAACGAACTAGTAATAAGTAGTTATGAGCTGTTGTCCCAAGGGTTAGTAAGATGAAGGAAGTCACTAATCTGAGGATAAAAATAAGTCTGAAAAATAATTTCTATTCTGGAAGCCAAACATTTAAATGTTGATACCCTACTATATGCACTTACACACGTCTTGAAATTCGGGATAGTAGAGGATACGTTGAAATGCTCTTGTCTAAAAGCCAAAGTATGAAGGAAATGAAAAAAATAAAAAAATGAAGAAAATATAAAAATGGTGAAAGAAAAAAATGAACACTGGTTTTGTATCGCCAAGGCAGCAATAAAAAAATATAGCGACGGTGCCTCTTCACCTAGTGCCCTAAAGCCAACTGGTCTGGGAGTCACTGCTAAGCCTTAGGTGGTGCAAGACGAGGAAAATATTATCACCTAATCAGCAAGCACATGAGTAATCGGTCGGTTAGTACCTCAAGAAGTATTAACGGTCGCATGAAGATATGTGAGCAAATCTTAATATTCATCAAATTAAAAAAAAAGTACTGAGGTAGATGGACAAGAGTATGATAGCTTGAATTGAATTCTCCGAATGTAGGGATGTCCATTTCACACACGTAGGGGTATATGATCGATGTTTGGATGAAAGGTAAGAATGAAGAATAAAGACGATGTTTTATTGAGGGATAATGTGATTTCTAACATCTTTTCATGACTATTAAGATAGGGCTCATGACAACTGAAAAGCTAGTGTAGTTGGAAACTCTTATTTTCAAAGTCTTTCTTTTATGGTTCTTATGTTTATATGTAAATTTCACCATCTTTCTTTTGTTATTGGATTTTGTGGGTGTAATCCGCTGAAAACCCTCAGGAGACAACACTCCTCCTACTAGGGAGACCTAGAGGTTTAACGGCTTGTTGCACGTGCTCAGTGCAATCGTGTCTGCCTACGAAAGTGTGCTTAGTTTTCTCCTTTCTTTTTCTCCTCTTTAATAAACTATTTTGCTCGGGATGATCAAAGATAAGTTTGGGGGTATTTGTTCAGTTGATAAAACTGCACATTTGTATTACATTTTTCCTACCATTTTCATATTAAAAAAGGACTTTATTATAATATATTATACATATGAGGGTTTATGTGTAAAACACTATTTTCCATGTGTTAATATATTTTAATTAGTATTTGGTAGAAAAATGTATGCAAATAAATTCATTGACCTAATCCTAGTAGAACTAAGTCTACTAAATATTATTTGAGTTGTTGTGCAAAAGATTTCCAAGTGTGCAGAATTTTTCAAAGACTAGAATCAAGCAAATCAAGTTGTTGAAGAAGACTTGCCTAATTAAGAAGCAAAACTTGGAGACCAAGTCTGGAAGCAACCGAGAAAAGATTTCCAGATTCTGAAGGTGCCTAGGATTGCCACATGTCACAAGATGCAAGCACAAAAATTTCAGTCAATTGATCCTAACCTTTGGCCGCGGATCCACGGCCAAACCCCCCTTGGGCCGCGGATCCGCGGCAATATAGAGGATTTAGGTTGTGCAATTTTGTGGAGTGAATCTATGCTATATTTTACCAAGTTTTCAACCAAAAGATTCTGGCTTTGCACTATAAAAAGGCACCGAGAGCCTCTTGGAAAATTTATCAAGCCGAAGAGATCACGAAACTCCAGACGCTCACGCATCCAGGCTGATCATCGACTGTTCGACTACCTCCTTAGGAAAGATCGAGAAGCTACTAGTTTGTAATCATTTTCTACGGATTAAAGTGTAGTTTGTTCAAGTCGATTAATAAAGGTAGTTATTTTATTTAATTGTTTTTGCATCTTACATTATGTTTTCCCTCTCTGTCTTTTCATCTTCTTCTCCCAACATGCGCGAGTAATTCTCCGCTTGTTAGGGTTCGTAGGATTAGGGTAGGCTAATGGACGATGAAAATAACTAAACCCTTTTTAAGTCCTATAAAGTTTAGGAACTTTATCAAAAGAATCATTAACATCCTAATCGGGCGCGCTAGCAATTCTTTGTTAGTTCCGACCGCGATTAGAGATTAGATTAATGATTGTTTTGATAAAGGCTAGATATGAATGGAGTTCCGTGTCGAGATAAGGGTTAAGAGTGGGATTCCTTTTCCCTCCAGAAACCCTAATCTACACGCATCACCGTCGTTCTAGTTCTAAATCTATTAATGGATAAAAAGGGTAACTTTTAATTAATCGCCCATAACTACTAAATCCTAACGAACCCTACAAGCCCTCTTATTATATTAACTACATCTTTAAAATAATCTAGATCTATATTTTACATTCTTGTTTAACGTAGATCTAGAAACCATTCTATAAAATTCTTTATCCCTCCTCTCTTTCTCAACACATCTAAAGTAAAAGTAAAACATTCCACGTTTCCCAGAGGACGACCCGTACTCATCTCGGTCTACCTACGTGCGACACCGTTATTGATTGCGGTTAAACTACAAACATACACTTTTTCGTAACAATCAGCCCTACAGGACAAGATATATAAGAACCGAAAGGTTTACAATTCTTACATCAAAATCTTAAAAGATACATTACCTGATGTGGACTGGTCATTAGTCCCACGGGCTGCACGCACCGTCCATCTGTGAGCGGTAGACAGGGCGACCGGGGGCTCTTCCGAGGGAGTATCAGCACGAGGGATGGTGCTTGGGCCCGCTCCCACGGCCAAAGCAGCCCTGCGTGCCTTCGCCTCACGCCTCAACTGCTTTCTCTCCTCCCGAGCCGTCAAAACGGATCTCTTCAAGGCTTCCTTCATTGAGGCGTCATCGTCCGTGAACAGAGATGCCTCCAAATTCTTTAAGGCATCCCTCGTCGACTTGTCGAGTTGAGGCTCTCGCGACAGCCCCGAAGAGACCGGGACTTCAGTGGTTGGCCCGGGAAGAGTCTCTGCGTCGCTTTGCGGGACCGGCACTGTGGTTCCTGTAATGAGAAAAAGGAAGGGTGAGATCGACCATATCAAAAGGAGAATAAAGACTTAATGAATCGAAATGTACCGAGGCCTAAGGACGCTCTGAGTCGTTCCTCCTCTTGAAAAGTTTTGAGGGAAGCAGCGATGGCTTCTTCAATGGTGATGCCTGTTTGAGGAAAAGAAAGGAAAAGCATTAGTCAAAGACAATAATAAAAGTACGACGCAATAAAAAAATACGACTAGTAATTACCCGATTGTGCAAGCTTAGCTAGCATGCGTCGCGCCTTGCCAATCGCTCTGAAGCTGCGATGGCGGCCGCCAGATCAGTGTCATCTGGCAGCATAACCAATCCTTTATTGGTCCCGTACTTGCCCAAGCCCTCGCTATAGGGAGCATGAGGTTCCTGACCGAAAGCAACGTCAGCTGAGAAGAGCGACTTCTTCTTCCTCTTCCGCTCGCCAGCCCTGGGTGCACCCGAGATCGACTTGCGCTTTGCAGGAACCTTAGGGCGGCGGGTCCTGATATCCGCGCCCATGCCGGACTCCGGCGAAACCATATCTACTGTCTCTACTGGATCACAGGGCGTCGGTGGCGCATCCACCGTATCAGGGAGCGGAAATCCGCGAGGGGGGCTCAACACGTGCGGTGGCCTAACTCCGGCATCTTTCAGCGGAGGGATGACCTAGGTCCTTGGTTTCAAGAGAGCCTTGCGATCGCCGCCGGGAGGCGCACCCTTGCGGTCAACCAGCATGCGTTTCTCCATAAGGATAACTGGATCCACTGCATGCGCGTACCAAGCCACGTACGTGTTGAGGACCTTGGGGACGCAGCTCGGCTCGCTGATGAAGAAATAGGAGCCCATGTTAAGCCCCATGAAATGGTGCATCGCACTCCATATCCCCTCTCGGCTAGCCACGGGCTCTTCCAAGAACGCTTCCATCGGGATCCCCTGGTGATAGCTCGATTGCTGAGCGAACCGGTGAGGGTTATACCTCATGAAGAGTGCCGTCTCATTCTGCCTAAACACCAGGTAGCCCGACTGAATGGAGTAGAGGTGGAGGATCTCCCGAGCTTTCAATATGGAGGCCCCGTCCTTAAAATCATCGCGCAGCGGCACTACCGACTTGGTGGTCTCTGAGCCTATGGTTATGACTTTATCCAAAAAAGAAACCTTCGCTCCGACCAGGTGTGGACGAAGAGCAGCCCCCTAGCCTCCCGCGGGGGTGCAACCACGATCGAAGCGCCGACCAACCGCATGACTCTTGGGAGCCTGCACTTCTCAAAAACGGAGGGATCTTATGGGCGCCGAACACCCCGTGCACATGCATTTCCATCCAAGAGGTGAAGTAGTGCATTTGGAAGTTAGTAGGCTGCACCCTAGGCTCATTAGCGCCTGCCGCTACGCTAAGTCCATT
This sequence comes from Agapanthus africanus, assembly GCA_030015575.1. Taxonomy (NCBI): domain Eukaryota; kingdom Viridiplantae; phylum Streptophyta; class Magnoliopsida; order Asparagales; family Amaryllidaceae; genus Agapanthus; species Agapanthus africanus. Next base: position 42,956,800 of record JASDDO010000010.1, read on the forward strand.
ATAAAGGTGAGCCAGCCCGGCGATCCCTACTGTCAACTGCAAACCAGCCACCATCCGATGTGCTGGGTAGAAAACAGATGGCCGCATGTGGCGCGGGTGCATGGGGAGCGCAAAGCTACACAGCCACAATCCCAGGAACCCTATAAAAAAGGTCTCCTCATCCATGCCCGGGACGGCGATTTCTGACAAGGGCATGACGGCGGCGCCGGGGAGATAAAAGTCTTTGTGATCATCCTCCGATGTGGGTCGGCGGTCCAAGCCGAAGCCAAAAGGGTCATTAAGCTGGACGAACTTCTCGCTCCGCTTCGATTGGAACTCCGGTCGAATGAAGCGGGGGATAAAATCTGCGAAACTGACTCCCCAGATGCCCGATTCTAGATAGAGCCCTTCATAGATCTCCAGCACCTTCACCAAGCCCGGAAACTGGTGCTGAATAGCATTTTCCAGCGTTAGATCAAACACCAGCGGCTTGGGGGCAAAGACATATTCGTCAGGAGGAAGAAGCTCCTCGTAATGCTCCCCCCTCATTGGCAGACCCGAGATTTCAGCAAACTCCTCCAAGGAGATAGAGACTTCCCGGTCCGTCATCAGGAAGGTGTGGGTGGGGATATTCCATTGCTCGATAAAAGCCTTAATCCACCACGTTGGAGGAGAGGGATACTCAAAGAGCGAGACGTAGATGGCCGAATACAAACCAATCTTCATCAGATGAGTCCTCTTCGCTGATAAGATGTACCGGGCCCACTGCAAATATCCGGCGGGCGGTCGCGGGATCAATCCAATGTTATAGGCCTGTCCCCAAGGGCATGCTTCACCCTGAAAGATTCGCCTCCCCAAAATAACCGGCAGGGGCTGCACAGGAATAGCCCAAATTGCAGGCTGGAGGAGGTCATCCGAATTCCAATTTTTGACCTCCACGGCACACTTCACCGGAGGTTCATCCGCATAGGGGATCGAAAATATGGGCTCGGACGGCGTAGCAGAACCGAAGCTTCGGCAACCCTGGATGATATCGTTATACCACCTACCCCATAAGTGAAGGTTCTTATGCTCGGGGTCATGATCCTTGATGAGAGTGAGCACCTCTCGGTCCACTGGTGCCTGGAGAAATCCTCCCTCCGAGCGAACAAACGGGAATGATAGGTCAGCATGCATGTTTCCTGTGGAAGGACAAAAAATAGCCGTCAGTATTATAATTCCAACGCTTGGCATTTTAAAAATTCACACCCCACTGCAATGCAGTGGGTAGGGGACCAAATGGGGACCCACAAAATCTGGATGACAGTGCATCATTTAATAAGACAGCCCCATCATTGGATAAGACTGTCAATTAATGAAGAGATCCCCAAGAGAATATTCTCATTAATGGGAAATCCGTAGAGACAAGGAGAAAATCTCCTCTTTCAGAGCAAAGCTCTGTCACAGAGTGACATTTGTCAAACTCTGGTCTCAAGGAAATAAAATTTCCGAAAAAGAGCCTAGCTCTGTGGTAATAATGAAAAGATCCATCAAAAGAAAATTTAACTCTTGAAAGAATTAAAATTTTGGGATCTTAAAGGTCCATGAAAACTCTTAGGGATTCTTCATTTTCAGATCAAAAAAGATCTACATTTGATCCATGAGCAAAGCTCTGGTCATGGGTTAAAACCCATGAACAAGATCTCTGTAGATCTATGGACTTTTGAGAACAAGGCTCTATTGATGAAACCCCAAAGAGGTTTTCTTTAGATCAAAGATCTATGAGAGCAAGGCTCTGTTAATTAAATTAAATTAAATTTAATTTAATTTAATTTTACCTAAGATGATTCTACGTTCTGAACTCTGAAGTTCTTGGGAAGAAACGAGAGCAAGGCTCTAAAATTCTTAAGCAAGAGCAAGGCTCTAAAATTCAAGTTCTTGAAAAATGGTAAAACATTTTCTAAGGATTAAGGGTCCTATTTATAGGCGCCTGCGCCCCTTCAACACACCCGTTGATCCAACGGCCAAGATCTTGCCACCGCTGCACTCACGTGTGCGCCACGTGAGTGCAACGGTGGGGGGGGGGCATTTGTATCCCCCAATCAGAGCAAGGCTCTGTTTGAATTTCAAAAATTCAAAAATTGAAGCAACGCTTCAAATCGCTTGCAATGCGCGCAACGCGCCACGTATCAAAAGCTGATACGTCAGCGCAGCGCATAAGGCAGCGCGCCCAATCAGAGCAAAGCTCTATTTAAGACAAAAATTAAAGGAAGCAACGCTTCAGTTGCGCAAGCGCTGCGCTGCGCGACACGTGTCAGCGCAGTTGCGCAAGCGCTGCGCTGCGCGACACGTGTCAGCGCAGTTGCGCCGTGCTGTGCGCTGCGTGACACGTGTCAAGCGCTGGGGCGTTTGCGCCAAACAGAATTAAAATTCTAGTAAGATTTTTCTGTTCTTGTTAAAACAAGAAGATTGTCTTCTGTAAAACAGAAGCCCCTGGATCAAAAGATCCAACGGTGGGGAAAATTCTCCAAATCACTCAGAGAAGGATCTCTTTAACAAATTTAATAAATTAATGGGCACTATATAAAGGCCCCTAGACCCCAATTCATCATCATCAACTTCGACATCATCATCAAGAATTTTGAGAAGAACTCAAGAAAAGAAAAAAAAGGTAAAAACCTTTAAAAAAGAAGAATTTCTTCTGAATAGATCATTGATCTACGAACAAGATCAATGATCTTCAATAAAAAAATAAATAATAACAGTGCCTTGCACTTTTTTATAAACCATTGGTTCTGAAATCTTAAAGATTCTTTTCTTGAATCCAAAATTGGATCAAGTTATTGAAACAGTGCTTTGCACTTGCAAAAACTGCACTGCTGCGCTCCTGGGTTGGCGCAAGCCACCAAAGAGCGCCACGTGTCAGCACCATAACCACTTGCGCTATGCGCTTTTAAAAATAGAGCATTGCTCTTTAAAGTTGGCGCAACTCACCAGAACGCGCCACGTGTCACAGCGCAGCACGCTGGCACAGCGCACTCCGCTATCGTAACACGTGTCACCTCCACATGGCTTGCACTCATCAATTGGCGCAGAGCGCCTGACAGGCCATGTGGCCCTCTGTCAGATTACTAATGCTCTGCATTATTTACAGAAGGGCCAAGCCCAATTAAAAAAGGCCTAACAGGCCAAATTAAATGCAATGCATTATTTTAAAGAAGGGCAGAGCCCAAACAGATGCTCTGCATCATTTATAAAGGGACAGAGCCCAAATCAAAAAGGCCTAGCAGGCCAGAATAAAATGCAGTGCATTATTAAGCAGGGGCAAAGCCCTAGCACAGGCCTAGTAGGACAAAGATAAAGATAAAAACGTTGAATATTCTCAACTGGACTTAGCCCAATCATGGCCGTAAGTCCTCAAATTAAATTGACTGAGCATGACTGCTCTTTTAAATCAATTTACACCCGGTTCAAGGGTACATCTCCGAACTCCTTTGACACCTATCGTTGTAATCCTTCAACGACGTCAGAGAGGTGACGGGTCCCGACGACCACACATCGATACGGACTGTGGGGTCCTTAAACTCATGGACTTATGCGTCCTTAAACCAAGATATGGACTGTGGGGTCCTTAAACCCACGGACTTACACGTCCTTAAACTACCAATGGACCACCATGTCCCTAAACTGGAAGTGGACCACCATGTCCCTAAACTGGCAATGGACCACAATGTCCTTAAACTACTTATGGACCACTACGTCCCTAAACTGGAATAATAGAGCCACTAAATGCACTTTCCGTTAAGTTGATCTTAGTCTCAAATCAGACTAACATATCCTTAACTAGCGTTTAAGTTGATCTTAGCCTCAATATGGCTAATGTATCCTTAAACTAAAACACCAAATCCAAATCTAAGTAAATACGGATTTGGACTAATCCACGTCCTACGAACGACGGCATAACTTAGTCTCCGTATACAATCCACGGGCATCCACAAACAAACAAACACACACGACACGGAGTGAAATTTCTGGAGAAGGAGAAAGTGGTTACCGCGACGCGGTAGCGTAATTAACTGCAGGGGCTTGCGCCTGCAGGGAAGAGCGTCCCCACAATCAAAAACCCCTCAAGCGAGGGGGAATCTGACAAAGTCTGCTACATCGGCCGCATCCGTCTAAACCTCCGATACACGGTGCCATAAATCAACTTGGAATCTTCGGAGAGGTGGACGGATAAAACCAAATAGCATCTGCCCCGAATCTCAGGCAAGACGTCTATCGCGTCGTCGCCGTCTTTCGGAGGGGAACAGACGGTTCTACTCGTATTGGTCCTCTCTCAATCATCACAATCGCGTGCATGCGATTATAATAATTGACTTGAGGGCACTATAGCCAACAATCTCCCACTTGCACTTAAGGCTAATTATTGCGGTGTCGCATACTCACAGCTCGTGTGATACCGAACACCCAACTTCTCTACTAATCAGTCTCGCAAAGCTTGTTTGTGAAACTATTGCGTTCGAGAAATAGCCTCAGTGAGTGGATCTGCTCCAATGTTTCTATCTTTATCTCTCTATATGTCAACTTCGCGGAGAAAGACTATCTCCCGAAATGAGCGATACCTGTCTTAGAATTTTTCTGGATATCTGATAGGACCCAGTTCACAAATGAACTCCAAATCCAACAAACTTCTTAGACTGTATCTTCCACTGAATTTAATCAGTATCCTGCGCCATGCCTTCCTCAATATCTTCTTGGACCACCTGTCTAACATACTTCCCCTCAAAAGAGAGAAAACTATAACTCTGACAGCCACTCTGTCATCCAGGTCACCTTGGAAGCCAGAAATGATAACCGCCTTCTGAAGGAGGCTGCCGTTACCAAATACCAAGAACATCCACTTATGCTCATAACTGCTTTCCAACGTTTCTCCAGGATTGGATTAATATATATGCTTATTGCAGCTAGTACAAAAGCAATATCTGGTGTGGTACTTGATATTTCATGATTAACTCAATTGCCTAAGCAATTGATATGCCAATCATGCAAATCCCTCTCCTCATCAGTCTAGAAGGCATCTCTCCAGAGAGGGTGACTCCATCACTTGCGGGTACACCACCACGCCAGGAGTCGTCCATTCTAAAACACATTAGAATAGTGTCAAGTACCCATATTGGGACACTCTTCCCAAATCTAGATCTAAAACTATAGATCTAATGACCAAAATCCCTGATATTTTATCCATATCTTATGTGGAGAAACCACCTTGTGACAACCACAGTATAACCGATCATAGTATAGGAAGATTTCTTCATATTAAGTGCATATCATCCAAATACCAGGATATCACTTCTTACTACCTTCTTATCAGGTCCATCTATTATTCTGATGAAGTCAAACTCTATGACTGTCACAAAAAAATAGATGATCTATCTCCGCTATACCTGCTTTAGTCTATAAGTAGATATAAGCTACTTGCCCACTATGCATCAGCTACTCCCACTGACTACAACAACACTCTGGCAGAGTCATATACACGTGCACTTCTAAAGCTAATTTAGAACGACATTATACTCATCCTCCTGTCAGATCTCATAGTCTAGAACAACAGTAATAGAAAGTTTAGGTAATCAAAAACCTCCATGTCACCGTCTTTGAGAAGACCGAAGTACATCTTGGGTGGCTGAGGTTACCCACTAAATCTGCGGAGTGGCTAATGGATTGTCAAATCCAATTGAATATTTAGGTTCTACTAAATTTTCAGTAATCGTTTCTGGTTCTGGAATCACTTCTAGTTCTACCATACTCCCACTAATATTTTTTGAAAAGAATTCATTTTACTAAAACTGGTGGTGAGTCAAGAACAATATAACTATTGATCTTCCAAAATGGTAGAATGTTAACCCTCGTCAATGCCCGAGATAACCCATAAACTGCCATTACTGAAACGTATCTTGAGTTTATCCAGATTCTTGTATTAAGCATAAGCCGGACAACTCCATATACCTTAACATCATTAAGATATGAATCCATTCTATATCCAATATAGAAGAAAAGAAACTAATTTAATTGGAACCAGATTCAAAATACAAGCAGCCGTTTCCAGTGCATATCAACTAAATGGAAGAAGGCCAAGCAGTATTACTCATCAAGGAATACACCCACGTATGAGTAGCCTCAAAAAGAAGCAAGTTCTCAAAACTATTACTTACAACGGAATACCTAACACAAGTATCTACATCTTCGATCACCTTGAACAATCCTGATACTTGCAACATATGGTTCTCTACTTTATTCTTATACCTATATCTTCTCAAAATCCGGACCTTGTATTTCAATGAAATACTTGTCTAAAACTAGAGAAGTCATGAGTAAACAGAATATGGTACGAGTATCAACCCTTTTGCTCTAACGGACATCAGACAACATACAATACTTTGTATAAGTCCTTTGAGTTCAGTAACTCAAACCCTGTGCGTCGTAGGTTGAATACTGTGCTATGGTTAAGAAGAATTACACCGTTGTTCAATGCACCTTATCTAACCATCAACTGATATAGGTAAAAGTCATAGACATAATTTCAAAAAGTTATATATCAGTTTATAAAATAAAAGTACAGATATATCAGTTTGAAATTGGTGCATAACAATGGATATTCAAATCCAAAAATTTGCTGTTAGGCAAAACCCGCGTGATTTCCTCAAATATCACCAATTACAAAGAATTCCGATATATAGAAAACCTAATCACTCAATTCCTAATATCTTATTCCCACTCACCATCCGTAACGCCATACAGATGTAAGAATCAAATATGGTAAATACATACTCTGGAGTTAGAATCTAATTGGGAAAACAGTTTTCAATTAACACTGCATAATATAGCTGAAACATGAAAATGTTTCGAAGGGGTAGCTGGGTATTCCTAGTAATACCTCTTCCACTATCCAGATTCATGACAGTAACCATATATTTTCTTGCCCTCGCTCCAATCCCTTTATATGTCTTTACTTATTACCTTATGTACAGCACACTTAGGCTAATTGGTTTTCTTCCTTTCCTACCTTTCGGCAGTGTTCCCCTCCGAAAGACGGCGCGACGCAGGGACGTCTCGCCTAAGATTCGGGGCAGATGCTAATTGGTGCTATCCGTCTACCTCTCCGAAGATACCAAGTTGATTTATGACACCATGCATCGAAGGTTTAAACGGATGCGTCCAATGTAGCAGACTTCGTCAGATTCCACCTCGGTTGAGGGGTTTTTGATTGTGGGGACGCTCTTCCCTGCAGGCGCAAGCCCCTGCAGTTAATTACGCTACCGCACTGCGGTAACAACTTTCTTCTTCTCCAGATGATCACTTCGTATCGTGTGTGTTTATTTTGTGTTTGGTTGCCCGTGGATCGTGTACGGAGACTGAGTTATGTCGTCGTCCGTAGGGCGTGGACTAGTCCAAATCCGTATTATCTTAGATTTGGGTTTGGGGGTTTGGGTTTAAGGATACGTTAGCCTCATTTGAGACTAAGATCGACTCAAACATTTGCCAAGGATACGTCAGTCTAGTTTTAGACTAAGATCAACTTGACGGGATAGTTTAGATCCAACAAAAGAGCAATTAGGGGAGCCCTGTTGTTTAGTTTAGTGACATTGTGGTCAATAGGTAGTTTAAGGACATTGCGGTCCAATGTTAGTTTTAAGACATCACGGTCAAGGTTAAGGACATCATAGTCCGTGGATTTAAGGACTCCACAGTCCGGCGTTAGTTTTAAGACATCACGGTCAAGGTTAAGGACGTCATAGTCCGTTGTTAGTTTTAAGATATTCCGGTCAAGGTTAAGGACATCATAGTCCGAGGATTTAAGGACTCCACAGTCCGACATTAGTTTTAAGACATCACGGTCAAGGTTAAGGACCCCATAGTCCATGAGTTTAAGGACCCCACAGTCTATATCCATGTGTGGTCATCGGGACCCGTCACCTCTTTTAAGACGTTGAAGAATTACAACGCCAAGTATCAAAGGAGTGAAGAGATGTACCCTTTGAACCAAGGTAGATTAAACAGTCTTTGGCCCAGTTTGGGACCAAGACTAATTAATTATGTTATGAGCCCATTAGCCCAGTTAAGTTTGAATTGAGGACTTATGGCCATCTGGAGCTATGTCCAATCATGTTTTAGAATATTGGCTTTCTGTTGGCTCATTGAAGAAGAGGCTTTGCCTTTAGAAACTTAGCCAATTGGGCTAAAGCTAGTGTTGAACACTAGAGACCAACAGTGTTGAACACTGGGAATGAGATTGACAAACTAGTGTTAAATGCTAAAATCAGTGTTAAACACTAGAGCAAATCAGTGTTAAACACTGGCCAGAGAAATTTCATATTAGTGTTTAGACACTAAAGCAAAATAGAGATTCCAAATTAATGTTAATCAGTGTTAAACACTGGTAACAGAAATTTTAATTTAGTGTTAAACACTGCTAACAGAGATTTAATTTAGTGTTAAACACTAAGAAATTCAGTGTTAAACAGTGCAAATAGAGTTTTTCAATTAGTGTTAAACACTAAAGCAAATCAGTGTTAAACACTGGATACAGAGGTTTCAGTTTAGTGTTAAACACTAAGGCAAGAGGGGTCACGTGAGAACGCCCTCCTTCTCTTTTTTTGTTCTGCCGAGAGTATTGAATAATTTGGAGTATCACGTGCTGTCACGTGATGGGCATTTAAGTGTTTGTTTGTTAGAGCTTCTACCAATGGGTCACGTGGGGCACGTGAGGCGTTGCTTCAAAGCCCTTTATCTGTGGATCTTTTCAGGGGTCACGTGGTAGCACGTGACCCTGTTTCGTTGCATGTTTGTTTTTCTTTTTAAGGATTAAATTCTTCATAGGGTTAAACCCTAATAACAACTTTAGAGGAATTAAATTCCCACTTTCTTTTAAAGAATTATTCTTAGATAGGGTTAAATCCTAATTTCTTTTCTGTAGGAGTTAAATTCCCATTAAGTTCTGGCATAGGAATTAAATTCCTGTGAGTTTGAGGGAATTAAGTTCCCAATTAGGGTTAAACCCTAGTTCTGAAGGAATTAAATTTAACATAGGATTAAACCCTAATTCTATCCCAAAGGAATTAAATTCCTATAATTTTGTTAGAATTGAATTCTCAAAACTTAATTCCTCCTCTGTGTTTTGGATCTACATGGCAGGATCTCAACCCAATGAGAATTAAATTCTCAATTCATGGGGAGATGTGCACTTTGCAGATCCTCCACCAGAGAAAGAACTAAGTTCTTTTCTTTATATAAGAGTTAAACTCTTTTGAGAATTAAATTCTCTTTTTCAGCCTCTCCTCCCTTACCTAGGATTTTCTTTCGCAGAGGATCAATTTCTTCCAAAATCTCAAAGCTCTCTCTCTCTCTCTCTCTATGTATGTCTCTGTATGTCTATCTTTTCTGGCTCCTATTTATAGGAGAAGGAAAAGAATCAATCAGTTTTAGTGAATCTTTCATTGAAAGATTTGATTTGTTTATTGAGAGATTTGATTTACATTCATCATTCATCTGGACCTTTGGATTATTAGGTGAATTTTATTCACCATTGGATTTTAAATCCAAAGATATCTCCTTGTTATTTCGGTTAGATTTATAGGGAAATCTTTCCAAGTCTGATATTTTCCCATAAATTGGTGATATTTAATCACCTTTAGATCTTTAATCCAATGGTTCCAAATAATCATTCTCTATTTGAGATTTGAATGTTCTCTTCTCAGAATTTAATTATGTTAAATAATGAGGCTTTGAAAGCCGGTCACGTGTGGCCACGCGACCCCTGGTCACGTGTGGCCACGCGACCCCTGATCACGTGTAAGCACGTGACCCCTGGAACGGGCCTTTCTTCTCCTTTTGCGTTCTGTTCTCTGGCCGCTGCTCAGCCGTCACGTGCCAACACGTGACCCCTGGTCACGTGTGAGCACGTGACCTTTTCTGGAGCCTTTTCTTGAATGAGCTTTGTGCTGCCGCTTTGAACGTCACGTGCCAACACGTGACCACTGGTCACGTGTGAGCACGTGATGTCTCTTCTAAGTCCTTTCCTGATTTTTAATCAGGGAACAAATGCCCCCACAACGTTGTTCTCACGTGTCTGCACGTGAGTGCAACGCTGTCACTTTTGTGACCGTCGGATCTGCCTTGGGGGTAGGGTAAATGAAACATTTTCCATCCCATCCTATAAATGCCCATGTCCTTTCAGAAGAGCCTCCACTTCGCTCATCTTCCTCCTTGCAAAATTTTTCCTGAGAATTTAATTCTCTTCTTCCAGAGCTTAGTTCTCTACCTTGAAACATTTTCAGAGTTTAACTCTGTTCAAAAAAGACTCTTTTCTTCAGGTAATGCTCTTGAACGAACGATGAACTTTCACATTCCTCTGGATTTTAAATCCAAAGCGAGGGTTTTTACCCTTTTTAACAGGAACCCGTTCTTTCTTTAAGGTTTTTCAACTGTAATATGAAACCATTTAATCTTCAACAGTAGATCTCTTAGGGTTCATATGATCTTTAGGGAGATAATGGTGGCGGTTCAAATCCATGGAATTTAATTCGATCCTAAAAAATTTTCTGGGGATTTAATTCCCCCTTTTTCAAAAAGGAATTTAATTCCTACGAAGAACTCAGTTCTTCACATGGAAGCTTCTTAGGGTTTTCATGCCCTAGGTCCTCTTTCACAACCGAAAGGAAGAAGTTTGTAATGAATTCTCTTGATTGTCATTTCAGGTATCATGGATGCCCTCTTGTATAGTCTTGACGAAGTCATTTCTTACGGGAACATTCGTGCACTGGGTCGCAGCCAGAACCAGGAGTTTACCAATGCTCAGTGCGCTGAGATCATGAGCCGCTTCGGCGAGTACAACCATCGGTTTCTCCCTCGTCGCTCTTCTCTTCTGAGACTCATCGTGCTGGCGATCTGGGAGGCGCTCCCTCTTTTTTGCACCGGCGTGCCGCTCGGGGCTTTGGACACCGCCGAGGATAAGGTGCATTCGGAGTACCTGATGAGCTTGATCTCAAAAAGGAGGCGAGATCACCTCATTGACCTCTTGCACCAGGCTTTTAGCTGTCTGCCATACTTGCCGCCTATCGGAGGGTGGAGGATATTCGTGAGGACCCCGACGCTTGCGACCGCGAGAGAAAGAATACCAGGATGGTTCGAGATGCCTGGAAGATCTTGGACAAAGTTACATTCGAGTTCCTCAATCCATGCCTCGCGTCCGAGGTCTTACCATTGTAAACGTTTCCTTTTTATTTTGTATGAATCTTTTAAAGCATGAATGATAAATCTTATTATGTCCTTCTGTGTTTGCACACCCTTTTTTTTGGGATTTTTTCATATATTCATCATTTTTTTATTGTTGCTACTGATGTGTTTAGCTTACAGGGCATTATTTCATTTTCTAGTACACACCAAGCATGTTGCTCACGTGCTCCACACGTGAGGGGCATTTTATGGGGCTATTCAATTTTTTATGCCATATTTCTGTGCATGGCATTAGATGCAGAGAAGGTGCCTTGGAAATCGCTCCTTTTCCTGATTTCCAATGTCTCCCCTTTTCTGGGCCTTGGAATGGGTTTCACCATGCAATCTTTTCCGCGCGCAGCATTTAATGCTCCCCTTTATAATCTTGAGGCCATAGTCTATTTTCTCTTCAGAGAGAAATCTATTCTCACTTTGGTGTGATTTACCTTGAGAGACCGCTGAGTGCCATGGCCTGCAACCGCCCTCATGCTCATCGACATCCCTGGGAGGTGCCTATCTGGGAGATGATCCCGCGTTTTGCTGCACGATTGGTGGATCCTCTCCTTACCGATGATGAATGCGACTCAGTGGTGTATGAACTCTCGATCCGTACGGGGTCCCCCCTCCCGATGGGCTCCCTCTGGCTCAGGATGATTCTTGCTGCCGTGCTTGCCGACATCCCCCCTCACCCGGCGGAGATGACCCTGGCGATACTTGACGCGGCTGAGGAAAAGCTCGAGGGCTTTCACGAAGCGTGCCTAATTACTCAGGCTTTGAAAGATTGCTCAGATCACATGCTGAGCCAGATAAGAGCCCGGCGAGCTATTATGTCTGCTTTCGCAGACGAACATAGCGCCAATCGATGGGGGGCAACGCCTAGCGAGAACCGTCGCTTTGACGTGTTGGAGAAAGTAGAGAGAGAGATGGAGAATTTTGTTCTTTGTGTTGTTAACCCTTGTGCTACCGATCCCGTGTTTGGTGACCTTTTCCCGTTAGCGTAGTATATTCAAATTAGTCTTTTTCGCATGCTTTATGTTGAACTTCCATGTATGCTTGGTACTCGTATGTATGTTTTTTCTTACATAAATGAACTTTGTGTTCTTCTTATGAGAACTTTCTTTAATCACCAACACTATCATCATGTCGCATGCACATCAGAGCTTCGAATATTATTTCTTTTTCGGATGTTCACATAATTGCGAACGCATGCTTGATAGGATAAACGTCGGAAATTTTCTTGTTGCTTTCCATACCCGATGATGTGCACGTGCCTGAGATCGACTATTGCCATCAACCGGGCTTGTTTATACAGTCTCGGGCGTACCTATCCTGTTTCAGAAGCTACGGCTGTGACAGCGGCTTTGCGTGATCTGATAGAGCGATATATAGCGAACATGGCATCACGCGAGAAGAGGCTTGGCCGCAAATTCTCGGAAAGGGAGCTGGCCTCTAAGGCATTGAGCGAGCTTCAAACCAACCTCACAGCCAAGGCCAATAAAGCGTATGAACTCTGGCGAGTGCTTCAAGAGTCTGTCAAAGAGGTGGTGTCTCTTGATAAAGCTGCCGTGTTCACTCGCGAAAGGGTCGAGGCTCACAAGACCACTGAGAAAGAACTCGAAGGCCGGCTCGCCTCGTATCAGGCCCAGCAAGCTCAGGCGGAGGCTCGTCTTCTGGCGATCCTGAATCATGAAGCTATGGCCCAGCAAAAGCAGGATGAGCTAGCAAAATTGCTACATCGCCCGCCGGCTTGAAGACTTGTATCTCTTCCTTCCTTTTTGTACATACTCCTGGATGAGAGTCTATTCTTTTTGCCTTTTTATGAATTGTACTTTGTATCCATTTTGGTTTATGAATAAAAGACATATTTTTCTTCTCAATGGTGTATCTATTTTTATTGAACGTGTTCTGCGAACGAGTTATCTTGGTCTCCTTGCAGGGTAGCGATGGCTTAGGATTCATGGTTAAGATCTGTCTCCTAAGACTTTTGATCTTTATGAGCCGTGAGGGTCTCATAAAGAGTTTTTCTCCCTACAGGTCGAAAGGATCCCGTAGGTGTAAGTTCTTCTTAAGAATCGGGAGGATTCTTAAGCGGATCTTCCCGTGAGAGTCGTAAGGATCTCACAAGAGAGTTTTCTTCCCTATAGGTCGTGAGGACCTGCAAGTGCCGGGTGCGGACGCCCTTATCCGTGTTTCACAGGGTCAGGGGTTGCTTTGGGATGTTTTTCAAGGTATCGTAGTTTAAAGACATTGCGGTCAAGGTTAAGGACCTCATAGTCCGTGGATTTAAGGACTCCATAGTCCAAGGTTAGTTTTAAGACATCACGGTCAAGGTTAAGGACATCATAGTCCGTGGATTTTACGACTCCACGGTCCGATGTTAGTTTTAAGACATCCCGGTCAAGGTTAAGGACATCATAGTCCGTGGGTTTAAGGACTCCACAGTCCAATGTTAGTTTTAAGACATCACGGTCAAGGTTAAGGACTTCATAGTCCGTGGATTTAAGGACTCCACGGTCCGATATTAGTTTTAAGACATCCCGGTCAAGGTTAAGGACATCATAGTCCATGGATTTAGGGACTCCACGGTCCAATGTTAGTTTTAAGACATCACGGTCAAGGTTAAGGACATCATAGTCCGTGGATTTAAGGACTCCACAGTCCGACGTGTGGTTACCGGGACCCGTCACCTCTTTGAAGACGTTGAAGAATTACAACGACGAATATCAAAGGAGTGAAGAGATGTACCCTCGAACCAAGGTAAAATCAGTCTAGAATCATGGTGGTTAATTGTTAGTTTTAAGACATTTCGGTCAAGGTTAAGGACATCATAGTCCATGGATTTTAAGGACTCCACAGTCCGATGTTTGCTCTAGATACTTCACACGGGTTCTCGGCCGTGTTCGGCAAGGACTAGGCTCCGCTCTGGGCGTTTTCTGCGGGGTCAAAGAGTGACGTTATCCGCGTTCCACGTGATCAGGAATTTTGTACTAGATGCTTCACACGGGTTCACTGCCGTGTTCGGCGAGGACTAGGCTCCGCTCTGGATGCTTCACACGGGTTCACTGCCGTGCTCTGCGAGGAGCAGGATCCGCTCTGGACGTTTTCTACGGGGTCAAAGAGTGACATGATCCGCGTTCCACGTAACCAGGAATTTTGCACTAGATGCTTCATATGGGTTCACTGCCGTGTTCGGCGAGGACTAGGCTCCGCTTTGGATGCTTCACACGGGTTCACTGCCGTACTCTGCGAGGACCAGGATCCGCTCTGGACGTTTTCCACGGGGTCAAAGAGTGACATTATCCGCATTCCACGTGACCAGGAATTTTGCACTAGATGCTTCATACGGGTTCACTGCCGTGTTCGGCAAAGACTAGGCTCCACTCTGGATGCTTCACACGGGTTCACTGCCGTGCTCTGTGACGACCAGGATCCGCTCTGGACGTTTTCCACGGGGTCAAAGAGTGACATTATCCGCGTTCCACGTGACCAGGAATTTTGCACTAGATGCTTCGCACGGGTTCACTGCCGTGTTCGGCGAGGGCTAGGCTCTACTCTGGATGCTTCACACGGGTTCACTGCCGTGCTCTGCGAGGACCAGGATCCGCTCTAGACGTTTTCCATGGGGTCAAAGAGTGACATGATCTGCATTCCACATGACCAGGAATTTTGCACTAGATGCTTCACACGGGTTCACTGCCGTGTTCGGGGAGGACTAGGTTCCGCTCTGGATGCTTCACACGGGTTCACTGCCGTGCTCTGTGAGGAACAGGATCCGCTCTGGATGTTTTCCACGGGGTCAAAGAGTGACATTATCCGCGTTCCACATAACCAGGAATTTTGCTGATCATATCCGCATTTCACGGAATGGAGGTTTGGCTCTTGGTGATATGTATATTGCCGAGCCATGGAACTGGGGGTTGCCGTTGTTCCGTTTCGCTTGATGTTGTGTCCGTTGTGACGAGACGAGTGTTGAGATAATCTCTAGGTCACTTGCGGCCCGTCGAGATTTGGCTTCTTCTTATGATGAGACCTGGGGGAGGAGTATGGTCACTTCTTCGTTTACGCCCTTGGATTGTATATAGGGAGCGATGTGACATCACCAGTAGGGCATAAATTTTATTTTTATTTTATTTTTTTTCCGCGATGCTCTATCATTTCAGGTTTTATCTCGCGAAGGTCGCGATTGCCCAATCATTTCGGCTATTTATCGCGGTGCCCAATCATTTCGGCTATTTATTTTATTTTCTACTCGTTGCTTTTTATTGCGAGTTTCCCAATCATTTCGGCTATTTTGTGTGCATACATTTTTACTTGCTGATTTTTATTGCAAGTTGCCCCATCATTTCGGCTATTTCGTATGTACGTGCGGCCTACTGGCTTTTCGTCATAAACCTGAAATTAGACACCGATTTCGGCATCAGCACCGCTACAACTGGGATATGGCCAGGAGCGAATCATCATCTGCCTCTATCGATGTCGAACAAAGGTGGCTTAGCGAACAGGGTTAAGGTCCTGTCGACTAAGGCTTTTGACTTCATGAGCCGTAAGGGTCTCACAAAAGTATTTCTCCCTACAAGTCATGAGGATTTTGTAGGTGTATTTTCTCCCTTGGAATCGTGAGGATTCCTAAGTGTATGTTCCTCTGTAAGTCGTAAGGATCCTACAAGAGGGTTTTCTCCTTATAAGTCGAGAGGACTTATAAGGGTTGTTCACCATATGGACATATCCCTAGTCACGGGTGGGACTTTGCTGGGGAAATGTTTATTCGCGTCCGTGGATTGTATACAAGGGTCAGTATGAGCTGCTTGTAGGGCATTGTCGAAGGTTGTGGGAGGTTTGCTTAAGAACAGGTTCAGGCTTCTGTAACTTAAGACTTTCAAGTCTTATGAGCCGTGAGGGTCCCATAAGAGAGTTCTCCTTAAGAGTCGTGAGGATCTCGCACGTGTAATTTTTCCTTAGGAATCGTGAGGACTCCTAAGTGTGTTGCTCCTTTGTGAGTCATAAGGATCTCATGCGGGTGGTTTCTCCTTTCAAAGTCGTGAGGACCCTGCAAGTGTCCTTTAACAAGGTTGCACCCTTTCGGGTTTTCACAAACACTCGCCGGTAGCCCTGCTGTTTTTACTCACGGAGCCCTTTCGGGTTTTCATCCGTGCCCATTTCGCTTATGGACATACCTTTTTTTTATTCTTTTTATTTTCCTCTTTTTTTTACGAGATCACGCCCTTTTGGGTTTTCACGAACACTCGCCGGTAGCCCTGCTGTTTTTACTCACGGAGCCCTTTCGGGTTTTCATCCTTGCCCTTTTTGCTTATGAACATACCGTCTTTTATTTTCATTTATTATCTTTTATTTTATATTTTTATTATTTTTTTATTCATCTTGTCAGCCTAAAAATGCTGCGGTAGTAGTTTATGGACGTCTCGGTCCGTTGTTAGTTTAAGGACGTTTCGGTTCGCCATTAGTTTAAGGACGTTTCGGTCCGTTGTTAGTTTAAGGATGTTTCGGTCCGCCATTAGTTTAAGGATGTTTCGGTCCGTCAAGGAGAGGGCCGGCTATTACTTATAGGGCTTGAGCTTCGGAAGATAGCGAGCCGACATAGTCGTCGTCATCTATCATTGACCTAGGCTGTGGCTCATTAAGCGTAGTATTTTTTTAGGAAGCGGTTGTTTATTGGCCTGAAAGGCCTTTCACCGTGCATATCCATGAGTAGATAGGCTCCACCCTGGTAGACCTTGTGTATGATGTATGGGCCTTCATAGTTCGGCTCGAATTTTCCCCGCTTGGCGCGATTGGGGTTCATAGGCCTTTTGACCACTAGCACGAGTTCGCCTTGGCGGAATATCCTCAGCCTGGTCAATCTTTCATACGAGCGTGTCATTTTCTCTTTGTAAGCCTTTAGATTTTGTTGTGCTATGAGCCGTGTTTCATCCAGGGCATCAAGCTCTTCTAGCCGAAGGTGAGTATTTTCTTCGTTCGTCAACTCGTGGTGGACTGCCACTCGTAGAGAAGGTAGCTCTATCTCGAGGGGGAGTACTGCTTCCGTACCGAATACCAATGCGTTAAGCGTTGTGTTCGTGGCCGTCTTGAACGTAGTTCGATACGCCCAAAGAGCCACTTGCAGTCTCTCGTGCCAGTCCTTCTTATTTCTGGACACCGTCTTTTTCATGATCTTTGTCAAAGTCTTATTGAAGGCCTCGGCAAGACCGTTAGCTCGCGGATTATAAACCGAGGAATATCTCCAGTTTATATTATACTACTGCGCGAAGCGACTGATCTTGTGGATTCTGTAAGCTGGCCCGTTATCGGAGATGATCCGTCTCGGCGTTCCAAACCGATATATGACGTGCATCTTGAAGAAATGGAGGATACTCTCTGTCTTCACCTCCTTCAACGGTACTGCCTCTACCCATTAGGAGAACTAATCATTCGTCGCTAGGATGAAACGATGTCCTCTAGACGATGCTGGTTCGATGGGGTCGACTATGTCAGTTCCCCACATCTCGAATGGCCAGCTAGCCACCGTTGGATGTAGTGGATTTGGATGTTGATGGATAAAGTCCCCATGGATTTGGCATGAGTGGCATTGCTTCGCATATTCGAGGCAATCCTGAATCATCGTGGGCCAGTAGTAGCCCATCCGTTTGATCTTCAACTTCATCTTCGGGCCTGCTTGGTTAGAACTACAGAGTCTGTCATGAACTTCCTGAACGACTCTTTCCGCTTCGGCAGGTCCTAGGCATCACAGCCACAGAGATTCAAACGACCTCTTGTACAGAGTATCATTGATGAAGGCGAAAGACAGAGCTCGTTTCATAAGCTGATGTCTTGAGGACGCATCTTCGGGCGTCCGACGGTATTTGAAGTAGTCTACAAAGACTTCTCTCCAATCCTCAGCCTCTTCCCAGTCTTTTATTTGCAGGGTCACTGTTCCCCTCCGAACGGCGGCCGCGACGTTAGGACGTCTTGCTTGGGATTCGGGGCAGATGCTATATGGTTTTATCCATCCATCTCTCCGAAGATGCCAAGTTGATTTATGGCACCGTGTATCGGAGGTTTAGACGGATGCGGCCGATGTAGCAGACTTCGTCAGATTCCCCTTCGCTTGAGGGGTTTTTGATTGTGGGGACGCTCTTCCTTGCAGGCGCAAGCCCCTGCAGTTAATTACGCTACCGCATCGCGGTAACAACTTTCTCCTTCTCCAGAATTTCACTTCGTGTCGTGTATGTTTGTTTTGTTTGTGGTTGCCCGTGGATTGTATACGGAGACTAAGCGATATCGTCGCCCGTAGGACGTGGATTAGTCCAAATCCGTATTTACTTAGATTTGGGTTTGGTGTTTTTAGTTTAAGGATACGTTAGCCGTATTGAGGCTAAGATCAACCTAAACATTAGTTAAGGATACGTTAGTCCTGTTTGAGACTAAGATCAACTTAACGTGATGATCCATTTAATATATGGCCGTCGGGACTCATCACCTCTCTGACGTCGTTGAAGGATTACAACGATAGGTGTCAGAGGAGTTCGGAGATATACCCTTGAACGAAAGTTGATTTGGAGTTTTATAGTCCATTTGAATGTTTAAGGATACGTTAGCCGTGTTTGGGGCTAAGATCAACTTAAACGGGATCATTTAGATCCGGCAAAAGAGCATTTGGAGGCTCTATTGTTCCAGTTTTAGGGACGTGATGGTCCATAGGTAGTTTAAGGACATTGCGGTCCATTGCCAGTTTAGGGACATAGAGGTCCATATTCAAGTTTAGGGACATAGAGGTCCATAGGTAGTTTAAGGACATTGCGGTCCATTGCCAGTTTAGGGACATGGGGGTCCATATTCCAGTTTAGGGACATGGTGGTCCATAGGTAGTTTAAGGACGCTTAAGTCCACGGGTTTAAGGACCCCACAGTCCGTGTTTTAGTTTAAGGACGCATGAGTCCATGAGTTTAAGGACCCCACAGTCAGTGTTGATGTATGGTTGTCGGGACCCGTCGTCTCTCTGACGTCGTTGAAGGATTACAACGATAGGTGTCAGAAGAGTTCGGAGATGTACCCTTGAACCAGATGTAAATTGATTTAGGAGAGCAGTCTTGCTCAGTCAATTTAATTTGAGAACTTACGGCCATGATTTGGATAAGTCCCGTTTAGAAATGTTTAACATCTTATTTGTCTTTGGCATATTGGGCCTGTGCTAGGGCTTTGCCCCCTTTTTAAATAATGCACTGTTTTTCTTATTTTGTTTGGGCTCTGCCCTTTTGTAAATGATGCAGAGCATCAATTTTGTTTGGGCTCTGCATTTTTAATTTCATTTTTTTATTTTTTGTTTGGGCTCTGCCCCTTTATAAATGATGTAGAGCATCAATGTTGTTTGGGCTCTGCCCTTTTATTGCTTTGCAATTTATCTTGGCCTACTAGGCCTTTTTGATTTGGGCCTGACCCTTCAGTAAACAATGCAATGCATTTGTCAGGCGCTTTGAGCCACTCACTGAGCGCAAGCGCTTATGGTGATGACACGTATCACGCAAGCGCAGTGCGCTGCGCCAGTACGCTGCTGACACGTGGCGCGCTCTGGTGAGTTGCGCCAATTTCAGAGAGCAAGGCTCTATCTTAAAAGCGCATAGCGCATAGCGCATGTGGTTCAGGTGTTGACACGTGGCGCTCTCTGGTGGCTTGCGCCAACCCAAGAGCGTAACAGTGCAAATTTTACAAGTGCAGGGCACTGTTTGATTTCTTGATCCAACTTAGATCAAAGAAAACAAGTTTTTCTTATTTTCAACGAAACAATGGTTCATAAGAAAGTGCAAAGCACTATTATTATTTATTTTTCTTTTTATTTAAGATTATTGATCTTGTTCTTAGATCAATAATATGTTCATAAGAGAATTTTCTCTTTTTCCTAAAGGTTTTTACCTTTTCTTCTTTTGAAATTTCTTCAGAGTTTTCTCTGTATGAAGTTCTTAATCTCTCACCAAAAAATTCCTCCTTTTGAATTGAGGTCTAGGGCCCTTTTTATAGTGCCTATAAATTAGTTAAATTTGTTGAAGAGATTTTTCTCTGAGTGATTTGGGGAATTTTCCCCACCGTTGGATCTTTGATCCAAGGGCTTCTGTTTTACAGAAGAAAATCTTATTGTTTTAACAAGAACAGAAAGATTTCTTAGAATTTTAATTCTGTTTGGCGCAAATGCTCCAGAGCGTGACACGTGTCGCGCAGCGCACAGCGCAGCGCAGCTGCGCTTGCGCATACACGTGTCGCGCAGCGCACAGCGCAGCGCTGCTGCGCTTGCGCAACTGCGCTGACACGTGTCGTGCAGTGCAGCGCTTGCGCAAAAGCGACTGCGCTGACACGTGTCGCGCAGCGCAGCATTTGCGCAACTGAAGCTTTGCTTCTATTTTGTTTTTTAGTAGAGCTTTGCTCTGATTGGGCGCACTGCCTTGGGCGCTGCGCTGCCGTATCAGTTTTTGACACATGGCGCGTTGCGCGCAGCGCAAAGAATTTGAAGCCTTGCTTCGAATTTTGAATTTTGAAATTCAAACAGAGCTTTGCTCTGATTGGGGGAAACAAATGCCCCCCCCCACCGTTGCGCTTACGTGGCGCATATGTGAGTGCAGCGGTGGCAAAATCTTGACCGTTGGATCCAAAGGGTCAGGTGAAAGGGCGTAGGCGCCTATAAATAGGACCCTTGGTCCTTGATAAATTTTTTTACCATTTTCAAGAACTTGAATCTCAGAGCCTTGCTCATGTTTAATATTTTTAGAGCCTTGCTCTCATTTCTTTCCAAGAACTCCAGAGTTCAGATTTTTAAAACAACTTAGGTAAAATTTCAAATTGAATTAAATTAAATTAAATTTGATTAACAGAGCCTTGCTCTATAGATCTACAGAGATCTTGTTCATGGGTTTTAACCCATGAACAGAGCCTTGCTAATGGATCAAATATAGATCTTCTCTGATCTGAAAATGGAGAACTCCTAAAAGTTTTTATGGATCTTTAAGATCCCAAATTTTTTAATCTTTAAGAGTTAAAGTTTTCCTTTTTGATGGCTTTTCCATCATTATTATAGAGCTGGGCTCTTTCCAAGGAAATTTTTATTCCCTTGAGACCAGAGTTTGACAAATGTCACTCTGTGATAGAGCTTTGCTCTAAAAGAGGAGATTTTCTCCTTGTCTCTAGGGATTTCCCATCAATGAGGATATTCTCTTGGGGATCTTTTCATTAACTGACAGTGTCATCCAATGATGGGACTGTCTTATTAAATGATGCGCCGTCATTCAGATTTTGTAGGTCCTCATTTGGTCCCTTACCCACTGCATTGCAGTGTGGCGTAAAATTTTAAAATGTCGAGCGTTGGAGTTACAACACTGACGGCTAATTAAAATTTTTGTCTCTCCGTAGGAAACATGTCTGGTAATTTGTCTTTCCCGTTTGTTCACTCGGAGGGAGGGTTTCCCCAAGCACCGTTGGACCGAGTGGTGCTCGCTCTCATAAAGGATCATGACCCCGAGTACAAGAGCCTTCACCTGTGGGGTAGGTGGTACAATGAGATTATCCAGGGTCGCCGAAGTTTCAGCTCTGCCAAGCCATCTGAGCCGATATTTCCGATCCTTTATGCGGATGAACCCCCGGTGAAGTATGCCGTGGAGGTTAAGAATTGGAATTCAGATGACCTCCTACAGCCTGCAATTGGCGCTATTCCCGTGCAGCCGCCGCCGGCAATAGATATTTTAGGAAGGCGAATCTATCAGGGTGAAGCACGCCTTTGGGGACAGGCCTATAATATTGGATTGGTCCCGCGACCCCCGGCCGGATACTTACAGTGGGCCCGGTATATCTTATCGGCGAAAAGGACCCATTTGATGAAGATTGGTTTGTATTCGGCCATCTATGTCTCGCTCTTTGAGTATCCCTCTCCTCCGACGTGGTGGATCAAGGCCTTTATCGAACAATGGAATATCCCCACCCATACCTTCCTGATGACGGACAGGGAAGTCTCAATCTCTTTGGAGGAGTTTCCTGAAGTCTCAGGTCTGCCAATGAGGGGGGAGCACTACGAGGAGCTGCTTCCTCCCGATGGATACATCTTTGCTACCAAGCTGCTGGTGTTTGATCTGACTCCGGAGAACGCTATTCAGCACCAGTATCCGAGCTTGGTGAAGGTATTGGAGATTTATGAAGGACTCTATCTGGAATCGGGCGACCGGGGCGTCAGTTTTGCAGATTTCATTGCTCGCTTCATTCAACCGGAGTTCTTATCAGAGCGGAGCGAGAAGTTCGCCCAGCTCGATGACCCTTTTGGGTTCGGTTTGGATCGCCGACCCACATCGGAGGATGACCACAAAGACTTTTATCTTCCCGGTGCCGCCGTCGTCCCTTTTTCAGAAATTGCCGTCCCCGACATAGATGAAGAGACCTTTTTTGTAGGGTTCTTGGGCTTGTGGTTGTGCAGTTTTGCTCTTCCTATGCACCCACGCCATATGCGGCCGACTGTTTTCTACCCAGTGCATCGGATGGTGGCTGGTTTGCAGTTGTCAGTAGGAATCGCCGGACTGGCTCATCTTTATAATGGACTTAGTGTAGCGGCGGACGCTAGTGAGCCAGGGGTGCAACCCGCCAACTTCCCGATGCACTACTTTACCTCTTGGATGGAAATGCACGTGCAAGGGGTGTTCGGTGCCCATAAGATTCCTCCCTTTTTTGAGAAATGCATGCTCCCGAGGGTCATACGGCTGGTCGGGGCTTCGATCGTAGTTGCACCTCCGCGGGAGGCTAGGGGGCTGCTCCTTCGACTACACCTGGTCGGGGCGAAGATTTCTTTCTTGGACAAGGTCATAACAATAGGCTCAGAGACCACCAAGTCAGTAGTGTCGCTACGCGATGATTTTAAAGATGGGGCTTCCATATTGAAGGCTCGGGAAATCCTCCACCTCTATTCCATTCGGCCGGGCTACCTGGTGTTCAGGCAGAATGAGACAACACTCTTTATGAGGTATAATCCGCACCGGTTCGCGCAGCAATCGAGCGACAACCAAGGGGTCCCGATGGAAGCTTTCTTGGAAAAGCCCGTGGTTAGCCGAAAGGGGATAAAGAACGCAATGCACCACTTTACGCGGCTCAACACGGGTTCTTATTTCTTTATTAGCGAGCCGAGCTGCGTCCCCAAAGTCCTTAACGTGTACGTGGCCTGGTATGCGCATGCAATGGGGCCCGTTATTCTGATAGAGAAACGTATGCTGGTTGACCGCAAGGGTGCACTTCCCGGCGGCGATCACAAGGCTCCCTTGAGGCCGAGGACTCCGGTCATTCCTCCATTGAAAGGTGCTGGAGGTGGACCTCCGCGCGTGTTGAATCCTCCGCGCGGATTGCCTCTTCGCGATACTGTGGATACGCCACCAGCCCCCCGTGCTCCAGTGGAGGCGGTAACTGTGGTATCGCCGGAGTCCGGTGCAGGCGCAGATATCGGGTCTCGCCGCCCCAAGGTGTCCGCCAAGCGTAAATCAGTCCCGAGTGCATCCAGAGCTGGCGGGCAAAAGAAGAAGAAGTCGCTCCTTTCCCTTGACGCGATTCTTGGCTTAGAGCCTGAGGCCCCTCTTACCGAAGGAATAAGTGATATGGCAGCAATAAGGGCTTCGCGGTAGACCCCGCAGACACCGACCTGGCGGCCGCCATTGCGGCTTCTGAGCGATCATCGAGGCTTGAAGCGTGGTTGAGTAAACTCGCTGAGTCAGGTAATTATTAGCTGCTTTCTTCATCATTTCATCACATTTTTTATCATTATTCTTGACTAATACTTTTCCCCATTTTCAACAGGTGTCTCTACCGAAGAAGCTATTGCTGCCTCTTTGAAGACCTTCCAAAAGGAGGAGGAGAAACGCGCTTTAGCGGGCGTCGGTATGTCCCACTCCCCTTTTTTTTAAAACCAATTTCGTTATCTTTTTCGATGGTCAACCTAACTTTCTTCCTTTTTTTCTTTATAGGGGTTAAACCATTCGATGAGGGGATCCTCCATGAACCTGTTACTGGAGTTCCGGTCTCGTCGGGGCTGCTGTAAGAGCCTCGACTTGACAAGTCGACGAGGGATGCCTTGAAGAATTTGGAGGCATCCCTGTATACAGAAGATGACGCCTTAATGAAAGAGGCTCTGGTAAGGTCCATTTCAACGGCCCGGGAGGAAAGGAAACGGCTGGGGCTTGAGGCGAAGGCGCGCTGGGCTGCTTTGGCTACGGGAGCGGGCCCAAGCACCGTCCCTCGGGCTGATACTCCCTCCGAAGAGGCCCCCGTTGCCCTATCCACTGCTCGCAGACAAGTGGCACGCGCCACTCGAAGTGCAATGATAAGTCCACTTCAGGTAACATTTCTTTCAGAATTCTTATTATAATGCCAAAGGTTCTTATATATTTTATTTTGCAGGGACAAGTCCGACCGAGGGGGAGGCGGAGACCGTTGAACCCAAGGAAACAGAGGAAGCGGCACCTACCGAACCTGAGCCGACGGTGGGCAACGTCGCTGAGGCTTCGGGGCCTGAGATGGAGGTTGAGGGGTCTGCAGTCGAGAAGGTCATTGATGCCCATCCTGAAGTGGCGGCAGATGAAATGATCATTATAATTGAGCCCAGGGTGGTGGCGGACGAGGCGCTTAGGGCTGGCGATCTCGTGGTGACGGCAGATGAGCCAGTGGAGACCGAGGAGCCCGCAGAAGTAGCGGGTGAGATGGGTACGACTCTTGGGGAAGAGTTAGCTGCTCCCTCCTAAGAGTCCGACAACGCTCCAATCATTGCCCTTCCCGTGTACGATCTTCCGCCGTCTCCAGGTCTTGCGAGCACGACAACGGTCCCTATCGAGTCGGGTGATGAGGCCACGGGCGGCGGCCTCATGTCAATGGAGGAGGGAGTCGCCTTCGTTTCAGCCGGCAGCTCATCAGGTAAATCCTAAGTTGCTTTCTTTCTTTACCTTACAATCCTTTTTGACAAGTTCACCTTTTTTTTCGTAACGCAGGTGCAGCCAGCACTGATGCCCCACTACTCGAGGGAGCACCTTCAACGACCGCCTTGGCGGTGGTCACCTCTCCACCCTCTCTCATACCATCGAAGATGTTGGAAGGTATAGGTTTGCAATTTATTGATCTTATCTTTCAGACGTATAATTTATATACTAAAGTCGTACTGTTGTGCCTTTTCAGGAGTGCTCTTTGACCATCTTTATCAAGTGTTGCTTCCACACTTCTCCTTTCCATCTGAACTCGCTTCTCCCTCTGGTGGTGCTAGTGAGTATAGTTTCCGAATAATATCTTTCTTTTTCATAGATGGAATTATTTCTAACTTTTTTCTCGTCTTGACTGCAGTGCTACAAATCGAAGGGGGAGATGAAAGATTGGCCGCGCCCCCGGCCCTTCCGGCCTTGCCACACGCTGCAGCTGGTATAGTAGACCATCCCATCAATAATTTCTTCATATTTCTTGAACCGTTATCTAATCGCATTTTGTCTTTTCAGCTGTCGTTCCGATCTCGACGCTATTCGAGTCTCGTATTATCATGCCAGCAGGCCCCTTCCTGAGATGTCCGTCTTCAAAGGGTGCCGTGAATAGTTTGCGCATGGTGAGCGACTACATTGAGAAGCTCAACGTCGAAACTCCTACGTCTGCCGCGGATTTTGCTATGACGGTTAACCCAATGTTGGTGATATTCGTGAACTTCCATAACGAGGACATCGTCACGTCTTGGGTTGACCACTGCCGGGAGATTGAAGCCTGCCTGCATCAACTGGAGCTTATGCGCCCCGCTCCTGAGACCGTAGCCGCAAGTCGTCAAAGAGCCGCGTGGATTGAGCAAAGCGCTTCTCATGTCCACCACTTGGAACAAGAAGCGGCTTTAAGGCTGAGGGAGTATCAAGAGACCTCGAGTAAGACTGCTCGCCTGCGCGCTGAGGTTGAAGCGAATGCTGCCCAAGTGAAGGCTATTTTTGAGGGCCTCATGGGGCGCATTTCTCATGGGATAAACTTGAAGCGGGAGCTTGACGTTGCCGAGCGTGACGCTCCAGGCCGCGAAGCTGTTCATCAGGCCGTAGGGGAGCAGCTTGCATCTTTCTTACAGCAGCGGGCTCAAGTGGAGGCAGACTTGGCGGTGGTGGCCGATCAGGAGAAAACGTGGAAGGAGGCGCGTGAACAATTGTTAGGACTATGCAAGACGATTCCTTCCCCGTAGTTCCTCTTGTATCCATTTACTTGTAAATTTTTTTTCTTTTCGAATAACATGCATCCATTCTTTATTCTTTTGTACAATCCACCTTGTACTTGACTGAATTAATAAATAAAGATACACATTTTTTTCTTTGCAATGTCTTGTATGCCCTTCGGCTTTTCTCCCTTTCTCTTATCATCGGTATATTGTCTTGATGAACATGATTGGCAGATAATAGAGTAAGCGTCTTAATTCCTCCACGAGTTAGCGATGGCTTAGGCCGCAGGTTCAGATCTGCTGCCTAAGACTTTTCAACTCTATGAGCCGTGAGGGTCTCATAGAGACTTTTCTCCCTACGGATCGAGAGAATCTCGTAAGTGGGTTTTCTCCTTAAGAATCGTGAGGATTCCTAAGTGTGTTTTCTCTTATAAGTTGTAAGGATCCTATAAGAGGTTTTCCCCTCTTACGAGTCGAGAGGACTTGTAAGCGGTTGTTTCCCTCCTTATCGAAGTTTGATGTTGGAGAGTGAGACCCGTGGATGGTATGCAAGAGACCGTTTTGGGCCAACTTGCGGGGTCCCAGTGCTTAGGAAACAGGCTTCTTTTATGCCTACTGCCTAAGGCTTTATCTCACGAGTCGAGCCGTCTTAACAATTTCTTCACAAGTCGAGACGAATCGAGCGTTTCTCGCAAGAACATCTTAACGTCGCATTTAACCTCTGCTCTTTACGACAGAAGCCCGTTAAGGTTGGTGGTACTTAGGGTTTTGGCCATTGTACCATCTCATAAGCTGATATAGTCCTCGATAGGCAATCGTGCTGTTCGAGTAGCCCTGCGACTGCCGTGTCTCTGATCCCTTCGGGGGCTGGACAAGACGTCTTCAAGCAATCTTCCTAGGCAGTTTGACCGTCGGAAGAGCAAGCGTTAGGAATTTTCCATGCCGCTTTTTACTTGAGGTTAGGCTCATTTTGGTGAGCCCCGATGAGTCATAACCACTCCGCGCTGGTGTGGGATGATCTCCGATAGTCTTTCAGGTTTTATGTGAGTTGCCGTCAAGACCCTGAAGCTAGGAATTTGGCCTTTGCTTCGTTTTACTGGCATCGCGTCTGCTGTATCGAGATGAATGTCGCTGTTGTCTTTGGGTTGCTGGTGAACCGTCGAGGTTTGGAACCAGGGATTTTGCCGTGGCTCCATTTGTTTGATTGTCGTGTCCGAACCTTGCTGGAGGAAGAACGCTGGGGTGACATCTCGTCTGCTGTATCGAGATGAATGTCAAAGCGGAGCTGGGATTTTGCCGTGGCTCCGTTTGTTTGATGATATTGCGTCTGCTGTGTCGAGACGAACGTCGAGGTGGTGACCATTTCACGCTGACATGAGACGATCTCCAGTTGTCTTTCTGGCTTTATATGACTCGCCGTTAAGACCTTGAAGCTAGGAATTTGGCCTTCGCTTCGTTTTCTTTGTCACGTCCGAATCCTGTAGGAGGAAGAACGCTGGGGTGACATCTTGTCTGCTGTATCGAGACGAATGCCGTGGTGGAGCTAGGATTTTGCCATGGCTCCGTGTATTTGATGATGTTGTATCTGCTGTGTCGAGACGAACGTCGAGGTGGTGACCATTTCACGCTGACATGAGACGATCTCCAGTTGTCTTTCTGGCTTTATATGACTCGCCGTTAAGACCTTGAAGCTAGGAATTTGGCCTTCGCTTCGTTTGCTTTGTCACTTCCGAATCCTGTAGGAGGAAGAACGCTGGGGTGACATCTTGTCTGCTGTATCGAGACGAATGCCGTGGTGGAGCTGGGATTTTGCCGTGGCTCCGTTTGTTAGATGATGTTGCGTCTGCTGTGTCGAGATGAACGTCTAGGTGGTGACCATTTCACGCTGACATGAGACGATCTCCTGTTGTCTTTCTGGCTTTATATGACTCGCCGTTAAGACCTTGAAGCTAGGAATTTGGCCTTCGCTTCGTTTGCTTTGTCACGTCCGAATCCTGTAGGAGGAAGAACGTTATTGTTGGCATTGCGTCTACTGTATCGAGGCGAATGTCACGGTTGTCTCTAGGTTGTTGTTGAACCGTCGAGACTTGGCTTCGCTTTTTGGCGGAGCCTGTCGGGAAGGTATGGTTCCCTCTTTGTTTGTGCCCCTGGATTGTATACAGGGATTGCTGTGCTATCGTCTGTAGGGCATGAATTTCGTTACATATATATTTTTTTTATTTTAGTTCTTTCCGCGATGCTCTATCATTTCAGCTTTTATATCGCGAAGGTCGCGATTGCCCAATCATTTCGGCTATTTTTCGCGGTGCCCAATCATTTCGGCTGGTTACTTTATTTTTACTCGCTGCTTTTTATTGCGAGTTGCCCAATCATTTCGGCTATTTATTTTATTTTTACTCGCTGCTTTTTATTGCGAGTTGCCCAATCATTTCGGCTATTCTGCATGCATACCTTTTACTTGCTGCTTTTTATTGCAAGTTGCCCCATCATTTCGGCTATTTCGTATGCATGTGCGGCCTACTGGCCTTTCGCCGTAAACCTGAAATTGGACACTGATTTCGGCATCAACATCGCTACAACTGGGATATCGCCAGGAGCGAATCATCGTTTGTCTCTGTCGTTATCGAACAAAGGAGGCTTAGCGACCAGGGTTAGGATCCTGTCGACTAAGGCTTTGACTTCATGAGCCGTAAGGGTCTCACAAAGTTATTTCTTCCTACAAGTCATGAGGATCTTATAGGTGTATTTTCTCCTTAGGAATCGTGAGGGTTCCTAAGTGTTTTGCTCCTCTGTAAGTCGTAAGGATCCTACAGGAGGGTTTTCTCCTTGTAAATTGAGAGGATTTACAAGGGTTATTCATCGTGCAAACATATCCCTAATCTCGGATGGGACTTAGTTAGGGAAATGTTTATTCGCGCCCGTGGATTGTATAAAAGGGTCGGTATTGATCCACTTGTAGGGCAATGTCGAAAGTTGTGGGGGTTGCTTAAGCACAGGTTTAGGTCTCTGTAACTTAAGACTTTCAAATCTTATGAGCCGTTAGGGTCCCATAAGAAAGTTCTCCTTACGAGTCGTGAGGATCTCGCAAGTGTATTTTCTCCTTAGGAATCGTGGGGATCCCTAAGTGTGTTGCTTCCTTGTGAGTCGTAAGGATCCCTAAGTGTGTTGCTCCCTTGTGAGTCATAAGGATCTCACACGGGTGGTTTCTCCTTACAAGGTCGAGAGGACCCTATAAGTGTCTTTTGACGAGGTTGCGCCCTTTCGGGTTTTCACAAACACTCGCCGGTAGCCCTGCTGTTTTTACTCACGGAGCCCTTTCGGGTTTTCATCCGTGCCCATTTTGCTTATGGAAATACCGTTTTTTTTATTCTTTTTATTTTCTCCTTCTCTTTTTTTTAACGAGGTCGCGCCCTTTCGGGTTTTCACGAACACTCGCCGGTAGCCCTGCTGTTTTTACTCACGGAGCCCTTTCGGGTTTTCATCCATGACCTTTTTGCTTATGGACATACCGTTTTTATTTATTATATTTTTCTTTATTTATATTTTTTTTATTCACCTCATCAGCCTAAGGATGCTGCAGTATTAGTTTAAGGACGTTTTGGCCCTTTGCAAGTTTTAGGACATTGTGGTCCATCATTAGTTTAAGGACGTTTCGGTCCATCATTGCCGTATTTGAGGCGAAGCTCTAGTTTACTGACTTTTCGGTCTATGGGTCTTTCCCCATGAATGAGCATGATGCCCCCGGCGTATCCATCTTTCTCGGAGCGTGCGGTTGTGGCGGACTCACCTTCCAGTTTTCAGACAGCGCAAACTCGCTTTGTTGGTATTGGTTTTCTACCCAGTTTTTGAAGACGTAGCAGTCCTCGATCAGGTGACCTATTGTTTGTTGGTAAGGGCAATAATTAGGATTATTAACATCGCCTGGCCGCAACGGACGTTTTGGACCCGGCAAATTGATGAGTCTATCGCACACTGCCAGCTCGAACAGTCCCATTGTTTTATCTTGCGGAAACGAGTAAGGACGTTTCAACTTTTCCTGAAGGGGTTGCCGCTTGTTTCTTTGGCGAGCAACTGGTATATGGCCACTCGATTGTTGTTGAGCGCTGGCGACGAAGGCCGTTTTTCCTTTTCCTTTATCTTTTTTGTTCGCTCCGTAGTTTGCGGGGCCGGGATTTTTTTTCGAGTAGCGTGCGATTGCATGGCTGAACGTTCTCGCAGCTCCTCAATTCCTTCATTTTTGAAATAGATTCCCCGAGGGAAGGGTTAGGGGTAGCTTCTTCGTCAGAGTCGCTTCCAAAGGTGATAATTTGCGATACCTTAAAGTCGGCTATATGACAATCGTCGGCAGCTCTTTTGCGCTCATCTATCGCATTTTTTCGACGTCTACAAGCTTCACATTTTGTCCTGTCGAAGTGTTGCTTTTGAGCGACATACCCTTGCCACTAACAGTTAAAGGATTCGCAGTCTTCGGTAGGATGTATGATCTTCTGATGATATAAACAGAAGTTAGGGTGCATCTCTACCTCAGCGAAAGTATTTTCTTCAGAGTGCGGTAGCTTCATTCCTACTGATAGAGCTTTGGTGAACCTTTTCCTCGTCTTGAATTTGTTTTTACCCACAGTGTATGGATTTTGATTTGACGGGAATGCCTCGGCTCTTTCCAGTATAGCCATTTCACGCTCTTGATTGGCTTTTGCTTTCAGACGAATTTCATTTAGGAAGACATCGATCAACTCGTCTGATGGCTGTAGAATCTCCGGCTCAGGGTTCGCCATTGATTTCTCAGCGCAAGGAGCCTCCTCATCATCCGTCAGTGAATGAGAAATCACATGACAAGTCGCTACGTAGTCTTCGGATTCATCTGATAAGTTTTCTCCATCGTTTTCATCCTCGACGAAAGAACAAGTTTCCCCCGGCGTGTCCGTCTTCTTTGGAGAGTGCGGCTGTGGTGGGTTTACCTTCCAGTTTTCCGACAGCCCAAACTTGCCTTGTAGGTACTGATCTTCGATCCATCCCTTAAAGAAGAAACAATCCTCAATCGGGTGACTTACCGTTTGGTGGTAAGGGCAATAATTGGGATTATTAAGATCGCCTGGCTGCGGCGAACGCTTTGGACTCGGCAAATTGATGAGTCTGTTGCGCACTGCCAGCTCGAACAGTCTTCTCGTTTTATTCTGAGGAAACGAGTAAGGACGTCCTAGCCTCTCTTCGAGGGATGGAAGTGGACGCACGTTGTTTTGGCGAACGACCGGCTTTGAGTTGCTCGACTGTTGTTGAGCATTGGCGACGACGATCGCTTTCCCTTTTCCTTTCTCATTTCGGGAATCTGGTTTTGGAGGAGACGGTCCATGGCCCATCTGGTCCATTTGGGCTAATTTGTCGATCAAGGCCTGGAAGGTGGTCGGCCTGAAGAACATCATGAATTGCGAGATGGTCGCCTGTGGATCGAGAGTGCCCACAAACATGCCTACCGCAGGTGCCTCTTCTATGCGTTGTTCGCATTTCGACCATTGGTTTCGCCATCGTGTTGCGTATTGGACCCACGTTTCGCCTGGCCTTATTCTGGCATTTATTAGTGCTGTTATCGGGGTGCGTTCACTAGCACTCGCGAATCTTTGTATGAACAGTAGCTCCATCTCCGCAAATGTTTTGACAGAGTCGTTAGGTAGCTCCGAATGCCATTCAAAGGCTGTTTCTGCTAAGCTGCCGACGAATTGACGTAACAACAATTTATCATCACCTCCAATATTGCCACATAAGGCCCTGAATTGAGCGACATGCTGATGCGGATTCCTTATCCCTTTATATACGTGGAATTTAGGGATCGTATATCCCGGCGCGTAACTGATTTGGTCGTACCATCTCGGATACGGTCGTCCGGTTCTAGCAATTTGCTCAGCCGCTTCATTCGCCTGATTAACCTGGATCTGCTGAGCTATATATTCGTCCAGGTCAGCTTTGGAGATTGCCTCCTCCTTGGCTGCTGACAGAGCCGGTGGAGGATTTGACGTTTCTCCCCTGTCGTCTTCAAGGACGATCGGAGGATCTTCAGCAGGAGGGTCTGGCTGTAACATCATCCCTACCATATCTTGGAAGAGGAGCGCCATCTGTTTTATGTTAGCCGCTTGCTCTGCAGCCTCTTTATCCTTTTTCTCTAATATCCGGCGAAGAAACTCAGCATCAGTTTCTTGTTCTTGACGCTCATCCGAGGACGTTTCAGATCTTTCTTTTGGCCCAGTGAGTGCAGCCATTGCAGTCATCATTTCCTGAAGCTTTTGTTGTTGCTCCTGGGCTTTCATCACAGATCGGGTGAGCGGTCGGTGGCCTGTAGAAGTGCGGCTTTCTTCCTTTCCAGAAGCCATATAAACAGTGTGCACCACCATGCCCTCAGATTTGGGGCGTTTGTGTTCAGCTCTTTTATGCTTCACCATGTTCACAGGGGCTTTTTGCGGCCTTCTTTTTCCTTTGAGTGATTGGAGTTGAGGGGGCCGTCGCAGTAGTAGACACCCGAGTAGCCATTGCTTTTTGTGGCTTGTAGGAGTGATCGTTCTCCTGCCAAACCTTCATCTTTTTCTGTTGGCGGAGATAGTTTTCATCAATCACCGACTCTTGGACCAGTCGCCAGACCCCGTAAACTTTAGAGGACAACCGCTGAGGGGGCTGCTCTAGCTTTTTCACTGGAGTACTCTTAGCAGCTGAAGGAGTTCATTTTAACATTGCAGTAGAAGAGTTTCTGCGCACCGTGTTCAGCAATTCAAAGCTGTTCCCGGTTGGAACAGCGGCCTCAATCCCCACCGTTGGAGCTGATGAAGTAAATCCAGAAGGGGAGTTTCCCCCAGCCTTCCTTACTCGGCGCCAGTGGCGATGTCGAGCATGTCGTGCTGATGGAGTTGTTTCAGTTATAGGGGTGACCTTCTCATGCCCCCTGTGTTGGTCAGAATCTGCTGGTACCAGCCTTTTAAAGACCGACGTCCGTTGAACGGGGACGACCAACCTGTCAGAAGCGGACTTCCGAGCAGGGGAAGCAATCTTGGTGATTTCGCCTGAAACTGGAGTAGGGAAAGCTATCCGCTTCGGGATAACACCTTCTGGTATTGCAGGCTTCTTCATGGGCCCGTTGGAGCTCTGACCTAGTCCGTTAAAAACTGAAGCAGTGGAGTTGGGCGACCCATTGAGAGGGGTTGCGGCAGTGGTAAGTCGATCGAAGACCGACTTCTTTAGAGCTTCTTGCAATGTCATTAGGGCGTTGAAGCTTATTGGTGGGAGCATGGTCCTAAAACATAGTCCAGTGGTGGCTTGAGCCACCTGCTCCACCGGCATTTTGAAAAGGGAGGCCGCTCGAGGCTCATAAGTCACTCCTCCAGCAATGACGGAGCGAGAGTTGCAGCTGCAGGCGGTGCAGTTCGAAGCCATCGATCTTCTGTTTTCTGCATGGAGAAAGACACCAAATCTATGTACTTTGAATCCACAAGCAACCAAAGCAAACCGCGATTCGTTCGTGAAGACGACACACGAAGTGTGGAGTGGAAAGAAGAAAAGGTCCTACCGGGCGTGCCAGAATCTGTTCCCCTCCGAACGGCGGCCGTGACGTTAGGACGTCTTGCTTGGGATTCGGGGTAGATGCTATATGGTTTTATCCGTCCATCTCTCCGAAGATGCCAAGTTGATTTATGGCACCGTGTATCAGAGGTTTAGACGGATGGGGCCGATGTAGCAGACTTCGTCAGATTCCCCCTCGCTTGAGGGGTTTTTGATTGTGGGGACGCTTTTCCCTGCAGGCGCAAGCCCCTGCAGTTAATTACGCTACCGCATCGCGGTAACAACTTTCTCCTTCTCCAGAATTTCACTTCGTGTCGTGTATGTTTGTTTTGTTTGTGGTTGCCCGTGGATTGTATACGGAGACTAAGCGATATCGTCGCCCGTAGGACGTGGATTAGTCCAAATCCATATTTACTTAGATTTGGGTTTGGTGTTTTTAGTTTAAGGATACGTTAGCCGTATTGAGGCTAAGATCAACTTAAACATTAGTTAAGGATACGTTAGTCCTGTTTGAGACTAAGATCAACTTAACGTGATAATCCATTTAATATATGGCCGTCGGGACTCGTCACCTCTCTGACGTCGTTGAAGGATTACAACGATAGGTGTCAGAGGAGTTCGGAGATATACCCTTGAACCAAAGTTGATTTGGAGCTTTATAGTCCATTTAAATGTTTAAGGATACGTTAGCCGTGTTTGGGGCTAAGATCAACTTAAACAAGATTAACTTAAACGTGATCATTTAGATCCGGCAAAAGAGCATTTGGAGGCTCTATTGTTCCAGTTTTAGGGACGTGATGGTCCATAGGTAGTTTAAGGACAGTGCGGTCCATTGCCAGTTTAGGGACATGGGGGTCCATATTCTAGTTTAGGGACATAGAGGTCCATAGGTAGTTTAAGGACATTGCGGTCCATTGCCAGTTTAGGGACATGGGGGTCCATATTCCAGTTTCGGAACATGGTGGTCCATAGGTAGTTTAAGGACACTTAAGTCCGCGGGTTTAAGGACCTCACAGTCCGTGTTTTAGTTTAAGGACGCATGAGTCCATGAGTTTAAGGACCCCACAGTCCGTGTTGATGTATGGTTGTCGGGACCCGTCGCCTCTCTGACGTCGTTGAAGGATTACAACGATAGGTGTCAGAGGAGTTCGGAGATGTACCCTTGAACCGGAGGTAAATTGATTTAGGAGAGCAGTCTTGCTCAGTCAATTTAATTTGAGGACTTACGGCCATGATTGGGATAAGTCCCGTTTAGAAATGTTTAACATCTTATTTGTCTTTGGCCTATTGGGCCTGTGCTAGGGCTTTGCCCCATTTTTAAATAATGCACTGTATTTCTTATTTTGTTTGGGCTCTGCCCTTTTATAAATGATGCAGAGCATCAATTTTGTTTGGGCTCTGCCCTTTTAATTTCATTTTTTTATTTTTTGTTTGGGCTCTGCCCCTTTATAATTGATGCAGAGCATCAATGTTGTTTGGGCTCTGCCCTTTTATTGCTTTGCAATTTATCTTGGCCTACTAGGCCTTTTTGATTTGGGCCTGGCCCTTCAGTAAACAATGCAATGCATTTGTCAGGCGCTTTGCGCCACTCACTGAGCGCAAGCGCTTGTGGTGATGACACGTGTCACGCAAGCGCAATGCGCTGCGCCAGTGCGCTGCGCTTGCGCTGCTGATACATGGCGCGCTCTGGTGAGTTGCGCCAATTTCAGAGAGCAAGTCTCTATCTTAAAAGCGCATAGCGCATGTGGTTCAGGTGTTGACACGTGGCGCTCTCTGGTTGTTTGCGCCAACCCAAGAGCGCAACAGTGCAAATTTTACAAGTGCAGGGCACTCTTTGATTTCTTGATCCAACTTAGATCAAAGAAAACAAGTTTTTCTTGTTTTCAACGAAACAATGGTTCATAAGAAAGTACAAAGCACAATTATTATTTATTTTTCTTTTTATTTAATATTATTGATCTTTTTCTTTGATCAATAATCTGTTCATAAGAGAATTTTCTCTTTTTCCTAAAGGTTTTTACCTTTTCTTGTTTTGAAATTTCTTCAGAGTTTTCTCTGTATGAAGTTCTTAATCTCTCACCAAAAAAATTCCTCCTTTTGAATTGAGGTCTACGGCCCTTTTTATAGTGCCCATAAATTAGTTAAATTTGTTGAAGAGATCTTTCTCTGAGTGATTTGGGGAATTTTCCCCACCGTTGGATATTTGATCCAAGGGTTTCTGTTTTACAGTAGAAAATCTTATTGTTTTAACAAGAACAGAAAGATTTATTAGAATTTTAATTCTGTTTGGCGCAAATGCTCCAGAGCGTGACACGTGTCGTGCAGCGCACAGCGCAACGCAGCTGCACTTGCGCAACTGCGCTGACACGTGTCGCGCAGCGCAGCGCTTGCGCAAAAGCGACTGCGCTGACACGTGTCGCGCAGCGCAGCGCTTGCGCAAAACCGACTGCGCTGACACGTGTCGCGCAGCGCAGCACTTGCGCAATTGAAGCTTTTCTTCTATTTTGTTTTTTAGTAGAGCTTTGCTCTGATTGAGCGCACTGCCTTGGGGGCTGCGCCGCCGTATCAGTTTTTGACACGTGGCGCTTTGCGCGCAGCGCAAAGAATTTGAAGCGTTGCTTCGAATTTTGAATTTTGAAATTCAAACAGAGTTTTGCTCTTATTGGGCGAAACAGTCACCTGTTCAGTCACTCCCTTTTCTTCGGATGATTCCGGAGATATTTCTGCTGGGGCAAGCAGCCGACGGCTTTGTACCACGATTCTTACGTCATCAAGGTTCTCATCAGCCAGTTCCTTAGCGAGCTTGGCCAACGCGTTTGCTTTGCTGTTTTCCGCGTGCGGTATGCTTTCCAAAGTATAGGAGGGAATTTGGGTCAACAGATGTTGCACCTTTTCGCCATACTTCACCAACTCTGGCTTGCACGTCTGGTAGTCGCCGTGTACTTGACTAATGACCAGCTGGGAGTCTCCGTATATGAGGAGGTTTTCAATTCCCATGTTGATGGCGATCTCGAGGCCTGCTATCAAAGCTTCGTATTCGGCTTCATTGTTTGTCCTCGGCTCTGTTAGGGAGAAAGCAAAGCGCATTATCCCTCCTTGTGGAGTCATGAAGATGAGGTCTACCCTTGATTTGATTATAGGGTTACTTTGTTTGCGCTTCTTTATGGAGGACGCTCCATCGAAATAAAGCTCCCATCGGGTACTACCACCGTCGATCGCGTCAAACGCGTGTTCGTCAGAGAGATCGCAATTCAGAGGAGAACCGGCAGGTACTGGGTGCTCAGTAAGGAAGTCGGCGATGGCCTGGCCTTTCACTGCCTTGAGAGACCGATAGGTTATTGAAAACTCCATCAAGAGCAGGGCCCATTTAGCGAGTCTCCCTGTCAATATGGCCTTTGACATTAGATATTTGAGGGGGTCCACCTTTGATATAAGACGGACTTCATGTGCCAATACGTAGTGCCTGAGCTTTGTTATCGCAAAGATCAACGCCAGGCTGTGTTTTTCAATGGGAGAGTAATTGCTTTCTGCCCCCAAAAGAACTCGGCTTAAATAGTAGAGCGCTCTCTCCTTCACTTGGTCGTTCTCTTGTGCCCATAATGCGCCTAAGGATCCCTCAAGGGCTATTGTATAAAGAATAAGGGGCTTTCCCTTGACTGGAGCAGCTAACACCGGCGGGTTCTGCAGGTACTTCTTGGTCTCATCTAGCACGCTCTGGCATTTTTGATCCCAGACGAACGGGGTTCCCTTCTTTATCAGGTGGCTGTAAGGACGCCACTTGCCTGACAGATTGGCGATAAATCGCCGGATGTACGCGAGCTTCCCTTGGAGAGACCGCAATTGTTTGAGAGTTCTCGGCGGTGGCATTTCCATGATCGCCTTGATCTTCGACGGATCTATCTCGATGCCTCGGTATCGGATGATGAATCCCAGGAATTTACCCGAGGAAACTCCGAATGCACATTTAAGGGGGTTCATTTTCAAATTGTATTGCCGAAGGTGTTAAAATACGGTCTTCAGATGCTCTAAATGCTCTTCGTATGACATGCTCTTCACTACAAGGTCGTCGATATAGCATTCGACGATTTCATGTATGAGGTCATCGAAGATCTTTGTCATGGCCCTCTGATAGGTGGCACCGGCATTCTTTAAACCGAAAGGCATAACTTTGTAGCAGAATATACCCAAAGGAGTCCGCAAAGCGGTGTGCTTCTGGTCTTCGGGATGCATCTTTATCTGATTATACCCTGATGAGCCGTCCATAAAGGAGAAAACCTCATGAGTGGACGTATTGTCTATCATCAGTTCGGTGACCGGCACTGGGAAATCTTCCTTCGGGCAAGCTTTATTGAGGTCTCGGAAGTCCACACATATGCGCACTGTCCCATTTTTCTTCATTACCGGGACGATGTTGGCGACCCAGTCAGGATACTGTACCTCCTGGAAAAACCCAGAATCGATCAGCTTCTTGACTTCGGCGTTAAGTCTCATCTCAAGCTCGAGCCGCATCCTTCTCGGCGCCTTCTTGACCGGCTTGATATCCGGGGATATTGCTAATTTATGCACAGCAATATCTGGATCTAATCCTGGCATCTCGGAATAGTTCCACGCGAAGCAATCTTTATGCTGTGGAAGCACATCCTTTAACGCAGCCACCCTTTCTTCAGATAGCAGCTCGCTGACGAATGTCGGTCGCGGGTCATCTGCCGACCCCAACTCAATCTTCTTGAGGTTATCTGCAGTAGTATGTATGCCATCTTCTAGTTCTTTCAGAGCTTGTGGAAATTCTGAGATCACCTTATTGTCATTGTTTTCAAAGCACCAAGGGAGGTCGTCCATATTCTCGAGCCCTTATTTTGATATCGTTATCATATGACAAGTACGAGCTCGCTTCCCAGACCGAGGTGGATCTGGTTCTGCTCTTGTGGCTTTGGGTTCGTGCTTTTGTGGCGGCGTTACCCTCCAACTGCTGGATAGAGCAAACCTGCCCCGCTGGTATTGGTCTTCGACCCAGTTTTTAAAGGTGAAGCAGTCTTCGATAAGGTGTCCTATGGCTCGGTGATAGGAGCAATAGCCCGGATGAGAAACCTCGTTAGCTTGCTCAGGGTGCTTAGACTCCGGAAGTGTAATCATTCGATGTTTTAAAGCGAGATCAAGTATCTTCTTCGTCTTGTCTTGAGGGAAAGAATACGCTCGACTCATCTTCTTCATGAGGGACAAATCCGGACCGCGCAATTCCCGATCACATGACTCTTTGATCCCGCGTTGTCGTTGTCGAATCCCTTTTCTGCTCTTGACTTATTTCAACCTCTACTTCGGGCCTTTTGCGCAATGGGCCGACAGGGAGGAGCATCGTCGTCTTTTACAACCTGATGAAACAGACGTTGCGTCCTGTCTTTCTCGTAGATGGACGTCTCGCGATTATGGTCGTCCTGAGCTTTTTGACCCGCTTTCCTGATAAGCTTGTCCATACGTTCTTCAAACGACGGACTCGGCGCTTCGATCTCGGGATCTAGTTTTGATGAGGGATTGGCATTTCCCGACAGGGCGTCCTCTTCTTCATCGAAATTATATATGGCGTAGCTACCGTGGACTCGTTCCCGTTTCCCGGGTCTCACATATCCAAGCCCAAGTGTTTCCATTCTTCCGTTGGGAAGTTTGCGCTAAGTCCCACGGACATCCCAAATCTTGTTGTAGAATCGAGCTTGTCGAATATTCTGCTTTAAGGGTAGCCCTTGGCGCTTTAATAGCCTTTTCAACCCGTCTGTGTAGTATCTGGGCAAACGGATGGGTTGGAGCCTGTCAAGTGCAGCATCCGCACCATGCCATATCTCTTTCTCCACCCTTGTTTCTGCAGATTGATAGAATAGGATTGCCTTTTCGCCTTCTCGACTGGGAGGGATGTAGAATGTTCGCAGCTCTTGCACGCTATGAGCTTCAAGTGCGTTCAGGTCTTTGTAGTGTTCCCGCGGCACCATGGTGATTTGCAAGCTCTGATCATTGCCAGGGGATGCTTGTATTGATGGCCGACTGGAGAACACAGCATTAACCTCATCTTCTGAGTCACTTCCGAAGATCAATATGAGGGTGGACGGTCCCGAGTTGTTGCGTCGAGACGGCCCAGCGTAAACTATCTCTTCTTCTTCTTCGGTATCGCTCCCGAAAACAAGGATGGTGGCGGCGGCTTTGTTTTCTGGTTTGCGACACCTTTCTGTATCCTCGAAGTCTGGCAAAAAGTACTTTGCATCTTCGTACTTACGGACTTCGTTCACGGAGAATGGGTTCAGCTCACCTGTTACGGTATACTCAAAACCATTCTTAAAGTACTTCATACACTGATGCTATGTAGAAGGGATGATGTTGTACTCGTGTAACCAAGGTCGACCGAGCAAGGCGTTGTAGCAGGTCTTGGCGTCAATGACATGAAACTTGATGTTCGTGACGAGCAGTCCGAAGCGTAATGTTAGTATTACAGATCCAAGAGTCCGCGATGACTGGGAGTCAAAACCGGAGATGGTAATTTTGTCACGAGCGAGGTGCTGCACGCTCATGCAGATTTCCTTCAACACCCGAACGTTAAGGAGATTGACGGAGGACCCATTATCTATCAGGATCTTGCCTATCTTGATATCGTGGCAGTATCCAAAGACATATAGGGGACGGTTGTGGTCGCACGTCCCGAGGAGAAGGTCTTCGTCACCGAAAGTGATGTCGGCCGTGTGCACTTCTTCCAGCTCATCCTTCATCCTTTCTGCGGCGAGGAATGCTTGGAATTGCTCAGGTTCTTGTAACGCCTTGATTAATGAATCTCTTGCTTCTTTTGATAATAGGAGGGCGTCGAGAATGCTGAGCTGTGAAGGTAGTTTCCTTAGGTGTGCGAGGATGTTGTAGTCCACCTTACCTTTCCTGGGAGGGTCCTTGGCAGTCAGCTCTTTTATGACTTGGTCATCTAAGGCGATATCCTCAGTGACTTTTTCCTTTCCCTTATCTTTTCTATTCGCGGGTCCGAGATTCTTTTCCGGGAGTATGCGATTGCGCAGCTGAATGTTTTCGCAGGCCTCCGGTTCTTCCTCTTTCTCTAAGACGGACTCTTTAAAGAGAGGGCCCAGGACCATTTCCTCATCAGAGTCGCTCCCAAAGGTGAGAACTTGTGATCCTCCGGCGTTGACCGTGTAACAGTTACCGGTAGTTCTTTTGTGTCCTTCGGTCGTACTTCTCTGCTCCCGACGAGTTCTGCGTTTCATTCGCTTAAAATATTGCCGATGAGCAACATATCCCTGCCACCATGTCTTAAAAGCGTCGCACTCCTCGGTGGGGTGTGAAATCTTCCGATGATATGAGCAGTAATTAGGGTGCCTCTGCGCCCCATCGAGCATGTTTTCTTCCGAGGGTGGTAATTTCATTCCCATTGAAATGGCTTTGGCAAACCTTTTCCTTGTCTTGAATATATTTTTATCCGCATCGGATGTCTTTTGATCTGGCGGGAATGCTTCGACTCTT
The DNA here is from genome assembly GCA_030015575.1 of Agapanthus africanus. Lineage (NCBI taxonomy): Eukaryota > Viridiplantae > Streptophyta > Magnoliopsida > Asparagales > Amaryllidaceae > Agapanthus > Agapanthus africanus. The sequence continues at coordinate 42,998,231 of JASDDO010000010.1, forward strand.
TCATTTAGTCGCTTGCGTTTGGCTCCTCCCGATGCAGCCATCTCACGCTCCCGATCGGCTTTACTTTTCAAACGAATCTCGTCTAGGAAGGCGTCGATCATTTCATCTGTCGGCCATACAAGCTCTGGCTCAGGGTGTGCCCCCAGTTTCTCAGTGCCAGGAGTTTTTCCATCGTCCGTAAACGATTGGGAGATCACATGACAACTCGCCACATACCCCTCGGATTCATCCGACGAGCTTTCTCCATTATCTTCCTCCCGAAAGACATGGTTGAAGAATTCTTGGAGCGTGATAGGAGTCCGCGCCTTTTGATTGTACTCTTCCAGCGCGTCAATCTGCTTCTGCAAGTCCGTGCGCTTGTCTCCAGACTTTACTGGCTTTTTGGATTTCTTCTTCTTTTTCTTCGAAGATTTTGACGGTTGGGTGTGAGTACTTGGGCCATCACCGCCGATCTTTGTAGTTGGACGCGGCTTCAGCATCCCTTCGATGATTTGAGGTTCAAGCGGGTTCTTCCATTCGACCGCCGGGCATGTATGAAGATCACTCAGCATCCTTTTGGTTTTAGCCGAAAGCACGATTTCCCATGGAGCTTCTTCAATAAAGGAACAAGTTGCCCCCGGTGCGTCCGTCTTCTTAGGAGTATGCGGCTGTGGCGGATTCACCTTCCACTTTTTGGACAGCGCAAACTTTCCCTGGAGGTATTGATCTTCAATCCATCCTTTGAAGACGAAGCAATCCTCAATCGGATGGCTTACCGTTTGATGGTAAGGGCAATAATTGGGATTATTCAGCTCAGTGGGTTGTGGCGGTCGCCTTGGGTTTGGCAAGTTGATAAGCATGTTGCGTACGGCCAGCTCGAATAACCGTTTCTCCTTGTCCCGTGGGAACGAGTAGAGGCGCTTAATCTTCTTATTATAATACCGCCGTCTTTCTTCTAGTTGATCCGCCAGCTTTGGGGCACTGGGTTGCTGCTGAGCGTTCGCGACGAAGGTTGCCTTCCCTTTACTCTTGTCATTCCGAGGTTCTGGCTTCGGGGGAGACGGTCTATGACCCATCTGGTCCATCTGGGCCAACTTGTCGATTAAAGCCTGGAATGTGGTTGGCTTAAAGAACATCATGAACTGGGAGATAGTTGCATGAGGGTCTAGGGTTCCCACGAACATGCCCACCGCGGGCACTTCCTCAATGCGTTGTTCGCATTTCGACCACAAATTTCTCCAGCGTATAGCGTACTGGACCCACGTTTCGCCTGGTTTCACCCTGGCATTAATCAATGCCGTTATCGGAGTGCGTTCGCTGGCGCTTGCGAATCTCTGAGTGAATAGCAATTCCATTTCAGCGAACGTCTTGACGGAATTGTTCGGAAGTTCTGAATACCATTCGAACGCTGTTTCTGATAAGCTGCCCACGAACTGGCGAAGCAACAGTTTATCATCACCGCCGGTGTTGTTGGAGATAGTGCCCTCATAGTCAATTATTGGATCGCAGGTACCTGATTGCAATGATTGCGGAGGACCTATCCCGGTAGCACAGTCTTACTCGAGATGATAGTATGCTATCTGGTTTGCCTTTGTCAGTCGTGTACATGTTCAGGTGACTGATTGCATGTTACACTTTGATAGAGCCCTTAGGATCTTGCTTTACTACCAACAGTATGATGGCGATCATATACGTGAGAGTTGGGTAGTTTATATGCATATCCTTAATTGTGGTCCCTAGTCGTGGGAGTTTCGAGACAGGGCATCGATACTCCGGAGTAGACTAGTGTATACAGTCGAGACCCCGACAAGGGGCGGTGGCCGGTCTCACAAGCCACTGGTGTCAGTTGGATCACCTAAGATGTATACAGGTGCTCATTGGGTTATGAGTACACCGGACAGGACTCGCCGGGAATCTGCTAGTTAGTATTATATCTATCGTCAGATAGCAGTTCCCTGGTGACATGTGTACAGGTTAGTTCATCGACCTGAGGTCATCATTTGTCTCGTGTGAGTTCCCACTGTGCTTTGATTTCTACCCTACCACGGCTCAAAGGAGTCGTGCAAACAGGTAGCTTTTGGGTACAGTCCTGAGCCACATGGAGGCACGTGAGCGGATCGGCAGGGGATTCGTCTCTCCCGGTATTGGGGGCGAGATCGTGCTGTGTCTAGGAGAGCCATTACACAAATCCATGGCCATGGTAGGAGATTTACTGGTAGGTACTCCAGTAGTATCTCAAGGTGTATTGAGGCTTCACTCCGACACGACTTATACTGCTATTGGGGGTCTGACGTTGCTAGCCCCCTAGGCGGATATGCGATACTCATTGACGAACGGACCGGACTGTATATACATTGTCACTGTTAGGCTCAGTAGGGTTTCTGGATGAGTTCGCTCATCGGCCACCCTTGAGTGCGCTCATCAGCCTCCCTTGAGGTCAGTCCGTGGGCAGCCGTTACGCATTGCTAGTGCCGCTGACGGTTTGTGGTTAAACCCACTGCCAGGGTACTGACGAGTCATTAGAGTCCCCCACCGACAGTTTCCCAAGTTCGGGCGAAACATTGTAGAGGCCGTATGGTTTTATGGCAGGGTTCGGAAAATGCACGTGCGTTTACGCACGTGTCATTTTTCGGGCAGATAATACTGGTCGGCTTTGGTTTAAGCCGGATCCGAGTATTATATTGAGTAGGTATAATATCTTTGTCTCAGTTGCATTTGTATTCGGTCGTAATACAAATGCGGGTATATTTATACAGTTTCGGGGTTTTCCTGAAAGTAGTTTCAGGATCACTTTTGGAAGTTGCCAGTTTCCAGTTTTCTATCAGCCGTCTTTTAACATTCTGTTAAAGACGGATTTATCTTTTCTTCAGATGGAGTGAGTCATCATTCTAGAAGGTTCTAGAAGTGATGAAGTGGCTTAGTGACTCATCTTTGCATTAATGGTTCTTTAATGTTAAAGCATGACTAGGTTTGTTCTAATTGGTTCAAATTTGTGATTCATTCTTTCATAATTGTTTGGATAACTATGATTGTGATATGGTCACCTCCCTCCTCCTACGGTCACCTCCCTCTTCCTTATAAGTTGGCCGGCCCCCTCCTCTCCCCATTCACTGGGTTGCTTGATTAATTTGGTTAGAAAAGATATGATAGTATTTGGGTGAATGGAAATTTCATTGTTTCATTTTCTTTCCATCACCAATTCCCACGGCAACTTCATTAACCGATCGTCCACGGATATGGACGAAGTGAGACAAAGTATTCTACTCATATTCTACATCATTCTTGGTCGTCTCTTTTAGCAAACTTGACGATCGAGTTGCCTCGAGTCAGAGGCGGGAGCCCGTTTAAAGAACCGATCATGTGGTGCCACCTCGACGAAAGATTCGGAGATCGACGAGATCGGAGCAGCCGCAACGGAGCGTGGGATGATGGTTGAAGAACGAAGGACTCGGATCGTTCGGTATAACCTTTCTACACTCTTTACAGTTTGTTAGTTTAGCAATAATGGCAGATCCGGGTTAAAGTATACGATAGCGCCAGTTTAAAAGTTTTTGTTCCGCATTTGGCGTCTGTAGACGGCCGGGGCGCTAGCGTAGACTTACAGTGGTATCAGAGCCTCACCATTTTGCTATACTAACTTGTGCTAACGCGTTTAAAACATCGATCCGACCGAAAATCGAAAACTGCAAAAATCGCATTTTTCTTCACTTGACAGTTCTGTTAATTTTAAACGGTGTCAAAATTGATTTCTGTATGTCTTAAAAATCAGAGCAGATTTTTTTAAGAGAGACGACAAAATTTGGGGTTGTGATCCCTCCAAGATGCCGCGGAAGGGCGGCCAAACCCATGGTTTGGCCGCGCAACCGCGGCCACTTGGGGAGCACATGCTCCCAAATTTTGTCAGTATGTTCTGTGTTGGATTTTGGGATTTTTGGTATATACAGTTTTGGCCCAGGTTTTGTTACTGTTCACCAGTAAGCAGTGGGGCCCACTTTTTGATTTTTGGTCTTTGGTCGATCGAAATTTAAACACGTCAGTTTACAGTGCTTACATTATATCTCCGACCGGGAATGTCTTTTGATCGGTAAACCGCGTCTGATTGCTATAGTTCTTTTAGACGGGTTTGCAAACGTGACATTCGCGTTGATGTTCTGTGTTGTGCTGTGATGTTGCGGATTCGTCGTGGTGGATAGCAGTGTGCAATGGTAGTACAGTTTGAGTTTATTTGTACATTTGATATTGCGGGGCGAGCGTCTAACTTGTGGACTGCCGTCACTGCCTGTTGTATAATATTCTTTTGGGGCACGACCAGGTTGCGGTCGATGTACCTATTGTACTATTTTTCATTACTGTACTAGGTTTTACCCCGAGACGGAGTGCACGGATAGCCGGGTTCTGGAGGGCAACGGGTCCGCATCTCATGGCTTTGGGAGGCAGAGGGGCCCCACTCTAAAATTGGCAGACTATTCGCCGCACTCATAGGGGGTACAGGTTGACCCAAGGAGGGGTGCTCAATTTACCGGATTCCGTGAAGTGCCGGGTGTTCCATTCACTATGCTGTGGGGGACTGCCTCGCTTCAGGTTTTGGCGGGTAACTTGCCGCACCCATAGGGGTCTAGGTTTCATAGCACAGGCTATCCACACGACAGGGGAACGTCGGGTTTCAGCAGCGGCTCTGTGAAACCCGGGGATCCCAGATTATCTGTATTGTTCTGTGATGCTTATTACTTTTCTGTAATGTTGCATACTATCACGCCTGGAGCGATTATTGTATATTGGTTTATATACTATTAGATGTTGTATATGTTTTACACCCGCGCTAGTCCAGTCCCCGCTCTGTCGTTAGTTAAGTAACCTAACGAGTGATGACGGGACCCAGTGACGAATGCGGATGGCATATACGTACATTTTATTTTCGTTCTTTTCTGGTGTGATTGATTGATGGGACTGCATTGATTTTGATCAATGCAAAGTAAAACAAACCTGTTTGAGTTGTTGGAACAATTTTAAAAAAAGATGTTATTACAAAGACGTTTCTTTTTGTTATGCATAGCGGTATTCGGTGTGAATATCCAGCACCTCATTCGACGAGGCAAGGGCTGATATCCCTTCACCGGGAAAGACCCCTTGGACAGAAGTTTGCGTCAGGGTAATAACTTTACTATAGTCGATTACATGTTGCTTTGCATAGCGGTATTCAGTGGAATATCCTGCACCTCATTCCACGAGGAAAGAGCCGAGATCCCTTTACCGGGAGTGACCTCTTTAGCAAAAGGTTTTCGCCACTATATTTTAAAAAGCTATCAGGTTCCTTCAGCGATATCAAGTTCACTACGTTAAAGGTTTTTCGCCAAAAACCAGCCGTAGCCCTCCGTCATTTCATTTGAATGGTCAGTAGTATTCAAGCTATGTTGGTCTAGCCCTTAGCTAGGACATAGTGATTGGTAGCTGCTGGGGTGTTCTTATGTTGCATAGATAGATGCGTTGGTTTGGGACAGTCGTACAGCCTTGTTGGCCCTTAGTCAAGGGCGAGTACGGGTGGGTTCAAATTAACAAGATAATGATGGGAAGAACTTGACATGTGACTTATGGTGGGCTGGCCCTTAGTCACGATCATAAGAGCATGGGGTAAAAATCTTATCGGGAGTTTCTAAAGAAACTGAAACTTGCCAAGTATGCGCATACCTTCTGGAGTATGAGTAACGTGGATGCATTCCATCACGTTATCATGCGATGAGAGTTGGATCCTGATTCCCACTGATGAGTTGGTTTACTCTTCGGGTGATCCCGATTAATTCTTCTTTAGGTTTGGAGGAGAATTTGACAGGACAGTGGGAGGTTTCCGGATTAGATAAAGTGATGACCATTCTGATCTAGGTTAGAGTGCACGCAGAGTGTTTCTTTTCTCTCTCTCTCTTTGGCAGCGACCTTTGACCGACCCTAGACTATGACTCAGTGACCAGGTTGACCGAACCTTCTTAAAATACTGACTTTTGGATTGTCTGAGTTGCATAAGTCATTGCCACTCCTTCTTTTACCCTTTGAATTTCACAGAACACCCGTATTACTACGGATATCCACTTCCATTGGATAGATCCATCGTATGGTTATATACGAACTCGAAGGGACTTCTTCGAGGATGGATCCAGGTTCAGGAGAAATAGAATTGGTTTATTCAGTTGTCTTTTATTATCACCTTCTCTCAGGTTGCGAGAGCTCCTTGGTTTAGGAGAGTACACCTATTACGCTTATTGGATAGTCTTATTCCAAACTATAGGCTGGTGCCGAAAGGTAGGGAATGAAGAAAACCAATTAGCCTAAGTAGGGTGTGCAGAAGGTAATATGTAAAGACAAAATAAAGGGATTAGAAAGAGGGCAAAGTAAATTGCGACTGATATCATTCACGACTAAAACCGCGTACTTCATCGCCACTCCTATTTCACCTTTAAAAGAATAAGGTATTATTCAGTTGTCTTTTATCATCACCTTCTCTCGAGATGCGAGTACTCCTTGGTTTAGGAGGGTACACCTATTATGCTTACTGGATAGTCTTCTTCCAAACCATAGGCTGGTGCCGAACGGTAGGGAAGGAAGAAAACCATTTAGCCTAACGATGGTGTACAGAAGGTAACGACTAAAGACAAATAAAGTGATTTGGAGAGATGGCAATAAAATATACGGTTGAAGTCATGAATTGGATTATGGAAGAGGCATTGCTATGAATACCAGGATACCCCTACGAAACATTTTCATGTTTCAGTGCATTGTTAAAGAAAACCTGTTTTCCCGATTAGACACTTACTCCAAGGGTATGTATTTACCAGGTTTTATTCTCATATCTGTATGGTTTTACAGATGATGAGTGGGAGTAAGATATTGGGAATTAGGTGATTATCCTCATTATATCGGAATTCGTTGTAATTGGTGATATTTGAGGAAATCGCCAGGGTACAGTTTTCCACCTACAACGCATAGGTTATGAGTTGTTCAACTCAGCGGACTTATACAGAGTATTGTATGTTGTCCAGTGTCCATCAGGACAAAGGGGTAGGTCCTCGTACTATGTTCTGTTTACTTGTAACTTCTCTAGTATTTAGACGAGTGTTTCGTAGAAATACAAGGTCTAAGTTTTGAGAAGTTGTGGGTATAAGAATAAAGTAGAGAACCAAGTGTCACAAGTATCGGGATTCTTCAAAGAGATCGAAGATGTAGATTCTTGTGATTGGTATTCAGATGATAGTGATGGTTTTGAGAAACGTATTTCTCTTTCAGGTTACTCATAATTGGATGGATTCCTAAGTTGAGTAATGCTGATTAGCCTCTTTCCATTAAGATGTTATGCACTGGAGACAGTTGCATGATTTGAATATGGTTCCAATTAAATAAGTGCCAAAGTTTCTGTATTGGATATAGAATGGATCGTACCTTAAAAGAAATTAAGGTACGGGGAGTTGTCCAGCTTATGCTTAAAACCAGACTCTGGATAACTCAGGGCACGTTTCTGTAATGGCTGTTTGTGGGTTGATCCTGGCTATGACGAGGGTTAATATTCTACCATTTGGAAGATCAATAGTGATATTGTTCTTGACTCGCCACAGTTTTAGTAAAAATGGATCTTTTTCAGAAAACAGTAGTGGGAGTATGGTAGAACTGGAAGTGATTCCAGAACCGCAAACGATTACAGAAAATTTAATAGGACCTATACATTCAATCAGGTTTGACATTCCATTAGCCACTCTGCAGATATGGTGGGTAACCCCGGACACCCGAGAGGTACTTCGGTAGCCTCAAGGACGGTGACAGGGAGGTTCTTATCTACCCAGACTTGACACTACTGTTGTTCCAGGCTATGAGACCCGGTAGGAGGGTTGTCGTAGTCAGTGCGAGCAGCGGAAGCATAGTGGGCAAGACGCTTATATCTATTTATAGACTTGAGCAGTTTTAGCGGAGATAGATCATCTAATTTTGATGTGACAGTCATGGGTTTGACTTCAATCAGAATAGGGGATGGATCAGTTAAGAAGGTAGTAGGGTGTGATGTCATGGTATCAGGATGACATACACAGAATAGGAAGTAAAATTCCTATACTACGATCGGTTGTACTATTGTCGTCACACAGTTGTTTCTCCAGACAGGATATGGATATAATATTTGACATTATGGTTTCTAGATCTATGGTTTTAGATCTGGATTTGGGTAGTTTCCCAATGTGGGTACTTTGACAGATATTCTAATGGTTTTTGGAATAGTTGACTCCTAGCATGGTGGTGTACCTGCAGGTGATGGAGTCACCCTCTCTAAAGGTGTCTGACAGACTAAAGGGGAGAGGGATGTGCATGATTGGCAGATCACTTGCTTGGGCAATTGAGTCAATCATGAGATGTCAAGTACCACACCAAATGTTGGTTTTGCACTAGATGCAATAAGTTTGTATTAATCCAATCCTGGAGAAACATAAGGAAGCAGTTTTAGAACATAAGTACATGTTCTACGGATTTGATAACGACAGCCTCTTTCGGGAGACGGTTATCATTCCAGGCTTCAAAGGTGACAAGGATGACAGAATGATTGTCAGAGTTTTAGTTTTCCCTCTGACGAGGGACAGTATTATGGACAGGTGGTTCCAGAGGATACTGTGGGTGGCATGGTGCCGGATACTGATTAGGTTCAGTGATCCATACAGTCTAAGAAGTTTGGATATGCAGTTCATTTATGAACTAAGGTCCCATCAGATATCCAGACATATTCTAAGACAGGTACTACTCAATTTGGGAGATGGCTTTCTCCGCAAACTTGAGATTAAGAGAGACATAGAAAGAAACTTCTAGGCGGATCCACTCACTGAGGCTATTTCTCGAACACAATAGTTTTACAAACGGGCTTTGTGAAACTGATTAGTAGAGGAGTTGGATGTTCGGTTTCACACGGGCTGTGAGTAGTCGACATCGCAATATTAGCCTTGAGTGCAAGTGGGAGATTGTTGGAGATAGTGCCCTCATAGTCAATTATTGGATCGCAGGTACGTGATTGCAATGATTGCGGAGGACCTATCCCGGTAGCACAGTCTTACTCGAGATGATAGTATGCTATCTGGTTTGCCTTTGTCAGTCGTGTACATGTTCAGGTGACTGATTGCATGTTACACTTTGATAGAGCCCTTAGGATCTTGCTTTACTACCAACAGTATGATGGCGATCATATACGTGAGAGTTGGGTAGTTTATATGCATATCCTTAATTGTGGTCCCTAGTCGTGGGAGTTTCGAGACAGGGCATCGATACTCCGGAGTAGACTAGTGTATACAGTCGAGACCCCGACAAGGGGCGGTGGCCGGTCTCATAAGCCACTGGTGTCAGTTGGATCACCTAAGATGTATACAGGTGCTCATTGGGTTATGAGTACACCGGACAGGACTCGCCGGGAATCTGCTAGTTAGTATTATATCTATCGTCAGATAGCAGTTCCCTGGTGACATGTGTACAGGTTAGTTCATCGACCTGAGGTCGTCATTTGTCTCGTGTGAGTTCCCACTGTGCTTTGATTTCTACCCTACCACGGCTCAAAGGAGTCGTGCAAACAGGTAGCTTTTGGGTACAGTCCCGAGCCACATGGAGGCACGTGAGCGGATCGGCAGGGGATTCGTCTCTCCCGGTATTGGGGGCGAGATCGTGCTGTGTCTAGGAGAGCCATTACACAAATCCATGGCCATGGTAGGAGATTTACTGGTAGGTACTCCAGTAGTATCTCAGGGTGTATTGAGGCTTCACTCCGACACGACTTATACTGCTATTGGGGGTCTGACGTTGCTAGCCCCCTAGGCGGATATGCGATACTCATTGACGAACGGACCGGACTGTATATACATTGTCACTGTTAGGCTCAGTAGGGTTTCTGGATGAGTTCGCTCATCGGCCACCCTTGAGTGCGCTCATCAGCCTCCCTTGAGGTCAGTCCGTGGGCAGCCGTTACGCATTGCTAGTGCCGCTGACGGTTTGTGGTTAAACCCACTGCCAGGGTACTGACGAGTCATTAGAGTCCCCCACCGACAGTTTCCCAAGTTCGGGCGAAACATTGTAGAGGCCGTATGGTTTTATGGCAGGGTTCGGAAAATGCACGTGCGTTTACGCACGTGTCATTTTTCGGGCAGATAATACTGGTCGGCTTTGGTTTAAGCCGGATCCGAGTATTATATTGAGTAGGTATAATATCTTTGTCTCAGTTGCATTTGTATTCGGTCGTAATACAAATGCGGGTATATTTATACAGTTTCGGGGTTTTCCTGAAAGTCGTTTCAGGATCACTTTTGGAAGTTGCCAGTTTCCAGTTTTCTATCAGCCGTCTTTTAACATTCTGTTAAAGACGGATTTATCTTTTCTTCAGATGGAGTGAGTCATCATTCTAGAAGGTTCTAGAAGTGATGAAGTGGCTTAGTGACTCATCTTTGCATTAATGGTTCTTTAATGTTAAAGCATGACTAGGTTTGTTCTAATTGGTTCAAATTTGTGATTCATTCTTTCATAATTGTTTGGATAACTATGATTGTGATATGGTCACCTCCCTCCTCCTACGGTTACCTCCCTCTTCCTTATAAGTTGGCCGGCCCCCTCCTCTCCCCATTCACTGGGTTGCTTGATTAATTTGGTTAGAAAAGATATGATAGTATTTGGGTGAATGGAAATTTCATTGTTTCATTTTCTTTCCATCACCAATTCCCACAGCAACTTCATTAACCGATCGTCCACGGATATGGACGAAGTGAGACAAAGTATTCTACTCATATTCTACATCATTCTTGGTCGTCTCTTTTAGCAAACTTGACGATCGAGTTGCCTCGAGTCAGAGGCGGGAGCCCGTTTAAAGAACCGATCATGTGGTGCCACCTCGACGAAGGATTCGGAGATCGACGAGATCGGAGCAGCCGCAACGGAGCGTGGGATGATGGTTGAAGAACGAAGGACTCGGATCGTTCGGTATAACCTTTCTACACTCTTTACAGTTTGTTAGTTTAGCAATAATGGCAGATCCGGGTTAAAGTATACGATAGCGCCAGTTTAAAAGTTTTTGTTCCGCATTTGGCGTCTGTAGACGGCCGGGGCGCTAGCGTAGACTTACAGGTGTTACCGCAAAGGGCCCTGAACTGAGCAACATATTGGTAGGGATTGCCGGTCCCCTTATACACATGGAATTTCGGTATTGTATAACCCAGCGGATATTTGATCTGGTCGTACCAGCTTGGATACGGTCGCCCCGTTTTTACGACCTGACCAGCTGCCTTTGTCGCCTGATGAACCCGGATCTGCTGGGCTATGTAGTCGTCCAAGTCAGCCTTGGAGATTGTCTCCTCCTTGGCCGTTGAAAGAGCCAGTGGTGAATTCAACGTTTCCCCTCTATCATCTTCGAGGACGGTCGGGGATCTTCAGTGGGAGGATCTTGTTGAATCATCATCCCAACCATGTCTTGAAATAAGTGGGCTATTTGCTTTATATTGGTCGCTTGTTCCGCAGCCTCTTTATCTTTCTTTTCCAGTATCCTCCGAAGGAACTCAGCGTCGGTTTCCTGTTCTTGTCGCTGATCCGAGGACGCTTCGGGGCTTTCTTTTGGCCGAGTAAGCGCGGCCATTGCGATCATCATTTCCTGGAGCTTCTGCTGTTGCTCCTGAGCTTTGGTCACCGACCGTGTAAGCGGTCTATGACCTGTAGACGCACGGCTGACCTCCTTCCCCTACACCATGTATACAGTATGGACCATCATGCCCCCAGACTTAGGGCGTCTGGGCTCAGTGCCTTTAGCTCTCATTGCAGGCCCGGGGATCTTCTCCGGCCTCCTCTTTTTATGAGCAGTGGAAGTTGAGGGGGCCGTTGAGGTGGGCACCCAGACAGCTTTTCGTGGCTTAGCATGATGACTGACTTCCTGTTGGATTTTCAGCTTCTTGTGCTGGCGGGAGAAATTTGGATCGGTCACCGAGTCTCGGGTCTGCCGCCAGACTTTATAGATTTTGGAGGACAGCCGTTGAGGAGATTAAGGCTGTTCTGGTTTTACTTCCACAGCCTTTTTCAGCGGAAGGGGAGACCTCTTTACCGCCGTGGTAGGAGAATTCCTACGCACCTTATTTAGCATCTCAAAGCTGTTCTTAGTTGGAACAGCAGCATTAACTTCTGTCGTCGGGGCTGGAGGAGTTATCCCAGAAGAGGAGTTGCCTCCGGCCTTCCTCACTCGGCGCCAGTTATGATGTCGAGCGTGTCGTGCTGATGGAATCGGCTCGGTGATGGCGATAGCCTCGTCTTGCCCCCTGTGTAGGTGGGGGGTCGCTGCTGGTGTCAGCCTGTTAAAGACCGATGTCCTTTGGATAGCAGGAGCGGGAGCTGGAACAGTCAATCTTGTAAAGACCGACTTTTTGGCAGGAGAAGCCGCCTTGACGACTTCAGGAGCAGGATTGGTTATTTTCTTAGGAGTAGCCTTCTGTGGGATTGCAGGCCCCATTGCGGGTCCACAGGAGCTCTGGCCCAGTTCGGAGAAGACCGAGATGCTGGTGTTGGGCGACCCGTTGAGAGGGGCCGAGGTAGGTGTAAGCCGATCAAAGACCGACTTCTTAGGAGCTTCCAGTGTCAGCATAGGAGTGGTGAAGCTCATTGGCGGGAGCATGGTCCCAAAAAACAACCCTGTGGTGGCTCGAGTGACCTGTTCCACGGGCATTGTGAACAGCGAAGCAGCTTGGGGCCCGTAGGCTATACCTCCAAGCGAAGCGAAGCACTGGTTGCAGTTGCAGTTGGAGCATTTCGCACAAGTGGAAGCCATTGATTCTTTGCTTTCTGCAATAAGCAAAATGCCAAATCTTAGTACCTTGAAACCCAAGGGCAACCATTAGCGAGCCGTGTTTGGTTCGCGAACACGACACACGAAGTGTGGAGTGGAAAGAGGAAAAGGTCCCACCGAGCGTGCCAGAATCTGTTCCCCTCCGAAAGACGACGCGACGCAGGGACGTCTCGCCTGAGATTCGGGGCAGATGCTAATTGGTGCTATCCGTCTACCTCTCCGAAGATGCGAAGTTGATTTATGGCCCCATGCATCGAAGGTTTAAACGGATGCGTCCGATGTAGCAGACTTCCTCAGATTCCCCCTCGCTTGAGGGGTTTTTGATTGTGGTGACGCTCTTCCCTGCAGGCGCAAGCCCCTGCAGTTAATTACGCTACCGCACTGCGGTAACAACTTTCTCCTTCTCCATATGATCACTTCGTGTCCTGTGTGTTTATTTTGTGTTTGGTTGCCCGTGGATCGTGTACAGAGACTGAGTTATATCGTCGCCCGTAGGGCGTGGACTAGTCCAAATCCGTATTATCTTAGATTTGGATTTGGGGGTTTGGGTTTAAGGATACGTTAGCCTCATTTGAGACTAAGATCGACTCAAACGTTTGTCACGGATATGTCAGTCTAGTTTTAGACTAAGATCAACTTGACGGGATCGTTTAGATCTAACAAAAGAGCAATTAGGGGAGCCCTGTTGTTTAGTTTAGTGACATTGCGGTCAATAGGTAGTTTAAGGACATTGCGGTCCAATGTTAGTTTTAAGACATCACGGTCAAGGTTAAGGACATCATAGTCCGTGGATTTAAGGACTCCACAGTCCGGTGTTAGTTTTAAGACATCACGGTCAAGGTTAAGGACGTCATAGTCCGTTGTTAGTTTTAAGACATTCCGGTCAAGGTTAAGGACATCATAGTCCGAGGATTTAAGGACTCCACAGTCCGACATTAGTTTTAAGACATCACGGTCAAGGTTAAGGACCTCATAGTCCATGAGTTTAAGGACCTCACAGTCCATATCCATGTGTGGTCATCGGGACCCGTCACCTCTTTGAAGACGTTGAGGAATTACAACGCCAAGTATCAAAGGAGTGAAGAGATGTACCCTTTGAACCAAGGTAGATTAAACAGTCTTTGACCCAGTTTGGGACCAAGACTAATTAATTATGTTATGTGCCCATTAGCCCAGTTAAGTTTGAATTGAGGACTTATGGCCATCTGGGGCTAAGTCCAATCATGTTTTAGAATATTGGCTTTCTGTTGGCTCATTGAAGAAGAGGCTTCGCCTCTAGAAACTTAGCCAATTGGGCTAAAGCTAGTGTTGAACACTAGAGACCAATAGTGTTGAACACTGGGAATGAGATTGACAAACTGGTGTTAAACGCCAAAATCAGTGTTAAACACTAGAGCAAATCAGTGTTAAACACTGGCCAGAGAGATTTCAGATTAGTGTTTAGACACTAAAGCAAAATAGAGATTCCAAATTAATATTAATCAGTGTTAAACACTGGTAACAGAAATTTTAATTTAGTGTTAAACACTGCTAACAGAGATTTAATTTAGTGTTAAACACTAAGAAATTCAATGTTAAACACTGCAAATAGAGTTTTTCAATTAGTGTTAAACACTAAAGCAAATCAGTGTTAAACACTGGATACAGAGGTTTCAGTTTAGTGTTAAACACTAAGGCAAGAGGGGTCACGTGAGAACGCCCTCCTTCTCTTTATTTGTTCTGCCGAGAGTATTGAATACTTTGGAGCATCACGTGCTGTCACGTGATGGGCATTTAAGTGTTTGTTTGTTAGAGCTTTTGCCAATGGGTCATGTGGGGCACGTGAGGCTTTGCTTCAAAGCCCTTTCTCTGTGGATCTTTTCAGGGGTCACGTGGTAGCACGTGACCCTGTTTCTTTGCATGTTTGTTTTTCATTTTAAGGATTAAATTCTTCATAGGGTTAAACCTTAATAACAACTTTAGAGGAATTAAATTCCCAATTTCTTTTAAAGAATTATTCTTAGATAGGGTTAAACCTTAATTTCTTTTCTGTAGGAGTTAAATTCCTATTAAGTTCTGGCATAGGAATTAAATTCCTGTGAGTTTGAAGGAATTAAGTTCCCAATTAGGGTTAAACCCTAGTTCTGAAGGAATTAAATTTAACATAGGGTTAAACCCTAATTCTATCCCAAAGGAATTAAATTCCTATAATTTTGTGAGAATTGAATTCTCAAAACTTAATTCCTCCTCTGTGTTTTGGATCTGCATGGCAGGATCTCAACCCAATGAGAATTAAATTCTCAATTCATGGGGAGATGTGCACTTTGCAGATCCTCCACCAGAGAAAGAAATATGTTCTTTTCTTTATATAAGAGTTAAACTCTTTTGAGAATTAAATTCTCTTTTTAAGCCTCTCCTCCCTTACCTAGGATTTTCTTTCGCAGAGGATCAATTTCTTCCAAAATCTCAAAGCTCTATCTCTCTCTTTCTCGGTATGTCTCTGTATGTCTCTCTTTTCTGGCTCCTATTTATAGGAGAAGGAAAAGAATCAATCAGTTTTAGTGAATCTTTCATTGAAAGATTTGATTTGTCTATTGAGAGATTTGATTTACATTCATCATTCATCTGGACCTTTGGATTATTAGGTGAATTTTATTCACCATTGGATTTTAAATCCAAAGATATCTCCTTGTTATTTCGGTTATATTTAAGGGGAAATCTTTCCAAGTCTGATATTTTTCCATAAATTGGTGATATTTAATCACCTTTAGATCTTTAATCCAATGGTTCCAAATAATCATTCTCTATTTGGAAAGATTTGAATGCTCTCTTCTCAGAATTTAATTCTGTTAAATAATGAGGCTTTGAAAGCCGGTCACGTGTGGCCACGTGACCCCTGGTCACGTGTAGGCACGTGACCCCTGGAACGGGCCTTTCTTCTCCTTTTGCGTTCTGTTCTCTGGCCGCTGCTCAGCCGTCACGTGCCAACACATGACCCCTGGTCACGTATGAGCACATGACCTTTTCTGGAGCCTTTTCTTAAATGAGCTTTGTGCTGCCGCTTTGAACATCACGTGCCAACACGTGACCACTGGTCACGTGTGAGCACGTGATGCCTCTTCTGAGTCCTTTCCTAATTTTTAATCAGGGAATAAATACCCCTACAGCGTTGTTCTCACGTGTCTGCACATGAGTGCAACGCTGTCACTTTTGTGACCGTCGGATCTGCCTAGGGGGTAGGGTAAATGAAACATTTTCCATCCCATCCTATAAATGCCCATGTCCTTTCAAAAGAGCGTCCACTTCGCTCATCTTCCTCCTTGCAAACTTTTTTCTGAGAATTTAATTCTCTTCTTCCAGAGCTTAGTTCTCTGTCTTGAAACATTTTCAGAGTTTAACTCTGTTCAAAAAAGACTCTTTTCTTCAGGTAATGCTCTGGAACGAACGATGAACTTTCACATTCCTCTGGATTTTAAATCCAAAGCAAGGGTTTTTACCCTTTTTAACAGGAACCCGTTCTTTCTTTAAGTTTTTTCAACCGAAATATGAAACATTTAATCTTCAACAGTAGATCTCTTAGCGTTCATATGATCTTTAGGGAGATAATGGTGGCGGTTCAAATCCATGGAATTTAATTCCATCCCAAAAATGTTTCTGGGGATTTAATTCCCCCTTTTTCAAAAAGGAATTTAATTCCTACGAAGAACTCAGTTCTTCACATGGAAGCTTCTTAGGGTTTTCTTGCCCTGGGTCCTCTTTCACAACCGAGAGGAAGAAGTTTGTAATGAATTCTCTTGATTGTCATTTCAGGTATCATGGATGCCCACTTGTATAGTCTTGAAGAAGTCATTTCTTACGGGAACATTCGTGCACTGGGTTGCAGCCAGAACCAGGAGTTTACCAATGCTCAGTGCGCTGAGATCATGAGCCGCTTCGACGAGTACAACCATCGGTTACTCCCTCGTCGCTCTTCTCTTCTGAGACTCATCGTGCTGGCGATCTGGGAGGCGCTCCCTCTTTTTTGCACCGGCGTGCCGCTCGGGTCATTGGACACCGCCGAGGATAAGGTGCATTCGGTGTACCTGATGTGCTTGATCACAAAAAGGAGGCGAGATCACCTCATTGACCTTTTGCACCAGGCTTTTCAGCAGTCAGCCATACTTGCCGCCTATCGGAGGGTGGAGGATATTCGTGAGGACCCCGACGCTTGCGACCGCGAGAGAAAGCATACCAGGATGGTTCGAGATGCCTGGAAGATCTTGGACAAAGTTACATTCGAGTTTCTCAATCCATGCCCCGCGTCCGAGGTCTTACCATTGTAAACATTTCCTTTTTATTTTGTATGAACCTTTTAAAGCATGAATGATAAATCTTATTATGTCCTTCTGTGTTTGCACACCCCTTTTTTTTGGGATTTTGTCATATATTCAACATTTTTTTATTCTTTCTACTGATGTGTTTAGCTTACAGGGCATTATTTCATTTTCTAGTACACACCAAGTATGTTGCTCACGTGCTCCACACGTGAGGGGCCTTTTATGGGGCTATTCAATTTTTTATGCCATATTACTGTGCATGGCATTAGATGCAGAGAAGATGCCTTGGAAATCGCTCCTTTTCCTGATTTCCAATGTCTCCCCTTTTCTGGGCCTTGGAATGGGTTTCACCATGCAATCATTTCCGCGCGCAGCATTTAATGCTCCCCTTTATAATCTTGAGGCCATAGTCTATTTTCTCTTCACAGAGAAATCTATTCTCACTTTAGTGTGATTTACCTTGAGAGACCGCTGAGTGCCATGGCCTGCAACCGTCCTCATGCTCGTCGACAGCCCTGGGTGGTGCCTATCGGGGAGATGATCCCGCGTTTTGATGCACGATTGGTGGATCCTCTCCTTACCGATGACGAATGTGACTCAGCGGTGTGTGAACTCTCGATCCGTAGGGGGTCCTCCCGCCTGATAGGCTCCCTCTGGCTCAGGATGATTCTTGCTGCCGTGCTTGCCGACAACCCCCTCACCCGGCGGAGATGACCCTGGCGATGCTTGACGCGGCTGAGGAAAAGCTCGAGGGCTTTCACGAAGCATGCCTGATTACTCAGGCTTTGAAAGATTGCTTAGTTCACCTGCTGAGCCAGATAAGAGCCCGGCAAGCTATTATGTCCGCTTTCACATATGAACATGGCGCCAATCGATGGGGGGCGACGCCTCGCGAGAACCGTCGCTTGACGTGTTGGAGAAAGCAGAGAGAGAGATGGATAATTTTGTTCTTTGTTTTGTTAACCCTTGTGCCACTGATCCCATGTTTGGTGACATTTTCCCGTTAGCGTAGTATATTCAAATTAGTCTTTTTCGCATGCTTTATGTTGAACTTCCATGTATGCTTGGTACTCGTATGTATGTTTTTGCTTGCATAAATGAACTTTGTGTTCTTCTTATGAGAACTTTCTTTAATCACCAAAACTATCATCATGTCGCATGCACATCAGAGCTTCGAATATTATTTCTTTTTCGGATGTTCACATAATTGCGAACGCATGCTTGATAGGATAAACGTCGGAAATTTTCTTGTTGCTTTCCATACCCGATGATGTGCACCTGTCTGAGATCGAATATTGCCATCAACCGGGCTTGTTTATACAGTCTCGGGCGTACCTATCCTGTTTCAGAAGCTACGGCTATGACAGTGGGCTTGCGTGATCTGATACAGCGATGTATAGCGAACATGGCATCATGCGAGAAGAGGCTTGGCCGCAAATTCTCGGAAAGGGAGCTGGCCTCCAAGGCATTGAGCGAGCTTCAAACCAGCCTCACAGCCAAGGCCAATAAAGCTTATGAACTCTGGCGATTGCTTCAAGAGTCTGTCAAAGAGGTGGTGGCTCTTGATAAAGCTGTCATGTTCACTCGCAAAAGGGTCGAGGCTCACAAGACCCCTGTGAAAGAACTCGAAGGCCGGCTCGCCTCGTATCAGGCCCAGCAAGCTCAGGCGGAGGCTCGTCTTCTGGCGAACCTGAATCATGAAGCTATGGCCTAGAAAAAGCAAGATGAGCTAGCAAAATTGCTACATCGCCCGCCGGCTTGAAGACTTGTATCTTTTCCTTCCTTTTTGTACATACTCCTGGATGAGAGTATATTCATTTTGCCTTTTTATGAATTGTACTTTGTATCCATTTTGGTTTATGAATAAAAGAAATATTTTTCTTCTCAATGGTGTGTCTCTTTTTATTGAACGTGTTCTGCGGACGAGTTATCTTGGTCTCCTTGCAGGGTAGCGATGGCTTAGGATTCAGGGTTAAGATCTGCCTCCTAAGACTTTTGATCTTTATGAGTCGTGAGGGTCTCATAAAGAGTTTTTCTCCCTACAGGTCGAAAGGATCCCGTAGGTGTAAGTTCTTCTTAAGAATCGTGAGGATTCTTAAGCGGATCTTCCAGTGAGAGTCGTAGGGATCTCACAAGAAAGTTTTCTTTCCTATAGGTCGTGAGGACCTGCAAGTGCCGGGTGCGGACGCCCTTATCCGTGTTTCACGGGGTCAGGGGTTGCTTTGGGATGTTTTTCAAGGTATCGTAGCTTAAAGACATCGCGGTCAAGGTTAAGGACCTCATAGTCCGTGGATTTAAGGACTCCATAGTCCAAGGTTAGTTTTAAGACATCACGGTCAAGGTTAAGGACATCATAATCCGTGGATTTAAGGACTCCACAGTCCGATGTTAGTTTTAAGACATCCCGATCAAGGTTAAGGACATCATAGTCCGTGGGTTTAAGGACTCCACAGTCCAATGTTAGTTTTAAGACATCACGGTCAAGGTTAAGGACTTCATAGTCCGTGGATTTAAGGACTCCACAGTCCGATATTAGTTTTAAGACATCCCAGTCAAGGTTAAGGACATCATAGTCCGTGGATTTAGGGACTTCACAGTCCAATGTTAGTTTTAAGACATCACGGTCAAGGTTAAGGACATCATAGTCCGTGGATTTAAGGACTCCACAGTCCGACGTGTGGTTGCCGGGACCCGTCACCTCTTTGAAGACGTTAAGGAATTACAACGACGAATATCAAAGGAGTGAAGAGATGTACCCTCGAACCAAGGTAAAATCAGTCTAGAATAATGGTGGTTGATTGTTAGTTTTAAGAAATTTTGGTCAAGGTTAAGGACATCATAGTCCGTGGATTTTAAGGACTCCACAGTCCGATGTTTGCTCTGGATGCTTCACATGGGTTCACGGCCGTGTTCGGCGAGGACCAGGCTCCGCTCTGAGCGTTTTCCGCGGGGTCAAAGAGTGACGTTATCCGCGTTCCACGTGACCAGGAATTTTGCAATAGATGCTTCACACGGGATCACTGCCGTGTTCGGCGAGGACTAGGCTCCGCACTGGATGCTTCACACGGGTTCACTGCCATGCTCTGCGAGGACCAGGATCCACTCTGGACGTTTTCCACGGGGTCAAAGAGTGACATGATCCGCGTTCCACGTGACCAGGAATTTTGCACTAGATGCTTCACACGGGTTCACTGCAGTGTTCGGCGAGGACTAGGCTCCGCTCTGGATGCTTCACACGGGTTCACTGCCGTGCTCTACTAGGACCAGGATCCGCTCTGGACATTTTCCACGGGGTCAAAGAGTGACATTTTCCGCGTTCAACGTGACCAGAAAATTTGCAGTTGATGCCTCACACGGGTTCACTACCGTGGTCGGCGAGGACTAGGCTCCGCTATGGATGCTTCACACGAGTTCACTGCCGTGCTCTGCGAGGACCAGGATCCGCTCTGGACGTTTTCTACGGGGTCTAAGAGTGACATTATCCGCGTTCCACATGACCAGGAATTTTGCACTAGATGCTTCACACGGGTTCACTGCCGTGTTCGGCGAGGAATAGGCTCCACTCTGGAAGCTTCACACGGGTTCACTGCCGTGCTCTGCGGGGACCAGGATCCGCTCTAGACGTTTTCCACGGGGTCAAAGAGTGACATGATCCACGTTCTACGTGACCAGGAATTTTGCACTAGATGCTTCACATGGGTTCACTGCCGTGTTCAGCGAGGACTAGGCTCTGCTCTGGATGCTTCATACGGGTTCACTGCCGTGCTCTGTGAGGACCAGGATCCGCTCTGGACGTTTTCTACGGGGCCAAAGAGTGACATTATCCGCGTTCCATGTAACCAGGAATTTTGCTGATCATATCCGCATTTCACGGAATGGAGGTTTGACTCTTGGTGATATGTATATCGCCGAGCTATGGAACTGGGGGTTGCCACTGTTCCGTTTCACTTGATGTTGTGTCCGTTGTGACGAGACGAGTGTTGAGATGATCTCTAGGTCACTTGCGGCCCGTCGAGATTTGGCTTCTTCTTATGATGAGACCTGGGGGAGGAGTATGGTCACTTCTTCGTTTACGCTCTTGGGTTGTATACAGGGAGTGATGTGACATCACCTATAAGGCATAAATTTCATTTTTATTTTATTTCTTTTCCGCGATGCTCTATCTTTCAGCTTTTATCTCGCGAAGGTCGCGATTGCCCTATCATTTCGGCTATTTATCGCGGTGCCCAATCATTTCGGCGATTTATTTTATTTTCTACTCGCTGCTTTTTATTGCGAGTTTCCCAATCATTTCGGCTATTTTGTGTGCATACATTTTTACTTGCTGATTTTTATTGCAAGTTGCCATATCATTTCGGCTATTTCGTATGCACGTGCGGCCTACTGGCTTTTCGTCATAAACCTGAAATTAGACACCGATTTCGGCATCAGCACCGCTACAACTGTGATATGGCCAGGAGCGAATCATCATCTGCCTCTGTCGATGTCGAACAAAGGTGGCTTAGCGAACAGGGTTAAGCTCCTGTCGACTAAGGCTTTTGACTTCATGAGCCGTAAGGGTCTCACAAAGGTATTTCTCCCTACAAGTCGTGAGGATATTGTAGGTGTATTTTCTCCCTAGGAATCGTGAGGATTCCTAAGTGTATGTTCCTCTGTAATTCGTAAGGATCCTACAAGAGGGTTTTCTCCTTATACGTCGAGAGGACTTATAAGGGTTGTTCACCATATGGACATATCCCTAGTCACGGGTGGGACTTTGCTGGGGAAATGTTTATTCGCGCCCGTAGATTGTATACAAGGGTCAGTATGAGCCGCTTGTAGGGCATTGTCGAAGGTTGTGGGAGGTTTGCTTAAGAACAGGTTCAGGCTTCTGTAACTTAAGACTTTCAAGTCTTATGAGCCGTGAGGGTCCCATAAGAGAGTTCTCCTTACGAGTCGTGAGAATCTCGCAAGTGTAATTTTTCCTTAAGAATCGTGAGGACTCCTAAGTGTGTTGCTCCTTTATGAGTCTTAAGGATCTCATGCGGGTGGTTTCTCCTTTCAAGGTCGTGAGGACCCTGCAAGTGTCCTTTAACAAGGTTGCACCCTTTCGGGTTTTCACAAACACTCGCCAGTAGCCCTGCTGTTTTTACTCATGGAGCCCTTTCGGGTTTTCATCCGTGCCCATTTCGCTTATGGACATACCGTTTTTTTTATTCGTTTTATTTTCGTCTTTTTTTTACGAGATCACGCCCTTTCGGGTTTTCACGAACACTCGCCGGTAGCCCTGCTGTTTTTACTCACGGAGCCCTTTCGGGTTTTCATCCATGCCCTTTTTGCTTATGGACATATCGTCTTTTATTTTCATTTATTATCTTTTATTTTATATTTTTATTATTATTTTTTATTCATCTTGTCAGCCTAAAGATGCTGCGGTAGTAGTTTATGGACGTCTCGGTCCGTTGTTAGTTTAAGGACGTTTCGGCCCGCCATTAGTTTAAGGACGTTTCGGTCCGTTGTTAGTTTAAGGATGTTTCGGTCCGCCATTAGTTAAAGGACGTTTCGGTCCGTCAAGGAGAGGGCCGGCTACTACTTATAGGGCTTGATCTTTTAAGATAGCGAGCGGACATAGTCGTCGTCATCTATTATTGACCTAGGCTGTGGCTCATTAAGCGTAGTATTTCTTTAGGAAGCGGCCGTTTATTTGCCTGGAAGGCCTTTCACCGTGCATATCCATGAGTAGATAGGCTCCACCCTGGTAGACCTTGTCTATGATGTACGGGCCTTCATAGTTCGGCTCGAATTTTCCCCGCTTGGCGCGATTGGGGATCATAGGCCTTTTGACCACTAGCACGAGTTCTCCTTGGCGGAATGTCCTCGGCCTGGTCAATCTTTCATACGAGCGCGTCATTTTCTCTTTGTAAGCCTCCAGATTTTGTTGTGCTATGAGCCGTGTTTCATCCAGGGCATCAAGCTCTTCTAGCCGAAGGTGAGCATTTTCTTCGTTCGTCAACTCGTGGTGGACTGCCACTCGTAGAGAAGGTAGCTCTATCTCGAGGGGGAGTACTACTTCCGTACCGAATACCAATGCGTATGGCATTGTGTTCGTGGCCGTCTTGAACATAGTTCGATACGCCCAAAGAGCCTCTTGCAGTCTCTCATGCCAGTCCTTCTTATTTCGGGACACCGTCTTTTCATGATCTTTGTCAAAGTCTTATTGAAGGCCACAGCTAGACCGTTAGCTCGCGGATTATAAACCGAGGAATATCTCTAGTCTATATTATGCTGCTGCGCGAAGCGACTGATCTTGTGGCTTCTGTAAGCTGGCCCGTTATCGGAGATGATCCGTCTCGGCGTTCCAAACCGATATATGACATGCGTCTTGAAGAAATGGAGGATACTCTCCGTCTTCACTTCCCTCAACGGTACTGCCTCTGCCCATTTGGAGAAGTAATCAGTCGTCGCCAGGATGAAACGATGTCCTCTAGACGATGCTGGTTCGATGGGGCCGACTATGTCAGTTCCTCACATCTCGAACGGCCAGCTAGCCACCGTTGGATGTAGTGGATTTGGATGCTGATGGATAAAGTCCCCATGGATTTGGCATGAGTGGCATTGCTTCGCATATTCGAGGCAATCCTGAATCATTGTGGGCCAGTAGTAGCCCATCCGTTTGATCTTCAACTTCATCTTCGGGCTTGCTTGGTGAGAACCACAGAGTCCGTCATGAACTTCCTGGACGACTCTTTCCGCTTCGTCAGGTCCTAGGCATCTCAGCCATAGAGAATCAAACGACCTCTTATATAGAGTATCATTGACGAAGGCGAAAGACAGAGCTCGTTTCATAAGCTGATGTCTTGAGGACGCATCTTCGGGCGTCCGACGGTATTTGAAGTAGTCTATAAAGACTTCTCTCCAATCCTCAGCCTCTTCCCGGTCTTTTATTTGCAGGGTCACCTGTTCAGTCACTCCCTTTTCTTCATATGATTCCGGAGATATTTCTGCTGGGGCAAGCACCCAACGGCTTTGTACCACGATTCTTACGTCATCGAGGTTCTCATCAGCCGGTTCCTTAGCGTGCTTGGCCAACGCGTCTGCTTTGCTGTTTTCCGCGCGCGGTATGCTTTCCAAAGTATAAGAGGGAATTTAGGTCAACAGCTGTTGCACCTTATATGATGGTGATCCTCGTAGAGTACGTGGATGACATACTCTTGATCTTGATAGGGAAGGAGTTTCCTATGCTACGCTCGGTCAATCTTCGCTTATCACAAGGATTCTCTATATAGGATCAAAGTGATACCTCCTAAATCCTGGGTTTTGGATCTATGAGATAGATCTAATTGGATGTTAGGATTCTCACTAGTTGTAGTGAGATGGTATCAATCGATCCTGGGGAGAATCACTGGAAAGGTTCCAGAGTGATAAGGACGACTGAATGTCAGTCGCAGGCATTGTCTTTACCCTCAGTGTAGGGACGGTATGTTGGAAGAGTTCCAAGCTTGATACCGTGACTTTCTAGATGATTAAAGGCAAGATACGTCGTTACCAAGGATGCTACCAAAGAGGTAGTTTGGATATATATATAAGTTCATGAGATGAACTTCGTTCCTACCATTGTATGACAATGGAGTTGTGGCTTATGCCGAGGAACCCCCGTCTCATCAGAAATCCAGATATAATTCTTAGGCAGTATCACCTGATCATGGAGATGGTTGATCTCCAGGGAGATCGAGGTTAGGAGAGTAGACACAGAGGACAACAGCGCGGATCCACTCACAAAGGCCTTTTTCCCAGTAGAGACTTTTATGGGATGGTTGAGTATGAGATACTTCAACCACAGCTAATTGTTGGGTATGCGATACCACAACAGATGGCCCTAGTGCAAGTGGGAGATTGTTAGTTATATGTATGCCCTATAGGCCATTACTGTACATACGATGTATATTGTAGTGGATACTTGGACATATATAGGGAGGACTTTCTTACTCGACATGATAGTATGCTATGTGGTTGCTTTTTATCTTAACATATACTCTGATTGTCTCTATGTTATATGTTGATAAAGCCTTAGGATATTTACTCGACTACTGGGACTATGATGAGATCATACTAGTGGGGCCACGGTAGTCAACGAGTACATCCTATAACTGTTCCTAGTCGAGGGTGTATCAAGATAGGGTATCGATACACCAGAGTAGACTAGCGTATACGCATCTTGACCCATATGATGGGCGATGGATTATCCCATATCCATCGGTGTTTGACATCAAGGATGGTGTACGGGTGCTCAATGGAGACTGGGTACACTGGACAGACTCGCCGAGAACTCCCAGATGGTATTATACACCATGTCAGATGGCAGTTCTCTGGTGACACTGGTACAGGTTAGTCTGTAGACCCGAGATCGTCATAGAGTCTTGTGTGATTCCCACTGTGTTTTGATTTCCATCATACCACGTCCAAGAGGGCGTGCAAAAAGGTGTCTTTTGGGTACAGTCCCGAATCACATGGAGGCAATGAGCGATAGGAGGGGTTTCGTCTCTCCCGGTATAGGGAGTTGATGTTGCGCGGTGTTCGATTGGCTATAAATGGAAATCCCTGGCCAGGGTTGCTGAGATATACTGGTAAATGTTATCAGTAGTTACTCGAACTGTTATAGACCTCATATCGACACGACTTATCAAGCTACTGGGTCTGACGTTTACCACCCCTAGGCGAGATATGCGACATATCAGACGAAGAGACCGGACTGTACGGGAGTGTTACTGACTGGATTCACAGGAGAATGTACAGGCTTGATTGTTGATCTTCTGATCGCTCAATACCTGGGTGGCTGTTACGTTTAGCTGACCGCTTGCAGCTTGTGGGTGTTTGATATGATCATCGCCTACTGCCGGCGTATTGACGATTCTTTAGAGTCCTACACAGTGGTTTCTTGACTCAGGCAAAACGGAGTAGGAGAACATATATGATATGTGCGGGACTGAGAACAATACGTGTATATGATACCGTATTAGATTCTCACGATATGAGATATCGGCCGGGTATATGTGATATAGCCAGGTCATCGGATCAAGTGTTGATTCGATGAACTGATACAGATTATATTAGTCGGTTATTTGTGAAATAGCCGGATTATCGGATCAAGTGTTGATTCGATAATTTAATGTATAATTATATATTTGATATATTAAATTACATTAACTGATATAAGCTCACTAAAAGATTCTTTTTCTCACTCGGGTAATACATTGATATATATGCGATATATGTTAATTGTATTATTTTATTTTGTTACAATAAATATTGTATATGTGATATATAATATTGTAACATGATATGATTACTAATGCAACATGTTTAGTGGAGATTAAACAAGGTTGGGATTTGATTTGGGTTAGATCTTTCTTAATGCTTCTAGAAGGTTTTTACTTTGTTTCTAGCAAAAGATATTATGCTTGATATTTTGCTAGATATTTTTAACCCAACCCAAACCCTTCACCCTAGGTTAAATCTCTACATGGGTTAGCCTTGTCATCCTTGACCATGGTTACATTTGTAATCATATTAACATTTCATTATTCATCACAAAAGGATTATTCATTCATATTCTTCTTCTTCTTCCTTGGAGAAAAGTTTTCTAGCTTTTGCTCTTGTGATGATTATGAGTGAAATTAAGAAAACAAATGAGAGCTAAAATCCTACTTCATCATCCTAATCTATCCTAGCCATTTAGATTATAGTGTTCACTTCATTTAGTGAGTGAGTGCTTGTGTTAAAGAAACTTCAAGGTAGATCATCTTAGTTATCGAAGATCGGAAGCAAGCTTGCATCTTTCTCTTCGTGGAGCCTCCCTAGAGTCCGGATACTCGATGATCGCAGCGAAGGGACCTCAACACGGAGCTTTAGAAGTGAAGGACCAGACTACAAAGGTTGTAATCCCAAACTCTTAGAAGTAAAGTTGTTTACTTGCTTTGTTTTGCCTAATCTCTAGTTTAAAGATCTTGGTTAGGGTTGTTCGGCACGTCTAAATTGTAAATCGGGCATGGTTGATGCCTTGTAGACCCTTGTGAGAGTGTCTAGTAACCCTGCAAACCAATCACATCTAAAGCTACAAACAAGTAATACTCAGCTACCGTACACTATGCCTTGACAATGCCAACATACGCAGCACGAATACTGAGCACAACTCATAGGAAATGACGGAGGGCTACAGCTGTTTTTTGGCGAAAAACCTTTAACGTAATGAACTTGGTATCGTTGAAGGAATCCGAGCGGTTTTTCAAATATATAGTGGCATAAACTTTTTCTAAAGAGGTCACTACTTATGAAGGGATCTCGACTCTTTCCTCATCGAATAAGGTGCAGGATATTCATAACTGAATACCACAATGCAAAGCCAAAGAATCGACTATAGTGAAGTTATTACGATGATGCAAACTTTTGCCTAAAAGGTCACTCCCGATGAAGGGATCTCGGCTCTTGCCTCGTCGAATGAGGTGCAGGATATTCCTTAACTGAATACCACTGTGCAAAGCAAAAAGAAACGTCTATAATGTCAGTTTTCAAAAACTTGGTCCCAACAACATCATTTAGGTTTATTTTTCCTTGCAATAATCAAAATTATAGCAGTCCCATCAATTAATCCATATCACACCAGAAAAAGGAACGAAAATAAAATGTACGTATATGCCATCCGCATTTGCCACGGGGTCCTGTCATGCACCGTTAGGTTACTTAACTAACGGCAGAGCGGGGGCTGGACTAGCGTGGATAAAAAACATATACAATATCTACTAGTATATACATAAATATATATATAACATTCATCCCAGGAATGATATAAGTAACATCACAGAAAAGCGATAAGCAACATAGAATAATGGATAATCTAGGAGCCCTGGGTTTCCCTTGAGCCGCAAATGAAACCCGACGTTCCCTGGTCATGTGGATAGCCTGTGCAATGAAAAACTTAGACCCCTACGAGCGCGGCAAGTTACCCACCAATCCCAGAAGTGAGACAACCCCAATCAAGAAAGTGAATGGGCCACCCAGCACTTTACGGGATTCGGTAACTCGAGCGCCCCTCCGTGGGTCATCCTATACCCCCTACGAGTGCGGCGAATAGCCCGCCAATTCTAGAGTAAGGCCCCCTCCATCTCAACGCCATGAGATGCGAGCCTGTTGCCCTCTAGAACCCGGCTACTCGATCACTTCACCGTGGGGTAATCTTAGTACAGAAAAGAAAAGAATATATACAATGGAGACATCGATCTCAATCCGTCGTGCCCCAATAAAAGAATATACAATCTGGCGGAAACGACGGTCCACATGTCGGACGCTCACCCCGCGATAACGAATATACAAATGAATCTAAACTGTATAACTACCACTGCACAAGAGGCTATCCCACACAACAATCCGAACATAGCCATCAAAGATATCAACATCACAGCAGTATAGTCAAGTATGTGCAACCCCGTCTAAACGACATATAGCAAATAGACGACGTTTGAAAAACACATACACCACATCACAGATATCAATGATGCAAAATTTCAAGTTTTGAAACTTTCTAAGTTCCCCCCAAAGCAAAGAAAACACTAAGTGAAATATGGGGAAAACAAACAAGACCAAAAAACCAATTTACAAAACCCCAGACATTGGATGAAAACGAGGCCCTGAAGTGAATAGTGAAAAGGTGAGGCCGGTTTTTTCAAGGATGTGGCCAGCCAAGTTTGCATGGAATTGTCTCGTTTTCATTCTGTGTCATACTCATTTCTAAACTAATTCTCTGCACTTGTTTACAAAAATTTCAGAAATCAAAAAAAATTCAGAACAGAGAGTGGGTTTCGAGTTCGGAATTTTTCGGTTTTGAAACTAATGCATCGTCTACTACTAGTTTCTAATGTTTGGGTGGCTCTGATACTATGTTGGGATTCCTAGCGCCCTGGCCATCTACCGTGGCCGATTGCGGAACAAAAATTTTGGCATCTAGAAAAACTTGGCGTTAGAAACAATTACCTAGAATCAAATCCAAACATGAAACTAGCAATCTAAAGGTGTCAAACTACTATTATAGAGAGTTATACCGAACGAACCATGTCCTTCAGTCTTCCACCATCTCCCTTAGCTCTTTGAGGTCCTTTGGATCGAGCTTGGCCGCCGATCTTTCTCCGTCGAAAATGATCCACCCGAAAGATGTAGATCATGGCTGTAGCTCCAAATAAAAGATTAAGTGAAGCAACTAGGGATTCTAGATAGCTAGTCTAAAATGCCTAGGATGTAGTGGACTGTTCTAAGTGTATCTCTACCTCACCTCCTCTCTTGATTCTCAACACATGAGAGGGTAGAAAGGAGGTTGAAGATGAAGGTGGAGGAAGCTTAAGAAATCTAAAGAGGGAGTGAAACTAATGGTGAGGAGAATCAAAATCTCATGTAAGAATGAACTATCCAATATTTTCATCTCATCCATCAAGTGCGGAAAAATAGCATGATGAAGTGTTTTATAAAACACAATTTTCCATTTTAATATACAACCCATGCTTAAATAGTTTGCAAAAATGAATAAACAATTCATTTGCGCAACTATAGAAGCATGGTTCTTACCGTACTCCCCTCTCATTTTTTCCACCTCATATCCCATTTAAAATAAATGGATAAATTCAAAATGAGGTGTCCACCTTCTAGAATGTTTTCCGTATAAATATGGATTGCATTCTACTGTATATACATACCTGTATTCGTACCGAAATACAAATACCCGGAGAGATAGAATAAAACAAAGAACATAATACTAGAACATATATATCGAAATACATATATGTAAATTATTAAATCAATACCTGATTTAATAATCCGGCTCAAACCCAAGCCGGCTAGTATTATTAACTGTCTGAACGAAAGTCCAGGTACATAGTACAATCAATCGATCGGAACCTTGCACGTATCCAATACGGCTACTATATCGTTTCGCCAGAACCAGGGAAACCCTCTGAGTGGGACTCTAAAGACTCATCAATACGCTGACAGTGGGTTTAACCACAAGCACGTCAGCGGCACTAGCTGTACATAACGGCTACCCAGGTATTGAGCGAAAGGAAGGCCGACGAGCAAACTCATCCGAACCCTTACTAAGCCTGTCCGTGACAATCTTCAAACCTTATGGACACCCTAATATTTTTGCAGACAGTCTGGTCTGTTCGTCTAAGAATATCGCATATCGGGTCTAGGGGGTGAATAAAGCCAGACCCCTAATAATGAGATATTTCGTGTCGGTATGTAGCCCATCACCCACTGAGAAATTACTGATCCAAATTAGTAATTCTCGTCTACCTTGGCTAAGGATTTCGGGTGATGGCCACCCGTGCACCGCGCGACATCAACCCCCAATACTGGGAGAGACGAATCCCCGACGATCCGCTCACTGCCTCCATGTGGCTCGAGACTGTACCCAACTAAAACCTGTTTTCACGACTCCTTTGAGCCATGGTAGGATAGTAATCAAAGAACAGTGGGAACTCACACGAGACAAATGACGATCTCAGGTCGACAGACTAACCCGTACTCATGTCACCTGGGAACTGCTATTTGACAATAGGTATAATACAAACTGGCATGTTCTCGGCGAGTCCGTCCAGTGTACTCATAACCCAATGAGCACCTGTATACTATCTTAGATGACTAACTGACACCAATGGCTTGTGAGACTGGCCATCACCCCTCTTCGGGGTCTCAAAAAGTATACACTAGTCTACTCCGGAGTATCGATGCCCAATCTCGATTTTTCCTCAACTAGGGACATTTAAGGATGTGCTTATAGACCACCCAAATCCCACGTATATGATCGCCATCATAATGCTGGTAGTCAAGCGAGAATCATATGGGCTCTATCAACATGTAATAGTGATCTGTAATATCACATAATTCATGTACATAATGATAAAGACAAACCAGATAGCATACTATCATTTTGAGTAAGACTGTTCTACCAGTACAGGTCCTCCCTCAATCTTTACAATCGCGTACCTGCGATTAAAATAATCGACTTGAGGGCAATATAGCCAACACTTCTCACATGGATGCCACATAAAAAGTGCTTAGCACTCTATATACAACCAAAATGGCTGAGTGCTTAACACTGATTGGACAGTACCCATAACTGAAGGCTTCATGTGTTACCCATGTGAGAGCCAATGTTTAGCACTTTTGCATAAAACCAAAGGGGCTGAACAAACATGGCCCAAATAAGTGCTTAGCACTATTAAACACAAAAAGGGACTGAGCAGACTAAGCACAAATTTTCTAAGTCTATCTAAAAAGTTTCTTACAGCCGAGCTCAAATGCTTTGTTGTTGGATCTTAAATAAAAATGATCATTAAAATTTTGCTAAGTTGATCTTAGTCTCAAATATGGCGAACGTATCCTTAGCTAAAATAAATTGAGCCTAAATGCTCATATGTTTAAGTTTATCTTAATCTCAAACTAGATTATCGGTCTTTAAATAAAACAAACCCAAATCTAAAATATACGGATTTGGATTGATCCGCGCCCTACGGGCGACGACATAAACTAGTCTCTGTATACAATCCACAGGTAACCAAAACAAACAAAAATACAACACGACATGAAGTGAACTGCTAGAGAAAGAGAAAGTGGTTATACCAATGCGGTAACATAATTAACTGCAGGGGCTTGCGCCTGCAGGGAAGAGAGCCCACAATCAAAAACCCCTCACAAACGAGGGGGGATCTGATAAAGTCACGCTACAGCGGTCGCGTCTGTCCAAACCTCCGATATATAGTGGCATAAATCAACTTGGTACATTCGGAGAGGTGGATGGATAAGTCCAAATAGCATTTGCCCCTAAATTCAGGCAAGGCAATTTATCCCAGTTCTTCTCTGTTTTCGGCGGAGAACAGGCTTCCATCTAGGTTATCACGCAATGATGGTTGGGTCCCGATCCCACTGATGAGTAGGATTACTCTTAGGAGATATTTTTCACTTCACAATTAGCTAACATATTAGGTGTCTAGAAAGGTGTTAATGGGGCTACGCCTCTAGGGAAACGAGGTTTATTCTAATTAGGTCTGTGCGAGAGCACAGGGAACCTCCCTCGGAGTACCAACACCTAACTGGTTGAATAGTGAGTGAACTTGTAAAGTGTTAATGATCCCAGCTAGTTCTTCTTTTAAGGTTTGAAGGAGAATTCAAGGAAACAGAGTCATCCTGTTTAGATAAAATAATAACCAGTCTAAACTTGCAAGAGCGCACGCTGAATATTTCTTTTCTCTTTCTCCAGGTAGCAACCATGTCACGCCTTAATCAAGACAACAAAATGTATCACTTGACCGATCCGAATTCTTATTCGGGGCTGGGGAACGTCGGTTCGGCTCTAACTTATGACAGCAGTCACTAGTATGAGTAAGGAAAAGTGGATTACATGAATTCCTTAAAAACCCTAGCGAAGAAGAAGTATACTATTGCATCTCTTTCAGGTGTTCTTGTTATTGAGAATTGTTTTTCAGTCAGTCCTACCTCCTGGATACTAGATACCGGATCAGGATCTCATATTTGTAATTTATTGCAGAGACTGAGAAAAAGTAAGATGGTTGGACCTGATAATATCTCCCTCAGAGTAGGGAACGGAGCACAAGTTGATACTGCTATCGTTGGTGAATATCACCTCGTATTGCCAAGCGACAATACTGTAATTTTGAACAACTACTATTATATACCTTCTGTGTTTTGTAACATCATATCAGTTTCTTTACTTGATAAAGATGGATATAATTTAGTTCTAGATAGAAATATCATGAACATTTACCTTAATCAGGTATTGGTTGTAGAAGGTACACTGTGTAATAGTATCTACGTTCTAAATCAAAACATAGTTTTCAATATACAAAACACACGCGAGAGGAAAGTTCAGAAATGAACGAAACCTACTAGTGGCATTGTAGACTTGGTCATATCAATGAGAAAAATCTATCTAATTTATATAAAGATGAATATTTTATGAATATTTGAATCCGTTCGAATTTTCATCTTATGAAACTTGTCAGTCCTGTCTCAAAAGAAAAATGACCAAATCTCCATTCACCGAACATGGAGAAAGAGCGACAGAGCATTTAGGACTCATACACAGTGATGTGTGTGGTCCAATGTCAATACATGCAAGGGATGGGTTCTCATACTTCATCGCATTCACTGATGATCTCCTTAGGTGTGGATATGTGTATCTTTTGAAACAAAAATCAGCAGATTTTGAGAAATTTAAATAATACAGAAATGAAGTAGAGAACCAGACTGGAAAAAGTATCAAGATCCTCCGATCTGATAAAGGAGTGGAGTACTTAAGCACGGAATTCCTAGAATACCTAAAAGAGAATAGTATTCTCTCTCAGCTTACTCCTCCATATACACCACGGCACAACGATGTATCGGAGCGGAGGAACCGTACCTTATTGGATATGGTTTTCTCTATGATGAGTAATGTTGATCTGCCTCATTCATTTTGGGAATATGCGCTTCAGACAGCTGCATATCTTTTGAATCAAGTTCTATCTAAATCCGTGCCTAAAACTTCATATGAAATTTAGAGTGGTAAGAGTTTGTATCCTAAACGTGTTAAGATATGGGGTTGTCCTGCTTATGTCAAAAGGCAGAACCCAGACAAACTCGAGGCACGATCAATATTGTGTAAGTTTGTGAGATATCCAAAAAATTCTAATGGATATCTATTCTACCAAGCATTAAAACAAAAGATTATTGTTTCTCGGAACGCCACATTTTTAGAAAAAGAATTTCTTGCAAAAAATATAAGTGAGAGCGTGGTAGTACTGGATGAAGTTTCAGAAACACAAACTATAACTGAAGATCTGGTGGAACCGCTGAATTCGGTATTATCTGACGAACCTCAGCCGCTCCACAAATCTAGCAGGATTTCTCATCCTTCCGAGAGATACTACGATTTTCTCTTAGACGGGGTTCGAGAAGATTGCATCTTGGAAGAAAATGATCCTACTAGTTTCAAGCAGGCCATTACCAATAGGGACTCTGATAAATGGCTGGATGCTATGCGATCCGAAATGGAGTTCAAGTACACCAATAAAGTTTGGACCTTAGATATTGCTCCTCCTGGGGTAAAACCCGTTGGATGCAAGTGAATCATCAAAAAGAAAATTTGTGTAG
Organism: Agapanthus africanus; assembly: GCA_030015575.1. Lineage (NCBI taxonomy): Eukaryota > Viridiplantae > Streptophyta > Magnoliopsida > Asparagales > Amaryllidaceae > Agapanthus > Agapanthus africanus. The sequence continues at coordinate 43,032,491 of JASDDO010000010.1, forward strand.
ATGGACAGGTGGAAACCTATAAGGCGAGACTTGTTGCAAAAGGTTTTCGTCAAAAACCAGGTGTGGACTATGACGAAACCTTTTCTCTAGTAACTATGCTCAAATCCATTCGGATCCTACTTACCATTACTGTCTTTCATGACTAATAAATCTGGCAGATGGACGTAAAAACGCCTATTCTAAATAGAAGTTTGGAAGAGTGCATTTATATGGATCAGCCCAAAGGATTCGTAGACAGTAGGAGCAGCGGGAAGGTGTGCAAGTTTCTTAAATCCATTTATAAATTAAAACAGGCATCGTGGATCTAGAACATCTGTTTTGATGAAACGGTCAAGGAATTTGACTTCATCAAAAATGAGGATGAGCCTTGTATCTATAAGAAAATTGTAGGAAGAGCTGTCATTTTCCTAGTCTTGTACGTGGACGGCATTCTTTTGATAGGAAATGACATTTGTTTGCTACAATCGGTCAAGCTGTTCTTGTCACAAAGGTTCTCCATGAAAGACCTAGGTGATACCTCCTACATTCTGGGGATTAAGATGTACAGAGATAGATCCAAGAGATTGTTGGGACTTTCGCGGTCCAGGAACATAGAGATCGTACTAAAGAGATTTAGTAAGGAAGATTCCAAGCGCGGTAATATACTCGCATTGTACGAAATCACTCTCTCCAAAGAGTGGTCTCCCATGACTGATGAGGAGAGGGTTCGCATGAGCATTATACCCTATGATGTATTTTATGCGCTTAGCATGGTGAACCGGTATCATGTACCCGACCAGATGTAGTTTATTTGATACTATGTACAAGACCAGATGTAGTTTATGCGCATAGCATGGTGAACCGGTATTAGTCAAACTCAGGAGAGAACCATTGAACAACAGCGAAGAACATTCTTAAGTACCTGAGAATGACTAAGGAACTGTTCTTGGTGTACGGTAATGGGGACCTCCAGGTGGAGTCCTTTACTGATTCGAGCTTCCAGAGTGACAAGGATGATAGCAAGTCTGTCTCGGGTTTTTTGTTTACCCTCAACGGAGGGGCAGTCTGTTGGAAGAGCTCCAAACATGATACTGTCGCAGACTCGACGATGGAGGATGAACAAATTGTTGCAAATGATGCCGTAAAAGAAGCTTTCTAGATAAAGAAGTTCATTAGTGAACTTGAGGTGGTTCCATCCATTGAGAATTTAATACCTTTGTATTGCAACAATAATGGGGCTATGGCTTTAGTGAAGGAACCACGGTCCCATCAGAAATCCAGACACATCTTGAGGCGGTATCACCTGATCAGGGAGATCGTTGATCGCCAGGAGATCGAGGTGTGGAGAATAGACATAAAAGAAAACACAGAGGATCCATTCACCAAGGCTTTCCCTCAAGCACAGCTCGAGAGACTATTTGAGATATTGGATATGCGATACGCCAACAACTGGCCCTAGTGCAGACGGTGGGTACTCGATACGCCAATATATGACCTTTGTGCAAGTGGGAGATTATTGGATATGTATGCCCTAAAGGCCATTATTGTATATATATAGAAGTGTATGCTTGGATATATGTATGTACAGGACAATTTTGCTCGATATGATAGTATGCTATTTGGTTTGTCTTTATCTTAACATGTGCATATATTTTACTTGTTATTACGTATCGTTAATACATGTTGATAAAGCCCGTAGGATCATTGCTTGACTACCAGCGTTATGATGGCAATCATACATGTGGGAGCTGGGTAGTCGATAAGCACATTCTTAAATGTCCTTAGTCGTGGCAGTATCGAGACAAGGCATCGATACTCCAGAGTAGACTTGTGTATACGTTTCGAAACCCCGACGAGGGGTGATGGTTGGTCCCGCATCCATTGGTCTTTGGCACCTAAGATCATATACAGGTGCTCACTAGGGGTGAGTACACTGGACGGACTCACCGAGAACTGGCTAGATGGTATTATACCAATCGTTAGATAGCAGTTCTCTGGTGATATGAGTACAGGTAGTCTGTCGACCTGAGGTCGTCATTTATCTCATATGAGTTCCAGCTATGCTTTGATTACTACCCTACCATGGCTCTACTGAGTCATGCAAATAGGTTTTAGTTAGATACAATCCCGAACCACATGGAGGCAGTGAGCGATTGTCGGGGATTCGTCTCTCCCGATATAGGGAGTCGATGTCGCGCTATGTTCGGTTGGCCAACACCATAAGTACCTGGCCAGGACGGATTAAGAATTACTGATAGGTAAATCAGTAGATTCTCAGATGGTCTTGAGCCACATCTGTAGGGTTTTTTTCGTCACCCCCATTGAAATGGGAATACGCGCGCTCTTGTCAGGCGTACTACAGATCTCCCCTGCCTAGGGTAGGCCGGGGGTTTATTGATTGTGGGGATCCAAATCTCCGGCAGCCGCTGACTAAGCTGAGGTTAATTACCCCTCGCCTTTAGAGTGAGGGAACCTCCGATTGATGGGTTAAACTGGTAATGCGAACTCAATATACAGTGTACGTGTGTTTTGTTTTGGAGGGGTCTTGGATATATCGGGAGCCACACAGAGCTTTTACGGGGTCCCGCTACCCGGATAGCGGGCTGGGGGTCAGGAGGGCTAGCAGCCCCCTTACGAGGTGAGGGGCAGCACCCCGGCCCAAAATTTTTTTTTGAGGGACGGTGTTATGGAGTGTGTGAGTATATATATATATATATATAAGGGGAAAAGAGCCCAAAGGACGCATGGGGCCAGCGCCTCGCGTGCGAGCGCCGTGCGCTTAAGCGCTAGCGCACCACGTGTCCGACACATGGGTGCTGGGCGCTTGAGCATTGTGCGCTTCGGCGCTAGGCGCTTGAGCGATAGCACACCACGTGTCCGACACGTGGGCGCTGGACGCTTGAGCGCTAGGCACTCGGGCGCTTGGTCGCCGGCGAGGAAAACGGGATTTTAGCCCCAGAAAAAGGATTTAAAATCCCAAAAAGGGATTTAGGGTGGAGTTAAACTCCTAAGATGTTTTGGAGTTGTTGAAAGAGGTTCTTCTTTGGAGCCCTGGGTCTTCCCAAAAATGGGGTTTTCGGAGATGGGCCTCTTTCTTGCTCCTCTGTCGGCAGGATCTTGAAGATCAAGAGATGTGAGATTTTAAAAATCTCTTCTTTTCGAGATCTGATGGAAGACCTGAGTTCCCCTTTATGGGTTTTGTGGTGAAAAACTATTTAGTTTTATAAAAGAAAGAGTAAAACTCTTGATTTAATTCAAAAGAAAGAAGAAGGTTTTAGAATCTTGAGGAAGGAGAAAGTTCTCAGATCTTGATTATTTTTTTGGAGAGAGAAAAAAAGTTGTTGGGATATTTTCATTATCCTTTCCTTTATAAGCTATACACTTTACACATAGCCCCTTAGGCTTCACAAAATGTCATTTTGCCTATCCCATGGCTTATGTGTCATTTCTTTTTGCACATAAGCCATGGGCTTTACAAAAATTTGATTTTATGCCCATTTTTCTTACATTCATTCGTAAAATAAAATAAAAGAAATACAATAAAATTATTTATTTCAAATTTTTTATCTTGGCATGGGGGGAGGCCGGCCGCTTCATGTTCGGACTCGACCCGGGCATGGGCCCACTTGATCTGGGCTTTGGGCCCACTTAGCTTTGGGTTGAATTTGATTTTGACTTTGTCAACCGGGGTGTAAATTTTTACCCCAACAAATTGCCCCCATCAATAAATGCACACCACACATGTGGGTCGTGTGCATAGAATTGATGGATCTTCTTTCACGTGGAGGCGACTTGATTTGGTTCCCGCTTTTGGGAAGCTGGCACTGCCCTTTTTACGACATGGACGGTCGATTCTGCCCTTTTTGCGACTTGGATGGTCGATGCTGCCCTTTTAGCGATTTGGACGGTCGATGCTGCCCTTTTTGCGACGTGGACGGTCGGTTCTGTTCTTTTTGCGACTTGGACGGTCGGTGCTGCACTTTTAGCGATGTGGACGGTTGGTTCTACCCTTTTTGCGACTTGGACGGTCGGTGCTGCCCTTTTAGCGATGTGGACGGTCGGTTCTGCCCTTTTTCCGACTTGGACGGTCGGTGCTGCCCTTTTTGCCACTTGGGCGGTCGGTTCTTCCCTTTTTGCGACTTGGACGGTCGGTGCTGCCCTTTTAGCGATGTGGACGGTCGGTTCTGCCCTTTTCGTGACTTAGACGGTCGGTGCTGGATTTGACTTGCTCCGCTTCTTGCGGTGTCAGGGATGAAGTTGACTTGTTTCCGAGGTGGAATTTGATTCTGCATTGACATCAGCACCGCTACACTGGAATATGGTACCAGGAGCGAATCATCATTTTCCATGAGAGGATTTGGGGATTTTGGTTTTTGTCTGGCATCTACATTGCTACACTGGAATAATACCAGGAGCAACTCATCATTTGACCTGGTAGGATTTGGGAATTGGTTTTTTTTTCTTGGCATCAGTATCGCTACACTGGAATATGGTACCAGGAGCGAATCATCATTTGCGCTTACTTATCAGGAAGCGGCTTAGGAGACAGGTTTTAGGTCCCTATTACCTAAGACTTTTCAATTTTGTGAGCCGTAAGGGTCTCACAAAGCATTTTCTCCCTACGGATCGTAAGGATCCCGTAGGTGTATGTTCTCCTTAGGAGTCGTGGGGACTCCAAAGTGTGTTTTTCTTTTGTGAGTCGTAAGGATCCTACGAAGGTATTTTCTTACGAGTCGTGAGGATCCCGTAAGGTTGTTCTCCTCATGTATCGTAAGGACACATGAGTGGGTCTTTCTAAATGGAGCATAATCCCAAGGGCGGAGACCAGCCGCGTAACTGGTGATTGCGGTGGGGCATGGGTATGCTGAGAATTATTTGAGCCCGTGCATTGTATACGGTAGTCAACTTGAGGACTAACCGTAGGGCCGGGAGAATTTTGAGAAATTGGGTTTTGGGTGGTGTCTGCATCGCTGCACTGGAATATAGTACCAGGAGCGACTCATCATTCGCCATTTGGGGGCTTAGAATTTGGCTCTTGCTTGGTATCGGCATTGCTGCACTGGAATAATTCCAGGAGCAACTCATTATTTGCTTTGGAAGGACTTGGGATTTGGGTTTTTGGTCGGCATCAGCACCGCTAACACTAAAGAGAAATGCCAGGAGCGACTCATCATTTTCCATTGCCCATTGGGGAACGATGGCTTAGGAGACAGGTTTAGGTCCCTATCACCTAAGACTTTTCAATTTTATGAGCCGTAAGGATCCCATAAAAGCATTTTCTCCCTACGAGTCGAGAGGATCTCGTAGGTGTATGTTCTCCTTAGGAATCATGGGGATTCCTAAGTGTGTTGTCCCTTTATGAGTCGTAAGGATCTCACGCAAGGATTTTCTCCTCATAAGGTCGAAAGGACTTTGCGAGTGTGTTTTATCTCTTTTCACGAGCTTGCGCCCTGATCAGTCGAAAATACTGCATTTTTAACACGTCAATTTCCCTATCATTTGCACTCATCTAGAAGTGTTCGGTATTCATATTGCACATATTAGCAAAACAGCTGCAAAATATCAGATTGCATGTGTTAGACTTTAAAACCGGCACTTTAAGGGAAATTGACTGTTTATCATGGCATCGCATCATCCCTATATTGCGCAACACTTGTTTTGAAGTCTGTGCAGGAAATTCCAGAAACTGAGCCAAAACTGTGAAAACAGTGCTGATAAAAAATTACGCCAACTCAAAGACTTGAGAGATGGTACCAATCTAGAGGGAAATATAAAATTCAACATATCAGAAAAAGGCCCAAATGTCAGCCTAAGAAACACCAGAAGAGATCAAGCCCTAAGGCTTCAAAAGCGCCACGGATCCGCGGCGGGAGCCCGCTTGCGCCGAGGAACCGTGGCGGCTTGATGGCGCCAGCGCTCCCAATTTTCCCATGTGCCTATTGATAACTGTACAAGCTTCCAGAAGACTCCCGATTCTCCACGTGGCTCATCCAGAAGGCACGGCTTAACAAACTATTTCTAGAAGGCTCTCTTTAACAAACTTTTGGAGGGAAAATTCAAATTTGAAATTCTAGATCTAGGGTTTTGAGATCTATAAAAAGGAGCCTAGATCTAGGGTTGAGGTTGTTGATTAGTTCATTCGATCACCTCTTTCACCAACAAGTTGAGTGACACGACTTGTGCCTCAAACCCTAACCCTAATCCAAAAATCCAAAGCCAAATTCAAGATCTTTGAGTTCAATCAAAGCAAGAAGCCTTCAAAGCCTTTAGAAGCAAAGACGGACTTCATCGGAGCATGTAATCCAAGCCGATCCGCGACTCAAGGAGCCGATGCAACGCTAGATTCGACGATCTTGTTCCCTTCTCAAATTCTTGTAGTTCTTTGAGTAAAGTGTAACAAATTGTTGAATAAATAAAGGTGAGATTCTTTTAACTTGCTTATTTTTCAATTCAAGCATTATGATTCAATCTAGATTCTTGAATGTTTGTTTTGCGATGATGTTTGAGTAAACTCCGCTCGTAAAGGAGTCGAGACGATCGATAGGATGATGATGATTTAGATTCTTTACAATTCTTAAATCCTATAACGTTTGTAAATTCTTGTGAATCGAATGATCGATGACCTTGTTTCGAGACGATGCTTTCTTGATTGTGTTCGCTCGAAACTTGGGATCAACGATCGATCATTTGATTAACTTGAAGCTAGTTTTTGAATGAGATTCATCGAAAGGACAAAGGATAAGATGAGAAAACCCTAACCTTTTCGCAAGATCCTTAACCTCGATAAATCGTCATCGATCTAGTATCAATTCGTTAATGGATAAGAATATGAAATCATTAGATCTCATCACATCTATTGATCCGATCTACTCCTACGAGCCACATTTCGAATCTTGATTGTTGGTTTGGAAATCATCACAAATTCTCAATTCTTGATTTTATCGTTTCTTGATTTAGACTAGATTTTTCTAATTCTTGAACTTCAAATCTTTAAATCATGAATTGTTGTTTGTTTTCTTTTCTTTAATGTTTCAACTCATCTAAATCGAAACACGAACGATTACACTTTCCCTGTGGACGATCCGCACTTACTAACGTGCTACATTCGACACCGTTATTGATTGCGGTCAAATAATTCTTTGTTGTGAATTCTATTCAATTTCTAAACCGACACACAAAGAAAGGATCAATCAAATGGCGCCGTTGCCGGGGATAGTGCGCTAATTGTTCGTATTTTGAAATTTGAGTTGAAAGATTTATTCCATTACAATTTTTAGATCATAATTCGCGCAAACACTAATACGTGTTGTTGTGATTTGATTGCGAGGAAATCTGGAATTATTGGAGCTGGAGAAAAAAATTTCTGATCATTCCAAAGAGCTAACAAGGTGAACAGGAGCTTGTACACAAATTACTGTGCAGTGATCCCAACAAAGAACCGCGATTCCACGGCATAAGGGAGCATCTGCGGCGGATCCGCCGTGTGCTGACGTCATCACTGTTCCAAAATTTCTCAGGTGCTTTCTAACTTTCTTATCTCTTCCTAAATCTGCTCCAATTAACAAATTTCTGCAGACTTCTTTGCAAATAAATCGCAGCGCCGCAAAAAGCAAAATAAATTGTGCTTGTTTTGATTTTTGCTTGTTTGCATATTAATACGGAAAATTAAGGGGCAAAGACCAAATCCAGATTAGGTGGGGAGTTCATTACCCTTCCTAAGCCCCAAAAATCACAAACTTGCACCGCATTTACCCTCATTAACTAAAAAAGATCTAGAGATGACTCTAAGGACCGTCGCGCTCACTTAGGACAAGAGAAGGTTCATTGCTTATCCGCATTTGTTTTGTGGTGTCTAAGACAAGTATGTCTAAGGCTAGTGGTTATTAATTAGGCCCACTACTTACGTAGTGGAGTACCTTCCCACTTACCTGACACTTACCTGGCCACAGGGGAGACAAAGAGGCAGTGAAGGATTTATCCTGCGACTTGTCTTTTGGCAGTTAGGAGCGGTCTAGAGCTTTGACCTAGGCGACCATAGAATTAGGGTTTTCCTTGTTGCATTTGTTGTGATCGCATCATTTTTTCAAAAAATCCGTAGATTTTCAAAACAAACACCAATCACATTCATTCCCCTAATTATAAATCACGCTGCTACTTGTACTAACCCTTTTTAGTGCAAGATAGGCTGGACACGGGATTCTAGTGCCCGTTTAGTCCGCGTCCCTTCGATCGACCCTAAAGTCGGTATTTTTACATTTACCTTTTCTTTACCCACCACCACACCCACATCGATGGATCCATCTCCATCGAATTTCTTTACCACTACTCTGCCGTCGTCCGTTGGTGCGCAGAATCCATCCCGCATCTCTCTCCAAGGGAGGTGCTATCCAACACGAGGTCCCCTTTCCACCTGTCTTTCCATTCCACCAGCCAACGGGAAAAATTTTCAAATAAAACCCCAATACATCAACCTTCTACCAAAATTTCACGGTCTCGAATCTGAAGACGCATATGTATTTATTACCAAATTTGAAAATGTATGCGCAATGATGGGTACTTCACAGCTTTCTATGGATGCTATGCGTCTTCGTCTTCTCCCATTCACCTTGTGCGATATAGCTGAGAAGTGGCTGTATAACACTACCGCACATTCCATCTCAAACTGGGGAGAATTCGTCAAAGCATTCCTTAAGAAATTCTACCCACATCATAAGACAGCTCGAGTCCGTAGCGAAATAAATCAATTCACCCAGCTTCCAAATGAACCATTTTCAAAATGTCTTGAACGCTTCAAGGATCGGTTAGTCCAATGTCCACATCACGGAATCCCTAGATGAGAACTGTGCCGAATCATATATGAGGGCATTAATCCTAACACAAGACAGACCCTTGAATCTATGTGTCAAGGCAACTTCATGACCAAAGATGATGGGGAAGCCTGGAAATTTCTAGAAGATTTCGCTGAAAAATCTTTACAGTGGGAGGGTGTGAGTCAATCGTATAGGGATGGCAATGATATTTCCATAGGAGTTAGAGCTGAAATTTCAGCTTTACACAAGAAATTTGACGCTATGGAAAACAAATTTTTAGCTGCCGCCCTAAACCAAATGTCACTCTCCAAAACTTTATGTGGATGTTGTTCTGATCCATCACATCTCACGGAAGAATGTCCACTAAATTCTCCGTTTCAAGGTCACGAGCATACCACTTCTGCTTACCAACAAAGACCTAGAAACGATCCATTTTCTTCCACATATAATCAGGATTGGAGGAATCACCCTAACTTTGCTTGGAACCAATCACAATCTCAAAACACGGTTCCAACCCAAAACAATTTCCAAAGGGCTCCTCCACCACAACAGCAACCACTTTCATTGAGTCATCACCCCTTCCATGCACAAAACTTCCAAAATCCGGTCAACACATCTGCACCGTCTAACCCTTTGCAGTTGACCGGTACTGATGAATCCTCTTCATTCATGAACTTGCTTTTAACAATAAAGACTTCCGTCGATGATATAAAGAAAAACTCTGCGTCCCAAAGCGAGAGTATTAAATCGATGGAAGAAGAAATTGCATGATTGAAAGCTGAAATGAGTGCAAGAGAGAAAGGGAAACTTCCAGCTCAACCTTTACCCAATCCTGGCTATTCACATCTTGTGAATGCAATCACGTTGAGATCTGGAAGAGTGCTTGACAATCACGTTAGAGAAGAGATTGATGACACTGAAAAATCTATCGATGACACCCCGGCTGAAACCTTTCCTTCCACTTCTACTTCTAATTCTGACCCCAGTTCTTCTACCCCATCACCTTCTTGCGAGCCTATTCTTTGTTTCCCAAAAGGATCGCCACCTCAGCCCATTTCTTCTAGTTCTCCACGGACGATCCCCACTTCTATTCTGGGATCGGGTCCACACACACTTCCTTCTCCTATGATGGACCCAGCGCTTATTGCTAAAGCACCTTATCCTAATTGGTTAAGGGCTAACACATCGAGTCCACATATGGAGAAGATTATGGACATTTTTAAACAAGTTAACATCAACATCCCTCTCCTAGATGCCATCCAACAAGTTCCGTCCTATGCGAAAACTCTTAAGAACTTGTGCACTAGGAAGAGGAAGACTCAAGTGCCCAAGAAGATATTCATGGCAAAGACTGTAGACACGGATTTCCCCCAGCAATTACCACGGAAACGTAAGGACCCTGGCTGTCCTACGATTTCTATTTCTATTAGGGAAAAACACATCAACCGTGCTCTACTAGACCATGGCGCTAGTGTTAACTTGCTTCCATATTCGATTTACGAGCAACTAGGTATCAGAGTGTTAAAGCCCTTGAGCATAACTCTCCGGATGGCTGACTGTTCAATCACCAAACCTAGGGGTGAACTGGAGGATGTGTTAATAAAAATCGGGGAATTCGTATTCCCTGTGGATTTTATTGTACTTGATACACAGCCTGTAGCAAACCCACGGAATCAAATTCCGGTGATTTTAGGTCTCCCCTTTTTGGCCACTTCCAACGCTATCATCAACTGTCGTAATGGTTCTATGACCTTATCTTTCGGGAATAGGTCAATTGAGCTGAACATTTACAAGTTGGGAAGTGTACTCTTCGAACCTACTGCTCAGGTCTGTTCTGTCGACTTAATGGATGTCGACAGCGGCGAATTTGATGATCCTCATGATACTGATCTTAACTCTTTTCATACGTTGTTGTTTGACCCAACTATGTATCATACACATATGGACTCTTCCACCGAGATGTCCGGGTCAACAACTAACACCGATTATGAACTGCTTTTAGAGTCTGAAGATTACCCTTCACTTTGTGATGACATTATTCTTCAGGGTATTGATGGAACTTTTGAGGAAATCTTCGCTGATTAACTCGCATTTTTAAATGACACGGGTGTTGAGATGAATCATCTCCCAATCAATGAAATTGAACCTCCACCCCGTCTTCTGAATTGTAAAAAGAATGCGAGTAATCCATCACATTCACTGCATCGTCTCTCCAAAATAAGACGCAGACACATTCTATTCCACCACTTACCTTTTCCCCACTTCTTCTTCCACCAACCAGAGCACTGCATTGATAAAATTTTCGAATGGTTGGTGTTAACATTCGGTCTTTCCAAAGCTTGGCATCGACCAATGATTTTTGACCCCCTCATGTGATTTTCAAAGATTAACATTGCTTAACTCAAGTTTGGTAGGGGGGGTATATTCTGGCTCTTGAAAACAAAATTTTTACTCAAAATGATGAGCCAAAAATAAATTTTGGGGGAGGGTCTTCACTTAAAAATTTTGCCCCCATTAATAATTTTCCTCCCAAGCTTACAGGTTTTTCGAGATTTAGCTGATGGCAACAGTGAGGACACTGTTGAAAACAAGTTTGGGGGAGGTTTGTGCTTATTTGTGCATCATTTGTATCATACTTTGCATAAGCACAAAATATTTTTTGAAAACCTATAAAAATTTAAAAAAATTCAATAAAATAAAAATATTTTTGTACATAAATAAGATAATAAAAGATTAGATAGTGAAAAATTACATCCAAAAGATTGGAAAAATTTAAGAAAACCAAGAAAATTAGAAGTTTTCTTATACGAACTAGTAATAAGTAGTTATGAGCCGTTGTCCCAAAGGTTAGTATGATGAAGGAAGTCACTAATCTGAGAATAAAATAAGTCTGAAAAATAGTTCATATTCTGGAAGCCAAACATTTTGAACGTTGATACCCTGCTATTCGCACTTACACACGAGGATACCTTGAAATGCTCTTGTCTAAAAGCCAAAAGAATGAAGGAAATAAAAAAAATGAAGAAAATATAAAATGGTGAGAAAAATGGACACTGGTTTTGTTATCGCCAAGGCAGCAATAAAAAAATATAGCGAGGGTGCCTCTTCACCTAGTGCCCTAAGGCCAACTGGTCTGGGAGTCACTGCTAAGCCTTAGGTGGTGCAAGACGAGGAAAAACACTAAATAAGCAAGCACATGAGTAATCGGTCGGTTAGTACCTCAAGAAGTATTAACGGTCGTATGAAAGTGTGTGAGCAATCTCATCTAAATATTCATTAATTAAAAAGTACTGAGGCAGATGGACAAGAGTATGATAGCTTGAATTGAATTCTCCGGGTGTAGGGATGTATATTACACACACGTAGGGTTATATGATCGATGTTTGGAAGAAAGATAGTAATGAAGAATAAGACGATATTTTATTGAGGGAGGACGTGATTTCTGACATCTTTCATGACTATTAAGATAGGGCTCATGACAACCGAAAAGCTAGCTTAGTTGGAAACCCTAATTTTCAAGGCTTTTCTTTTACGATTCTTATCTTTAAATGTAATATTCATGATCTTCCTTTTATTATTGGATTTTGTGGGTGTAATCCGCTGAAAACCCTCAGGAGACAACACTCTTCCTACTAGGGACACCTAGAGATTTAAAGGCTTGTTGCACGTACTCAGTGCAATCGTGTTGCCTACGAAAGTGTGCTAGTTAGTTTTTCTCTTTCTTTATTTTCTCCTTCTCTTTTTAATAAAACAGTTCGCTCGAGACGACCGAAAATAAGTTTGGGGGAATTTGATCAGTCGAAAATACTGCATTTTTAACACGTCAATTTCCCTAACATTTGCACTTATCTAGAAGTGTTCGGTAGTCATATTGCACATATTAGCAAAACAGCTGCAAAATACCAGATTGCATGTGTTAGACTTTAAAACCGGCACTTTAAGGGAAATTGACTGTTTATCATGGTATCACATCATCCCTATATTGCGCAACACTTGTTTCGAAGTCTGTGCAGGAAATTCCAGAAACCGAGCCAAAACTGTGAAAATAGTGCTGATCAAAAATTACGCCAACTCAAAGACTTGAGAGATGGTACCAATCTAGAGGGAAATATAAAATTCAACATATCAGAAAAAGGACCAAATGTCAACCCAAGAAACACCAGAAGAGATCAAGCCCTAAGGCTTCAAAAGCGCCGCGGATCCGCGGCGGGAGCCTGCTTATGCCGCGGAACCGCAGCGGCTTGATGGCGCCAGTGCTCCTAATTTTCCCATGTGCCTATTGATAACTGTACAAGCTTCCAGAAGACTCCTGATTCTCCACGTGGCTCATCTAGAAGGCTCGGCTTAACAAACTATTTCTAGAAGGCTCTCTTTAACAAACTTTTGGAGGGAAAATTCAAATTTGAAATCCTAGATCTAGGGTTTTGAGATCTATAAAAAGGATCCTAGATCTAGGGTTGAGGTTGTTGTTTAGTTCATTCGATCACCTCTTTCACCCACAAGTTGAGTGACACGACTTGTGCCTCAAACCCTAACCCTAATCCAAAAATCCAAAGCCAAATTCAAGATCTTTGAGTTCAATCAAAGCAAGAAGCCTTCAAAGCCTTTAGAAGCGAAGCCGGACTTCATCGGAGCATGTGATCCAAGCCGATCCGCGACTTAAGGAGCCGAAGCGACGCTAGATTCAACGATCTTGTTCCCTTCTCAAATTCTTGTAGTTCTTTGAGCAAAGTGTAACAAATTGTTGAATAAATAAAGGTTAGATTCTTTTAACTTGCTTATTTTTCAATTCAAGCATTATGATTCAATCTAGATTCTTGAATGTTTGTTTTGCGATGATGTTTGAGTAAACTCCGCTCGTAAAGGAGTCGAGACGATCGATAGAATGATGATAATTTAGATTCTTTACAATTCTTAAATCCTATAACGTTTGTAAATTTTTGTGAATCGAATGATCGATGACCTCGTTTCGAGACGATGCTTTCTTGATTGTGTTCGCTCGAAACTAGGGATCAACGATCGATCATTTGATTAACTTGAAGCTAATTTTTGAATGAGATTCATCGAAAGGACAAAGGATAGGATGAGGAAACCCTAACCTCTTCGCAAGATCCTTAACCTCGATAAATCATCATCGATCTAGTATCAATTCGTTAATGGATAAGAATATGAAATCATTAGATCTCATCACATCTATAGATCCGATCTACTCCTACAAGCCACATTTCGAATCTTGATTGTTGGTTTGGAAATCATCACAAATTCTCAATTCTTGATTTTATCGTTTCTTGATTTTATCGTTTCTTGATTTAGACTAGATTTTTCTAATTCTTGAACTTCAAATCTTTAAATCATGAATTGTTGTTTGTTTTCTTTTCTTTAATGTTTCAACTCATCTAAATCGAAACACGAACGATTACACTTTTCCTGTGGACGATCCGCACTTACTAACGTGCTACATTCGACACCGTTATTGATTGCGGTCAAATAATTCTTTGTTTTGAATTCTATTCATTTTCTAAACCGACACACAAAGAAAGGATCAATCACGCCCTTTCGGGTTTTCACAAACTCGCTGGCAGTCATGCTGATTTTACTCACGGAGCCCTTTCGGGTTTTCATCCGTGCTCGTTTTGCTTGTGGACATACCGTTTTTTTTATAACAACTGGTGGGAATTTTAAAAGTAGTCTCACCAGCGGTACTTGGGAGAGATAGGGGTCATTTACGCCCGTGGATTGTATACAGTTTTGCAGGATGTATGATCCCGACCGTAGGACCGGTGAGCTCAATTCGCCTGCGACTTGGAGCATTCACACGTAGTATTTCTTGAGATATCGGCCATTGATGGATGGCATGGGCCTTTCTCCCTAGGCACTTATTAGTTGGTAGGATCCTCCATCGAACACTTTCTCGATGACGTATGGTCCTTCACAGTTTAGCTCGAATTTTCCCTTAGCATGTCGATTTGGGATGATCGGTCTTTTGAGGACCCATAACAATTCACCTTTCTTGAAAGCGCGGAGACGGGTTATCTTGTCATAGGCCCGTGACATTTGGGATCGGTATAGCTCCAGATTTTGCTGCACCGCGAGCTTCTTTTCTTCGAGGGCATCGAGCTCTTCAAGTCGAAAGAGCGCGTTTCCCTCTTCCATCAACTCGTGCTGAACGGCCATTCTTAAGCTTGGAACTTCAACTTCGAGGGGGAGGACCGCCTCCAATTCGAAGAGCAATGAGTATGGAGTGGACTGAGTTGGAGTACGGTGCGTGGTACGATATGCCTATAACGCCTCGTGAAGTTTGAGATTCCAGTCTCTCTTGTTGGCTGAAGCATTTTTCCTCAGGAGCTTGCATAGAGTCTTATTGAAGGCTTCGGCCAGCCCATTGGCTCTTGGATTATAGATGGAGGAATATCTTCAGTCTATCTTGTGTTGAGTAGCGAATCTTGAGACATTGAAACTCTTGAAAGAAGGCCCGTTGTCAGAAATGATTCTTCTTGGTATACCGAAGCGGTATAGAATATTATGCTGGAAGAATGTCAGAATATCTCCTGTCTTGACTTCTTTTAGCGAGACGGCTTCAGCCTATCTAGAGAAATAGTCAGTTGCGGCCAATATGAACCGGTGGCTTTGGATGACGGAGGATCAATTGGGCCAACTATGTCGGTTCCCCAGACTTCGAAGGGCCACGTCGCCACCGTAGGATGCAACAGATTGGGGTGCTTATGAATGAAATCACCGTGAATTTGGCAGATATAACATTTCTGTGCTTGCTCTCCGCAATCCCATATCATGGTTGGCCAGTAATACCCAAGCCGTTTAATTTGATGTCGCATCTTGGGGCCAGATTGGTGAGCACCGCAAACGCCTGAGTGAACTTCGTTCATGAATTTTTGGGCTTCGGCCAATGACAGGCACTTGAGCCAGAGTTGGTCATATGACCTGCGGTATAGCATGTTATTTATAAACATGTATCGGAGAGCTTTCTTCTTCAGCTGAACCCTCGTAGACCTTCATTCGGGAAGATTGTCGTATCGGAAGTACTCTATGAAGGGTTCTCTCCAATCGGGCTCGTCTTGAACGATCGAAGCTTCTTCGGCGGGACTGCTCTTCTGTTCCGCGCTTTCCTCTTCTCGTAGAGAGACAGGGGGTAGAATTTGTCGGCTCCTGACTGTGATCAGAATTTCGTCCATGTCAGGATCAGCCAGCTCCTTGGCTAAGCGAGCGAGTACGTCAGCCTTTCCGTTCAACGCTCTAGGGACTCTCGTTAGTTCAATGTGAGTGAACCGTTTCATTAGTTCCACCACCCGGCTTCTGTACCGAGCTAACTCGGGTTTGTATATCTTATAGTCGCCGCTTACTTGGTTGATGACAAGCTGGGAGTCACCGTAAACCCGTAGCCGAAGGATTTCCATTTCTATGGCGAGCTCCAAACCAGCTATCGGAGCTTCATACTCGGCCTCATTGTTTGTGCGAGACTCGGTGAGAGCAAAAGAACATCATAGGGTTCCTATTGATGGCGTGATGAACACCAATCCTATCCCTACTTTTATCTCCGGGATACTTGATTTACTGGAGGTCCTTATCGATGAGGCTCCATCAAAGTAGAGCTCCCAATATGGCTTATCTTCCTCGAGATGCAGCACTTGTTCGTCAGGTAGCTCGCAATTAAACGGTGAGCCCTCTGATACGGGATGAGCAGCAAGGAAGTCTGCAAGAGCTTGCCCTTTACTGCTTTCTGGGGAGTATAAACTATGTCAAACTCCAGTAGCATGACAGCCCATCTTGACATTCAACCGGCTAGGCTTGCTTTGGTCATTAAGTGTTTGAGCGGGTCGACCCTAGAGATCAGCATAACCCGATGAGTGAGCAGATAGTGCCTCAGCTTTTTCATAGCGAACATCAGAGCCAAGCATTGCTTTTTTGATCGGGGAATAGTTGTGTTCCGTCCCGACTAAAGTTCGACTGAGGTAGTAGAGGGCATTCTCTCTTCCCTCCTCGTTGTTTCTGGGCAAGGAGCGCACCGAGTGACTCATCTAGCATGGCAGTGTAGAGAATCAACGATTTATTTGGAATGGGCGCGGCCAGCACTGGAGGGTGCAACAAGTACTGTTTGATGCTTTCGAATGCTGCTTGACATTCGGCATCCCAGATAAAAGGAGCTCCTTTCTTCATGAGCTTTGAGAAGGGCCTACATCTCCCCGACAAATTTGAGATAAGCCTTCGTATATAAGCAAGCTTTCCTTGAAATGATCTCAGCTGCGTCAGACTCTTTGGAGGGGGCATCTCCATGATGGCCTTTATCTATGATGGGTCAACTTCGATCCCTCGATGCCGGACTATAAAGCCCAGGAATTTTCCCGATGACACGCCAAAAGCGCACTTCAGAGGATTCATCTTCATATCGTATTCCCTCAGTCTGGTGAGAACGGTCCTAAGATCTTGGATATGGTCGGCCTTGGGTTTAGTCTTGACGACCAAATCGTCAACATAGCATTTGACGACTTTATGGATTAGGTCATCAAAGATATTGGTCATTGCCCTTTGATATGTGGCACCTGCGTTCTTCAGTCCGAACGGCATCACCTTGTAGCAGTATATTCCGATCAGGGTTCGAAATGCTGTGTGCTTCTCATCCTCAGGCGACATCTTGATCTGATTATACCCAGACGAGCCATCCATAAAGGTGAACAACTCATAATTTGAGGTGTCATCGACCATTATTTCCATGACCGGTAGCGGAAAGTCGTCTTTAGGACATGCCTTGTTGAGGTCCCTGAATTCGATACAAACTCGAATCTGCCCATTTTTCATCTTCGCTGGGACTATGCATGCGATCCATTCCACATATTTCTCTTCCCTGATGAAGCCAACATCGATGAGCTTCTTGGTTTCCTCGATGACCTTTTCTTCTAGTTCTCTTCTCATTCTTCGAGGAGCTTGTATGACTGGCTTAGCGTCAGGAGATATAGCCAGTTTATGCATGACCACTTCAGGGGAAAGTCCAGGAATTTCTTTATACGTCCACACGAAGCAATCGACGAACTCATGCAGCAGGGCGATTATCTGCGGTTTCATTTCCTCTGACAAGAGCGAGCAGATGTAGGTCGGTCTTGGATTATCGGGCGTTCCTAAGTCAATCTCGGTTAGCTCGTCAAAGGTTGCTTGTCCGCCATCTTCGAGCTCTTGAGGAGTTTCTTCTGGTTTGGCTATCTCGTCATCATCATTTGATCTTTCGCTGGCTTCACCAACATGGATTATGTAGCATGCTTTGGAATCAGGTTGAATGAAGATTATGCCCCGTCTATCTGGAATTCGTCCATCGATGAGTGCTCGGACCTAGGGCGGATGCCATAGTCCTTCATAAAACTTTGCTTCGGACTCCGTTTGATATAGCCGGCATCCGCACCTTTTGAAATATTCCCGCATCTCGGGTGCATAGTATCTGGGATTGAGGACGGCTCTTATGCCCCTCTCATAGGGAAGGCACGCGACAGAAAAATCGTCCGGGTACACAACAGGAATTGACCCATAAAACAGGATGCCCTTCTATCCATTTTTCCCTCCGGGAACGTAGAAAATTTTCAGCTGGTCAACGGTAGAGATTGACAATCCATCGAGCTCTTTACACATCTGCTCCGGCACCCTTGGGACAGCTAGGGACACTTCTGTAATTTCGAAAGTCTCTCGTAGTTTCGCTTGCTGCATGGGGGTCCGATCTGCACAGCTGTTGCATGGCAGGTCCTCTTCCTCCGACTCTTCAATGTCACTGCCAAGATGAGTACGGACTTTTCTTTTAGATGGGGCTTCAGTAACAGATTTATCCGTATCGCTACCGAAACGAGGGCGAGTTTTACGGAAGGACGGACTTCCAGCGTCGGACTCATCAGTGTCGCTACCGAAATGCGGGTGCACTTGGGCACTTTTGCTTTTGAAAGTGACAGCCGGCTTAGATTTTATTTTGAGCCTTGGGACCTCTCTATCCTCAGTCAGTTGTGGCTTAGAATTTTGGTGGTTCATAAAGTACCGAGAATCTTCATATCGGACTTCATGCACACCGAATGGCTGGATGTCTCCGTCAATGCGTCTTTCTTCGCCATTTTCAGTATACTCCATGCATTGATGGAGGGTTGACGGAACGATACCGTAATTGTGGAGCCATGGCCGTCCCAAGAGAACCTTATAAGACGTGTCGGCATCGATAACGTATATCTTAGCTTCAGTTTGCAGATCCCCGAATTTGATTGGCAAAGCTATAGACCCCAGAACATGCTGCCAGTTTTGATTGAAGCCTTGAATGACAATCCTTTCCCTTGACAGGTGTCGGATGTCTATTCACAAACTCTTCAGTGTCCGCAAGTTCATGATGTTCACTGAGGACCCCGGATCAATCAATATGCGATTAATCTGATCTCCGTCGCTGTACCCGGTCACGTAAAGCGGCCGATTATGCTCAGCCGTTCCCAGTAGCAAGTCTTCATCCTTAGACGTGACTGCGGCGGCTTACAAAGTGTACTGAGCTTCTTTCATATTAATTTCCGCAAAGCGAGCCTGATACCGCTCAGGGTTTTGTAGAGCATGAATGAGAACATCTCTAAGCTCTTGAGATAGAACCAAGGCATCGTAGATGCTAAAGAGAGACGGAAGCTTTCGGAGGTGAGCCACAACATTATAGTCTACTGGGGAAGGACTCGAATCTTCATGAGCAAGTTCTCTGCCATCTTCTTCATTAGCGACTTGTTTTTCCTTCCCTTTTAGGGCGTTGCCCTGATTTTGCCGTAGAGCCCTGCCGCTTCTAAGCTAGATTTTGTTAACCTTTGTGGCGAGTTCCTCGTCCTCTTCGGTAAAACAGAGCTCCTCCTCAGAGTCGCTGCCAAGATGGATGGCATAGCAGGTCACTACTGGGATCTCTTCATTGGAGTCTTCTTCTAACTCCTCCAGAATTTCAGCTGCTCATACAGGGAGGAACTCCTTCAATTGAATCAGAGTTCTTTCCTTCTGTTCATATTCTTCGAGGGAATCGATATATTTTTGGATGGTCAAACTCTCTGCAGACTCCTTTTCGCGCCGAGCTGCACTTTTCTTCTTCTTGAGCTTTTTGGATTTTGAGCCTGATGGAGCCATATTGGCAGCTGGAGAGGTAGGCTTCTTCTGCCCTTCCCATTCCGTCCTGGGCTCTTTCCGAAATAGCTTTATCATCTTCTTCGTCTTATTAGATATGTACGTACTCCATGGAGGCCGCGATGAGTCCGTTTCATTTCTCAGGGCAGCGGGTTCGGCTGTCTGCTCCCAGAAGGCTTCAGCTTCTGTCTGCAACTTGATTGTTCACCAACACACTTTTAAAGTTAGTAGTTGCAACTTGATTGTTCACCAACACACTTTTGGACAGCTCGATCTCTCCAGCCTTGTACTGCTTCTCGACCCAGTCCTTGAAGATATAGCAATTCTCGATCGCATGGCTCACTAATCGGTGGTACGGGCAATACAGGGGATTGTCGGTCATTTTTGCTTCTTGGGGTCTTTTTGACTCCGGCAATTGTAGGCCGTTGTTCAAGGCATCTTTAAATATCTTGCGGATCTTGTCCCTTCTGGAAGAGTAAACCTTTTCTTTTTCTCCTCTAGGGAAGGCCCATCTCCTCCCAGCAAAGGCTTTCGAGACCGGATGGTTTTGGATTCGCCTGCCCTTCGCTTTTCTTCATTGTCGGACGCATTGAAGACATTGGTACTGCTGGAACTCCCGCTTCTACGACTGTCGTCCCGCTTGCTTTTCCAAGTTTTGTCTCTCTGAGAGTCCGGCGGGGACTCTTGCTTCGAGCGTTCCAGCATTTGGACTTTCTTGGTTAGCTCCTGAAATGTCTTAAGGCCCGCTGTACACAAGAATGGGACCATCCAATTGCTGAGGTTCCTAATGAGAAGGCTGACGGACTAATCCTGCTCCAGCGGCGGTTCGCACTTGACCGTGAGATTACGCCATCGGGCGATAAAGTCGGTGTTGCTTTCATTCTTCCCCGGCTTGGTCCTCACAAGGTCGGCAATGGAGATTTTATCACTGACACTCACGAACCTTTGCCAAAATAGAGACTCTATTTGGGCAAAGGTAATGACAGACCCGTTTGGTAGTCGCGTACCAGTCGAAGGCGACATCGGTCAGGCTGTTGACAAACTGATGAAGAAAGTGCGCGTCATTGCCCCCTGTATTTCCGCACGAGGCTTTGAAGTGGGCGACGTGCTGATTTACATTCCCCGTTCCATCAAATCATCCGAACTTAAGAATGAAGTAGCCGCTCGGGAACTCGATTAGATCGTACTGTGCGGGATATGGCCGCCCACTACTGCCAATTTCTTTCTGATCTTCAGCTTCAGCCACCAATGTTTTAACTTCGCTGGTGACCAAGTCCATTATCCGGTCTCGTGTTAGCGGGATAGTGTTATCTGGGGCCAAGGCGTCCCCAAAAGCGGAATGTGGCCGGCATTCATGCGGCTCGACCAATCTTGGACCCAAAGTGACAGGTATCGGCCGCTTCGGATTGTCATCATCCGGCTCATGAGTAGCGACTTGTGCTTGATTGGGAGGCACTCGAGCAATTTGAGCCGTAAGCTGCATCACAACGTTTGTTAGGTTGTCAATTTTCGAATAGAGCTTGGCCATCTCTTTATCTTTGCTCCTGAGCTGTTTTCGAAGCTCTTGAAGCAGCTCTTGCTCCGCAGTCCTGGGGCGGAAAGTCAGCTCTTCCTCGCTGTTCGAGCTTGACTCTGTATGGACCGAGGGGTCTTTCTGCCTATCATCCTCATCGAGAGGGTTTTCTTCCTCCAGCGGAGGCGGCTTTTCTTGGGCAGTGGCAACCACATTCAAGCCAGATTGGGCTTGGGATGTGGTGGACCC
The DNA here is from genome assembly GCA_030015575.1 of Agapanthus africanus. Taxonomy (NCBI): domain Eukaryota; kingdom Viridiplantae; phylum Streptophyta; class Magnoliopsida; order Asparagales; family Amaryllidaceae; genus Agapanthus; species Agapanthus africanus. The sequence goes on from JASDDO010000010.1 coordinate 43,054,160, forward strand.
ATCCTTACTTTTGCTGCAAAAGTTGTCGCTGGGGCGCTCTCCCGCCATATAGACCGTATGGATAATATATCCAGCCGTCTTTTTATTATCGGCGGCTGATTTCACAGATCGCTGTCTTGACCCCCCTGTTTCAGTAGCGGGCAGTCAATTGAAGGCGGATGGCCTAGCCGGATTCTTGAATGGTGCTGGCACTTCTTTTCTGGATTTGCCCTGCTACTTTCGCGCGGCACAGAGTGCCTGATAGACTCTTGAAGAGACAGTGTCATACTTTTTCTGTTGGGGCCAGGACACGTCTCTTTGTAGCATTGTTCGAACCGCTGTCTTCTTAATTCTGGCGGTCATGGCATTTTTCTGAACCCACTTCAGAGGATCGAAGGAATTGCTGATTCTTACGTCCGACTCAGCCATCGTCAAGGGGCGGCCCTGCTCTTGGAACTTCATAAGATTCCATTTGGCCCAAGCCCTGGCCCTCTTGTTGGCTCGATACCTGAGCCGCTTCTGCCTTAACTTTTCTGTTCTAAGCACCTGGCAGACTTCGGCTCTTTGGGAAGACGCCGTAGACCGGGCGATGGAGGATTTTGGAGATACGCTCGATTGTGCATTTGTTGGAGTCATCACCTGAGCTCGTCCACAACATTTGATGTTGCCCTTTGTACCGGAAGTCTTGCCCCCAGCTGGAGCGCCAGAGAGTCGTTCAGACACAATCTTAAGCTTCGGTTGTGGTGCCTTAGCGATCACAACATTTGGCCTCTTGCCCCTTGAGACCGGCTTGGCCACCTGTTTTGCCGGATTTCTGCCAGATGAGCGCTTTCGGTAGGGTAGATGATGACGGAGCCAAACTGGCGGGGCAGTTCCTCCCACTGTCGACTGAGGCTTGCGGGGAGAACCACACGAGCATTGCCTTGACCACGTACGGGATCGGGGTCACGTTGGAAGCTGAATTCGTCTTAGGAGACATTATCGTCGAAAGTTGATTGATGCACGGAAAAAAAACATCATTTCAATATAGGCAATCGATATGTATATTGATTAAGTTCGCATGAACATTTAACCCGAAATATGGGAGGAGAGAAAGGTCCTAACGGGCGTGCCAGAATCTGTAGGGTGTTTTTCGCCACCCATTGAGATGGGAATACGCGCGCGCTTGTCAAGCGTACTACAGATTCCCCTGCCTAGGGTAGGCCGGGGTTTATTGATTGTGGGGATCCGAATATCCGGAAGCAACGGATTAAGCTGCCGTTAATTACCCCTCGCCTTTGGAGTGAGGGAACCTCCGATTGACGGGTTAAACTGGTCATGCGAACTCAATGTGCATTGTATGTGTTTTTTGTTTTGGAGAGGGCTTGGATATATCGGGAGCCACGCAGAGTTTTTATGGGGGGGCCACTACCCGGATAGCGGGCTGGGGGTCATGGGGCTAGCAGCCCCCTTACGGGGTACAGGGCAGCGCCCCGACCCAAAATTTTTTTTAGAGGGACAATGTTATGGAGTGTGTGAATGTGTGAGTGTATATATATATACACGCACACGTGTATTCATATATATATAAAAGGGGAAAAGCACCCAAAGGACGCGTGGGGCCAGCGCCTCGCGTGCCTAGCGAGCGAGCGTCGTGCGCTCAAGTGCTAGCGCACCACGTGTCCGACACGTGGGCACTAGGCGCTTGAGCGCTGTGCGCTTAGACGCTGTGCGCTCAAGTGCTAGCGCACCACGTGTCCGACACGTGGGCTCTGTGCGCTTGAGCGTTGTGCGCTTAGGCACTGTGCGCTCAAGCGCTAGCACACCACGTGTCCGACACGTGGGCGCTGGGCGCTTGAGCACTGTGCGCTTAGGCGTTGTGCGCTCAAGCGCTAGCGCACCATGTGTCCGACACGTGGGCGTTGGGCACTTGAGCGCTAGGCACTCGGGCGCTTGGGCACCGGCGAGAAAAAAGGGATTTTAGCCCCAGAAAAAGTATTTAAAATCCCAAAAGAGGATTTAGGTTGGAGTTAAACTCCTAAGATATTTTGGAGTTGATGAAAGGGGTTCTTCTTTGGAGCCCTGGGTTTTCCCAAAAATGGGGTTTTCGGAGATGGGCCTTCTTCTTCCTCCTCTGTTGGCAGGATCTTGAAGATCAAGAGATGTGAGATTTTAAAAATCTCTTCTTTTTGAGATCTGATGGAAGAGCTGAGTTCCCCTTTATGGGTTTATTGGTGAAAAACTATTTAGTTTTATAAAAAGAAGAGTAAAACTCTTGATTTAATTCAAAAGAAAGAAGAAGGTTTTAGAACCTTGAGGAAGGAGAAAGATCTCAGATCTTGATTTTTTTTGGAGAGAGAAAAAAATTTGTTGGGATATTTTCATTATCCTTTCCTTTATAGGCTATACACTTTACACATAGCCCCTTGGGCTTCACAAAATGGCATTTTGCCTATCCCATGGCTCATATGCCATTTCATTTTGCACATAAGCCATGGACTTTACAAAAATTTGGCTCTATGCCTATTTTTCTTACATTCATTCGTAAAATAAAATAAAAGAAATACAATAAAATTATTTATTACAAAATTTTTATCTTGGCATGGGGGGAGGCCGGCCGCTTCATGTTCGGACTCGACCCGGGCATGGGCCCACTTGGCTTGGGGTTGACTTTGATTTTGACTTGGTCAACCGGGGTGTAAATTTTTACCCCAATAACATCGGCACAACTTGTCGGGTTATTAGGGGTCTGACATTTTCCACCCTCTAGACCTGCCATGCGATTCTCTCTGACGAACAGACCGGACCGTACGAAGATTGTCACGGATAGGCTCAGTAGGAGTTCGGATGAGTTTGCTCACCGTCCTTCTTTTCGACAAGTACCTGGATAGCCGTTATGTACAACTAGTGCCACTGACGTGCTTGTGGTTAAATCTACTGCCAGCGTACTGTCAAGTTTTTAGAGTCCCGCACAGAGAGTTTCCCTGGTTCAGGTGAAACGATATAGAGGCCGTATGGTTTTACGTGCACGGTTTCGATCATATACGGGTACTAGCTACACGGATTTTGTTCGGAAGGATAATATTAGCGAGCTTAGGATTAAGCCGCATTCTAATACTATACTATTGGATTATTTTCTCTTTTGGTATTTGTATTTTATGTAGTACGAATACGGGTATGTATATACAATGGGGGTATTCTAGTAATTTCACTAGAATGCATCTAAAAAAACAAAAAGCTCGTTTTGTTTTAAATCTATTTATTTAAATAAATAATGAGGTGGAGGGATGAAGTGTATTAAAACATGGTTGAAGCATGGCTACTTGATTTTATTTATTCATTTGTTCTAACTATTCAATCATGGTTGCATTATTTCTATTAGAAATAATGTGTGCTTGATATTTTGAATGACTTAGCCATTCTTCACTTGATGTTTTCATTCTACACTTTGCTTTCTCTTTCCTCTTTTTTGCTCCCTTCTTCTTCCTCAAATCCTAACACTCTCATGTGTTGAGAAACCTAGGATTTTTGAGATAAATTAATCCAATTAACACACACTACATCCACTAAACCATCTAGATTAGCAAACTAGGTGCTTTAGTTACCCCAAATTTTAGGTTGGAGCTTGAACCATAGATTCTCGGGTGGATCATCTTCAACAAGAGGAGGCCGATGACCAAGCTCGATCTCGACGGACAAGGAGCTCAAGAAGAGGAAAAGAAGACCCGAAAGACTTGGTTCATATAGGTATAATCAGTTTCACAGTAGATTAGTACCTTTGAAAGTTTTGTTATCTAAGACTTACAGTAGATCTTGGGATTAGTCGGTGTTGGCGTCCTAAAAATTGTTTTTGGAAAATTCTGCTTCTCTACGAACCCAGTAGAGTGTGCGACACCGCCTAACAGAATAGAAATTGTATAATTCTCCACAAATAGTGAAACTTTCTCTACTGCTGCCCGTGGTTTTTCCCGTTTGGGTTTCCACGTCAAATCTCCGTGTCCCCTTGAGTTGATTTTTCTGTTTTTTCTTTACAATTTGTTTGATCTATGTTTCCGCGTTTATCTCGATCATCTGTAACAAACTGGTATCATAGCTTGCATTGTTTCTACTGATCAAGTACATAGATGGCATTCTACAATATTAAGATCGACAAGTTCTCCATAAAGAATAGTTCAGTCACTGGCGCATTAAGATGCGCTCTCAGTTGATGCAATAAGATCTGTGGACGACGCTTTCTGGAAAGAGGCCGGTGTCGATGACCGATGAAGACTATAAGAAGATGGAGGAGAAGGCACATGCAACGATTTTACTATGTTTAGAAGACGAAATCTTATACGAATTTGTGAAACAGAAGATCACGTCGGGTCTCGGGAAAAAGTTGGAGAATTTATACATAACGAAATCCCTCAAGAACAACTTGTATCTAAAGCAACAAATATTTTCTCCCCGTATGGAAGAAGGTACGCCACTAAAAGAATATCTTGATTTCCTGAATAAGATTCTTATGGATTCGAAGAACATGGATGCTAAAGTAGAAGATAAAAATTCACTATTATGCTCTTTATCACCCGATTGATATGATAAATTGAGTTTTTATGTGTTCTAAAGTACCGCAATCAATACGGAGTCGCAATAGCTAGCCGCGATGAGTAAAGGTAATCCAAAAGGAGATAGTAATATTAATTATGATGTTTTAGACGATTTAATAGAAAAGGTTTGGATTTTTGTTTTAAACTAAAAAAGATTAAAAGAAAATAATAATGAGAAAAGCACTTATTAGGGTGTTCGGATTAGGTAGTTTAAAAGGCGGTATTATAGAAAAATTACTCTTTTATGTTTTAATTAATTATTGCAAGAGGAATAACGATGAATGTGGATTATGGTGCTTAGAGAGGTACTAGGGATTCTCTCTATTGACCATTTTCCTTTCATTGATCCCTATTGATCTCAAGCCTCCAACAAAACAAGTATTAACAAATCTCAAATCGGGGTCGAAATTATCATGAATTGATAGAACGCCCAAATAGGAGCGTTAATACTTGCATTGTTAAAGTTTATAAAAATTAAAACCATAAGAAGAATTTAAAGAATTTTTCCATCCCTTAAACTATCCTTTCCTACAAACTCTAACAAGTGAGAAATTACTCGCTCATTGGGAGGGATAAAATAAACAAGAAAAAGGATAAAGAGATTGAAACATGATACATATGCTAACCACTAGAGCCCTCACGAAAGAGAGGAGCAACCTTCGAGTATCTTTGCATATAAACCAAAGAGAAGGGAGGAAGAAGGAAAAACTCATAAAAAAGCATCATATTAACTAAATTAAAAATTAAAGCAAGAAAAGTAATTGCATAAAATAAAGTGCCGAATTAAAGTTGCGAAAAAGTATTGCGGAAAGTAAAAGATAATAATTAGAGGAACTCTTCTAACTTTTATTGATAATACCTTGAAGTTTCATTACAAATTCTAATAATTAGAAATTTAAAGAGACACAGAAATGAAAGTCTAAATCATTAAACCCTAGATGGAATTTCTTCATTGCTGCTTGGTCCTTTATATAAGCTCTGAAAACTGAAACCCTAGAATCCATATCAATATACATTAAATGATGATCCTTCCCATAAAAAATTTCATCCAACGGCCAAGATACGACAGCGCTTCTGCCGTGAGTTGCACTATATAGGCCACGGACCCACCGCCTATTGTTGGGATCTCTTCTCCAATTTTTTTCCTCTTTCTTCTTATGATTTTAGGAACTCTTTCTGACAATAAAATCTTAAAAATATTGTCTTCTCTCTGTAGTTGGGAAAATCTTCAATTTTCTCCTAAACTCGACAGATTTGATTTGCTAACTTCATTTAATTTGGATCTCTTAATCCTATTTGCAGTCTTGAATTAATTTGTTACTTTAATACCAGCACAATATCTCAAATCAAATTATTGGTAGTATTTATTCTATTAGAGAAAATATTCCAACCAACTTTGCTCACAATTAAATTACTTAATGTTTAAGAAACATATAAATAATTATTTAAAAGATATGGTTGCAATTATTTTAATTAAAGATTAAGAATCAAATGGATATTTATTTGAATAAGATATGTAACATAATACTCCTAATTATATTATTTATAAGTTAAGAAACATATGACAATATCTCTTTACATATAAACCCATATATGTTCAAATTATAAATAACACCATTTATTAATGAATAAAAATAGGAGAAATGATAGTAAAAATAAGAAATAAATATGACTGATTAAATACCCCCAAACATATCTTTTGGTCATCTCGAGCAAACTGTTTTATTTTAAAGAAAAAGAAAACCTAGCTCACTTTTGTAGGCAACACAATTGCACTTAGCATGTACAATAATCATTTAAACCTCGAAGTGTCCCTACTAGGAGGAGTTGTGTCTCCTTAGGGTTTTTAGCGGATACTATCCATAAAATCCTATTAAGCTAGTTTTACAAGTTAACGTCAACTCTAATCCTAGTGTTTAAGTTAGAAAATTTATCATCCTAAGTTAGAAACATCAACCCTTATTTTTCACACCTCACTGTTCGCTTAACTTAAGTTTCTATACATCTCTATGTGCTCGTGAAATAGTGTTGTTTTATTTTTTACAAATTCGATTAAAAGCTTTCATGCCTACAAGAAAGCCAGGAAGAACTTGAAAAGAATCTCACGAGTTTGTAAAGTCCTAAGCTTTTCTTGAGTTTTCATTCTACAGCTTGGTTTCGAATCTAAGATTTTTATCATCTTTAACAAAGAACTAAGTCTTATTCTTCACTCCAGCTCTTACATGTTTTCATTCATACACACCTTCGTGGTTGTGCAATAGTCTTTTAATCTTGTCACTTCAATTTAGACATTCATATCTCCATCGAATGTCTCCCAAGCCAGCTATGTTTTGATTATGTATTTGAAACTCATCACAAACAAGATTATTCTCCCACAAAGAACCATGATAACTTTTAACTAAGAGAGAACACGCTCTTGACTTTTTTATTTGGCATTCTAAGCAACTTATCGAGCTTTGGGTCAATGACACCCAAACCGGATGGTTTTAAGGTATTAGGTATAGAAACACCCATAGGGACTTAATTACCAAAGTAGCATAAGCTACAAAACAAGGACTTGTTGTGAATGAATTTTTTAAGAAAGTACATCAACGGAAATACATCAAGTTATGCTTTCGATCACAAAATTAAAGACGTGTATGTGTAGATAAGGTGTGTAATTACTTCAATCAAGCTTAAGATGTATTATTTTTCAGACTTAGTCTCCATTAAATATTTCAATACTTTCCTTTCATCTCCACATCACTCATGAATCATACTCAATATTACATATTATCTAAACAAACTTGATCGATCTCATGAAGATTCTCAATTATTTTTTAAAAAAAACATTTCTAACTTGTCATCGAGAATTTTCAAATCTTACAACATGTGTAGTGTGGTGAAAAGACGTATATATTCTACTGTTAAATTCAAGGAGGGTTATTTTTCGGGTTTTCAACTTCTAGTCCTAGAATTTAGTTATTTCTAACCTATCAATCTAAACTGTCAGACTTGAGTCTAAATTTCCCCACTAGCTAATTTGAAGACAAAGTTTTTATATTTTGGAAATTTTTTAAATATTTATACGTTTTTAATATATGTGCAATGCAAAATTTAAATATGATGCAATACGGGAATTAAACATGCAAAAGAAAGAAAAAATTTGCGAATAGAAATAAACATGCAAATGCATGCGGAAAGTAAATATGAATGCAAAGATAGAAAGCTCACCGAGAATTACCTCAAACTTAAACTTGACAGTGTCCTCGCTGTCATGCCACATAAAGAGGTCACAAAAGTTTTTGAAGATGCAAATTTTCTGACGAGATTATTATTAATTTTATAAAAAAATATATATATACACTAAACAAAAGCCTCCCCAAGCTTAATTAAAATAGTGTCTCCACTATTAATTATTTGAAGTTCAAAATAAGAGGGGAGATAACATCATCGGTCTAAACAAGGCTTTATAAAGACCAAAAGTTAAAACCAACCATTCAAATATTTTATCATGATCATACACCGGTTGGTGAAACCACATGTAGACGATATAAGTGAAGAATACTCGAAACTGTATATGAATGGAAGTGGTATCATATTCCGAGTGGATGTAACTGAAATGAGAGTAATGATAGGAGATGGTGTAGAGGGAAGTTAAGAGGTGTAAAAGAAAGTTTTTATGTCTCGGTCGGTAGATACAAAAAAGTGTGTGTGAATGGAAATGAGAATGTGAAAGATAAGGAGTGGGTGGAATATTCACATTCTTGTATGTAATAAGAGAAAAGGGTGGCGGTTCAACTTCTTCGGCCTCAAGCGTACGAATTTCCAGTGGAGGTTGATTCATCATAGCATCCAATTCTTCAAGAAACACGAGTTCTTCGGAGAAAATATCTTCAAAATTGTCATTGTAATAGTTGATTTCCCTAATATCGACCAACTCATTGGAAAAAAAGGAATCGATATCTATATTAGCGGAATAGCCAGATTCAATAGAAAGGTTGAAAGTTTCAAAATCAGTTGCGCACCATGATTCAAAGTACTCGATTCATCATGAATTGTGGAGGTAGAAGACTCAAAAAATTATCCACCTCATTCTCAAAAGAGTCTAAATCAAGTGGTCTTTTAAGAATCATAGAATTCGAAATATCGGAGTGTGGTTCATCAAACCTTGGTGGAAGTGAAAGAAAATGAGAAGAAGAACAAGAAGAAATGTGCACTAAAATGGGTAAACATACTTGGGTGATGAGCATTGTTGATCTAGATGTGGGAGATGAAGGATAACTATCGTCTTGCATATTGGATAGATTGGTGTTAAGAATAGTATCGGCTAAATGTACAGGAAGATGTTCACATTCGACAGAAGGGACATGATGATTCGGGGAATCCAACTCATCCAACATGGCGAGCTCATCCTCAAAGAAATTCTCAGCATTGATCTCACTAGCACCGTCAGTCAAATTAAACGAATAGTTCTTTACAAAATCATCAATTATATTGTTCTCAATCGATGGATCACTAGGATCACTATATGGGATTGAAAAATTAAATGTCAAGATTAGTTAGATAAGGATCATTTTGATTTGGAATGGTGTTTGACTCTCTTTCACACTCATGATTAGGCAAGTCAAACATGTTATTTTCGGGCACCTCATCAATTATATTATCAAGCAGTTGATCGTTAAATTCATTTAGTTGGATTTCAGGATGGAAGGTGTTGAGATTAAAATAATTGATTTTGGTTTGACTGGGTGGTTTCCCATGTTCTTTCTCTCTACTTAATTCCAACTCTACATCAAGTTAATGAAGGATTCTCTTTATGACGTGGAACTTTCTAATTGATGTTCAGAAGAAATGTCTAGATAAGGTGCAAGAGTTTGGTAGGGTTGGAATTAGTTGAATTGTTAGTTTCGGTTGTGTTCAATATGTTTTGCAATGGACATGGATTTATGGGTTGCCACATTAGCCTCAAGAGAAGTATCAACATGAGAGAGCGTGAAAGTTTAGAATTGTTTATAAGAATTGGATGATGATGTCCAATTTTCATAGATAGGATTAGAATCGACATTTTGATATGAAGATGATTGAAATTAGTTGAGTTGTTGGCGACTGGCTTTTACAATTTGCTCAGCAATGGTCATGGATTTAAAATTTGCCACATTCTTCTCAAAAGGAGTATCAACATTTTCATATGGAAATGATCGGAATTGTTGTCCTAAGAAATTTGGAGTAGTGAAAGGTGTGAAAGATTGGTTATGGACTTGATCAATATGTTCAGCAATGGACATGGGTTTAAAAGTTGTTCTATTAGCCGCAAAAGAAGTATCAACATAAGAAAGAGTGAAAATTTGAGACGGTTGATAGGCATTTGAGTTTGGTGTCTAGCTATTATTTCTAGAAGCCTCTATCCCTCAAAGAAATGGTAGGGTTGGAAATTCTGCCAAAGCAATAACGATATAAAGAAATATCTGGTTGTGTGTAATAAAACTCGCCAGGAGTTGGTCAATTTGGGTTACCCGTCATAATAGAAATGAAAGGAAAAGATGTTGGATGAAACGAAAAGTGGGAGGAAATGGTAAGTATTTTTTGTAAGTTTTATTTTTTTGGATTTTTGTAATTGTTTTGTTTTTTAAAACAAATACGGAAAGAAGATTCAACTAATCACAATCAAAATGCACACACCAATCCCTAAAACTAATGTCACTTAGGTCAAGTAATTAGACCTCTCCTAGGCTCCCAAAGAACAAGACGTAGGATAAATCCTCTATCACCTCTTTATCAATCTTGCAGCCAGGTAAGTGGGAGGTATCCGCTATAAGACTCACCGAAATAGCGGGCCTAATTAAGTAAACCACTTTCTTTAGTCACATTTACCTTAGAAACCACAAGAAAAATGCGGATAAGTAATAGATTACCCACGACCCTCCCTTGTTCTAATTGAGCGCCAATGTTTTTAAAGGCTTAGTCTAAATATTTTTTAATTAATGAATATGATGCATATGCTTAGTTGTCATTTTTGGAGTTTAGAAAGGGTAATGAACTCCCCACATAATCTTGATTTGGGTTTCTTACCCCTTAAGTCTGTATTAATTGATGCAAAGCAATTAAACAATCAAAAAATCTAAAACACACAAATTGATTTTTCTTAGCAGCGCAGTTTGCAAAGAATCCTGCAGATAAAAACAGTTTATTGGAACTTCAGAGGGGGTTAAATGAAGAAATAAGGATACCAGAAAAAACTGGGATATGAAGCCACCATATGGCCGCGGATCCGCCGTTGATCTAGCCTTGACCGCCGCATTTTAGCTGCCGTTCTCAGTCCTTACTGCTCCAATTTTTGGCACTGAACTCCTCTACTCCTCGTCTTCTATTTGACAGCCCATGATTCACTGTAGGTTCATTCCAGATTCTCTAGATTTCATGCAAAACTCGCACAAGAATCGTTAAAAATAATAAGATGCGGTTTTAATTATTTATTTTTTTGGTCTTTTATGATGTTATTTTTTAAATTTTAATAAGAAGAAATCAACCTGAGTAACAAGAAAAATAATATTACCGTCTCCCCTGTAACGACGCCATTTGATTGATATGAAAATTTGAGTTTTTATGTGTTCTAAAGTACCGCAATCAATACGGTGTCGCAATAGCTAGCTGCGATGAGTACGGGTCGTCCACAGGGTGATAGTAATATTAATTATCATGTTTTAGACGAGTTAGTAGAAAACGTTTGGATTTTTTAAAACTAAAAGTGATTAAAAGAAAATAATAATGAGAAAAGCACTTATTAGGGTCTTCGGATTAGGTAGGTTAAAAGATGGTATTTTAGAAAAATTACTCTTTTATGTTTTAATTAATTAAATCAAGAGGAATAGCAATGAATATGAATTAGGGTGCTTAGAGGGATACTGAGGATTCCCTCTATTTACCTTTATGCTTCCATTGATCCCTATTGATCTCAAGCCTCCAACAAAACAAATATTAACGAATCTCAAATCGGGGCCGCAATTATCATGAATTGATAGAATGCCCAAATAGAAGGGTTAATACTTGCGTTATTAAAGTTTATAAAGATTAAAACCATAAGAAGAATTTAAAGGATTTTTCCATCTCTTAAACTACCCTTTCTTACAAACCCTAACAAGCGAGAAATTACTTGCTCATTGGAAGGGATAAAATAAACAAGAAAAAGGGTAAAGAGATTGAAACACGATACGTATGCTAACTGCTAGAGCCCTCAAGAAAACGAGGAACAACCTTCGAGTATCATTGCATATAAACCAAAGAGAAGGGAGACAGAAGGAAAAACTCAAAGAAAACCATCATATTAACTAAATTAAAAATTAAAGCAAGAAAAGTAATTGCATAAAATAAAGTGCTGAATTAAAGTTGTGAAAAAATAATGCAGAAAGTAACAGACAATAATTAAAAGAACTCTTCTATTTTTTATTGATAATACCATGAAGCTTCATTACAAATTCTATTGACTAGAAATTTAAAGAGAGAAAGAAAAGAAAGACTAAAACATTAAAACCTAGATAGATTTTATTCATTGTTGTTTGGTCCTTTATATAGGTTTTGAAAACAGAAACCCTAGACTACATATTGATATACATTAAATGACGATCCTTCCTATAAAAAATTTCATCCAACGGCTAAGATACGGCAGAGCTTCCGCCGCTAGTTGCAGTATATGGGTCACGGATCCGCCGTCTATTATTGGGATCTCTTCTCTAATTTTTTTCCACTTTCTTCTCATGATTTTAGGAACTTTTTTGATGATAAAAGCTTAAAAATATTGTCTTCTCTTTGTAGTTGCGAAAATCTTCAATTTTCTCCTAAATTTGACAGATTTGATTTGCTAACTTGATTTGATTTGGATCTCTTGATCCTATTTGTAGTCTTGAATTGATTTGTTACTTTAATACCTGCACAATATCTCAAATCAAATTATTAGTAGTATTTATTCCTTTAGAGAAAATATTCCGACCAATTTTGCTCACAATTAAATTACTTAATGTTTAAGAAACATATAAATAATTATTTAAAAAGATTTGGTCGCAATTATTTTACTTAAAGATTAAGAATCAATTGGATATTAATTTGAATAAGATTTGCAATATAATACTCCCAATTATATTACTTACAAGTTAAGAAACATATGACAATATTTTTTACACATAAACCCACATATGTTCTCAAATTATAAATAACACCATTTATTAATAAACAAAAATAGGAGAAATGATAGTAAAAATATGCAATAAATATGACTGATCACCACCTTCTTTCGACAATTTCATAAATTCTTTTATTGTCGGTAAGGACACCATATCTCTAGAAGATGTCAAATCAGTGCTTAACTCTCATGAACTTCGATACAAGGTATCAGGAAACAATGGTGAGAGTCAGGCAGATGGATTGATGGAGAAAGGTTCCGATCAAAGAGGGTGTTCTAATAAAAAATGACGTTCTAATATGGACAAAAGCAAACATAAGTGGATCAGCAGATCTAAGTCAAGGACTCATGATGTGAATATTATTTGTCATTACTGCAAAGGGGAGGGACATATGCAGTGTTCGTACCCAAAGAAGACGAACAATTCTTCGGTTGCTGGTGTAGAAAAAGATGATTCCTATGGTAAATCCGAACAAGTTCTATCCATTACAAATCATGTTCGGCCAATGAACGAATGGGAACTAGATTCAGATTGTTCTTATCATATATGTCCCAATCGGGACTGGTTTTCAACATATGATGAATTCAGTGGTGGGAATGTCTTGGTGGGTAATTATGTGTCCTGCAAGGTTGTTGGTGTTGGCTCTATTCAGATTCATATACACGATGCTGTGGTGAGAACTTTGTCTGATGTTCGACATGTTCCGGATCTGAAAAATAATTTGATTTCCTTAGGTATTATGAACTCCAAAGATTACTGATGTGTGATTGAAGGTGGGGTTCTTCCGGTCTTGAAAGGTGCTTTGGTGGTGATGAAAGGAGTAAAATATAAGACCTTGTATATTCTGCAGGAAAGACGGTGACAGGTTCTGCAGCAGGCTCATTTACAGAAGAATCGAAGGCAGAGTGGACCAAGTTGTGGCATATGAACGAGAGGGGTTTGGCGGTTCTCAACAAGCAAGGCTTGCTTGGAGGCCACAAAACAGTGAAAGTCAACTTCTGTGAGCATTGTATTTTTAGAAAGTAACGCCGAATTCAGTTTGGCAAGGCAGTGCATAGGATGAAGGCGACGCTCGACCATATTCATGCTGATGTGTTAGGACCTTCTTGTGTTCCATCAAATGGTGGTGCTCGGTAATTTTTATCTCTGATTAATGATTACTCCAGGATGGTTTGGGCCATCATAATGAAGCACAAGAGCGATATTTTTAAGTCCTTTAAGGAGTGGAAGGTTTTAGTTGAGAAGTAGACTGAGAAGAAGATGAAGTGGTTTCATACTGATAATGGCATGGAGTTCTGTTCGAATCAGTATAATGAGTTCTGCAAAGATGAAGGTATCGTAAGGCACCGTACAGTAAGAGAGACTCCGCAGCAAAATGGTGTTGCAGAACGTATGAACAGAACGTTATTAGATAAAGCACGATGTATGCATTCTAATGCTGTCTTGTCTAAGGAATTCTGGGCCGAGACTATTACTACGGCGTGTTATTTGGTGATTCACTCTCTCTCAATAGCCATTGATTGCAAGGACCCCTATAAAGGTATGGTCCGGAAAACCTACTGATTATTCTACCCTTAGAGTATTTAGTCTCCCTGCATATTATCATGTTAGTGAGGGGAAATTGGAGCCTAGGGCAAAGAAGAGTATTTTTCTCGGGTATGGTATTGGGGTTAAGGGTTATAGAATTTGGACTTCAGATTCAAAAGTTATACATAGTAGAGATGTGACTTTTGAAGAAAATTCTATGATTCGCCCGAGAAAAAAGCTTGATGTCTCTGCAGATAAAGAGAAGAATGCCAGCAAACAGGTAGAGTTTGAAATCACTCTATTTCAGTATGATAAGAAGAATGTACCTAAACCAGGTGCACAATAGCAACCTCAGCAACAACTGTACTATATTGCTACCGACCATCCACGGAGGCATATCCATCCCTTTCAGATGTATGGTTATGAGGATATGGTAGCGTATGAGCTTAATGCAGCGAAAGAGGTGGAATCTCATGAGCCCTCAAATTATTGAGTGGTTATTTCTGGTACCAAGTCTATTAAGTGGATTGCTGCTATGGGAGAAGAGACGAAATCTCTTCATAAGAATCAGACATGGGTGCTTGTCAGGCCATCAGAATGAAGAAAGATTATAGGATGTAAGCGGATCTTCAATAAGAATTCCGGAATCCTAAGTGAAAAAAGAACAAGATTCAAAGGTCATTTAGTTGCTGAAGGCTACAGTCAAAAGGAGGGAGTTGATTACAGCGAGATATTTTCTCCCATTGTGAGGCATACTTCCATTCGCGTGTTCCTTACTATGGTAGCACATCAGGACCTGGAGTTAGAGCAGCTTGATATGAAGACAACTTTTCTTTACGGAGAGTTAGAGGAGAATATCTTAATGACTCATCCAGAGAGATTCGTTGTTCACAGTAAGGAAGATCATGTTTGAAAATTGAAGAAATTCTTATACGGGTTAAAGTGGTCTCCGAGGCAGTGGTACAAGAGATTTGACAAGTTCAATGTAGTGCATGGCTACAATAGGAGTCCGTATGATTGATTTTTTTATCATAGAAAACTAGAGGACGGCTCATTTGTTTATTTACTCCTATATATATATGACATGCTTATTACAGTTCGAGAACAATTAGAGATTCAAAAATTGAAAGTGCTTCTTAGTAGTGGGTTCGAGATGAAAGATCTTGGAGCGGCTGGAAATATTTTAGGTATGGAGATATACATGGATCGCAAGCAACGAAAGCTTTTCTTATCACAAGAGAATTACATACAGAAGTTGTTTAAGAGGTTCAACATGTCAGATGTGAAGCCTGTGAGTACTCCATTGGCTTGTAATATTCGTCTTTTGGTAGCTCCCTCACCTCGGTCAAAAAAGAAGCAGAGCATATGTCTCGAGTCCCATATGCTAGTGTTGTGGGAAGTTTGATGTATGGTATGGCCCAGATATTGCACACACGGTTAGCGTTGTTAGCAGGTACATGGATCGGCCTGGAAATGAGCACTGGCATGCATTGAAACGGATATTCTGATATCTCATAGGGACAATAGATGTTAGTCTTATTTACAGAGGAATTGATACGTGTTTTGAAGTAGCGGGTTATTAAGATTCTGATTGCAGCTAATCTTGATGGAAGAAGATTGGTGATTGGCTACGTTTTCACATTAAATAGTTCTGTCTTTAGTTAGAAAGATGCATTACATTCTTCGGTCCCTTTGTCTACTACAGAGGCAGAGTATATGGCATTGACAGAGGCAGCGAAGGAAGCCATCTGGTTAAAAGGTTTAGTCGGTGATCTCGGCTTAAATCAGGATCAAGCTGCACCGTTTTGTGATGATATGTTTAGCAAAAGATCAGGGGCATCATGACAGGATTAAGCACATCGACGTGAGACATCATTTCATCCAGACTGAGAAAACGATCAAGATACAGAAGGTTGATACAAAAAACAAGTCAGAAGATATGTGTACTAAGCCGGTACCTACTCGCAAGTTCATATATTGTTTAGACTTGCTAATCATTGATAGATGGAGATAGCCCTTAGGAAAGATAGGCAGTAGCAGACTTCTGGCAGGACGGTCCATGGCTGATGGATTTTAAAATTAATGTGAAGATTGTTAGAATTGATTCTATAATTCTAATCCTATTTGCCTTTGGATTTGTTAATTAGAGATAAATCCAAATTAGTTATTAGATATTAAATTTAAATTAGAGATAAGATTTAAATTGGATATTTGATTTAATATATTTGATTAGATCCAAATTTAAATTTTATACTTATCTCTAAGAATTAATTGTAGGCTATAAACGTGAAGCCAATTGTTTAAGATTTGAGAGAGAGAAAATCGAGATAGAAGAGAAATTTTGTAATTCTCCACAAATAGTGAAACGTTCTTTCCTGCTGCCCTTAGTTCTTCCCATTTGGGTTTCCCCTACGGATGGAAATATCCGCAGGGGCATATTTAACTTGGCCCTACGGATTAATCCGTAGGGCTAAAAGCTTGCCCCTACGGGCACTGACGTCCAAGAATAAAAATATTAATTCTTAATTTGGTGTTTGCCCCTACGGAGGCGCAAACAAAGGACCTACAGGTATATCCGTAGGGGAAAGTAAATATCGTTTTAAAATAAAGCCAGATCGAAAAGCCTACGCTCATTTTCTCTCTCTCCCTCAAACGCGCGCGAAAAACCCCAAATCGCCACCGTCGCGTCGCCACCGTCGTTGGGCAGAGTCGCCACCGTCGTCGCCACCGCTGATTTCGTCGCCACCGTCGTCGCCACCGCCGGTTTCGTCGTCGCCACCACCGGTTTCTTCGCCAATTCGCCACCGTCGTCGCTCCAGCCCACCAGCGCACCCGTTCAGGTATAAATCTCAAGGTAAATTAAAGCATTTTTGGATTATTCATGGCTAGGTCTGGGTTGCGCGCACGAGAGTTGGGTTTGGGCAGGGGCGCGGTGGCGGTCGGGGTCGGGGTCGGGGTAGGGTTAGGGTTGGGGTTCGGCTGCTGCTGGGGTGGGGCTGGGGTTAGGGTTACTGTGGGGCTGGGGTTAGGCTTACTGTGGGGCTAGGGTAGGGTTACGGTGGGCTGGGGTTAGGGTTGGGGCTGGGGTTAGGGTTACTGTGGGGCTGGGGTTAGGGTTATGAGAGGCATGTCAGCATATTTATGTGTAATAATTAAGAGGATCAAGCTAAGTTCTATGCAAGCAGTCCCTCAGAATACATAGATAGCTAGCCTTACATTTTAAATTAACATATTCCATAGTTGTCTTAATGGTAAGGCAGATACCCATATTGTGTAAGAGCTGACATTAATACAACCATAGGGAGCTGACAGATTATACATCTCATGTGGCATTAAAATCTATAAATGGACATACGAGATAATGCAAAGAAAGAGCAATAGATCAAGACTCAATCAACTTTCCTATGCTTTATGATTTCAGCGGATAGCTCAAGTTTAGTTTCAACTTTATATTCTTATTTTTCTCTCTTTTTTCTTTAGTGCTTCTTCCTCCATTTCTTTGAAGAGTCTCTCACAGCGAAATACACTCCAATTGCTGTTGAAGATTTTAGAATGTATCCAGAATTTAAGAAAAAAATGTTGTGCCCCTTATGCTTCTGTTATTCAACTCCTTCCATACACTCTGGACTTCTCAAATTTAAAAACTATTAGAAGTGTACTTGTTTATCATACATTGAACACACCATGCATGCTATTTCCATGACACATGGCAGATGAGGTGTCTCATAACTCAATATTAGCGATTTCCATGATCACGACACGTGGCAGATGAGGTGTCTCATAACGCTTTATGATATCAGTATCCTATATTTATAGTTTTAATTGTTGATTGTTATAGATGTATACCATTGCAATAATAGTTTTTGGTTGATGAATGCTATTGCAATGTAGGATGATCAGTTCTATCAATCTTGATCTCAATGGTTTAAAATCATGTTACACATACAACACGAATGCACAACAAACGCATAATTAGAGAGCGACTCGAGATATTCGGGTTAAAACCAATATATGATACTCGATGATGATATGAAACCTTCATATTCCCATCGATACCCGTATATGAAACTAAAAGCGCCACTTAGTCCCCGTCTATCGGTTAACATACGTGCGATGCTCGTCGTGACCTAGAACTATACGAAGGTTGTTAAATATCGGACAGTATAGCTCGATACTAACAACCGTCGTATAGTCTACGCGACGAGAAAATTCAATCGTATGGTAACCCATAGATTTGTCCCGTGTGGACAAGTTAAGAATGTATAAAGCAAACGCCTTCATTCACTTGTGTTTTCATCCGTTTCGAGATATTTCGTCGGTACCTTTCCGCTGGTTCTCCGTGTACAAAGATAGATTAGATGTTCATTTCAACGTTGTTTCACAGCTTTGAAATGATTATCTATTCTATTACAGTGTACTCGGAGAACAGCGGGGAGGTGCTGCCGAAATTTACTCGAAACGGTTGAAAGCACAAGTGATGGGCGTTCGCTCTATACATTCTTAATGGGATAGAAGCCTACCCCCGACAGCCGGAACACATACATACAAATGCATAATTAGAGAGCGATTCGAGATGTTCGGGTTAAAACCAATATATGATACTCGATGATAATATGAAACCTTCATATTCCCATCGATACCCATATATGAAACTAAAAGCGCCACTTAGTCCCCGTCTATCGGTTAACATACGTGCGATGCTCGTCGTGACCTAGAACTATACGAAGGTTGTTAAATATCGGACAGTATAGCTCGATACTAACAACCGTCGTATAGTCTCCGCGACGAGAAAATTCAATCGTATGGTAACCCATAGATTTGTCCCGTGTGGACAAGTTAAGAATGTATAAAGCAAACGCCTTCATTCACTTGTGTTTTCATCCGTTTCGAGATATTTCGTCGGTATCTTTCCGCTGGTTCTCCGTGTACAAAGATAGATTAGATGTTCATTTCAACGTTGTTTCACAGCTTTGAAATGATTATCTATTCTATTACAGTGTACTCGGAGAACAGCGGGGAGGTGCTGCCGAAATTTACTCGAAACGGTTGAAAGCACAAGTGATAGGCGTTCGCTCTATACATTCTTAATGGGATAGAAACCTACCCCCGACAGCCGGAACACATACATACAAACACATAATCAGAGAGCGATTCGAGATGTTCGGGTTAAAACCAATATATGATAATATGAAACCTTCATATTCCCATCGATACCCATATATGAAACTAAAAGCGCCACTTAGTCCCCGTCTATCGGTCAACATAACGTGCGATAATTTATTCTTTTCAACGACAAACGCACACACAAAGCATATACATGGATTTTCTCCTTTGTCAGTAACTATCCCGTTCTTATATTTCTCAATATAGTCAGCATAACCTACAATTTATATGTTATTCAGTCTAACATGGCCCATGAGTACGTCAGAGTTAAGGACTGGATGTATGTGGATTGGAAACAACGTATGCAACCTAAGTTTGTCGCAGGAGTTGCTGCTTTCCTTGAATTTGCACGAGCACATAATAAGATCATAATAGAGAAGATTCTCTGTCCGTGCGATAGATGTGGCAATAAGTACTGGCAGAAGGTAGAATTGGCAGAGCTTCATATTGTAAAACATGGGTTTACTAGACTTTATTCAACTTGGAAATATCACGGGGAAGGAGAAGAATGCAGTACTGCGGTAGAAGAAGGAGAACACGATAATGCGGCAGGAGAAGAAGAAGAATTCGGTAATACGGCAGGATACGGAAATTTATTTCCATCAGAAGAAATGGAGGATATGGTAGAGGCTGCCCTAGGTGAATCTATTCGTACCGAAGATGACATTCCTTCCGGTCAAGGACCGCGTGCGGATAAATATGAAAATTTCATGAATGATGCTAGGAAACCAATTTATGAGAATGCGAAGTATTCCACCCTCTCATGGTTCGTCCAACTTTTCCAAATTAGGTGCCTAAATGGATGGAGCAACAAGTCATTCACAATGCTTCTTTCGTTCTTGAAAGATTCTATGCCTCCGGGAAATAATGTGCCCGAAAGCTAGTACGAAGCCCAGAAAATGATGTCTGATTTAGGTCTAAAGTGCGAGAAGATTCAAGCATGTCCTAAAAATTGCGTGTTGTACCGGAAAGAGGATTCAGATTTGAAAGAGTGTCCAACATGCGGAGAGGCCAGGTATAAGCCGAAAGATTCTGATAAGAAGCCTGATATACCTGTGAAGATAGCACGATATTTTCCCATAACACAGAGGCTACAGAGGCTATTCAGGTGCAAGAAAACAGCCGAGGCAATGATTTGGCATCACCGTGCTCCTCCAAGCGAAAATAGAAAAATGAGCCATCCAAGAGATTCACCGGCATGGAAGGATTTCGATAGGAGGCACGCAATATTCAGTAGCGATCCTCGCAATGTCCGGCTCGGACTGGCTGCCGATGGCTTCTGCCCATTCAACTATATGGCTGGAAGTCACAGTACATGGCCCATTGTAATGATGATTTATAATCTGTCGCCTTGGTTGGCTATGGACCAATCATACTTTATGATGCCTCTTCTTATCGACGGACCAAACTCACCGGGGAACAATATCGACGTCTATCTCCGACCTCTGATTGAGGAGCTGAAAACTTTATTCATTGATGGTGTAGAGACATATGATTCAAACACAAATACAACCTTCATACTGCGTGCGGCTTTAATGTGGACAATTAATGACTTTCCTGCGTATGGAATGCTTTCAGGTTGGTCCGTACATGGTCACAAAGCATGTCCTCATTGCCATGAACACACAACATCAAAATTTTTGAATTTTAACAGGAAGGTTTGTTATTGCGGCCATCGACGTTTTCTGCCTCCAGACCACCCCTATAGGTTAGACACGGTTCACTTTGATGGTCATCAGGAGCTTCTTGGGCCTCCATCCCCATTGTCCGGAGAGGACGTGACTGCTAAATGGGATGGTTACAATAACGTGACCTTCGGGATGGATCCGACGAGACATGTCAAACCATAATATTGGAACAAGTTAAGCATTTTCTTCGAGCTTCCGTACTGGTCTACAAATTCAGTGCGTCATTGTCTGGACGTCATGCATATAGAGAAGGGAGTATCAGAGCACATACTTAACTTGCTTCTGTGTAAAGACGGGAAATCGAAAGACAACATGAATGCCCGGATGGATCTACAAGAGTGGGGAATAAGAAGTGAACTGCACCCTAAACTGGTAGCGGGTAAACGGGGCAAGTTTGTACTTCCCAATGCCGCTTATCATATGTCACAACCGGAGAAGAAAAGATTCCTGCAGGTGTTGCATGATTTAAAAGTCCCCACAGGTTTCTCAGGATCATTCAGCAAGAAAATAAAAATTGTGAAGGGCAAGATCAATGGGCTGAAAAGTCATGACCACGATGTTATCGTGGAGCACCTTCTTCCATTAGCCCTCAGGACTTCTCTCCCCGACTCGGTTGGTCTAGTAATCAATGACCTATGTTGTTTTTTCAGGGAGTTGTGTGCTAAAACGCTGGAGGTTGCGACGCTGGATAAACTAGAAAATTCTATTGCGTTGATACTTTGCAAGTTTGAGCGTATTTTCCCACCGTCATTCTTCGATATCATAATACACTTGACGGTTCATCTTGCAACTGAGGCGAAGTTAGCCGGACCGGTATAATATCGATGGATGTATCCCGTCGAGAGGTACGTGTAATTTTTCGTTTCGCGCAATTTATAAATTTATTTTTGTCATGTATGCCCGTGTTTATTTATTCAACATATTCTCATTAGGTACCTTTACACTCTTAAGAAGTATATACGCAATAAAAATCGACCAGAGGGTTCTATCATGCAAGGTTATCTTCTTGATGAAGCAACCACATTTTGTTCCCGCTATCTGGACGAGAACATTGAGACAAGGCTTAACCGACCACGAAGAATTCAAGACGGGCCATATGGTAAAGCCGAGTATAAGAGGGTAGACACTATGTTTATCAACAAGATATACCGGTTTATCTTGCTTAATTGCGTATGTCTTGAACAAATTAGAGAGTAAGTTCTTTTGGATTAATTGTTATATCTGTGTTTGTGTGTGTATGAAATGACATAATATTAATGTCACAATTATTTGTCGAAAACAGAACTCATTTTAACGAGGTACGTGAGGGGCATCCTGATTGGAACGAAGAGCGTTTGGAAAAATACCATCAGGATAATTTTTGTGATTGGGTCACAGAGCATGTAAGTTATTCGAATTACATTTTATTGCTATCAGTTTTAATCTAAACTTGTATCGTTATGTATTTATCGTAAAATTTGTTTTGTTAGATCCACGATCCGAACTTGTCTGCATCATTTGAGAGTGATTCAAGATGTTTAGCTCAATTTCCTAGTATGGAGGTTGCACATTACAAAGGATTTGGTGTCCTTGGATACAAATTCGAAGTTAAGGACATAGAAACATCTAGAATCACTCAGAATAGTGGGATTGCGACGGTAGGATCGGACGGTGTGATTTACTATGGGTACTTAAATTGTATACTCGGCATCCACTATCCCGGACGATCAGAACCCTTTTATATATTCCACTGTACTTGGTACGATCCGCGAACCGATACAGACAGGTGGAGAAGCAGTCTTGGGACTTGGAAAGATGAATATGGATTGACCAGTGTGAACACACTTCGATTTTACGGTCAGGACGATCCGTTTATCTTTCCGAACCAAGCGTTCCAAGTATACTACTCACAGTGTTTGAAGCATCCGGGGTGGAGTGTTGTATGCCGATGGAAACCTAGAGATGTCTACGATGTCCCAGAATACGAGGACAGCGATGAGGACGAAGAAGAGAGAAGGCTTAAAGTGCTCCGACCGTCTGTTTCGAAGGACGGGTTGTCTTCGACCGATCATGAAGTTACGTGGGTTAGAAATGACATCGACGATGAAATCCAAGTAGATATGTATGATGCGCCCACAAAACGAAAAAGGTTATCAGTAATGTTATATTATTACTTCACATTTTACGCTCTAGATCATATATAGTCAATACTTTTAATGATTGTCTAATGCGTCCACGAACCGTTTATCTAGATTTGATGACGATGTCGGGAGCAGCGAGGGGCGGCAGGAGCTCCAGCCGCGGCAGAGGCAGAGGCAGAGGCAGAGCGGTTCTGCCGCCCGGAGAGCTCCGTAGGGAGCTTCAGAGGGCCGGTCTTGCACCCAGATCGGAGACCCCTTCGGATGCCTCCTTCCGTGTGGATTTTGCCACACCTCCAGGTATACTGCACGCATATCCATTTTCAATGTAATATTACAGATATTCATGCATGTTTATGTCAAAATTACTTATATTGTCAATGTTTGATTGTCTAGTTGTTGGTCCTGCGTCCACATCTGGGACAGAGGCCACCCCCGCTCCTCCAGGTATGTTTATATATCATATAGTGTATGTATATTGATTTAGAATGCTATATCATAAATATACACATTCCTTTTGCTCTTACTTAGCAATTTTTATTATTGTCTAGCTGTAGGTGGTGACACCACCGCACCTGCGGGTATGTTTATATGTCCTATAGTGCATGCATATTGATTTAGAACGTTATATTATTGATCTACACATTCTTTTTGCAATTACTTATAAAATCTATTTTTAATTGTCTAGTTGTTGGTCCTGCGTCCACATCTGGGACAGAGGCCACCCCCGCTCCTCCAGGTATGTTTATATATCATATAGTGTATGTATATTGATTTAGAATGCTATATCATAAATATACACATTTCTTTTGCTCTTACTTAGCATTATTTATTATTGTCTAGCTGTAGGTGGTGACACCACCGCACCTGCGGGTATGTTTATATGTCCTATAGTTCATGCATATTGATTTAGAACGTTATATTATTGATCTACACATTCTTTTTGCAATTACTTATAAAATCTATTTTTAATTGTCTAATTATAGGTGGTGCGTCCTGATTGATAGGATACGTGCGTGTTCAAGTTTAGTTTAAATACCGCAATCAAGACGGTTTCGCTTGTAGCTAGCTGGTTGAGTACGGGTCGTCCGCAGGGAGATGGGAGTCTTTTTCAAAGTGTTTTAACGAGTTAAGTCCTGTTTTCAGATTTTGTTGTGGTTATCTAAGTGTAAGTTGATACTTAAAGAGAGCTTGTTAGGGTGAGGATTAGGTTAGTTTGAGTTAGGAGTCTCCACATCTTTCGTTGCCCTACTTAATATCGGTGTTACGGTAATCGGCAACAACGGGGATTAGCACGACTAGGAAGGAACTTGCGAGTATAAGCTAGGCTTTCCAACGCATAGTCCTTCCTTTTGGTGCTTGTCCGTCCGTTCTTGGCTCTTATCCATAACCTCCGGTTAATTCAACCACAACCGGTCTCACTACGGAATCACCGCTATCATGTAGGATAGGGTGCCGTAAGGAGCGGATTGTGGTTCAATTAATGGGAGTCGATCTAAGTTGTTGGGCAAGGAAAGAGTGAGAGAGATTTCCTTCTCTCAAACTTCCCTTATCCTACCCTAACAAGTATAAAACTACTCACACTTCATAATACGGAAAAATAAAACAAACAAAAGAGGAAGATAGAAAGAAGGAGGCTAGAAGAATACGACTAACTATTTGCGACCTCACCTTGGCGAGGATCAAGCGTAAGTATCATTGTCGTATGAATGATAAAGGAAAAGAGAGAAGAAAGAAACAATCAAGCAAATAACAACAACTACTTAACAATTAAAATTACAACAAGTAAAGAAAGAGCATTTAACAAAATAAAGAGATAAGCATGATAATAAATGGTTCTTCTTTATTCATCACTCTTCACTCAAAAGCTCACTACAAGTTTAATGGAGAAGAGGTGAGAAGAGGAAGAAGAAGTGAACTAAATCCTAGCAAAAGAAAATACAAGCATGGATCCCCTTCCTTCACAAAGTTCTGGGCTATTTATAGGCCAGAAAGTGAAACCCTAGGGCAACCACCAGAACCCAAACAGAATGACCAAACTACCCCCCAAAAATTATCAGCTGCCGCCACTATATGGCCGCGGATCCGCGGCCTGGACCCCACTTTGGCCGTGGATCCGCGGCCTTCTGGTCGAATTGGGCCCCCCAATTTCTTGTGGTTCCCTGGTCTTCAGTGTACCTAATTCTGGTATATTTATTTTCTCAATTTGGCTCCCCGATTTTTCCAGAATTTCTGTTGAGGGAAAGGTGGACTTTTTGTCAAGATTTTGTCATGATTGCCTCGAGCTCCGCGTAGATCTCTTGGATTTTGTGCTACCATTGAGCCTTGTGCATGAAGGTGACATTGATTTGACCTTTTGTCTTCCTATTGATATCTGGCAACATACGGATGAAGAGCAGAAACCGTGTTTTATCTGTGGTTGGCAGGAACCCGGACTTTTTTCGTGTTTTCCATGAATTTCACCGTTTTAGAACCGAGAACCTGTATCCTGCAATTGACTAGCAAACACGGCTCAAGAGTATCTACGGATATGCAAATGTGATAAAAATTGGGCGGTATGAAAATGCAAAAATTTGATATGAACAAATACCCCCAAACTTATCATTTGCTCGTCCCGAGCAAAGCCCATTTATTCACAAAAAATTTCCTAACCTCACTTTCGCAGGGAACGCGATTGCACTGAGCATGTGCAACAAGCCGTTAAACCTCTAGGTGTCCCTAGTAGGAGGAGTGTTGTCTCCTGAGGGTTTTCAGCGGATTACACCCACAAAATCCGGTCAAGTTGGTTTGTAAAAATGACTAAGTTTCAAACCCTAAAGTTTTGTTTTAGAAAATAACAATTCTATAATCCTAAGTCTAGACTATCGAACCTTTATTTTTCACTCCTCGCTTCTTATTTAACTACAGATTTTATATGTCTTTACGTGCAGTGCAAATAGTGTCGTTAAGTTCCCGAAAGGTCGAATAAAGTCATCATGTCTCACAATAAAGCCCAGATAACAATTTTAAAAGGATCACATAAGTTTTATAAAGAGTTAAGCATTTTTCAAGTTTCGTTTTCCAGTAAGGTTTCAACTTCAGAATTTCTATCTTCCATAACAGGAAACTAAGTCGTATTTTTCACTCCACCTTTTTCTTGTTTTCATTTCATACACACCTCTGTGAACGTGCAATAGTCTTTATCATAGAATAAAACCTTCATATCTCCGTTAAAATTTTTATAAAAGCCTGTCTTTTATCAAGATTATTCTCACACAAAGAACCGTTAGAAATTTTAACTCGGAGAGAACACTTGCTTGACTTTGTTTTAAACTGGACTTTCTAGGTTTCTTAGCGAGCTTTGGGCCAATGCACCCAAACCAGTTGGTTTTAGGGCATTAGGTGTAGAAACACCCCAGCGGACTTAATTACTCAAGTTACCTAGGTCCAAAAACAAAAGACAGTTTGGCGTGAAAATCAGATGATTTAATACGAACGGAGATATAACCGGCAGTTCAATTATTTTTTGGATAAAAGACGTGTTTAGTGGGTTTGGTGTGTAATCATTCCAATCAAGTTTCCGATGGGTTATTTTTCAGACTTAACTCCAATTATGGCATTAATAACATTCCTTCATATTCGCTTTACTTCATAAACTATTCTTGACATTACTTAGTTCAGAACAAACCTATTTGATCCTCAGAAAATCATTTATCTGTTTAAAAGTTTAAACATGAAAGACTTGTCATCTAATTCCCAAAATTCACGACACGTGTAGTGTGATGTAAAGACGTATATCAGCTATAGTTAACATCAAAGGAGAGTTATCTTTCAGGTTTTCAAAATCCAAACATAAGATTTAGTTATTCCTATTTTTTCAAACAAAAACCGTCGAATGTTGAATCAGAGTTTTTCCACAAGCTAACTTGACAAAAAAGTTTTTATATTTTTAGAAAATTTTCAAATTTTTATGGATTTTATGGATTTAATATGCAGATGCAAAATATACATATGAATGCGAAGGTAAGAAATGCGTACCGAGCGTACCCCCAAACTTAAACTGGACAGTGTCCTCACTGTCGTAGCATGAAGAGAGCAGTTGGAAGGTTCAAAAATTGTCGGTTAGTGATACACAAGTTTTTATTTGTTTTTGTTTTTAAAGAAAAGAAAAAGAATATACACAAATATAAACAAAATGGTTTGTACATACCCCCAAACTTATTTGGAACAGTGTCCACTGTTCTTGGCTGGATAACCGAAGTTTGGAGGTAAGCAGAGGAAGATCAAGCAAGGTAAACCGGCTCCTGTAAGAACAGGAGCTCCTCTGTTGGTTCGGCGCTAAGGTACGGTTTGCATCGGTGTCCATTTACCTTGAAGAGTGAACCGTCCTTTGGATTTTCCAAATCCACAGCGCCCTGCGGATACACATTCCGCACAAAATACGGCCCTTTCCAGCGAGATCGGAGCTTTCCAGGATGGAAGTGAAGTCGGGTGTCGTAAAGCAGTACCTGCTGACCAGGTACGAAAGTTTTGCGCAAAAGGTGTTTATCATGAAACACCTTCGTTCGATTCTTAACGACAACCGCGTTGTCGTAAGCCTCATCCCTAAGCTCGCATAGTTCGTTCAGCTGCAGCTTCCGATGGCTGCCCGCGTCCTCAAGAGACAGATTCAGCTCCTTTATCGCCCAAAATGCGCGATGCTCGATTTCAACAGGTAGGTGGCAGGCTTTTCCGTACACAAGCCGATAGGGAGACATGCCAAGGTCGGTCTTATAAGCGGTTCTAAATGCCCAAAGGGCATCAGTGAGTTTCAGAGACCAATCCTTACGGTTCTTGGAAACCGTCTTCTCCAATATCTGCTTGATTTGCCGATTTGAAACTTCGGCCTGCCCGCAGGTTTGGGGGTGGTAGGGCGTAGAGAGCTTATGATTTATGGAGTATTTCCGCATCAAGGCTTCGAAAGTTTTATTGCAGAAATGACTTCCATTGTCGCTAATGATCGCTCGGGGGTGCCCAAACCGTGAGAAAATGTTTTCTTTAAGGAACCTAACGACAACCTTGTTGTCGTTAGTCCGGCTGGGCACAGCCTCGACCCATTTAGAGACGTAATCAACAGCTAGAAGAATGTACAAGTTCCCAAAAGAGTTGGGAAACGGCCCCATGAAGTCTATCCCCCAAACGTCGAAAATCTCAACAACCAAGATCGGTTGGAGCGGCATCTCGTTCCTCCGGGATATCCGTCCCATGTGTTGGCACCGGGAGCAAGTCTTGCAATAGTCGTGAGCATCTTTGAAAAGTTGTGGCCAGTAGAAACCACATTGCAAGATCTTCTCAGCTGTCTTTCTGGGCCCAAAATGCCCGCCACACGCTTGATCGTGGCAAAATGACAGCACACTCTTGAATTCCTCATCAGGGACACACCGACGAATAATCTGGTCGGGACAGTACTTGAACAAGTAGGGTTCGTCCCAGTAAAAGTGTTTTACTTGGGATAAGAAGCGAAGTCTGTCCTGACGTGACCATTCGGTCGGTAGCAATCCCGTGGCCAAATAGTTCACAATATCTGCGAACCAGGGTTCGCAAGATACTGTCAAGAGTTGTTCATCCGGGAAAACGTCATTGATCGGAATTGGAAGCGAAGGCGAAGAAGGAAGTCGTGAGAGATGGTCGGCAACTACGTATTCACATCCTCGTTTGTCCTTAATGA
This sequence comes from Agapanthus africanus, assembly GCA_030015575.1. Classification (NCBI taxonomy): domain Eukaryota; kingdom Viridiplantae; phylum Streptophyta; class Magnoliopsida; order Asparagales; family Amaryllidaceae; genus Agapanthus; species Agapanthus africanus. The sequence goes on from JASDDO010000010.1 coordinate 43,083,044, forward strand.
CAAGGTCAAACTCTTGAAGCAAGAGGATCCAACGTATTAACCGAGATTTGGCATCTTTCTTCGCAAAAAGATGGCGCAGAGCAGAATGGTCAGTGTAGACAATGACTGAAGAGCCGATGAGGTAGGGCCTGAACTTTTCTAAAGCAAATACAACAGCTAAGAATTCCTTCTCAGTTGTTGTATAGTTAAGTTGGGCGTCGTTCAGGGTCCGGCTCGCGTAATAGATTACATGCGGCATATTGTTGATGTGCTGTCCAAGGACAGCACCGATGGCAAAGTCGGATGCATCGCACATAATCTCGAATGGGTGCGTCCAGTCAGGAGAAGAAAGAACGGGAGTAGAAGTGAGTGAGCGTTTTAGTGACTCGAAGGCAGTCACACAGCTCGAGTTGAAGTCAAATGGTGTATCCTTGGCCAGCAAAAGAGTCAAGGGCCTAGCAATCTTGCTAAAGTCCTTGATAAACCGTCTATAGAAACCGGCATGGCCAAGGAAGGCTCGGATATCTCTGACGCAACGGGGAGGAGGCAGATTGGAAATGACCTCAATCTTTGCTTTGTCGACCTCTATGCCATTTTGCGAGATGATATGTCCTAAGACAATACCTTCGCGCACCATGAAGTGGCATTTCTCCCAGTTCAAAGTGAGATTCTTGTCCTTACATCGGGTAAGGACAGCGTCAAGATGCAGCAAACACTCGTCAAAGGAGTCGCCGAAGATGGAGAAGTCATCCATGAAAATCTCCAGAAATTTTTCCACCATGTCAGAAAAAATTCCCATCATACACCGCTGGAAGGTAGCGGGCGCATTGCATAACCCAAAGGGCATGCGTCGATATGCAAACGTGCCGAAAGGATAAGTGAAAGTGGTCTTGTCCTGGTCTTTTTCGGCGATGGGAATTTGATTATAGCCAGAGTAGCCATCTAGAAAGCAATAGTACTCATGTCCGGCCAATCGTTCAAGCATTTGGTCAATGAACGGTAGCGGAAAGTGGTCTTTCCGCGTTGCGGCGTTGAGTTTTCTGTAATCAATGCAAACTCGCCACCCGGTTTGGGTGCGAGTAGGGATTAACTCATTCGCCTCGTTGGTTATGACCGTGATGCCCGACTTCTTGGGGACAACATGAATGGGGCTAACCCACTGGCTATCAGAGATAGGATAAATCATACCACTATCTAGACATTTGACGATCTCCTTCTTCACAGCCTCCTTCATGACTGGATTAAGACGTCTTTGTGGATCCCGGGCTGGTTTGGCATCATCCATCAGATGAATGTGATGCTCAACGATCAGGGGACTAATCCCCTTGATGTCCGCCATGGACCAGCCAAAAGCTTGCCTGTTGCCGTGCAAGACCGCGAGAAGGGCTTTCTCTTGCTCGGGAGCTAGAGAAGCCGAGATGATGACTGGGAGGGTCTCGTTCTCACCTAAGTAAGCATACTTAAGGTGAGACGGCAATGGCTTGAGTTCGAGCGTTGGAGGTGAAATGATGGAAGGCAAGACTGGTGCAAAGGTCTCGAACTCAAAGGACTCCAACAAAGGTTCAAAGCGAGTGTAGGCAACCGAGTTGGATGGTTCAGGTAACTCATCCGGAAAGTCAAAAGATTCAAACTCGGGTTGTGCGCGGCTAAGATCGTTCAAGAACGTGAAACACTCGTATTCGTTGTTGGGCGTAGAAGCAGCAGCAGGTTCGAAGAGAAACGCACTAGTGGCGTCAAGATTATCGTGTTCAAACAGAAACTCCTCGAATTCACACTCTTCTGGTGTGATCTCCTGGATCGAGCAAACATCCAGTATATGAGCATTAGGTTCGGCGGGCTGATTCCCCAACCTAAAAATGTTGAGTTCAATCGTCATATTTCCAAAAGATAGGTTCATTGAACCATTGCGACAATTGATCACAGCATTTGAGGTTGCGAGAAATGGGCGACCGAGTATCACCGGAATTTGATTCCGGGGGTTAGCTACAGGCTGTGTATCTAAGACAATGAAGTCGACGGGGAATATGAAGTCCCCGACTTTTATTAACACATCCTCTAGCTCACCCCTAGGATGGGTGATCGATCGGTCGGCCATCTGGAGAGTGCAGTGTGTGGGTTTCAGCTCTCCGACGCCTAATTGCTCGTATACTGAATACGGAAGCAAGTTAACACTGGCACCAAGATCTAATAGTGCGCGGTTGATGTTCTTATCCCCAATAGTAATTGAAATCGTAGGACAGCCAGGGTCCTTCCGTTTTTGTGGTAAAGATTGGGTAAGGGCATCACTCACAGCACTAGCCAAGAAAACTTTCTTGGGTACCTGAGACTTCCTCTTTTTCGTGCACAAGTCCTTTAAGATTTTCGCGTAAGACGGGACTTGTTGGACAGCATCTAAAAGAGGAATGTTAATGTTAACTTGCTTAAATAACTCCAGAATCTTCTCCATTTGTGGATTTTGTTTGTTAGACCTCAACCGGTTTGGAAATGGAACATTTTGAAAATTGGTTGAGTCTAAAGCTGGAGGAGGAGATTGTGGAGTTGGAACGGATCCCAGAATAGGTGTCTTCGTGGAGTGAGAAGTGGGTCCGTTCAGAGAAGAAGAGGAAGGAGAGCCTTGTGAAGAACGGAGAATAGGCTCGGAAGACGAAGAAGAAGAAGGAGAAGAAGAAGAAGAAGCGGCGGCCGGGGTGTCATCGTTGATTCGCTTGCCAATGTTGTTTTGCAGCATCCTTCCCGATCTCAGTGTAGTCACGGCACTCACATTATGGTTTTGTTGTTCAAAAGCAACATGTGCATTATGTGGGTGACCGGGATTTGGAAGTGGCTGGGACGGGAGCTTCCCCTTCTCTCGCTCGCTCAAGGCCGCGTTCAGTTGTGCAATCTGGGCCTCGATGGTCTTGATGCTTTGCCCGTGTGCGGCAGTGTGTTGCACTAAAGATTGAATCGAAGACTGGATGTTGGCGGTGGATTGGGTCGACTGTTTAACGAACGCCTCCAGACTTCGCTCGAGCGAGGAAACCTTATCGTTGTTGGACGGAACAAAGTTGTTGTTTGGTGGAAAAGAGTTGTTGGGTGCAAAGTTGTTCGTCTGGTTTTGGTAAGGTTGGGGTTGGAAGGGCTGCTGATACTGAGTTTGTTGTTGCGCTTGTTGTTGCGGCGGAGGGCCCCTTTGGAAATTGTTGCCCTGGAATTGATTCTGATTCTGATTCCAGGCGAAATTGGGGTGGTTCCTCCAACCGGGATTATAGGTGGAAGAGTATGGATCATTCCTCGGTCTTTGCTGGAAGGCAGCATTAACCTGATCCTGTCCTTGCGAGGGTGGATTGTAAGGACACTCTTCGGTCAAGTGGGAAGGATCGGAACAACAAGCGCAGATGGTACGAAGGGGGAGAACAGGTGTGGGGGCAGGAGCAGAAAATTTGCTCTCTATCGCTTCAAGCTTTCGTGTTATTGCATCCATTTCAGCTTTCATCGCAATAGAGACATCGAGTTGGTGGATTCCTACCCTAGACTGACCGGTAGAAGTGGAGGTAGAAGAAGAAGAAGTCGGTCTAGTGCTCTCCCACTGTAGCGTTTGCTCCGCAAGATCGTCAAAGAACTGCCACGCTTCCTCGTCAGATTTGGATAGGAAGTGGCCCTGACAGATGGTTTCCAGCAACTGCTTCGTTGCTGGGTTCAGTCCCTCGTATAAGGTTTGGCAGAGTTGCCATTTCTCTATACCGTGGTGAGGACACTGAACAAGAAGGTCTTTGTATCGGTCAAAGCACTTCCAGAAGGGTTCAGAAGGAAGCTGGGAGAATTGGTTGATTTCATTTCGAATTCTTGCGGTCTTGTGATTTGGGTAGAATTTTTTCAGAAACGCTTTAACAAACTCGTCCCAGCTGGTGATTGAGTGGGAAGCGGTGCTATACAGCCATTTTTCAGCGAGATCGCATAAAGTGAACGGAATGACCCGTAGACGTATAGCATCGTCCGACAGCTGGGTGGTTTTCATCATGGCACAGACATTTTGAAATTTGTTTATGAAGATATAGGCATCTTCAGATTCAAGCCCATGAAAACGTGGAAGCATGTTGATGAAATGGGGCTTAATTTCAAAGTTGTCCCCATTGGCCGGAGGAAGAGAAAGGCAGGTGGGAAGTGCAGAACGGGTAGGGTAGAAACGATCCTGGAGCGCAATTCGCTGCGGCGCTACAACAGGCGGAGGTGGTGGAAGATTGGTCTCCGTAGGAGGTGGAGCCAATCCAGCGGTGGTCAAAGAGATGTTCGGATTAAATCCCGACATCGCGGAAGAAGAGGTTGGTGAAGGTGAAGGTGAAGGTGAAGATGTATGAACAGAATTCCGGTCAACGTCGGAGTTGGCCGGCAAAGGAAGGGGTGAAAGAGGAGTAGACGGAGTATCGACTTCGGAGTCGATCGCGTAGTCGGTAGCGACTAACGTAACGCGGACTAGACGGGCACTAGTGTCCCGAGTCCAAGCGGACATACACTAAACGAGTTTAGTATAGTCAAAGCGGAGAAGGTGAGGGTAAGAAAACGTCAATGAAGAAAGGCGATGGGTGGTGGGTGAAAATGGATTTGGCGACAAAAGGGCAAGTTTTTATAAAAGTTTTTGATTTTTTTTTTTTTTTTTTTTTTTAGAAAGAGATTTACAGAGATATGTACGGAAATACGGCTTAAGCAATCACAAACAAGATATGCAGAATCACACCTAGATTTAGGGTAACCTAGGTCTACTAGACCTGCTCCTGAACTTGATTGTCGAAGTTAAACAATGTCGAGAAACGGGCTTAACAATACACCGATCACGAGGCCAGGTAAGTGCAGAGATAAGGGGAGGTTGTCCAACGCTTTCGTGAAGTTCCTTAATTAAATAACCCTTTCTCTTTCGGCGGTTGCGCCTTTAACACTTTCCTAGAAACCCCGTAAACAATATACGGTTAAGCAAGGTTCTAAACAAGGTTTATCTTCTCCTAATGAGCGCGAAGTCCTTAGGGCTGAAGTCTAGTATTTTTTAATTTACAATGGACAATGCATATGCTTTAGTGATTTCCGGGGTCCTGGGAAGGGTGATGAAATCCCCACCCAATCTGGATTGGTTTCAAGCCCCTTAAGTCCGTATTAAAGAAATGCAAAGCAGTAACAAATCAACTGCAAACAATTTTTATTTGCGGCGCAAAGAATCCTGCACAAGAACAGTTTATTGGAAGGGGGAGAAGAATTTGCGCAAAGAAATCTGCAGAAAACACAATTTATTGGAGTCCAGAGGAGTGGGAGAGAGAACAGGGAACTTACAGAGATTTTTGGGGCCCTGAAGCCACCAACAGGGCGCGGATCCGCGGCCAAACACGTGCTAAGGCCGCGGTTCCGCGGCTATATGTTGGGTTGTGCTGCCAAATTTTCTGGCTGTGCTTCTGTGGTTGTCCTCTGCTTGTCTGGATGTGGGTAATTCTGATTTGCTCACTGTAACAGTTCCAGATTTGTACAGTAGACCGGGTGCTTCGTTTTTGTCCGTCGCGGTGTAGCCGCGAAAATGTGGGTCTATCTTCCCACGTCTTTGGCACTGTACTTGAACTCCGTATTTCCAACGTCTTTGGCGTCGATCTTGAGCTTCGTATTTCCTGCACACTTGCACAAAAACTAATCAAGAATAACAAGATGGTTTTTGTTTACAATGTATATATATATTTTTTTATTTTTCGGTTAGAGTTATACTTACAAATTAACCCGAAATTACACAAAGAAACAAACTACCGTCTCCCCGGCAACGGCGCCATTTGATTGATAGGATACGTGCGTGTTCAAGTTTAGTTTAAATACCGCAATCAAGACGGTTTCGCTTGTAGCTAGCCGGTTGAGTACGGGTCGTCCGCAGGGAGATGGGAGTCTTTTTCAAAGTGTTTTAACGAGTTAAGTCCTGTTTTCAGATTTTGTTGTGGTTATCTAAGTGTAAGTTGATACTTAAAGAGAGCTTGTTAGGGTGAGGATTAGGTTAGTTTGAGTTAGGAGTCTCCACATCTTTCGTTGCCCTACTTAATATCGGTGTTACGGTAATCGGCAACAACGGGGATTAGCACGACTAGGAAGGAACTTGCGAGTATAAGCTAGGCTTTCCAACGCATAGTCCTTCCTTTTGGTGCTTGTCCGTCCGTTCTTGGCTCTTATCCATAACCTCCGGTTAATTCAACCACAACCGGTCTCACTACGGAATCACCGCTATCATGTAGGATAGGGTGCCGTAAGGAGCGGATTGTGGTTCAATTAACGGGAGTCGATCTAAGTTGTTGGGCAAGGAAAGAGTGAGAGAGATTTCCTTCTCTCAAACTTCCCTTATCCTACCCTAACAAGTATAAAACTACTCACACTTCATAATACGGAAAAATAAAACAAACAAAAGAGGAAGATAGAAAGAAGGAGGCTAGAAGAATACGACTAACTATTTGCGACCTCACCTTGGCGAGGATCAAGCGTAAGTATCATTGTCGTATGAATGATAAAGGAAAAGAGAGAAGAAAGAAACAATCAAGCAAATAACAACAACTACTTAACAATTAAAATTACAACAAGTAAAGAAAGAGCATTTAACAAAATAAAGAGATAAGCATGATAATAAATGGTTCTTCTTTATTCATCACTCTTCACTCAAAAGCTCACTACAAGTTTAATGGAGAAGAGGTGAGAAGAGGAAGAAGAAGTGAACTAAATCCTAGCAAAAGAAAATACAAGCATGGATCCCCTTCCTTCACAAAGTTCTGGGCTATTTATAGGCCAGAAAGTGAAACCCTATGGCAACCACCAGAACCCAAACAGAATGACCAAACTACCCCCCAAAAATTATCAGCTGCCGCCACTATATGGCCGCGGATCCGCGGCCTGGACCCCACTTTGGCCGCGGATCCGCGGCCTTCTGGTCGAATTGGGCCCCCCAATTTCTTGTGGTTCCCTGGTCTTCAGTGTACCTAATTCTGGTATATTTATTTTCTCAATTTGGCTCCCCGATTTTTCCAGAATTTCTGTTGAGGGAAAGGTGGACTTTTTGTCAAGATTTTGTCATGATTGCCTCGAGCTCCGCGTAGATCTCTTGGATTTTGTGCTACCATTGAGCCTTGTGCATGAAGGTGACATTGATTTGACCTTTTGTCTTCCTATTGATATCTGGCAACATACGGATGAAGAGCAGAGACCGTGTTTTATCTGTGGTTGGCAGGAACCCGGACTTTTTTCGTGTTTTCCATGAATTTCACCGTTTTAGAACCGAGAACCTGTATCCTGCAATTGACTAGCAAACACGGCTCAAGAGTATCTACGGATATGCAAATGTGATAAAAATTGGGCGGTATGAAAATGCAAAAATCTGATATGAACACGTCCACACCTTCCACAGGGGCCACTCCTGCCGCTTCCGTACCCTCCGCATCGTCTGCAGGTTAGTATGGATAAATTTAAAATATTTATTTATTTTACATATGCTATATAGAATAAATATGAACTTCATGGAGATTTAGCGTCGATGTTTATTTTATAGTTGGAGGGGATGCGTCCGGGTCCGGGACCCCGGTTGTTCCTCACCGGAGGAACTATCGTCCCGCTCGTGCTGCTGCTCGGGCCCAGGCTCGTGCGCTAATCACCGGAGGTATATATCACACTTGAATTTTTGTTTAACCTTGATTTCTTAATACAACTTTGTCTTATTATTGATTGTCTTGATATTTCGTGCAGACGCAGGGCCTCTCCATCCCCAGAGGGGGACTCGAGGCCCGAATCAGTCCCATAGGCTGAGGCCTGATAGAGCTAGGGGGGAGGCAGCATTCCCCCTATTTTTTACCCTTTACTATCGCTATACCGGTCCTCATGCCGAGAGGTTCGGCCGGTATTTGGGGGACGAGAGCCGGATCGTGAAGAACTATCCACTTCACGTTGAGTGGGGCGAGCAGCACCAGCGCTCATTCGCCCTCTTCTTTGATCAGGCTCGGGTATGTATTAATATATTTTTTCATTTGATCTATCCAATATATTTATTATTAACACTTGCAATCTAATAACAATGTTTTTTTTTGTATTTTCAGTTGGATTACGATTTTCAGCCTGTAGCCGACCCTGATCACTCGGGGAGGGTGCTCGACCTTCATGCTCTGTACAATGGCCTGATGAAGAACATGCAGGCCAAGGTCCGATACAACAGGAATGAGCTGAAGGCTGACTGCTACTCCCTGTGGATAGCGACCCCCGAGGCAGAGAGAGCGGCCCTCCTATCTACTCCGGCGTTTGCGAGAGTCGACGTAGAGACATGGCCTCTATTGTGCGCTTATTTCGACTCCGAACGCAAACAAGTATGTATTTTAAATTTAATTCATTATTTATGATATAATTTATTTCTTTGTGTTTCTTAATTAGAAAACTAAATGTTAATGCGTTGTGCAGAAACAGGCCGCTCAGAATATGGAGAACAGGAAGTCGGCGAAGAGGGGTTGCCCCACTTACACAGGTGGCTCGAGGAACATTACTCGAGCCATGGAGTTATCGGTAAATTAAGAGTTATTCTCTAATATTCTGCAATATTAAGAGTTATTCTCTAATATTTCTAATATTAAGAGTTACTTTCTAATATTGCAGACATCTCGGACCGTGGCGTCAGGTGGTACACCGAGCGTGCTGTCCGCATATCTTGCCGTCCACGGCACCTCGACAGATCCCGCCACGGGCGAGCTTCGATGTCCCGACGTCGCTACCTAGGAGTACTGCGTAAGTGTTAATATTTTTTCTACCCAAATTTGAAATTTTAGTTTTGGAAGGTTCAAGTTTAAATTTTATACTTATACTTTACTGCTTAATGTGGGTGTAGGAGCGGGTGGTTGAGCAGGCCCAGGCCTCGGGGATCGATTTTACCGGACAGAACGATCCGAGGCTGCTGACCCCAGTTCTGGACGCCGCACACGGAGGGCACCACGGAGGTTGGGAGAGAGGCCGGGGATTGGGCCCTAGCAGGGCCCATATGAGGTTGGACTCCACCCCGGCGGTTACTTCCTCCGTCTCCAGTGACTGGCATGTCCATCAGGAACTGGATAGCTTGAGGGCCACCGTTCAGGAGTTGAAGGAGATGCTGGTATGTATACTACTTTATAGTAAAATATCATTTCATATTATATACATATCAACATATCCATAATTAGTACGTAGCTTGAGCTTATTTGGTTTTAGACTTAAGTCTGATTAATCATACATACATATGTAATTAAAATAAACAACGCTTTTCCAAACTAGATATCCAAACAGGGTTTCGAAATAACTTAATAATGAAACGAATTCGAATAATACACAGTTCTTACACGCTTCTTACACACGTTATGTCCAGACGCGACAGGGTAGATCGGCCGAGCCTCCACATGCATCTCGTTCGGCTGCGGCTCCGCAAGCTACTACATCGGCTGCGGTTCCGCAGACAGCTCCTGTAGCTCCACCGCCCACTCAGACTCCCGCAGCCGCGGCTCCGCAAGCGACTACCTCGACGGCGGCTGCGCAGACCACATCGCCAGCTCCACATGCCGCTCAGACTCCCTTATATGTAGCATTGCAGAGTGTATTGACTGAGGAGCAGGCGCGCGTTATTCTAACGTTATTCGGAGGTGGAGCTGGACCGAACTAGGGTAGCTTTTTGGTTCTTATTTTTTGAAACATGTATTTATATCACATTGTACTACATTTTGAAACGATATTGATATTGGTTTGTATTTATATCATATTCAGTTTTTGGGTTTCTTTTGTATATTATATATATGCGTGAGATGTGATTATGAATACTGCAATATATGATTTGATTGATGTATATAGTATTGTGCACAGGGCGGGAAAAAATCTAGCAGCCCATATTTTAAAAAAAAATACAGACAATATGTACCTACGGATTAAGCCGTAGGTATATACTTTGCCCCTACGGAGTTATCCGTAGGGGCAAACTATCAGGAAACCTGATATTTTCCCACCTGATATCAGTGCAGGGTGTTGGGGGTGCCCCTACGGATATGTCCGTAGGGGCCACTGTTTATCCCCTACGGATAAATTCGTAGGGGCAAAATATCAGGTTTCCTGATATTTTTCCCCCCGATCTCAGTGCATGGTGTTGGGAGTCGCCCCTACGGATAAGTCCGTAGGGGCTAATTTCTATCCCCTACGGATGTATCCGTAGGTATATACAATATATTCAAAAATATATATATATATGATTTTATTACCCCTACGGGGTACTCCGTAGGGGCTATAACACCTACCGAGTTATCCGTAGGGGCATGAATTTGTCCGTAGGGGCAAGTTCAGGGCCTCAACTTGCACCTGCGGCCTTTGCACCTACGGGGTCTTTTTTCGCCCCTACGTATATATCCGTAGGGGCAGTGGGTTGCCCCTACCGACAAATCCGTAGGGGCAACCCTTATTTGTAGTAGTTCCACATAAAATCTCTGTCTCCTTAAGTTGATTTTTATGTTTTTTTTTCTCTACGATTTGTTTGATTGTTATTTCCTTGTTTATCTCGATCATCTGTAACAATTAATTAGTGTTTTTTTTTGCTAAAAAAATGAGAAATAAGCTGAGTTGGCGCTTATGTGGCAATAGAAAGTAAACTTAGTTTGTTTGGTTGTAATTGTAGAAACTAGAAAAGTGGTTCAAATAAAACATGAAATAGTTTGAATAGAATAAAATATCATTTCTTTTTATGCTTTCTCACATTCTCTTCTCACTTTCCTTGGTTTTAAAGGGAATGTGAAAGGGGTTAAAAATGTGAGGTGACAAGAAAGTAATGTCTACTTTCATTGTTCTTTTTTGTTCACCCAAACGAGGAAAGCTAGAAAGTGTTCTCACTTTCCAACCTTCAATTTTACTTTTTTACTACCAAACATGCCCTAAGATGTAACAATCACCAAAGAGATAGATGTAATAATAATGACAACATCGATTGCATTTAATTCATGGGTTTTTACTGTTTATATATAACACACAACCCTCCTCCCCCTTTCAAAAAAAACCTTTCCTCCCCTAAGTTGGAATACTAGCTAACTCCGTTAAGAAATTAACGGAGACTATCAGGTTAGGGTTTTTTTTAAAAAACACCCTTTGTTTCTTTGTCCCAATTCTTCAAATTGACCCCAAAGTGAAATCTAAGGTCTGCTCTTGATTTCCAAAGAGAAAGCTAGGGGTTTCAACTTGTTCGAAGCTTCCAAATTAAACGACATTGGCATTCCACAAATTTGTCGCTTGAATAAGTTGACATAGAAGAACACGAATCCATGGTCAATTTAAGATTTTTGGAGCTCTAGATCAAACCTTGGCTTTCACTTTAAGGCCGATTTGAAGATTTGGGACAGAAGAAAGAGTTAAAGAGTATTTTAAAACCTTAACCTGATAGTCTCCATTAATTTCTTATCGGAGTCAACGAATATTCCAACTTGAGAGAGCTTGGGTGGAGGGGGTAAACAGTAAGAGCTTAAAAAATTGTGAGGGTATTGAGTAAATATCAAAAATTGGTGAGGGTATGGTATAAATAGCAATAAATTGGGAGGATAAATAGTAAATAACCCTCAATTCATTTATTAGCACAAAGATAAATAGTGGAAAAAATATATATTAGCGATGCTATGATGATGCTAAATATTGGATAACTCGGATCCAAATTAACCTCTCCTTATATAGCCAAATATAGGGGTGAAATCGGTTCGGGGTGGATAGGTTTTCCATCAATTTTGTATCCAATCCAAAACTCTGAACTCTAAAGCCAAAACCTGTTTAAACTCGACGGATTTACGATATTATATATCGAAACCCTCATGAACGGGTTCGGACAAGTTTCAGATTTCAAGGGACGTGTTTGTGCATAAATATGGTTAGGCATGTAAGATTCGGGCCGAATAGAAAGATTGTACTCAAATCAAAGAAAATCTAAGGTTTAAACTTCTTCCTAAGAAACCCTAGTCTTATAAAAACCAGAGTCAAAAGGAAGAAAAGATCCACTTTAATCAATCAAAACCCAAGATATCTAGTTTATGGCTTCTAGAGTCTAGTTAAAGGTAACTTAGGAATTTGATGATCTTCGTCGGCAACCTTCGAGACCCTGTCGAGATAGAGACGTCTAGCCCTCCTTTAATAGTCAATGCCTCCATCGTCTTCTTCGATCAACACAGCTAGGAAATTTAGACGAGCCAGAAAGATAAGAAAGAGAATTATAATAAGAGAATGAGAAGGAAAGTCCACCTTTCAAAGTCAATGTCATGCATTTCGGAGCAAATGAAAAATAAAAATAAAAGCACTAATTTTATTGAAAATATTAGAGGTCTTGAATGATTAAAATATCACTATCAAATTATCACTTTCGATGATATAAAAAAGGGTAAATTGTCAAAATCTCCAAGCAGTTTTTTCCGTTGACAAAAACATCTGGCCTCAAAACGGTTGTTAAACCCTTGAAATTTTTTCAGTATCTATATAGTTCCTTGCTATATCTAAATAGGCCATAGACACCGCATGCAACTACAAAGATATCACATGAAAATGTATAGATATCACATAATAACTAGATTTACTAGGAAACCATACAGATACCGTAGGCAGGGAATTTTTTGACAACCTCAAAAAATTCCGGGGCCTTTTGACAACCGCTTCGAGGCCAAGGGGTTTTTGTCAACAGAAAATATTCTTTGGGGGATTTTTTCATGTACTTTGTAAAAATGAAAAATAAAAGTACTAATTTTATTGAAAATATTAGAGGTCTTGAATGGTTAAAATATCACTATCAAACAATTACTTTTGATGATAAAAACAAGGGTAAATTGTCAAAACCTCCAAGAAGTTTTTTACGTTAACAAAAACACTTTAACGGTCGTTAAACCGCTGAAAATATTCAGTCCCTATATAGTTTCTTGTTATGTCTAAATAGGACATAGATATCACATGCGACCACAAACAGTGTCATTAGTTTCGTATGAAACTCCAAACTTATAGTAAGAAGCGATACGAAACAGGGACAATTCGATACGAATCGTATGTCTGTATCGGGTTATTAATTTATTGGTCGATACATATTGTGTACCGTGTGAAACGATACAAAATAAGAAACACAAGATACGCTATTTAACCATAAAAATGCATAGCGGGTCGGATATTCAAGTTTATAGCCTGCTTGGTTATATCAAATCATTAACCGAAACGGGCTATTTTAACCATTAAAATGCATATTGATGAGGAAGAGAGGATCATTGAGAGTGAAAATGTTGAGGTTGAGGAGAAATAAGTTATCCCTTGTTATTATAATGATAGTGATTAATCAATTAGAGAAGATTATTTTTTATAGCGTAGACTCTGTTTGGTAATGATATTTTGATAACTTATTTGCGATATTTTAGTTATAATTTATAAAACTTATCATTCTCATGTTTATGAGCTATGATATATGAATATTTTGGATTGTTTGGGTATTATTTGATTATCAAATACATGAATTTATGTGATTGATATGTATGTATTTGTGAAATTGCAATTCTGAAATCTGCTTTAGCTTTTATGTAGCTCTATGTTGCTAATTTGATCATTTTTAAAAGTATAATCAGTTCTATACATAATTACTTTGTTATCACTACAAGAAAAATAGCCCTATTTCGTTGAGGGGTTTATTCCGTTGGCTATTAGCCGACGGAATAAACCCCAAATAAAGAAAATGGGGCCCTCGAATGCTGAATAATTTTATTTGGTTATTCCGTCGGCTAGTACTCGACGGAATAACCCAATAAATTATAAAAGGGCTTGAGTTGAACTCTGATCCCAATTCCCACCCAAAAAACCCTAGTTCCCAATCGCCAGGGACCGGAGCTCATCCTCCCCCTCCTCCAATCGCTGGGACCCCCTCCTCCTCCAATTGCAGCCCCTTCACCGATCGCAGCTGATTGGTAGACATTTCCATGATATGATATGCATTCTACTTCTTCTACTTACCGCAATCAAGTCGGTTTCGCTTGGTAGCTAACCGGTTGGGTACGAATCGATCCACAAAGAGATGGTATGTATTTTCGTTCTTATTTTAGACGGGTCAAGTAAAGAATGTACAAGTTGTTCAATTCTTCCCTAAGTGTTGTGTATACATGTTCAAGAGAACTTATTAGGGTTAGGATTGGTTAGTAGAATAGGAATTAATCTTGTGCTTATCTTTTGCCATCATTGAAATGATGTCGGACTAATCGGAAGTAACGGGGATTAGGAGGACATAGAAATGGTATTTGCGAGTTTTAGTAAGCTTTCCAACGCTAAATCCAATTCTAGTTCCCCTTGTCCGTCTGTTCCATACTCTTATTTCCAATCCTAGATGAAACAAACACAACAAGTCTCCAATTAGATCACAACTACATGTCATGTTGTAGTGTGCCTAGAGGAATTCTCGACTTAGATCGCGGCTATATGTCACTTATAGCGCCTAAGGGAGAGAGTTATGTTTGTTTGGTTTAGCTTCGATTTCAAGTTGTTTGGCGAAGAGAAGCACAAGAGATTTTTTCATCCCTCAAACTACCCTTACTTAACCCTAACAAGTGAGTGACTACTCACATATGAAAAGAAAATAAAACAAGAAGAAGATAAGAAAGAATCGAAGAATATGATGAGAACAAAAAATAACAAGCTAACTACTTAGGCCTTCACCTAAGCAAGAGACTCTATTGAGTATCCTGGCTTAAAAATAGAGATTAGAAGGGAAGAAAAAAAAAGAACAATAAAACCAACAACTACTTTAACAAACAAATAATAAAAGTTATACTAAGAATTAAAAGACAATGCAAGAAAATAAAGATACAAGATAGAAAAACTCTCATCTTCATTATTCATCCACTCAAAATCTTTCACTGCATTTTAATGGAGAAGAGATGAAGAAGAAGAAGAAGAAGAAAACTATACTAAACTAAAATTAGTCCTAAGGAAAATTGAAGCATCCTTTGTTTGGCTCAGATCTGGAGTATATATAGGAAGAGAAGTGAAACCCTAGAGCAATATTCCGAGCCCTTGTACAATTACAAAAACACCCCTGAAAATTCTTTGTCAGATACTTTGTTAAGGCCGCGGATCCGCCGCCATTATGTGTATATTTTCGCTATTCCGTAGTCGAATTGTGGAATTGGCATTTCGTATTTTTTGTGGGTTCTTGTGTTGCTATCTTCTTCTGTTTGGTAGGTTAACATTTGCAAAATCCTTCTAAAATATTCTCATATTTTCAATAGTCCAAATTGCAACTCTTTTTGTCTTTTATTTCTTGATCTCCCTCGAGCTCCGCGTTGTTACCTTGATCCTTGTGCTGCCTCTTTCATGATCTGTGCTTGTCCCAGATATGAATGATCATCGCTTGATCTTGCCCTTTGTATTGGTAAGCGGCACCTGATAGATGTGGATGACCGGAATCTCGATTTTATCTGTTTTCGTCAGATATCCTGAATCTGTCATAACTGTAGAGAATGTGCGTGATTTGCATTATTCTGGACTGAGAACCTGTAATCTGTAATCATGTAGTAAACACGGATCAAAAACACCTACCTATATACAAATGTGCATAAGAATGAGCGGTATTAAATGCAATATTCTTATGTGAACAAATACCTCAAAACTTAATTTTTGCTCGTCCCGAGCAAAAAACATATATTTTCAAACAAAAGTCCAAAGGTAACTTTTTTGACATCACGGTTGCACTTAGTGTGTGCAACAAGGCGTTAAACCTCTAGGTGTCCATAGTAGGAGGAGTATTGTCTCTTGAGAGTTTTCAGCGAACACTACCCACAAAATCTTGTCAAGATAATTTCATAAGTTAATCTCGACTCTAATCCTACGGTGTAGCATCTAAGTTAGAAACTCTATCATCCTATGTTAGAATTATTCACCTTTTATTCTTCACACCTACTATTCATTCAACCTAAGATCCTATACGTTTTGCCAGTTTATAAAGTCCTCGGTGTCTTTTGAGTTTTCCTTCTAAAGCGCAGTCTCCAATCCAGAACTTTTATTATCTTTACGGAAAACATATGACTTAGTCTTTATTCGTACCTCTCCTCCAAACATCAATCGTATAAACGTGTGTGTAAATTTCCACCCATACACTCAAAAATTAAATTCAAGTTATAGTACCCTTCCCTTAATACCTAGTACTACTTCTTTTTGTTAATGATGGGCGAATTCGCTCACACACCTTTCATGCGACTACTACTGCTTCCTGAGACACTAATCAGCCGATTACCGACTGTATGAGTTTATTAAGGCATAAATAGCAGTTTCCAGGTCTTGCAATATATATTTTTTTGCTTTTTCTTTTTCTTTTTTTTAAAACCGGATATATTTTTTTGAGTGACGCAGTGGTTGGTTACTAATACCATTTTTTCTTTCATGCTAGGCTTTCTGGCAAGAGTATTTTCAGGTATCATTTACTATCCCAAGTTTCAAAGTTTGTGTAAGTACAGTTTGTAGGGTATATACTTTCTGAATTTGGACTTAAGAATAGAAACTAATTTTCAGACTTATCCTTCAATAAAGGTTTCAATACTTTCTTTTCATCTCAACTTAATTCAAGATTACTTACTTCTAAAAAAACTGCAAGGACGTATATTTTTACTACGGTTAAATTTAAGGAGGGTTATTTTTAGGGTTTTCGATTCCTAAGCCCAGAATTTAGTTATTTCTAACCTATCAAGCTAAATTTTCGGAATAAAATCTAGATTACCCTACTAGCTAACTTGAGGACAAAGTGTTTATGTTTTGGAAAAATTTTCAGTTTTTATGGATTTTAAATATTTATGCAATGCAAAATGAATGCAAGGATAGATAACTCACCGAGCATACCCCAAAACTTAAATTTGACAGTTTCCTCACTGTCATGCCATACAAAGAGGTCTTAAAATTGTTGAGGGGTCAAAATTTGTAGGTTTTCTCATTTCTTTTACAAGAAAAAGCAAAATATATATATATACACAAAAAGGTCCCCCCAAACATAAGTGAGACAGTGTTTCTACTATCTAAGCATTGAAGTTCAAAGTTAAAGGGGAGAGAACATCACCAGTTTATACAAGGCCTTACACAGACCAAAAATTAACATCAACCATTCAAAAATTTTGTCATCATGTGACCAGGGTTGGTGAAAGGAAGCATAGAGAAAGGAAATGGAGAATATATGAGACCATGTATGGACGGATATGGGATAACATCTCGGTAGATGAGAAGATGAACGGAGGAGAGAAAGACATGGAATACGAACTTGAGATTGTAAATTAATTGAATAAATTAGTACAGTCTGTAATGATTTGAACTTAGAATTTGCTAAATGTACTAATTTGTCAATCTTTTGAGAAATGGGGTCAAATATCTCAAGATTCGCGAGAAAACATGGGCTGACCGAACTTGGTAAACCAGATGTGAGAGAAGAAATTGATACGTTGTCTTGTAATCTGGAAATGATGGAAAAAAATGGAGGGAAGTGATCGAGAAATGGAATCGGTTAAATATTTAGGAGGATGATCAAAATCAATAGAAGGGACATGATGAATCGGAACATCCGACTCATCCAAAATAATGAGTTCATCCTCAAAGATATCCTCAAAATTTAGCTCATCCATGCATTCATTATCATCAATAGCATCTAGACGCAAATGGGGTTCAGGAAAAACGGTTAATGGTTCGAGATGATACCCATACGAATTTGAAGGAACATGTTGAATTGGTGAGAAAAACTCATCCAAAACTATGGGTTCATCATCTAAGTTATCCCCAGTGTCGATATTCTCAATCAAGTGAAAGTTAAAT
Organism: Agapanthus africanus; assembly: GCA_030015575.1. Taxonomy (NCBI): domain Eukaryota; kingdom Viridiplantae; phylum Streptophyta; class Magnoliopsida; order Asparagales; family Amaryllidaceae; genus Agapanthus; species Agapanthus africanus. The sequence goes on from JASDDO010000010.1 coordinate 43,100,822, forward strand.
TTCTCAGAAAGCTCATCGAAAGCATGGTTTTCAATCGGTGGATTACAAATCGCACTCGGTTGGTTTTCTAGATTAAAGATGTAGAGATCAAACGGAGTGATGGTGGTTTCACTCGAAAAGATCTCTTCACAATCTAGTAAATTAAATACTATATAGTCGCACAACTCATCAAACATGCTATTCTCAATCGGTGAATCATTTGGTTTACTCGATAAACTTTTAGAATAAGAGTCGTGGAGTTCAATTGAAAACGGGTAGGTTTGATTTGGAAAGGTGTACTGCTCACTTTCACTACTCAACTCATCCAATTGTCCTATCGCTACATCATACAATGTAAAATTTTAAGCTAGTTGGGAACTAGCCGATGGTTCTTTAGGTTTTATGAATGGAGCCATGGATGCACTCAATTTCTCTATCTGTCGGCATAAAACTACCTGAAATTCTTCCAATGTTCTTTCAAGACTTGACATAGGTTGTGAAGGGGTTTCAGTAAAAAATTTGAATTCGTTTGGATACATGAAACTCTCAAATGGATGTTCAGAAGAAATGTCTAGAGAATGCGTAAAAGTCGGGTAGGATTGGTAGGAATTGAATAGATGCGTAGAATGGACATGATTAGGATCAACACTTTGATAGGAAGGTGATTGGAATTGTTGTCCTAAAGAATTTGGAGTGATGAAAGAAATGAAAGTCGGCTACAGGATTGTTCAATATGTTCGGCAATAGATATGGATTTAAAAGTAGTCACATTACCCTTAGAAGGGGTATCAACATAAGAAGGTATGAAAGTTTGAAACGATTGACAGGAAGTGGATTGCGGTGTCCAATTGGTTTTTTTGGAAGCGTCTATCTGATCTTTCAAAGAAATTTTAGGCATGAATGCATCGTTGGAAGTTTTACCAAAACAAAAACCGTATGATGAAATATCTGGTTGAAGGTACCAAAGTTCGGCAAGAATTGGTCGATTAGGGGTACCCATGATATGAAAGAGTGAGAGGGTGGAAAGTGGGCGAATTTTTATAAATTTTTGAATTTTTTTGAGTTTTGGATTTTTAAAATTTTTGTTTTGCTTTTGAAAAAAATACGGAATTTTAGGACAAAACTTTAAACAATCAAAATCACAATATGCACAAGCAACACCTAGAGTTAGAGTATTCAAAGTCCAACTAAACCGCTTCTAGACTTCAAAGAGACAAATTGCAGGATAACTCTCGAATTGCCTCTTCACTGCCAATTGTGGTCAGGTAAGCACAAGTGAGGTAAGGAGGGTTCCGCTAACGAATCACCGTGAGACGGGCCTTTTAAAATTACCTCCTCACTTGTCTAGCATAGATACCACAATGTCAAGTTTAGATAACCGACCGATTCCCTGCAACATTCACTTGTCCTAAATGAATGCGATAAGTCCTTATAGGATTGGTCTAAATATTTTTTAATTAACTGAAGATAATGCATATGTTTTTTTTAATGAATTTTAGGGTCTTAGAAAGGGTGACGAAATCCCCACCCAATCTGAATTGGTGTCATGCCCCTTAATGTCCGTATTATTGTATGCAAAGTGATAAAACAATCAAAATAACACAATCTTGTTTTTATTTTAGCGGCGCTATTTGTGCAAAGAAACCTTTATAAAATGTAATTCAGTGAAGTTCAGAGGGGAGTTCAAGAAGATAATATGCTCACAGAAAAATTTGAGGCACAGACTCTGAGACTAGACCGCGGAACCACGGTAAATTTGTTTGTATGGTCGCGGTTTAGCGATGTAAATGATGAGTTGGTGCTACAAATTTCTTCCATGCACTCCACTAGTTCTTTTCTCTTGGTTTTTAGCCTCTGGTTCGCGTTTGGATTATTGTACTTGCTCCAGAATTCCCTGCACACTCGCACAAAAATTATCAAAAATAACAAGATGGTTTTTATTATATTTATGGGGTTTTTAGGGTTTTGAAATATACACACACACACACACACACAATTTAACCCGAATAACAAGAAAGAAATAGACTACCGTCTCCCTGGCAACGGCGCAATTTGATTGGTAGAGGTTTCCGTGATATAATATGTGTTCTACTTGTTCTACTTACCGAAATCAAGTCGGTTTCGCTTGGTAGCTAGCCAATTAAGTACGAGAGAGCTGGTATGTATTTTCGTTCTTATTTTAGACGAGTCAAGTAAAGAATGTCCAAACTGTTCAATTCTATCATAAGTATTGTGCATATATGTTCAAAAGAACTTGTTAAGGTTAGGGTTGGTTAGTATAGTTAGGAATTAATTTTGTTCTTATCTTTTGCCATCATTGAAATGATGTTGGAGTAATCGGAAGTAACGGGGATTGAGAGGACATAAAATTGGTATTTGCGAGTTTAAGCAAGCTTTCCAACGCTAAATCCAATCTAGCGCCTCTTGTCCGTCCGTTCCATGCTCTTATTTCCAACCCTAGATGAAACACACACAGCAAGTCTCCAATTAGGTTACAACTATATGTTATGCTGTAGTGCGTCTAAAGGAATTCTCGATTTAGGTCACGACTATATGTCACTTATAGCGCGTCTAAGGGAGAGGTTTATATTTGTTTGGTCTAGATTCGATTTCAAGTTGTTTGGCGAAAAGAAAAACAAAGGATTTTTTCATCTCTCATACTATCCTTTCTTAATCCTAACAAGTGAGTAACTACTAATACATGAAAAGAAAATAAAACAAGAAGAAGAGAAGAAATAATGGAAGAATACGATGAGAACATAAAATAGCAAGCTAACTACTTGGGCCCTCACCTAAGCAAAAGAATCCATTGAGTATCATGACTTAAAAATAGAGATTATAAGAGAAGAAAAAAACCAACAACTATTTTAACAAACAAGTAATAAAAGTTATACTAAGAATTAAAAGTCGATGCAAGAAAATAAAGACACAAGGTAGAAAAAACTCCCATCTTCATTATTCATCCACTCAAAATCTCTTACTACATTTTAATGGAGAAGAGATGACGAAGAAGAAGAAGACTACACTAAACTAAAACTAATCCTAAGGAAAATTGAAGTATCCTTGGTTCGGCTCAGATCTGGAGTATATATAGGCAGAGAAGTGAAACCCTAAGGCAATATTCTGAGCTCTTGTACAATTACAAAAACATCACTGAAAATTCGTTGTGAGATACTATGTTAAGGCCGCGGATCCGCCACCATTATATGTATATTTTTTCTATTCCGCGGTCGAATTGTGGAATTGGCGCTTTGTATTTCTTGTGGGTTCTTGTGTTGTCATCTTGTTCTGTTTGGTAGGTTCACATTTGCAAAATCCTTCCAAAATATTCTCAGATTTTCAACAGTCCAAAATGGCAACTCTTTTTGTCTTTTGTGCCTTGATCTCCCTCAAGCTCCACGTTGAAACCTTGATCCTTGTGCTGCATCCCTCATGCTCTGTGCTTGTCCCAGACACGAATGACTATCGCTTGATCATTTTCCTTGTACTGGTAAACGGCACCTGATAGATGTGGATGACTAAAACCTAGATTTTTTTTTGGCAGATGTCCTGAATTTGTCATAACTGTAGAGAATGTGTGTGATTTGCGTTATTCTGAACTGAGAACCTGTAATCTGTAATTAAGTAGGAAATACGGATCAAAAGTACCTAGCTATATACAAATGTGCATAAGAATGAGCGGTATTAAATGCAATATTCTGATGTAAACAGCAGCCCCTTCGCCGTCCCCTCCAAACGTAACCTTTCGCCGTCCCGCGTCCAGCAGCCGACCCCTTCCTCTTCCTCCTTTTCCTCCTTTTCCTCTTCCTCCAATCCTTCGTCGCCAACCCCCTCCTTATCCTTCGGGCCATCGCTGTCTGAGCCCCTCTCCTCTGAGATCGAGGTCGACCCCCCTCCGAGATCGAGACCACGCTACTCTGCTCCGAGATCGAACCCGAACCACTCTCCTCCGAGCCCGAGCCCGATCCCGAGCACCTATTCCTCGGTAAGATTATTTTTATAAAATTTCAATTTATATAGTATGTTAGTTTTTAGTTTCGTTATTTCGAGATCTTTAAGTGGAAATGTTAAGAATAGAAAATTTGAATAAAAAATTTGTGCAATTGTAGGGTTGACATCGACGTGATTGTTCAGACTTTCTTCACACTCGAGATACATCGATTATTGGTACACCACTCTACGCATTTTAGTTGTTAAAATATGAAACAATTAATTATTAACTATTAAACATAATCTTAGTCACACATTAACCATTTAAATAAAAACCACACAACCCTAATCTTGATTCTTCATAATCAACTAAACCATAAAACCAAGTACTTGACATCCCTTAAATTTTCATTCCATTATAGCGTTAAATTCAAATTCTATTAGATATTTCTTTGGTTATTTTTTGGTTGATACTGAATTGGTTGATTGTGGTTAGAATGTTAATTGTGGATGTGATTATTTGCTTGGTTAATGTTGTGGTGAGAAGATTGTGATGAGAACTTGTCACGCCCCGCTTCCCAAAATATGGAATATGGGAAGATACTAGACCAGTCATGCTCCTATGGTCAGAGAAACAATCCCGTCGTAGTCACATTTCGGTTTCTAGCATTACATGGTAGTCATTAAACACAGCGTAGAAGTAAAGGAAATACATCACTAGTTTATTATATCAAATTTCATTATTCACAGTTTACAATAGTTCGAAAGAAAAAGAAACTACTAACCAAGTGGAAATACAAGGTTGATTTATGGAAAGCGGTAAAAGTACTGATGGTACGACCGTCTAGATCTCTGCGAGCTCGAATGGTAGGTCTGACTCCTGAACTGGGTGCTCTCCAAGCTCTGAGCATGCATACTCAGGACTCACTAGTAAAATAGGGGGTTGCCCCTACGGATAGTTTAATCCGTAGGGGCAGAAATAACTTGGCCCTACGGATATATCCGTAGGGCTAAAAGGTTGCCCCTACGGGCAAAGACGTCCAAGAATAAAAATATTAATTCTTAATTAGGTGTTTGCCCCTACGGAGCCGCAAACAAAGGACCTACGGATATATCCGTAGGGGCAAGTAAATATCGATTTAATAAAATCCCAGATCGATCGCCTACGCTCATTTCCCTCTCTCTCTCGATCGGGCGCGAAAATAAGACCCCAATGCGCCATGCCGTCGCCGCCAAGGTTGTTCTCCTCGTCGCCACCGCCGGTTTCGTCGCCACTGGAGTTCTCGTCGCCACCGCGGTTAAGGTCGTCGCCACCGCCGTTCAGATCGTCGCCCCTGCCCCAGCAGCCGTTCAGGTGAGTAAATCTCGAGGTAAGTTAAAGAATTTATTGGATTATTTTGGGCTTAAGGTTCATGGCGCGCGAGTTGGGGTTGGGCTGGGGTCGCGGTCGCAGTCGGGGTCGGGTTAGGGTTGGGGCAGGGGCTGGGCTGCGGGGTCGGGGTCGGGGTCGGGGTAGGGTTAGGGTCGGGGTCGGGGAAGGGGAAGGGTCAATTTATCAAATTTTTTATTGGGGGTGCGGCTGGGGCTGCGGGCTGGGGCTAGGGCTGGGGAAGGGGAAGGTCAATTTATCATATTTTTAACAAGATTTGTATTAGTTTGCAAGAACACTTAAGTTTATCACAAAATATTGTTTGGGTTTTCGATTTATATCTTTTAGCGGTATGTATCCGTTGTCCCAAATTTTGAATTATCTTATACTAGTATTTATGCATGTGCAGATCTTCTTTATCCTGACAAAAGATCCATATCCATTATCTTAACTTAAAATCCTTTAGAGGGTGCTAATCCTAAATAACAACAAAATGATGTTAAATATTTCATCCGATTTTCACAAGATCATACTTGAAAAAAATGCAACTACTTTCACAATTTCACAATCCTAACCAACTCCCAATTTATTATGGTATTCGATCATAACTTGAGAACAAATTCTCTTTTCTATTGCCATCCCATATCAAACCCTAGAATCGTGGGCCATTTCAAATTACACCAAATTGAGGCAAGAATAGGATGAAACCAACATAACCAACAATAAAGAGCTTTATTTGGTAATATATATTGATGAACAATGGTTGCTGTGTTAAATCCAACCCTCACATCACATGCATATCAATAAAGGAGAGGACTGACCAAAATGCTGAATTTTAACAATTGTGAAAGTTCTTCGGTCAGGATGTAACAGAAATAAGGAAAAAAACCCTAAAATATTTCTCACAAAAAAGAAAAAGCAAGCTTCTCTCCCATATCATTAACAAAGCTTATCACTTTTGATTCTCGAAATTATTTTACATTATATTTTCATTCAAAACGTTTTGCTAGTTTGCTCACCAACCGTTTGATAAAATTCCAAAACTATTTTTACTTTCCTTACTCACAATTGCTCTTGACTACGTACAAATCTTGAAAACCCATTAACGCTCTTGCAATAATATGCAAAATCACATGAGGATTCACATTCATCACCACCACCTAAGGCTAGGGTTTGGGCTGGGGCTGCGGCTAGGGCTGTGCGTCCTCCAAAGGGCGATCATAGGATCGGTGAAGTGAGGTGGCTGGATATGAGATACGATGGATTTCCATGTGTTCAATGGAATGCTGAGGGTCAGAGTCGGTTATTCATATATCTCCCAAAAAAGAATGAGTTTGTTATCAAAGGTGTATTGATTTCTACATCAAGGAATATCAGTTATATGTCATTCAGTGACTAAGTCTGTTTCTGGCCCAACCATATTTATGAATCGTTTCTTCTTTTTCCTTCTTACGTATATTTACTAGTTCAGACTGTATGCACCTCTGCAATCAACGCCGAGAACTTATACATTATAGGTTAATAGACATATGCTATGAAATCACGGTGCATATCGAATTCATGATATGTTATAGTCCCTCATTATTTTTACTGTGGTGAGAAAGCAGTCGCTGGTGGCCACAAGCCATAGAATTGGCAGTTGTCCTACCTGCGATAACATCTTACAAATCATCAGTAGACATCTCTGTTATATTAATCTTTTAATGTCAGCTTGCATGCATGTTTATTTGCATATTTCCTCTGCTAATTATATTCTTCTAGATCATGTTTGCCTAATCTATCCGAGGCTTAGCATAATCTAGTGGCGATAAACAATTCCATCTTCTGCTACTATGGTGGCACTGAGAAACTTCCATTTAGAAATGACAACACGTATTTTGTGGAAGTACTGTACATAATAAGAAGGAGAAGACAGTAATGTGGCAGAAGAAGAAGGAGAAGACAGTAATGTGGCAGAAGAAGAAGGAGAAGACAGTATGCATGTATATACATTTGAAATTTAAGTAAAAAAAACCCTACACTTAAGCGAAATCATAAATCGAAACACACATATATAGAATACAACTCATACATGGGTATCCTCAAATCTAACTTTCATTGAATTTGCACGCGCACTTAAAATAACAACCTTTATACTAAAAAATTATGTATGCCATTACTTAGTAGTTTATGGTTTTTAGACGCAAAAGCCATTTGAGAAATACTTTTCCAACCCACTATTAATCCATATTCTCAATATAGTCATTGAATTTGCACGCGCACATAATAAGAAGGAGAAGACAATAATGTGGCAGAAGAAGAAGGAGAAGACAGTAATGTGGCAGAAGAAGAAAAAAATGACATTCCTCGTTCTCTGTTTCAGCATCAATCTTCTGATATGAACTAATGATGGCTTTCACATAGGCTTTTCCCTTTAGAGACTTCTTAGTGTCCAATGAAAAGCATACATCAGATTTGTGCAGGTCGGGTTCTTCTATGACTTTCAAGAGTCTCAACTGATTCTGTAAATTACACTCTAGTTGGGTGGTACTTTTACCATTTCTCACTGCAGGTGCGCTCTCTAATATCCATTTTGAATGTAATATTATCGATATTCAAAATGGATATTAGAGAGCGCACCTGCAGTGAGAAGTGGTAAAAGTATCACCCCGGTGAGCGACGTATGAGGTTGGGAGAGAGGCCGAGGACTGGGCTCTAGCAGGGCCCATATGAGGTTGGACTCCACCCCGGTGGTTACTTCCTCCGTCTCCAGTGAGCGACGTATCCAGCAGGAACAGGAGAGCTTGAAGGCCACCGTTCAGGAGTTGAATGAGATGCTGGTATGTATACTACTTAATAGTAAAATATAATGTCATATTATAGATATCAATATATCCAATATCAGTACATAGCCTGAGCTTATTTGGTTGTAGACTTATGTTTTATTAATCATACATGTACATATCTAATTAAAATAAACTACAGTTTTCCAAACTAGATATCCAAATGGGGTTTCGAAATAACTCGATAATGATAAGAATTCGAATGTGGGTGTAGGAGCGGGTGGTTGAGCAGGCCCAGGCCTGGGGAACGATTTTACCGGACAGAACGATCCGAGGCTGCTGACCCCAGTTCTGGACGCCGCACACGGAGGGCACCACGGAGGTTGGGAGAGGCCGGGGATTGGGCCCTAGCAGGGCCCATATGAGGTTGGACTCCACCCCGGCGGTTACTTCCTCCGTCTCCAGTGACCGGCATGTCCATCATGAACTGGATAGCTTGAGGGCCAGCGTTCAGGAGTTGAAGGAGATGCTGGTATGTATACTACTTTATAGTAAAATATCATTTCATATTATATACATATCAACATATCCATAATTAGTACGTAGCTTGAGCTTATTTGGTTTTAGACTTAAGTTTGATTAATCATACATACATATGTAATTGAAATAAACAACGCTTTTCCAAACTAGATATCCAAACAGGGTTTCGAAATAACTTAATAATGATACGAATTCGAATAATAAACAGTTCTTACACGCTTCTTACACACGTTATATCCAGACGCGACAGGGTAGATCGGCCGAGCCTCCACACGCATCTCCTTCGGCTGCGGCTCCGCAAGCCACTACATCGGCTGCGGTTCCGCAGACAGCTCCTGTAGCTCCACCGCCCACTCAGACTCCCGCTCGCGACGAATTGCAGAGTTTATTGACCGAGGAGCAGGTGCGCGTTATTCTATCGTTATTCAGAGGTGGAGCTGGACCGAGCTAGGGTGGATTTTTGGTTCTTTTTTTTTGAAACATGTATTTATTTATATCATACACATTGTACTACATTTTGAAACGATATTGATATTGGTTTGTATTTATATCATATTCAGTTTTTGTGTTTCTTTTGTATATTATATATATGCGTGAGATGTGATTATGAATACTGCAATATATGATTTGATTGATGTATATATTATTGTGCACAGGGCGGGAAAAAATCAAGCAGCCCATTTTTTAAAAAAAATTACAGACAATATGTACCTACGGATTAATCCGTAGGCACACATGTTACCCCTACGGATATATCCGTAGGGGCAAAATATCAGCAGTAACTGATATTTCCCCCAGATCTCAGTGCCAAGGGGTTGGGAAAGCCCCTACGGATATATCCGTAGGGGCCACTGACTCTCCCCTACGGCGTTATCCGTAGGGGCAAAATATCAGGAATCCTGAATTTGTGCCCCTACGGAAACGTACCTACGCATATATCCGTAGGGGTAGTAGAGGCCCCTACGGATATACCCGTAGGGCCAAGTAATTTATTAAAATAAACCGTAAATAATATAAAATCTCACACCCTACGGCTTAATCCGTAGGGGCAACTAGACCTACACACATATCCGTAGGGGCAATAATTTAACCGTAGGGGCAAGTTCAGGGCCTCAACTTGCACCTGCGGCCTTTGCACCTACGGGGTATTTTTTCGCCCCTACGTATATATCCGTAGGGGCAGTGGGTTAATGATTTAAAATATAATTAAAATAGCAAACTATGATAAACACAAATGGAACCACCACCATTAGTTAGATAATAGAAAATTCTTCACATAGGTATAGGGTTCCACATAAAACCATTTCCATACAGAGTTGTAAAAGCACTTTAAACCAGGTGTCGACAAATAGTGCTGCTCTGGACTGCAGTCCAGGGCCGCACTCCCAAATAGTTTTCGTCGTCGTTTTTAAACAGGAACGAAATATGAATTATAGGAGGCTCTAGGGTGTCGAGTCAGCTTCGATATGAGCATTTTAACACACAGTTCCAGTATGCATCCAAATTACTATGATTTTTACAAGTTAGGTGTACGGAAAAATTCTAGATTTGGTGAAACTGACTAGGGGTGACATTTCATGGCATTAGAGTCCGTATTTTCATTCTAACTTTTTACATATCATCCATTATCACTAAATCAATCCATTAGACCTATTTTATGCCATAATCGATAGGGTTTTCACATAAAGTACGTATCGAACACCAAACTAAGCAGTCTTTTTTTGTCGGAATATCAATTATGTCCGTTCAATTCATAAGAAAAATAACTTACGAACTTCTATACGATGTTAACACGAGGTGTTGAACTCAATTACTACTATTTCCAAATCAATTCATATTAATTATAGTCTAATACTAATCACGTGAAACCATAGGATCGAATATCGAAATATAGTATTATAGCATGGAAGCAAGTCTTGGAAACTTGCCTGGCGAAGATCACGGCACGGAAGTGACGAAGACGAAAAGCAACAGCACGACACGACGACGGAAATGTTACGGCACGATCACGACACAGGTGTGGACACACACGGCTAGGCTTGGGCTTCGACTAGGCACTGTGGAGTAGCGGCGACGGCTCGGTGATGGTAGCACTGTGGCCAGTCGATGGTGTCTGGAGTTCGTCGGCGATGAGTGGTCAACGGTGGCGACGAACTTGGCGGCGCACGAATAGGGAGCTCGGCTTGGAGATAGAGGCGAAAGAGACTCAGGGGCTTGATGAAGGGACGGGACTGTTAGGTACGGCAGCACAGAGCCTTGGCGTTCGCAGAAGATGAGGAAAAGATGGGGAGACGTCGACGGTTGGGGACGCCGGCGGGGGTGATTTCGTGAGGTCGAGGGGCTCGGTGAGGAGGGAGGAAGGGGTGTTGTCGAGGGTACTTGGAAGGAAGAGGGAGGTGGTGGCGTCGTGGTGGTCGGCGGTGCTCCGGTGATCGAAGAGGGAGGCGAGGTTGCTCGGTGACGAGGAGCTCTCGGTTTGGTTGAAGGTGATGGGCTTGATGGTGAGGTGCTATGGAGGAGGTGGCTGTTGAGGTGGAGTTGCGGCACGGCTGGATCTCGTCGGTGATGAGTCGCAGGTGAAGGTGGTAGTCGTGGGCAGTCGACGCTTGGAGAAGAGAGGAGACGAGAAAGAGAGATGGAGAGAATGTGTGTGTGATCGAGAGGAAAGAAAGTGAGTTTTTAGAGAGAGTGAACGGGAAGAGGGAGTTTAATAGAGAGAATTAATAAAATTAAATAATAGTTAATATGATGGATTTGGGTATTGATGAGGATTTATGGGGAATTTAAAAGAGAATAATTTTTTTGAATTTGAATGGGGGACGAAGGAAATTGTTGGGTCAAAAGGAAGAGGAAGGTTTAGGCTAATGGGTTTGGGCCTTGGGAAAACAAATAGGAAAAAGAAAAGAGAAAAAGTATTTGGGCTTGGATTAGGAAATAGTTAATATAGAAAACTAGAATAGGAAGAATAATAGAATTTAAACTAGGAAAATAATATTATTAAAAATATGGTTAATACGTACATAGGAAAACCGGTTATTACGTCATATCCTCTTCACAAAAATTTCGTCTTCAAAATTAAGGAACGAGAACAAACAAAGATATAGACAGTTAAACGAAAAGATGTAGGAACCGCGAACAGATATCCTCTTCACGTTCCTAGTTAGGTTTCCCAGGTGAACGACCACCCCAAGATACTCGGAATAACGGAATGACCTTATTCTTCAGCACCTTCTATCTGCGGTTGAGTATAGTAGTAGGCTGCTCCACATAAGATAAGTCGGTACCCAATATCAATTCTGAATGATCGAGAACGTGACTGTCGTCTTAAATATAGTGCCGCAACTGTGAAAAATGAAATGTGTTGTGCATGCCAGCTAGCGATGGGGGTAAGGCAAGCCGGTAAGCCACCTTGCTTACTCACTCCAATTCCTCGAATGGTCCGATGAATCGGGGACTGAGTTTCCCGCGACTCCCAAACCTGATAACACCGTGGGTAGGAGAAATCTTCAGGAATACATGATCACCGACTTTGAATTCTAACGATCTTCTGCTGGCATCTGCCCAACTCTTCTGTCGGTCCTGAGCCGTCTTAATGCGCTGTCTGATCATTTGGACCTTTTCTACAGTCTGAACTATAAGATCGAGGCCCGGTAATCTTCGCTCACAAATTTCATCCTAAAAAACAGGGATCGACATTTCTGTCCATAAAGCGCTTCGAACGGAGCCATCTGGATACTAGCTTGGAAACGGTTGTTTTATGAAAACACCACAAGATGGAGGTGATCCTCCCAAGAAACCTGAAAGTCTAGCATGCAAGTCCTCAACATGTCCTCGAGCGTCTGAATAATACGCTCGGACTGTCCGTCCATCTGTGGATAGTAAGCCGTGCAGAACTTGAGACGTGTGTCTAGACTCCTCTGTAAGCTCTTCCAAAAGTGCGAAACGAATCGGGTGTCTCGATCTGATACTATGCTGACCGGAACTCCGTGAAGTCGCTTTACTTCCTACATGTACTTCTCCGCAAGCGACTCTATCGGCTGTCCAACTCGGAAGGGTATAAAGTGTGCCGCTTTCGTAAGACGGTCGACGATAACCCAGACGGGGTTGTTGCATCTTGGGCTCCGTGGTAAGGCAGTTATAAAATCCATAGTGATTGTAGGGTTGTCTAGCACGGCAGCAAGGTTTCGGGAGGCATCATCTATGCTATATTTAAATTTTTGGCGTTCTAGCTAACCTTAACCCTAGAATCGAAACTAGAAAATCCGACGAATAAACATGTAAACTACTTTACATACAAAGTGAATGAGGAATACAACCTTTGTAGACCGGTCCTTCACTTCTAAAGCTCCATGTTGTAGTCCCTTCGTTGCGAATGGAGAACTCCCGGACTCTAAAGAGGGTTCACTTGAAGAAAAGAACAACCATGCTCAATATCTTCGAGGCCGAAGATGATCTACGTCGAGGAGACTCGAGCTCATGCTACCTCTTCACTAATGGTGAAATTAATGAAGCAAACACCCTAAACTAAATGGCTAATAGTTAAGGAAGATGAAGTAGGAAGTGGGCTCTCTTTAGATTTCTTTTTCTCACAATATATCATCACTTAGAAAAAGCTAGCAAGCTTTTTCTCTTGAGGAAGAAAAAGAAGTGATGAAGAGATGAATGAATTCATAAGGTGAGAATAGCAACCATGGGTGAGTTAACATCATATGCTAACCCTTATAGAGACTAAACCATGGTTAAGGGTTAAAGGTTAGGTTAATAAATATGTTTAAGTAAAACAAAAGAAGTGGACAAAGTCAATGGTTCAACAAGTTTCTACAAACCCTAACCATGACTAATTCCACCATTTTGAATTTACTTAATAATAAATAAAACCTTAACATTAGCCCTAGCATGGTGTAAGTCTCACATAACTATGTTGCATGTATCATCAAGCATGACACAAAACTATGTACACTAATATATATCACATATATACTTGTTCAGACCATAATATTGCATTTTTCATTCCCCTATTCTTATCCATTTTATAAATAAACAGGTACTCTTGACGCACTTTTGTTACATGTTACAGGATACAGGGCTTGGAAGCGAATACAGTGAAAAAGACGAAAGCTGATACAGAAAAGAGACTTTTGACCAACAAGTAGACGGATTCTAGTCAAGCCTAGTCGAAGAACAGTGCAAAGTCCAAAATGTCAAGTGAACGGTTAAAAGATCGCTACAAGTGTTCACTGAAACATCTGGAGGAGAATAAAAAGCCTAACAGAGAAAAATACATATGGAAATAGGAAGCCCAAGAAGCCAAGAAAAAACCCAAAAATTACAGAGTCCCAAATCCTCAACTTGGCCGCGGAACCGCGGCCAAACCCAGCCTGGAGCCGCGGTTCCGTGGCCATATAGAGCGCACGTCGGTGGATTTTTGGCGTGTCGGTGCGACGGTTCAGGTGTTGGGATTTTTAGGGGTCAAATATGTAATTTCACATGTTCGAGAGTCTGTAACCCTAGTTTTCATGTTTTCCTATAAATTGTATTCCCAGATCTGTAAAAACCTATGCCACTTTTCATTCAATAAATTTCAGAATTTCTGGGAGTTATATTCAGATCTGTTCTATATCGTTTGGAGGGAGCCGTCAACCTAGTAAGGTAAATTATGTTTTTTTCTTCTTTTAATTAGTATGCATTATCATCCCCTAATGAGCGAGTAGTCTCCTCGCTTGTTAGGGTTAGCCTTAGGGAAAGGGTTGAGAGATGAGATCTCTCACCCCTTTCAATGCCACATTCACCTAATGAATTAGAACTCCATGCATACGCGCACAATCGCTCCCTACGGCACCCTACCCCTCGAGGTAACGGTGAACCGTAGTATAAAGTCCCGGTTGCGCGCGTTCTCCGTAGGGGTTAGGGTAATTATCAACAAAGGAAGGATACGAATCTAGAGGAAGAAACATCTTCCCAAAAGATTCGGATCCACTTTATTGATAATTACCGTAACATCTAATAGATCTAAAAAAGAAGGCATTGAAAGCGGTGAAGAAAAACGTTAATCTCCAAAACTTCCCCTAAGCCTAACCCTAGCAAGAATTTAAATTAGATTAATTAGATCCAGTTTTCATAGATTTTTATAAACCAACCAAAACAACACCTTGAATCAACTCGTTAAAACACATTAAAGGAATTTACCCATCTCTGTGGATCGACCCGAACTCAGCGGCTAGCTGCAAAGCGACGCCGTTTCTGATTGCGGTAAATACAAGTTTTCATATTAATCAAATGGCGCCGTTGCCGGGGATGGCGTAATATTTCTTTTTGTGAATTTTCGGGTTGATATAAATTTTAAAAAAATTATAAAAATCTTAAAATATAAAAAAAATACAAAAATTATCAATTTTTGATCTGTTTGAAGGGTATATTTTTCTGAATCTTGCAGGAACAGCAACGAAGCTCGGATCTGGAATTTTACAGAAGGCAAATTAGAAAAGTACATATCAGAACAGAAGGGAAAACCCACAACAGAATAGCACAAATTTTCCTAGAACCTGATCCCTCCATTAAACCGCGAAAACGCGGCATAAACCCACTCTAGACCGCGGAAGGGCGGTGAGTTAGTGTCATCATCGCATACAAATTTTTCTCGGGAACCGTACCTTCAATACAACTGCGAAAACGCGGCAGGAACTCACTTGGGCCGCGGATCCGCGCTCTGGTGACATCATCTGTTGACCAAATTTGTACTGTAAGATCTTTTCAACCCCCTCTGTGACCTCCATATATCCACTGTAAAAAAATTTCTGCAGGGTTCTTTGCGCTAAAAAGTCTTTCTCCCCCTTCTAAATAACAGATTTTCTGCAGGCTTCTTTGCGCCGCGCTAAAAATTGATTGCAAGTGAATTTTATTGTTTTGCATAATTTAATCGGACTTTAAGGGGCTAATTGACCAAACTCAGATTGGGTGGGGATTTCATCACCCTTCCCAGGACCCCAGAAAACACCTAAAGCATGTGCATTGACCACAATTAATTAAAAAAGACTAGACTCAGACCTAAGGACATCGAGCTCAATAGAAAAAGGACTAGTATAGGCATCGACCGTTTATCCTAACTGACATTGCGGTGTCTAGGCTAGTGGTTATTAATTAGGCCCACTGTAGTGGTGGTTCCTTCCCACTTACCTGGCCGTACTTGTCCGTGAAGAGGCGGTTTGAGGTCCTATTTCTAGCCCTAGTTAGGAGCTGTCTAGCAGACCTTGGTGACCCTAGATCTAGGCCTGATTGTGCATGTGTGGTTGATACACTTGTGTCACGAGTCCCTTGTCAAAAACTTCTTTGCAAAACTCTCACATAAAAAAAAAAATCTTTTCAAAACTTGCAACTTGTCGATAAGAAACCTTGCAACTAACTTCCATCACTTCCCTCCATTGACGTTATCTTACCCCCACATTCTGTTTTTCTATTTTTTCTGACTACACTACTCCTTTAGTGTATGTCACTTTGGACTAGGGATACTAACGCCCGATTAGTCCGTGTTTCGTTGGTACCGACCGACGAACCCTTCGACGAACCCTTCGTCGAAATTCCCTCCATTTCCTTACCTCCATCTTCAAATTTTTCTTTCGAAGGTATGTCGGGATTCAACCCCAATGATACCTCACCGACGGGAATGATTCCACCTCCGTTAGGCGCGAATAACCCGAATCTTCCGCCTGTTGTAGCGCCCGCACGAGTTGCGCTCCAGGATCTCTTCTACCCCGTCCGCACTTCTTTACCCACATGTCTTTCACCCCCACCGGCAAATAGGGATAATTTTGAAATAAAACCACATTTCATCAATATGCTGCCAAAATTTCATGGTTTGGAATATGAAGATGCGTATATTTTTATTAATAAATTCCAAAATGTATGCGCTATGATGAAAACAACCCAATTAAGTGATGACGCGATAAGGCTAAGGGTCATTCCTTTTACCTTATGTGACCTAGCCGAGAAGTGGCTATACAGCACCGCATCACATTCCATTAGAAATTGGGACGAGTTTGTAAGAGCTTTTCTAAAAAAGTTCTATCCTCATCACAAAACTGCTAGAATCCGTAATGAGATTATACAATTTTCACAGTTTCCTTCCGAACCATTTTGGAAGTGTTTCGAGAGATTTAAAGACCTACTTGTTCAATGCCCTCATCATGGGATCGAAAGTTGGCAACTTTGCCAAACATTATACGAGGGATTGAACGCAGCAACGAAGCAGTTGCTAGAAACAATATGTCAAGGTCATTTTCTCTCCAAATCTAGTGACGAAGCATGGCAGTTTCTTGAGGATCTTAGTGAGCAAACAATTCAGTGGGAGAGTACCAAGACCACATCATCTTCTTCTGTTGGTCAATCTAGGGCAGGCATACATCAAATAGATATGTCGATTGCTATGAAGGCCGAGATGGCCTCACTTATGAAAAAGCTAGAAGCCATTGAGACTAAAATCTCATCGTCTTCTCCTGCCCCTACTCTACCCACACGAACTGTTCGTGCTTGTTGTGCGAATCCATCGCATCTAACCGAAGAGTGTCCTTATAATGCACCTATTCAAGGACAGGATCAAGTCAATGCTGCATTTCAGCAACGACAAAGAAATGATCCGTACTCTTCAACATACAATCCGGGATGGAGGAGTCACCCGAATTTCGCTTGGAACCAAAATCAACAAGTCCAAGGAAATAATAATTTTCAAAGACCTCCTCCTCCACAACAACAAGCACCTTTACAAACTCAAAACCAGCAACCTTTCCAACAACTACCTTATACAAATCAAACGAACAATTTGGTTCAACCTAATGATGATAAGGTTATCTCGCTCGAGAAAAGTCTAGAAGCATTTCTCAAGCAATCTACAGAATCCGCAGCAAGATTTGAAAGTTATGTTCAATCTTTAATGAATAACAATGCCTCACACGATCAAAGTATCAAATCTATTGAGGCACAAATTGCACAATTAACTGCTGCGTTGAGCGAGAGAGAAAAGGGAAAGCTTCCATCTCAACCATTGCCAAATCCCGGTCACCCACAAAACGCATATCACAATCACAATGTGAATGCGGTGACCACCTTGAGATCCAGAAGAGTGTTGCAAAATAATGTGGGAACTAGTGATGACATCCCCGCCGGTGGTTCTTCTTCTTCTTCTTCTTCTTCTTCTTCTTCTTCTTTTTCTCCATCGTCACCTTCCCCTTCTTCATTTTCTTCACTTTCTTCTTCACCTTTTTCTTTAGAGCCTATTCTCCACCCTTCACACGGCTCTACTTCTTCTAGCTCGAACGGACCCAATTCTCACAACATGAACACATCTACACCGGGATCCGTTCCTACTCCACATTCTACTCCACAAACATGTGACTCAACTAATTTTCAAAATGCACCATTTCCAAACAGGTTGAGTCCCAATAAACCAACTGCACAAGTGGAGAAGATTGTGGAGTTATTTAAGCAGGTTAGCATAAATATACCTCTCTTGGATGCCATCCAACAAGTCCCTTCATACGTGAAAATCTTAAAGGGCTTATGCACCTCGAAGAGAAAGGCATCTCAAGTACCCAAGAAAGTGCTAGTGGCTAGTGCAGTGAGCAATGCTATTAACCACCATCAAACCTTACCCCATAAACGAAAGGACCCCGGCTGTCCTAAGATTTCCATCACAATTGGGGATAAGAAAATTAATCGAGCACTTTTAGATCTTGGGTCTAGTGTTAACCTGATTCCCTACTCCGTGTACGAACAATTAGGGGTTGGAGAGTTGAAACCCACTCGTTGCACTCTCCATATGGCTGATCGATCAATCACCCATCCAAGGGGTCAACTAGAGGATGTGTTGATCAAAGTCGGGGAGTTCATATTCCCCATTGATTTTATTGTTATGGATACACAACATGTTGCTAACCCAAGAAACCAAATTCCGGTGATCCTAGGTCGACCATTTTTGGCCACTTCCAATGCTGTGATAAACTGTCGCAATGGCTCCATGACTTTATCCTTTGGGAAAATGGCTAGTGAGTTCAATATTTATAAGATGGGAAGTCTGCCCCCCGTACCTAAAAGTAGTACACGAGAAGTTTGCTCTATTCACGAAATCACGCAGGAGGACTGCGAGCTTGAAAGATTTCTATTTGATGAAAACAGTTTTGACGCCACTAGTGCGTCCCTTCTTGAGCCTATCACCGTTGACACAACCGATGTTGATTATGAATGTTTCACTTTTTTGGATGATGACGACTCACAGCCCGAATATGAGTCGTTTGAATTTTTGGATGAGTCAGTCGAGCCATCCGAATCGGTTGTTTGCAGTGATTTCGAACCTGTGTTGGAGTCCTTTGAGTTCGAGGTAGATTCCGCAATGATTCTTTCACCTCCGAAACTCGAACTCACGCCCTTGCCGTCTCACCTTAGATATGCTTACATAGGTGAGAATGAGACCTTTCCTATTAGCATATCGGCCTCTCTAGCCCTCGAGCAAGAGAACGCCCTCGTAATGATCTTACAAGATAGGCGGCAAGTTTTCGGTTGGACTATGGCGGACATCGAGGAGATAAGTTCCCTCATAATTGAATATCATATACAATTGATGAATGATGCCAAGTCAATAGAGGACCCACAGGAACATCTTGGGGGTATTGTGGTGAGTCAACCTCCTCCTTTAGAAGTTGAAATACCCCCATTTCTTTTAATAAGCTACGAGAATGCCAACATTCCACTGATTGCTGATCATTTACATTCTCGTTTTGATACATCACCATCGCCTGTATATTTACCTCCACACCTCCCTTACCACTACTTCTATCTTTCCCAATTCTTTGCGGATCGCTATAACTTATTCTTCCACCAGCCAATACTCTTTACTGATAAAATTTTCAACTGGTTAGTGTTGGTCTATAAAAAGTTTGGCAGTAATGTCTAACATAGTTTAAATGAAGTTTGGGGGAGGGCCTTTTTGTATATATTCTTTGTTTTTCTTAACAATAAAAAAATTGTAAATAAATAAACAGGGGTGTGCCGACATTTTGACCCTCTTGGTTTAGTATGACAGTGAGGACACTGTCAAGTACAAGTTTGGGGGTATGCTCGGTACGTCTTCTTCCTTCACATTCATTTGTATATATTTTTGCATTTGCATATTTATTTGAAATCCCATAAAAATTTGAAAATTTTTAAAAATTATAAAAATTAGTGTATTAAATTTTGGCCATATTTGACTTAAGTTTGACAAATAGGTTAACTGGCTAGGAACAACTAGATCTTAGACTTAGTGAATTAAAAACCCTAAAGATAACCTTCTTTAAAAGTTTAACGGTAGAAAGTATATGCCTTGTAGTTTATTTAGAAATAGGCAAATTTTGGGTTCACTTCTTGGGCTAAGTCAAAATAAGGGAAGAGTATTGATGATTTTATTAGAGTATAAGTTTGAAAAATAGTTCCTAGCTTAAGTCTAGATTCTGAAAACGTATACCCTACAAAATACACAATCACGCACCTTGAAACTTGGAATAGTAGAAGAGACCTTGAATTGCTCTTGTCTAAAGTCCTTAGTACAATGAAAATAAAGAAAAAAAAAGTAAATAAAAAAAATGGACACTGGTTTTTTTGTGATTACTTAAGGCTGTAAAAATAGAAAAATCTTTAGCGAGGGTGCTTTATCACCTAGTGCTTTAGACCAACTGGTTTGGGAGTCACTGCTAAAAGCCTTGGGTGTTGCAAAACTAGGAAGTACGCTTTAAGTGCTAACGCATCTTGTAATCGGTTGTTGGTACCTCAAGAAGTATTAACAGTCGCATGAAGGATGTGTAAGCGAAATTCAAAATTAACGAATTAATAAGTGCTTTGGACAATGGACTAGAGTACGATTGCTTGATCTGAATTTCCAAGTGTAGGGGTGATATTTACACACACGTGGGGATATGTGATTAGAGTTTAGATGAGAGAAAGGAATGAAAGATAGAACTTGTATGTTTAGTAGAGTTGATAGAAATTCCTAAGTAGAGATGAAACCATAGAAGGAAGACTTAAGAGATGCCGAAAGCTAAGTAAATCTATAGAACATATATAATCTTAAGTTAGATGATAAGGAAGTGTGAAAAATGTGGGTGGATGATTTGCGAGTCAAAAGATAGTAGAATTCCTTGTTAGAAAACCTAATTGGAGAACAAAAGTTAATGGGCCGAGTTGATAGGATTTTGTGGGTAGTATCCGCTGAAAACCCTCAGGAGACAACACTCCTCCTACTAGGGACACCTAGAGGTTTAACGGCTTGTTGCACATGCTCAGTGCAATCGCGTTTCCCTGCGAAAGTGTGGTTAGGATTTTAGTGAATAAAAAAATAAATTTGCTCGAGGACGAGCAAAAGGTAAGTTTGGGGGTATTTGTTCAGACCATAATATTGCATTTTTCATTCCCCTATTCTTATCCATTTTATAAATAAACAGGTACTCTTGACGCACTTTTGTTACATGTTACAGGATACAGGGCTTGGAAGCGAATACAATGAAAAAGACGAAAGCTGATACAGAAAAGAGACTTTTGACCAACAAGTAGACGGATTCTAGTCAAGCCTAGTCGAAGAACAGTGCAAAGTCCAAAATGTCAAGTGAACGGTTAAAAGATCGCTACAAGTGTTCACTGAAACATCTGGAGGAGAATAAAAAGCCTAACAGAGAAAAATACATATGGAAATAGGAAGCCCAAGAAGCCAAGAAAAAGCCCAAAAATTACAGAGTCCCAAATCCTCAACTTGGCCGTGGAACCGCGGCCAAACCCAGCCTGGAGCCGCGGTTCCGCGGCCATATAGAGCGCACGTCGGTGGATTTTTGGCGTGTCGGTGCGACGGTTCAGGTGTTGGGATTTTTAGGGGTCAAATATGTAATTTCACATGTTCGAGAGTCTGTAACCCTAGTTTTCATGTTTTCCTATAAATTGTATTCCCAGATCTGTAAAAACCTATGCCTCTTTTCATTCAATAAATTTCAGAATTTCTGGGAGTTATATTCAGATCTGTTCTATATCGTTTGGAGGGAGCCGTCAACCTAGTAAGGTAAATTATGTTTTTTTCTTCTTTTAATTAGTATGCATTATCATCCCCTAATGAGCGAGTAGTCTCCTCGCTTGTTAGGATTAGCCTTAGGGAAAGGGTTGAGAGATGAGATCTCTCACCCTTTTCAATGCCACATTCACCTAATGAATTAGAACTCCATGCATACGCGCACAATCACTCCCTACGGCACCCTACCCCTCGAGGTAACGGTGAACCGTAGTATAAAGGGCCGGTTGCGCGCGTTCTCCGTGCGGGTTAGGGTAATTATCAACAAAGGAAGGATACAAATCTAGAGGAAGAAACATCTTCCCAAAAGATTTGGATCCACTTTATTGATAATTACCGTAACATCTAATAGATCTAAAAAAGAAGGCATTGAAAGCGGTGAAGAAAAACGTTAATCTCCAAAACTTCCCCTAAGCCTAACCCTAGCAAGAATTTAAATTAGATTAATTAGATCCAGTTTTCATAGATTTTTATAAACCAACCAAAACGACAACTTGAATCAACTCGTTAAAACACATTAAAGGAATTTACCCATCTCTGTGGATCGACCCGTACTCACCGGCTAGCTGCAAAGCGACGTCGTTTCTGATTGCGGTAAATACAAGTTTTCATATTAATCAATACTATGTGCACAATCAAGTGAGAAAAGAAATCATAAGTGGGCTAATATTAGTTAATGCACATTAATATATCAAAATATATAATTATACATTAGATTATTAAACCAACACTTGGTAATAATCCGGCTATATCTCATACAACCGACAAATAACAATGTAACAATCTATCAAATCAGCACTTGATCCGATAACCCGGCTATATCATATATAACTGACCGATATCACATATCGAGAGAATAGAATACGGTATCACATATCGTATTAATCTCGGTCCCGCACATATCACATATGTGCCCCTACTCCATTTCGTATGAACCCGGAAACCTCTGTGTAGGACTCTAAAGACTCGTCAATACACCGGCAGTAGGTGATGATCATATCAAACACCCACAAGCCGCAAGTGGTCTGCTAAATGTAACGGCCACCCGGGTATTGAGCGATCAGAAGATCAAAAAGCAAGCCTGCTCTTACTCCTGTGAATCCAACCAGTAACACTACCGTACAGTCCGGTCTCTTCGTCTGATATGTCGCATATCACAGCCTGGGGGTGGTATAACGTCAGACCCCAATAGCCTGATAAGTCATGCCGATACAAGGTCCATAACGGTTCGAGAAATTACTGATAACACTTACCAGTAGATCTCAGCAACCCTGGCCAGAGATTTCCTGTTATGGCCAATCGAGCATAGCGCAACATCAACTCCTAATACCGGGAGAGACGAAACCCCTCCTATCACTCATTGCCTCCATATGACTCAGGATTGTACCTAAAAACCACCTTTTTGCACGATCTCTTGACCGTGGTATGGTAGAAATCAAAGCACGGTAGGAATCACATAAGACTCTATAACGATCTCGGGTCTACAGACTAACCTGTACCAGTGTCACCAGAGAACTGCTATCCGACGATAGGTATAATACCATCTAGGAGTTCTCGGCGAGTCCGTCCAGTGTACCCAGTCTCCACTGAGCAGCCGTATGCTTTCTCTGATGTCAAACACCAATGGATGTGGGATCATCCATCGTCCATCATATGGGTCGAGAAGCGTATACGCTAGTCTACTCTGGAATATCGATGCCCTGTTTCGATACTCCCATGACTAGGAACAATCTAAGTATGTACTTACCGACTACCTCTGCCCCACTAGTATGATCTGCATCATAATCCTGGTAGTCAAGTACTCATCATAAGGGCTTTATCAACATGTAATAGAGAGACAATAAGTGTACATAATAAGATAGAGTGCAACCAGATAGCATACTATCATGTCGAGCAAGAAAGTCCTCCCATATATGTCCAAGTATCCACTACAATATACATCATATGTACAGTAATGGCCTCTAGAGCATACATATAACTAACAATCTCCCACTTGCACTAAGGCCATCTGTTGTAGTATCCAATACCCAACAAAATAGCAGTGGTTGTAGTATCCCATACTCAACCATCCCATAGAAGTCTCTCTAGGGGTAAGGCCTTTGTGAGTGGATCCGCTGTATTATCCTTTGTGTCTACTCTCCTGACCTTGATCCCTTGGAGATCGGCCATCTCCCTTATCAGGTGATACTTGCCTCAGAATATGTCGGGAACGCTAATAGGACCTGCGTTCATAGGCCTAAGCCATAACTCCATTATTGCCACAATAACAGTTATTAGACGCTCAATGATAGGAACCTTGTTCATCTCATGAACAAGAAATGTCCAGACAGCCACTTTGGCAGCATCATTGGTAGCAATGCACTCAGCCTTTATTGTCTAGTATGTCACGGTATCTAGCTTGGAACTCTTCCATATACCGTCCCTCCATTGAGTGTAAAAGCAATGCCTATGATTGACTCTCAGTCGAACTTATCACTCTCGAAGCTGGAACCAAGAACTTTCTTTTAGTGCTTCTCAAGAACTTAAAAATGTCCTCTACAGCTGCCCAGTGATTCTCCCAAGATCCAATTGATTCCTTATCACTACACCTAGTGAGTCAGCTACATCTGGCCTGGTACATAACATCGCATACTCTGATAGAGCCTACTGCCGAAGCATAGCGTATCCCTTGCACGCGAGCTCTCTCCAAATCAGTCTCAAGAGATATCTTTTTAGAGAGAGTGATCCATGAGTATGTGGGCGAGCTGCCACGCTTCGAATCTTCCATACTAAACCCCTTTAGTATGGTGTCAATGTACCTGGATTTGGGACACTCCCAATATCCACTTAGATCTATCACCATAGATCATAATCTACGAGATGTAGTAGGTATCATCCAGATCTTTCATGGAGAATCCTCATGGTAAGAGGAGCTTGACCGATTATAGCATAGGAAACCATTTCCTATCAAGAGTATGTCATCTACATACAATACATGGAAGACAACCTTACTCTCTACAACCTTCTTGTATATACAAGGTTCATCTACCATTTTGATGAAGTCAAACTCTTTGACTGTCACATCAAAACAGATATTCCAACTCCACAATGCGCGCATTAATCCTGATGGACTCAAGCATAGCTTTGAAAGTTTCAACTTTTCCATTTACACCAAGAATCTTCTCAAGATCCATTTGCTCCCAATGGGTTTTACCCCTTCAGGTGCAACATTCAAAGTCATACTTTTGTTGGTGTACATGGATTCCATCTTTGATCGCATAGCATCCAACCATTTCATTAAGTCCCCACTAGTGATGGCCTGCTTGAACCTAGTTGGGCCTTCATCTCATGATGCAATCCTCGCTCCCACTGTCACCGAGAAGACCGTAGTATCTCTCAAGTGGATGAGGAACCCTACCAGATTCGCGGAGAGGCTGAGGCTCATTGGAGACTATTGAATCCTTTGGTTTCACCAAATCATCAGCTGTTAGTTTGTCAAGCTGGAACAACTTCCAGTTCTACCTCATAACCACAAATTTCTTCACAAGAAATTCCTTTTCTAAAAAGGCGGCATGCTGAGAAACAAAACACATTTTTCTTCTCAGAGTAGTAGAAGATATTGTTAGTGTATATGCCCTAGAGGCCATTACTGTATCATACTAGTTTGTATATTACTTAATGGAAGCTTGGGATATTCACCTTGTATATACAATCTTTCTCAAAATAGTAGTATGCTACTTGGTTTGTTTCTACTTCAATGTGTACATGTGTTTATTTTATTATATCACCTATACGCATTAGTGGAGCCCTTAGGATCTTTGCTTGATTACCAGCGTTGTGATGGCAGTCACACTAGTGGGGCTGGGTAATCTATAAGCACATCCTTATGCAGGTCCCTAGTCGCAGGACTATCGAGACAGGGCATCGATACTCCGGAATAGACTAGCGCATGCGCTTCTCATCCCAGTGTGGGGGACGGTCTGTCCCACAGCCGTCGGTACGTCGTACTGGAGATAGTATGCGGGTGCTCGTTGGGTTATGAGTACACTGGACAGGACTCGTCGGGAACTGACCGGTTGGTATTATACCTATAGTCAGTTATCAGTTCCCAGGTGACATGAGTACAGCTTAGTCCGCTGACTTGACACTGTCACTTCGCCTCGAGTGTGTTCCCACTGTACTTTGATTACTACCCTACCACGACTCAAAGGAGTCGTGCAAACAGGTAGTAGTTGGGTGCAGTCCCGAAGCACTTGGAGGCAGTGACGGTTAGACAGGATTCGTCTCTCCCGGTATTGGGGGTTGACATCGCGCTATGTCTAGGAGAGCCATTACACGAGTAGTCCCTGGCCAGGGCAAGCGGGATATACTGGTAGGCTTCCAGTGTTATCTCAGGGTGTATTGGGCTTCACTCCGACACGACTTGTACCGCTATTAGGGGACTGACGTTTACCGCCCCCCAGGCCCGCCATGCGATGTATCAGACGAACAGACCGGACTGTACGGAGAATGTCACATTCAGGCTCAGTAGGAGTTCAGATGGGTTTCGCCTCGTCAGTCTTCTTGTCGGCATCTACCTGGGGACCGTTACGCACAGCTAGTGCCGCTTGCGGTCTGTGGTTAAACCCACTGCCAACGTAGTGTCGAGTATTTAGAGTCCCACACAGAAATCAATTCGCCTTTAGGCAAAAGAGTAGAGGTCGCATGGTTTTGCGACAGGTCGCATGGTTTTGCGACAGGGTTCGGTCACATCCGTGCACTTATGCACGTACAGTGTCCGGACAGTTAACACTAGCGGGCTTTGGTTTAAGCCAGATCCTAGTGTACCTTTTGGGATTAGTTTTATCCAGTATGCATCCGTGTTCCTCGGAACGCGGATGCGGGTGTGTATGCACAGTTGACGGAGAGACAGAGGCAGAGGATTCTCATTAGGGTTGTTGACCGTTGACCGTTGACTATTGACTCTTTGCTCAACCCTAATGAGAATATGATATGTGATTAACAATCATCTTAATTAAGTATTATGGTGACATGGTTGTTGAGGGGTTGACTTAGTTGACTTGTTGACTTTGTAGACTTGTTGACTTTGTTGACCGGTTGACTAGGCTTGACTAGTTGACCATCATGATAACAATAGCTATCATTTCAAGGCAAAGACTTTTGCTTGCTTGCTCTCTTATGCAAAATGAGTGCAAGAAATGATATGGCTATTGTTGCTTAAACCATCACATAATACTTGATTGCTATGATGTGTTATGATTGTTTTGGATTATGAGAGCCAAGAGAGAAAAGTCTTCTCTCATTCTATCATTCTCATTCTCTCTCTTGTTCTTGAGCTCTCATCTTCCTCCTCTTGCTCTCCCTCTCTTGAGTCTATGGTTCACTTGTCTCATGTGTTGAGAACCAAGAACCATAGATAAAATCCCAAACAAACTCTTCTCTACTCACTCTAGTTCACAAGGTTTAGCAAACCGAGTCAACTAGTTTCTTCAAAGTTCGAAGAAGGAGCCAAAGGTAGAAGCTTTCAGGTGGATCGATCTTCGGCGCAAGGAGACGACGGGGTGAAGCCGATTCGGACAACCATCGAGGCTTGAAGACGAAGGAGTTCAAGAAAGAAAGGTATAACCCCCTAACCGAGTAGTTAACAACTCCTAGTTAGGTTGTTAGTTTGATGTTTAACAAAGATCCGGGTTTTAAGTCCATGTTACCACCTCTAAGAAAATTGTTTTTCGTCAAATTCCGCATGCCCGAAAGTACCGGGAGAGGTAGCATGGACTTACAGTGGTATCAGAGCCTAGTTAAACTCTACCTAACATGTTAGCATAGTAACTAGAAATTCGATCGGAGAAAAAGTCGCGAAATACACCCGTTTTCAAACTTTCTGTCGATTTTCAAAGTGCTGGAAAAATTATTTGAGATACACCAAAAATCGACTCGGGGTTTTTAGAGTATACTGTAGAAAGACGGTCCCCTGATCTCATCAAAGCGCCACGGAAACGGGGCAATAGCTTGCTATTGCCGCGGTTCCGCGGCCGTCTTGGCTCCTCTCTGGGTCTTCTTTGCTACAGTATGCTTATAGGGGTATTTTGGGATTTTTGGAATATATATTTTCTGCCCAGATTTTCCAGAACGAAAATTTTGTGTTTGGGGCCTGAAAATCCGTATTTTTGATCGAACTTCTAAAAGACTTAAGCTGACGGGTTTTTCTGTGATGTGATATTTGTATTGAACGTCTGCTAATCGCTATATGTCGATTAGTGGGGGTTATACAAATCTGTGATCTGTAATGTTATTGGAATGTGTATATGAATTCATTGGATTGTTGCGGGTGAATAGCCGGGGGTTGTGAGACGAGAGTTTTCTTTTCTTTCAATTCATGTAAATTTGTAAATTGATGTAATAATTATTTGTATGGCCGCACAACCGGGTCGGGGTTGTAGCCGTCATTGTATAATTTCTTTTTACTGTTTTTACTCCTAGGATAGACCCATGGAGGGGGTACACAAACTACCGGGTATGCCGAAGTGTCGAGTGGCCTACTCACGGAGTTGAGGGAGGTTGCTTCGCTTCGGGTACTTGGCGGGTAGTTTGCCGCACCCGTAGGGGTCTTGGGTGGGGTATTGGCTATTCACTGCGACCGTGTAATCTGCTTTTCGTTACAGGCTCGTACGAATTGTAGGTTCCTAGTATATCCAATGTGTTCATCTGTGATCTGAAATGGCTATCATTGCAATATATCTATATATGATATTATTTAGGCGTTGCTTATGTTTTACAGCCGCGCTAGCCCAGCCCTCGCTCTGTCGTTAGTTAAGTAACCTAACGGGTAATGACGGGGCCCCGTGGCGAATGCGAATGGCATAAGCGTACGTCATATTTTGGTTGTTTTCTGCAATGGTAGGATTAAATGATGGGACGCATTAAAAGAACTAATGCAAGAATATCACGCATTAAAAGAACTAATGCAAGAAAAATAAACCAAGTAAAAGTCGTTGGAACACTTTCGAAAAACCACTCGGTTCTTTTCAAAACTAACTTTTAAATGCGGAGCTTGAGCCACTCCTTTTAAAAGCTATCTCGTTCCATCGATTATATCAAGTTCACTACGTTCACGGTTTTGCCAAAACCATTCGTAGCCCTCCATCATTTCAGTTAAATATTCGATAGTATTCAAGCTATGTATTTTGACCTCACGCCAAGGCATAGTGATTGGTAGCTGCCGGATATTTATCTGTTGCATAGATAGAATGCGTTGGTTTGGGACAGCCGTACTACCATTTTGGCCTACGTCAAGGGTAGGTACGGGTGGGTTCAAATTAAGCTGGATAATGATGGGAAAAACTTGACATGTGACTTATGACATTTTGACCTCACGCCAAGGTCATAAGAGCATGGGGCAAAAATCCACATCGGGAGTTTCAAAAGAACTGAAACTTGCTAGTGTTGCATACCATTTGGAGTGTGATGATTCTGGTAGGATTCCTTCAGTTTCGTCACGCGATGATATTTGGATCCCGATCCTACTGTGAGTATATGCTACTCCTCGGGAAATTTCTCGCTAAACGATCAATGCTATAAACCTAGTAGGTGTCTAGAAAGGTGTTAGTGGGGCTACGCCCCCAGGGAAAAGAGGTTATTTAATTAAGGAACTTCGCGAAAGCGTTGGAAAACCTCCCTCGAAGTACCAACACTGGCCTGGCTGAACGGTTAAGCAAGTATTGTACGGTGAGATTGATCCTGACTAATTCTTCCTTTTTGGTTTGAGGAGGGATTCGAGAAACAGTGGGAGCCATCCTGTTTAGACAAACTAAAAACCATTCTAAACTTGCAAGAGCATCATGCTGAGTGTTTCTTCTCTCTCCTAATTGCAGCGACCAATCGACATGACTGGACTAAAGTTACTCCTAGATAAAAACATTCTGACAGGGCCAAACTACAAAGATTGGCTCAGGAATGTCAAGATGGCAATCATTTACGACAAGCTGGGGTATCTTCTTACCACCAAAGCTCCCCCTGTCCCAGGTCCCAAAACCAGCGTCGCGGATAAGGAAACCCGTAAGACCTGGGAACTAGACTGCGCGAAGGCCAAGTGCCTCGTGCTTGCCTCTATGGACAATGAACATCAGAGGAGGCACGAGAATATGGACCTGGAATCCATATTTCTTCATACAAAAGAACTGTATGGAGAGCAATCTCGTATCGCAAGATACGAAGTGTCGAAGAAGTTATTTTCGGCAAGATTGGCCGTCGGATCATCGGTAGCGGAACACGTGCTTAAGATGATTGGCTACATTGAGGAGCTCGCGGACCTTGGGACCACGTTGGAGAATGAGCTCTATACGGACTTGATTCTCCAGTCCCTTCCTTCCACTTACGCCCAGTTTATACTGAACTTCAACTTATAAGAAAAGGAAGTTGAACTTTCAGAACTCCTCAACATGCTGAGGAGCGCAGAGGGCACCCTACAGAAAGGTAGGGAAACATCCACTTTGTTTGTAGGAGGATCTTCTTCTTCTAGGTCCAAGGCGAAAGCCAAGGGAAAGAAGAAGAAAGCCCCCGCCAAACCAAGGGGCGGTGTTAGTAAAGTGGATATGAAGGGAAAGGCAAAAGCAACAAAGAAAGTGGGAAAGCTTGTGGATAAGGAAGAATGCTTCTATTGTCATAAGAAAGGACACTGGAAGAATGATTGCAGGGCTTGGAAAGCCAGGACACAGGAATTGAAGCAGGTTGCAGCTTCAGCTTCAGGTGTGTATGTTACTGAAAACTGTCTTTCAATAAACTCTACTTCCTGGGTATTGGATACCGGATCAGGATCTCATATCTGTAATTCTTTGCAGGCATTGAGAAACCGTAGGGTTTTGAAGGCAGGTGATATGACCCTCAAAGTTGCAAACGGAGCTAGCATGGATGCTAAGGCCTTGGGGGGACTATCACCTAGGAATGTCAGATGGACATGTTTTGGTTTTGCGTAATTGCTTTTTTGTACCCAACGCAACTTGTAATATCATTTCTGTATCTTTGGTTTCTAAAGAAGGTTATGAATTTGCGTTTGTAAGTAATGTTGTAAACATTCACCTTAATCAAGTTCTGATTGGGTCAGGTACATTAAGCAATGGTATATACGTATTAAACCAACCACAGATTTTCAATGTCCAGAATACACACAAAAGAAAGTCTCCGGAAATAAATCAGACTTTCTTGTGGCATTGTAGACTGGGTCACATCAATGAGAGAAGGTTGACGAAGTTACATACAGAAGGATATTTGAATCCGTTCGAATATCAATCGTATGCCACTTGTCAATCCTGTCTCAAAGGAAAGATGACAAAGACTCCGTTTACTGGACACGGAGTAAGGGCGAGCGAGCTCTTGGGACTCGTACACAGCGACGTGTGCGGTCCAATGTCTACACATGCGCGAAGCGGTTTTGCTTACTTCATTACTTTTACGGATGATTTTTCAAGATTCGGACATGTCTTCTTAATGAAACATAAGTCCGAAGCTTTTGGAAAATTCCAGGAATATAAGAATGAAGTAGAAAAACAAACCGGCAAAAGTATCAAGATCCTAAGATCGGATCGAGGTGGTGAATACTTGAGTGCCGAGTTCCTGGACTATTTAAAAGAGAACGGAATTCTCTCTCAGCTTACTCCTCCATACACTCCGCAACATAACGGTGTATCGGAGAGACGGAACCGAACCCTATTGGATATGGTACGGTCCATGATGAGTAACGCTGAGTTACCGCGATCATTCTGGGGGTATGCGCTAGAATCAGCCGCATACCTTTTGAACCGAGTTCCCACTAAGACTGTGCCTACCACACCATATGAGTTATGGAGTGGGAAGAAACCCTATCTTCAATATCTGAAGATCTGGGGATGTCCAGCTTTTGTCAAAAAGCAGCATGCGGACAAACTCGAGGCACGCTCAGTACTTTGCAAGTTTGTGGGATACCCAAAGAACACCAGGGGGTATCTTTTCTACCACGCAGAGGAACAAAAAGTCCTTGTTTCTCGTAATGCCCACTTTCTAGAACACCAGTTCTTGAAAAAGGAAATTAGTGGGAGCGCAGTAGAACTGGAAGAAATTCCAGAAACACAGACTATTACTGAAAGCTTGGTGGAACCAGAGGGTTCAAAAGAACAGGACATTCCTACGCCACTCCGCAGGAGTAGTAGGCAGTCTCATCCGCCCGAGAGATACTGCGGTTTTCTCATAGACGGGGATAGAGAGGATTGCATCATAGATTATGATGAGCCTACTAGCTTCCAGCAGGCCGTTCAGAGCGTTGACTCCGTAAAATGGCTGGATGTAATGCGGACCGAAATGGAGTCCATGTACACCAACAAGGTATGGACGTTGGACATTGCTCCAGACGGGGTAAAACCCGTAGGATGCAAGTGGATCTTCAAAAGGAAGATTGGTGTAGATGGACAGGTTGAGACCTATAAAGCTAGACTTGTTGCAAAGGGTTTTCGTCAAAGACCTGGTTTGGACTATGACGAAACCTTTTCTCCAGTGGCTATGCTGAAATCCATTTGGATCCTTCTTGCCATTGCTGCCTTCCACGATTATGAGATCTGGCAGATGGACGTAAAGACCGCTTTTCTAAATGGAAATTTAGAGGAGTGTGTCTATATGGACCAACCAGAAGGTTTCATTCAGAGTGGGAGCAGCGGAAAGGTGTGCAAGTTGCTTAAGTCCATCTATGGACTAAAGCAGGCATCGCGGAGTTGGAACATCTGTTTTGATGAGACGGTCAAGGAATTTGGCTTTATCAAAAATCCAGATGAACCATGCATCTATAGTAGATTTGTAGCGAGAACTGTAGTATTCTTCGTTTTATACGTGGATGACATTCTCTTAATAGGAAATGACATTCCTATGCTACAATCTGTCAAGGGGTTCTTGTCACACAGGTTTTCCATGAAAGACCTGGGTGATGCCTCTTACATCCTGGGGATCCGGATCCATCGTGATAGATCCAAGAGGATATTAGGACTTTCACAGTCCAGGTACATCGACACCATACTGAAGAGATTTAGTATGGAAGATTCCAAGCGCGGTAACCTACCGGCTTGTCACAGGATCACCCTCTCTAAAGAGATGTCTCCCAAGACTGATTTGGAGAGGGATCGCATGTCTATTATACCCTACGCTTCTGCGGTAGGCTCTATAATGTATGCGATGTTGTGTACCAGACCAGATGTAGCTTATGCACTGAGTGTGGTAAGCCGGTATCAGTCAAACCCTGGGGAGAAACACTGGATAGCGGTAAAGAACATTCTAAAGTATCTGAGAAGGACTAAGGAGATGTTCTTGGTGTATGGCGGAAAAGACCACCAGATCGAGGCCTTTGCTGACTCCAGCTTCCAGAGTGACAAGGATGATTCCAAGTCCATGTCGGGTTTTGTCTTTACCCTCAATGGAGGGGCGGTGTGTTGGAAGAGTTCCAAACAGGAAACCGTTGCAGACTCGACGATGGAAGCGGAATACATCGCTGCATCTGATGCCGCAAAAGAAGCTGTCTGGATGAGGAAGTTCTTGAAAGAACTTCAGGTGGTTCCGTCTATTGTTGATCCAATACCTCTGTATTGCGACAACAACGGGGCTATAGCTTTAGCGAAGGAACCCAGGTCCCATCAGAGATCCAGACAAATCTTGAGGCGGTATCACCTGATCAGGGAGATCGTGGATCGCCAAGAGATCGAGGTTCGGAGGGTTGCTTCAGAAGATAACACTGCAGATCCATTCACCAAGGCCTTGCCCCAGACTCAGTTCGAGCGGCTGATCGAGATGATAGGTCGTCGATACGCCAGTACATGGCCTTAGTGCAAGTGGGAGATTGTTAGTGTATATGCCCTAGAGGCCATTACAGTATCATACTAGTTTGTATATTACTTAATGGAAGCTTGGGATTTTCACCTTGTATATACAATCTTGCTCAAAATAGTAGTATGCTACTTGGTTTGTTTCTACTTCAATGTGTACATGTGTTTATTTTATTATATCACCTATACGCATTAGTGGATCCCTTAGGATCTTTGCTTGATTACCAGTGTTGTGATGGCAGTCACACTAGTGGGGCTGGGTAATCTATAAGCACATCCTTATGCAGGTCCCTAGTCGCAGGACTATCGAGACAGGGCATCGATACTCCGGAGTAGACTAGCGCATGCGCTTCTCATCCCAGTGTGGGGGACGGTCTGTCCCACAGCCGTCAGTACGTCGTACTGGAGATAGTATGCGAGTGCTCGTTGGGTTATGAGTACACTGGACAGGACTCATCAGGAACTGACCGGTTGGTATTATACCTATAGTCAGTTATCAGTTCCCAGGTGATATGAGTACAGCTTAGTCCGCTGACTTGACACTGTCACATCGCCTCGAGTGTGTTCCCACTGTACTTTGATTACTACCCTACCACGGCTCAAAGGAGTCGTGCAAACAGGTAGTAGTTGGGTGCAGTCCCGAAGCACTTGGAGGCAGTGACGGTTAGACAGGATTCGTCTCTCCCGGTATTGGGGGTTGACATCGCGCTGTGTCTAGGAGAGCCATTACACGAGTAGTCCCTGGCCAGGGCAAGCGGGATATACTGGTAAGCTTCCAGTGTTATCTCAGGGTGTATTGGGCTTCACTCCGACACGACTTGTACCGCTATTAGGGGACTGACGTTTACCGCCCCCCTAGGCCCGCCATGCGATGTATCAGACGAACAGACCGGACTGTACGGAGAATGTCACATTCAGGCTCAGTAGGAGTTCAGATGGGTTTCTCCTCGTCAGTCTTCTTGTCGGCATCTACCTGGGGACCGTTACGCACAGCTAGTGCCGCTTGCGGTCTGTGGTTAAACCCACTGCCAGCGTAGTGTCGAGTCTTTAGAGTCCCACACAGAAAGCTATTCGCCTTTAGGAAAAAGAGTAGAGGTCGCATGGTTTTGCGACAGGTCGCATGGTTTTGCGACAGGGTTCGGTCACATCCGTGCACTTATGCACGTACAGTGTCCGGACAGTTAACACTAGCGGGCTTTGGTTTAAGCAAGATCCTAGTGTACCTTTTGGGATTGGTTTTATCCAGTATGCATCCGTGTTCCTCGGAACGCGGATGCGGGTGTGTATGCACAGTTGACGGAGAGACAGAGGCAGAGGATTCTCATTAGGGTTGTTGACCGTTGACCGTTGACTATTGACTTTTTGCTCAACCCTAATGAGAATATGATATGTGATTAACAATCATATTAATTAAGTATTATGGTGACATGGTTGTTGAGGGGTTGACTTAGTTGACTTGTTGACTTTGTTGACCGGTTGACTAGGCTTGACTAGTTGACCATCATGATAACAATAGCTATCATTTCATGGCAAAGACTTTTGCTTGCTTGCTCTCTTGTGCAAAATGAGTGCATGAAATGATATGGCTATTGTTGCTTAAACCATCACATAATAGTTGATTGCTATGATGTGTTATGATGGTTTTGGATTATGAGAGCCAAGAGATAAAAGTCTTCTCTCATTCTACCATTCTCATTCTCTCTCTTGTTCTTGAGCTCTCATCTTCCTCCTCTTGCTCTCCCTCTCTTGAGTCTATGGTTCACTTGTCTCATGTGTTGAGAACCAAGAACCATAGATAAAATCCCAAACAAACTCTTCTCTACTCACTCTAGTTCACAAGGTTTAGCAAACCGAGTGAACTAGTTTCTTCAAATATCGAAGAAGGAGCCAAAGGTAGAAGCTTTCAGGTGGATCGATCTTCGGCGCAAGGAGACGACGGGGTGATGCCGATTCGGACAACCATCGAGGCTTGAAGACGAAGGAGTTCAAGAAAGAAAGGTATAACCCCCTAACCGAGTAGTTAACAACTCCTAGTTAGGTTGTTAGTTAGATGTTTAACAAAGATCCGGGTTTTAAGTTCATGTTACAACCTCTAAGAAAATTGTTTTTCGTCAAATTCCGCATGCCCGAAAGTACCGGGAGAGGTAGCATGGACTTACAGATATTCCCTCACAAATGTTTGGGATATCGAACAAACTTATACAGAACTGACATTGCCTTGAGTTTGTCCGGATTTTGCTTTTCAACATATGCCGGACAACCCTATATCTTAACTCGTTTAAGATATGGTCTCTTCCCATTCCATATCTCATATGCAGTGGTAGGCACTGATTTGGATGGAACCCCATTCAATAGGTATGCAGCTTCTCAAGTGCATAACTCCAAAAGGAAATAGGTAACTCAGCAGTACTCATCATAGAGCGTGCCATATTTCATACGGTGCGATACCTCCACCCCAATACACCGTTGTCCTGTGGTGTATACGAAGGAGTAAGCTGAGAGAGAATCCCATTCTTTGTTTAGAAACTCCAGGAACTCGATGCGCAAGTATTCTCCTCCTCGATCACATCGAAGGACTTAATTCTTTTACCCGTCTGATTCATTAATTTCAAGCTTATATTCCTTGAATTTCTCAAAAGTTTCAGATTCGTGTTTCAACAGGAACACATTTTTGAATCTTGAGAGATAGTTAATGAATATAATGAAGTATCAAGAACCAACCTTGGCATTTGTAGACATAGGACCGTATACATCATCATGTATCTGTCCCAAGAGTTCACCAACTCTTTCTCTGTTTTCAGTAAATAGAGTATTGGTCATTTTATCTTTGAGACATGATTGGCAAGTATCATAAGATGAAAATTCAAACAAATTCTAATTTTCATCCTTATGTAACTTAGCTGGTCGTGTCGCATTGATATGACCTAGTCTACAATGCCATAAGAAGGATTCGTTCATTTCTGAACTACTCCTCTTGTGTGTGTTCTACTTACTTTGAACTGTGGTTTGATTTAGAACGTATATGCCATTACATAACGTGCCTGATCCAATCAACTCTTGATTCAAGAAAATGTTCATAGCATTATCCTCCAATACAGAATTATATCTTTCTTTAACTCATTAAAGAAAACGATGTAATGTTGTATATCAGGTTCGGTATGTAATAACATTTGTTCAGAATCAATATATTAATACAAGGTGATATCTGCCAACTGACTTGGCTGCAACAATTGCACCATTCTCTAACACTTAGAGACATATCACCCATTCTCAGTTCTCTACCTTTATGTAGCCCATGTAACTCTTATTTATATGGGATCCTTATCCGGTATCTCATACCTAGGGCATGGAGGATATTGAAAAACAGTTCTTGGCAACGAACACACCCGAAGAATATGCATCTACATGCTTTTTCTTCAATTGGGTGGCATGGGAATCTTGACATTCCCCTATTTCCTGCTCGGACTTATAACAATTATAAGATAGAGAGCAACCAACGTTCCCTAGCTCAGTATAATAAGCAGGTTCGGTCAATACATCCATATTATTATCTTGATTAAGGCGTGATATGGTCGCTACCAAGAGAGAGAGAGAAGAAAACACTCTGCGTGCGCTCTTACAAGATCAGATTGGTTATTATTTTATCTAATCAGGATGGCTCTCATTGTTTTTATCAAATCTTCCTTCAAACCCTAAAAAGGCAAGACTAGCCGGGATTAATTACACCCTACAAGTTTGTCAATCTTTCGGCCAGGCGGGTGTCGGTACTTTGAGGGAGGTTCCCGGTGCTTTCGCACGGACCTAATTAAATAAACCTCATTTTTCCAGGGCGTAACCCCATTAACACCTTTCTAGACACCTACTTTATCGGCTAATTGTAATGTGCAAAACTCTTCCAGGAGTAACTCTTACTTGCAGTGGGTATCGGGATCCAACTATCTCATAAAAGGTATGCAATCTCATTGCAAATTTCAACACATGAAATTCCCGATAATATTTTACCCCTAGCGTCCTATGACCTCGACGGAGGCCAAACTACCCATAGTCCGCTAGTCAAGTTCAACCCGTCATTTCCTGATTGAACTAGATCCACCCGCACGACCCTTAACGAAGGCCAAACAACGCCGTACGAATACCCTAATCCAATCGCATCATATGCTAGCAGATAAGCACTAATCAGCAACCGTACACTATGCCTTGACGGAGGCCAAACTACCGTAGCACGAATACTAAATACTACTTGTTTGAAATGACGGTAGGCTACGACAGGTTTTTATGAAAACCTTTTGCGTAATGAACTTGATATCATTGTAAAATCGAGTGATTTTTGAAAAGGAGTGTTTTTAAGGCTTTTACTAGTTTTTCTAAAGAGGTCACTCCCGGTGAAGGGATCTCGGCTCTTTTCTTATCGAATAAGGTGCAGGATATTTCACAAATACCACTATGCACAACAAAAACTATAGAAGCAATGAAAAGACAAACCTAGTGGGTTATAGCATCTGTTAGTTTCGCTAAAGAGGTCACTCCTGGTGAAGAGATCTCGGCTCTTTCCTTATCGAATAAGGTGATGGATATTCTACAAGGTGTTAGTTATATGTATGCCCTAGAGGCCATTACTATACATAGGATATATATTGTAGTGGATGCTTGGACATATATAGGGAGGACTTTCTTGCTCGATATGATAGTATGCTATCTAGTTACTCTTTACCTTAACGTGTACACTGATTGTCTCTCTGTTACATGTTGGTAAAGCCCTTAGGATGTGTACTTGACTACCTGGACTATGATGCGGATCATACTAGTGGGGATATGGTAGTCCATAAGTACATCCTTCAAGGTCCCTAGTCGTGGGTGTATCGAGACGGGGCATCGATATACCATAGTAGACTAGCGTATACCTTCTCGACCCATACAGATGGGCGATGGATGATCCCATATCCATTGGTGTTTGACATCAGAGATAATATACGGGTGCTCAGTGGAGACTGGGTACACTGGACGGACTCGCCGAGAACTCCCAGATGGTATTATACCTTACGTCAGATGGCAGTTCTCTGGTGACACTGGTACAGGTTAGTCTGTAGACCCGAGATCGTCATAGAATCTTGTGTGATTCCCACTGTGCTTTGATTTCCACCTTACCATGTCCAATAGGGCATGCAAAACGGTTGTTTTTGGGTACAGTCCCGAGTCATATGGAGGCAATAAGCGATAGGAGGGGTTTCGTCTCTCCCGGTATTGGGGGTTGATGTTGCGCTATGCTCGATTGGCCATAACAGGGAAGTCCCTGGCCAGGGCTGGTTTAGAGATATACTGGTAAGTGTTGCCAATAGTTTCTCGACCCGTTATGAGCCTCGCATCGGCATGACTTATCGGTTATTGGGGTCTGACGTTTACCACCCCTAGACTTGATATGCGACATATCAGACGAGGAGACCGGACTGTACGGTAGTGTCACTGTCAGGCTTTTTGCAGGAGTTGGAGTGGGCTTGCTTGCTGATCTTCTGATCATTCAATACCCGGATAGCCGTTACGTCCAGCTAGTACCGCTGACGGCTTGTGGGTTCTTGATATGATCATCACCTACTGCCGGCGTATTGACGAGTCTTTAGAGTCCTACATAGAGGTTTTACTGGCTCAGGCAAAACGAAATAGGAGCGCATATGTGATATGTGCGGGACCGAGAATAATGCGAGTATGTGATACCGTATTCTATTTTCGCGATGTTTATGTCGATCGGTTATATGCGATATAACCAAGTTATCGAATCAAGGGTTGATTCGATAAGTCGATACATTGAATGTTAGTCGGTTATATGTTATATAACCGGATTATTAAGTTAAGTATTGATTTGATAATTTAGTGTATAATTGTATATGTGATATACTAATTTACATTAACTAACATTGGTTCACTTAAGCATTTGTTTTTCTCACTTTTGCACAAGTTAATATATATGTGATATATATTTATTTGTGTTCTTTTTTGTATCATGGTTGTTGATACAAATATCATGGGTGTATAAGACTTATACCATACTTATTACAGTATTAGGTTTTTATATTTAAAGTAATTCTAAAATTAGTGGATAATGAGTTCAAATGCATGAAGCTTCATGAAGCTTATGTTGCATTGACTTAGTCCACTAGTTTTGTTTTACTTAAGATATTAATTAACCTAACCACTATTATTAGCCATAGTAAAGTCTCTACATAAGTTAGTATATGATACTCACTCACCATGATTAGCTCTCTCTCTCTTGATTAGTTTCATTCTCATTTTTGACCTCATCTTCCTCCTCCTTGATTTTCTTTCTAGGGTTTGAGAAAGAGAGAGAACCAAAATGAGAAAAGAAAATCTAAAGTGTACCCATTTCCTATTTCATCATCCTCTACTAGACTGGCACTTTAGTTTAGGGTGTTTGCTTCACTAATTCTCAAGTTAGTGAAGTGGAAGCTTGAGTTCGTAATCCCTCGACGTAGATCATCTTCGGCCTCGAAGATTTCGAGCAATACCGTTGCAATTTTCTCATGGAGCCGTCTGAGAGTCCGGGAGTTGGATGATCGCAGCGAAGGGAATACATCAAGGAGCTTTAGAAGTGAAGGACCGATCTACAAAGGTTGTATTTCGTATTCACTTAGTGATTATTGTTATTTACTAGCATATGTTGCCCTAATTATCTAGCAAAGATCTTGTTTAGAATTATTCGGCACAGCTAAAATTTTAATCCGGCATGGTTGATGCCTTGTGGAACCTTTTTAGAGTGCCTAGTAACCCTACACAAGGAATACCGCTATGCAAAGCAAGAACTAAAGCTACCAGTTTTTAACCAAATTTCTACAACCTCTTTTAGGTTTCTTTTTCTTTCATTAATCTCATTAATGAAGTCTTATCAAATTATACATCATAAGCATCACAGAAGAAACGAAAGCAGTAATATTAATTATATCTCATATATATAATATATGCATTCGTCTCAGAACATATCAAGTGATCACATCACAAAATATCAGCAGCAGAAGAACACATGAAATATTGGATATATTAGGAATTCCGTGTTTTAAATTAAGCCTGTATAAAACACGGATTCCACGGTCGCGATGAATAGCCAAACCCACATCCCTAGACCCCTAAGAGAGCGGCAAGCAACCCTATCAATTCTAGAGTTAGGAGACCCGGTCTCGACTCCTCGAGATGGTCTCCCACTAGACTCTAGAACCCGGTTGCTTATGCTCCCCGCCTTGGGTCTATCCTAATACGGAAAAGTAAATAATATACATCAATGGAGACATCATCCTCAACTCGGAAGTGCCCCAATAAAAGAATATTACATACAAGGTTTTATATGAATGAAAATGAAAAACTCCCATCTCACATAAAAAAAAACCGGCTATTCAGAACATGACGATCCAATATAACATATCACAGCAACACATAACATCACATGTCATCAACGTAAGTAAATATACGTATCCTAATTGCCGTTGACGTATAGCAACGAAACCGGCGATACACCACATATTACACTTACGGTCGCAGAAAAGAAAGTGCAAAACTACAACAGTTGGAATCCGCAACCACCTTAGACATCATAAACCCAATGTATCTCATATTTTGGATTTCATGCTTAACCAGATGAATTCCTTAGACATCACATGCCTAACAATTATAAACCCCGCATTTTAGTCTCGATATTGAAAACACTTTCCAATAACCTGTCGGGTAATTTAACAAGATTACCGATAATCTGATCGAATGCTCGTTGGAAACTTTAGTAAACAGCCGCACCCCCGATGCCGTCGACGAGGTGCACTAAGGCGGAACACCGCGGCCGCGAGCACCCGAACGGATGCTTTTGGCGACGGGGTTCTCCTACAGTCACTTGGTCGGGGCTATAGGGCGTGGCTATCTAGTAAGGTTATGCGGCGAGTATCCACGTACACTACGTAATTGTGACGGACTTTTCATCAACATCAAAATCCCGTGGTAACCGATCAAACGAGACTAAATTGCTAGATTTATAAAATTCAAACTAGTTATCTCATAACTATTTGTGGATTCTATTGTATCACAATCACAGATAGCTAGACGATATTAAACTTTTCGATCGAATAAACAAACACCTAAATTTTCCCAAATTGGGCCGAGCTCGCCGTTTTTTATTCCTATGTGGCCGACCACTTTTGCCCGAAAATGCCTCAAATTTTCATAGTGTTTATGTTTTATCACATACAATGTTCTGCAGTTATTTAAAAAAAATTTAGAGCTCTTTAAAAATTCGACAGAAACTAGGTCATCGTATCGGGTGTTTCGGAGTAGTTTCGATTTCGTAATCCTAGCAAATATCGTCCAATTTTCTAGCATGGCTCTGATACCACTGTAGGGTTGTCTAGAACGGCAGCAAGGTTGCGGGAGGCATCATCCATGCCATATTTAAAATTTTTCCGTTCTAGCTAACCCTAACCCTAGAATCGAAACTAGAAAATCCGACGAATAAACATGTAAACTACTTTACATACAAAGTGAATGCGGAATACAACCTTTGTAGAGTGGTCCTTCATTTCTAAAGCTCCATATTGTAGTCTCTTCGCTGCGAATGGTGAACTCCCGGACTCTAAACAGGGTTCACTTGAAGAAAAGAACAGCCTTGCTCAATGTCTTCGAGGCCGAAGATGATCTACGTCGAGGAGACTCGAGCTCATGCTATCTCTTCACTAATGGTGAAATTAGTGAAGCAAACACCCTAAACTAAATGGCTAATAGTAAAGGATGATGAAGTAGGAAGTGGGCTCTCTTTCGATTTCTTTTTCTCACAATATATCATCACTTAGAAAAAGCTAACAAGCTTTTTCTCTTGAGGAAGAAAAAGAAGTGATGAAGAGATGAATGAATTCATGAGGTGAGAATAGCAATCATGGGTGAGTTAACATCATATGCTAACCCTTGTAGAGACTAAACCATGGCTAAGGGTTAAAGGTTAGGTTAATAAATATGTTTAAATAAAACAAAAGAAGTGGACAAAGTCAATGGTTCTACAAGTTTCTACAAACCCTAACCATGACTAATTCCACCATTTTGAATTTACTTAATAATAAATAAAACCTTAACATTAACCCTAGCATGGTGTAAGTCTCACACAACTATGTTGCATGTATCATCAAGCATGACACAAAACTATGTACACTAATATATATCACATATATACTATATGCACAATCAAGTGAGAAAAGAAATTATAAGTGGGCTAATATTAGTTAATGCACATTAATATATCAAAATATATAATTATACATTAGATTATTAAACCAACACTTGATTTAATAATCCGGTTATATCTCATACAACCGACTAATATCAATGTAACAATCTATCGAATCAACACTTGATCCGATAACCCGGTTATATCATATATAACCGACCGATATCAAATATTGCGAGAATAGAATACGGTATCACATATCGTATTAATCTCGGTCCCGCACATATCACATATGTGCCCCTACTACGTTTCGTATGAACCAGGAAACCTCTATGTAGGACTCTAAAGACTCGTCAATACGCCGGCAGTAGGTGATGATCATAACAAACACCCACAAGCTGCAAGCGATCTGCTAAACGTAACGGGCACCCGGGTATTGAGTGATCAGAAGATCAAAAAGCAAGCATGCTCATACTCCTGCGAATCCAATCGGTAACACTACCGTACAGTCCGGTCTCTTCGTCTGATAAGTCGCATATCACAGCCTGGGGGTGGTATAACGTCAGACCCCAATAGCCTGACAAGTCATGCTGATACAAGGTCCATAACGGTTCGAGAAACTACTGATAACACTTACCAGTAGATCTCAGCAACCCTGGCCAGGGATTTCCTGTTATGGCCAATCAAGCATAGCGCAACATCAACTCCCAATACCGGGAGAGACGAAACCCCTCGTATCGCTCATTGCCTCCATGTAACTCGGGACTGTACCCAAAAACCACTTTTTTGCACGATCTCTTGACCGTGGTATGGTGGAAATCAAAGCACAATAGGAATCACACAAGACTCTATGACGATCTCGGGTCTACAGACTAACATGTACCAGTGTCACCAAAGAACAGCTATCTAACGATAGGTATAATACCATCTAGGAGTTCTCGGCGAGTCCGTCCAGTGTACCCAGTCTCCACTGAGCATCCGTATACCTTCTCTGATGTCAAACACCAATGGATGTAGCATCATCCATCGCCCATCATATGAGTCAAGAAGCGTATACGCTAGTCTACTCTGCATCATAATCCTGGTAGTCAAGTACTCATCCTAAGGGCTTTATCAACATGTAATAGAGAGACAATAAGTGTACATGTTAAGATAAAGTGCAACCTGATAGCATACTATCATGTCGAGCAAGAAAGTCCTCCCTATATATGTCCAAGCATCAACTACAATATACATCATATGTACAGCAATGGCCTCTTGGGCATACATATAACTAACAGTGATGTGCTTTCATTTCCATTCATGTATCGAAAGTGGTTGCAACAGATCCACTGCCTCTGGTGTTCAGCCTTTACTTGTTAGCATATTAAGCACTTGGACACAAACCATGCAATCTCCCGCTTCATACCGTTCCACCAATAGTGCTGCCTCAGATTTCGGTACATCTTTGTGCCTCCCGGGTGCACTGAATAAGCTGAAGTATGAGCGTCAGCTAGTATTTCTTCTCGAACACCCCCCTTAGAAACGCAGAGTCTGCTACCGAATCTCAAAGAACCATCTCGATGTATGAGTAAGTCTTTCCTTAGTCCGGCTTCCACCTGCTCTTTGATCTTCTGCAATCGAGGATTATCCGCTTGTGCATCTTTAATGCGATCTACTAGTGAATACTGCACCTGTAATTGCCAAAACCGCCCGGTTGTACTCGGTGTAACAACCTCTAGTTCGAGCTTCTAAAAGTCCTCAATATTGCTCCTCTGACTGGTCAGCATCATGATCGTTGGCTTGTGACTACGAGCGTCGGGTACGACATTTACTTTCCCTGGATGGTACTGTAAGTACAAGTCGTAATCTGCCATGAGTTCTAGCCATCGACGTTGTCTCATATTCAATTCCTTCTGAGTGAACACGTATTTCAGACTCTTGCGATCGGTGTACACTGCTACCTTTTCGCCCAATAAGTAATGTCTCTAGATCTTCAAGGAGAAAACCACTGCCGCTAACTCCAAGTCCTGAGTTGGGTAG
Source organism: Agapanthus africanus (assembly GCA_030015575.1). Taxonomy (NCBI): domain Eukaryota; kingdom Viridiplantae; phylum Streptophyta; class Magnoliopsida; order Asparagales; family Amaryllidaceae; genus Agapanthus; species Agapanthus africanus. The sequence continues at coordinate 43,145,511 of JASDDO010000010.1, forward strand.
TTCTTCTCGTGATTTTCAGTTATCGTGAGGCATAAGCAACTACCCGACTGTGCTGCATCGGAACACAGCCTAAGCCTTTCCCTGAAGTATCGTTGTGTATCACCAAACCACCTGAATTATCCGGCACTGTATGAATAGGAGCCGTGGTCAACTTTTATTTCTGCAATTCAAAATCCTGAGTACATTCCTCTGACCACACGTAAGGCACTTCCTTCCGTGTCAGCTCTGTCAAGGATTCAGCAACTCACGCAAAGTCCTGAACGAAACGCCGATAATATCCTGCCAATCCTAGGAAGCTTATGATCTCCGCCACTAACTTCGATGTCGGCCAATCCCTAACAGACTCTATCTTCGCTGGGTCCATTGAGATGCCTTCGCTCGAAACAATGTGTCTCAAGAAGTGCACTTTGTCGAGCCAGAACTCACACTTGCTCAATTTTGCATATAGCTTCTCTTCTCGAAGAATTTGTAGTACAGTTCGCAAATGTTCGGCGTGCTCCTCTCGAGTCTTAGAGTAGACTAGTATGTCGTCGATGAATACAATAACAAACGTGTCCAAGTATTTTGCAAATACTCTGTTCATCAGATCCATGAATATTGCTGGAGCATTGGTAACGCCGAACGGCATCACAAGTGCCCATATCGGGTCCGGAAATCCATCTTGCATATATCTTCAGCCATTACTATGATCTGGTGATAACCTAAATGAAGATCCAGCTTTGAAAATACCTTGGCACCACCCAATTGATCAAATAAGTCGTCGATGCGCGGAATGGGGTATTTGTTCTTTATCGTTACTCTGTTCAGCTCATGGTAGTCTATGCACATCTGTAGCGATCCATCCTTCTTCTTCACCAACAAGACTGGTGTACCCTACGACGAAGCGCTTGGGTGAATAAATCCCTTCTCCAGAAGATCTCAAATTTGCTTCTTCAATTCTGCTAATTCAACTGGTGTCATTCTGTACGATGCTTTAGAAACTGGTGATGTACCTGGAATCAAGTTGATTGAGAATCCCAAGACATGAGGAGGTGGTAGACCTGGTAAATCTTCAAGGAACATATCAAGAAAATCTTAAACAATCTCTGGTGCTGGGTTCTCATCAATCTCCATAGCCGTCAATACCTTCGGCTTGGCTCTATACTTGGCTGGATCCAAAAATTCACTTCCGCCTTCGAAAACAAACTCAAGGTGATTGGGAATGCGGAAATTCACATTCCTACCTCGGTAATCGATGATCGCATAGAATGTACTCATCCAGTCCATCTCAAGAATCACGTCATAGCTGCCTGTCCCGATTAAAAGGAAATTCGCATAGAATTCGCTGCCACACACTACAACTGGACAAGATCTACATTCTCGACTAGACACTATAATACCATTACCCATATGTATTTCCCATCTCTTGGTTAATAGTTCATGTGGTATGGAGTGAGTTTCGAAGAAATGTACAGTTATGAATTAATGTGATACTCCAGAATCAAATAATACTCTAGCTGGTATAGAATGAACGAGTAAAGTACCTATAACAACTTCACTTGAGGCGTCTGCCTGCTCGGCTGTCAGGGTGAAAGCCCGCCCCTGACCGTGACATGTGTTAGTCTGCCTCTGCTCTAATGACCTTTGCTGCTACAGTCCAGATCCTTCTTGTAACTCTATTCGCTGAGGGCAATCACTAACCCTGTGCTAGCTAAATTTGCAAATCAAACACTATCCCTTGGCCCGGCGACAGTCCTTCTGGGTGTGCCCGTCCCTGTGACAGTAGCCGCAGACTAAAGCCTTCCTTTGTGGTTGCTGCTAGGGCACAAAGGGACACTTCATCTATGTCGCCCCTGGCCTGTGAATTGGTATGACCCCTTGGGATGATGTATGAGCACTGTCATAGCAACTGGGAGCCTCATGTTGCTCGAGTTGGCCCCCCTGAATTTATTGATTAGATTCTTCTGAATTCGTGCGGCGTTGAGCACCTGCGCGAAAGTCTGTAACTCGAGTGACGCAATCAATTGTTGTAGCTCAAAGTTAAGTCCCTGCAAGAAACGTCTGGCCCAGGTGGCCTCTGAAGCGACTATATATGAAATGAATCGGCTCAAACGGTTGAACTCTACCGCATATACGTCAATGGGGTGGCCGTTTTGCTTCAGTAAGATACATCTTTCTTCAATCTCTGCTTTTGGCGATGGAGGGGAAATAGTGGACCAAAAAGCATTTTTTGAACTTGCTCCACTCGATCAGCCCATCGAGTCTGCTCTTTTCGATGGACTGATTAGTGTCAAAACTTGTATTTACCGCAATCAGAAACGGCGTCGCTTCGCAGCTAGCCGATGAGTACGGGTCGATCCACAGAGACGGGTAAATTTCTTTTATATGTTTTAACGAGTTGATTCAAAATGTCATTTTGATTGGTTTATAAAAATCTATAAAAACTGGATCTAATTAATCTAATTAAGAGTCTTGCTAGGGTTAGGCTTAGGGGAAGTTTTGGAGATTAACGTTTTCTTCACCGCTTTCAATGCCTTCATTTTAGATCTATTAGATGTTAAGAAAATTATTAATAAAGTGGATCCAAATCTTTTGGGAAGATGTTTCTTCCTCTAGATTTGTATCCTTCCTTTGTTGATAATTACCCTAACCCCCACGGAAAACGCGCGCAACCGGCCCTTTATATTACGGTTCATCGTTACCTCGAAGGGTAGGATGCCGCAGGGAGCGGTTGTGCTCGTATGCGTGGAGTTCTAATTCATTAGGTGAAAGTGGCATTGAAAGGGGTGAGAGATCTCATCTCTCAACCGTTTCCCTAAGGCTAACCCTAACAAGCGAGGAGATTACTCGCTCATTAGGGGATGAGAAAACATTTTAATTAAAAGAAGAAAAAACATAATTTACCTTACTAGGTTGACGGCTCCCTCCAAATAAGAAGAACAGATCTGAAAATAACTCCCAGAAAAGTCTGAATTTTATTGATTGAAAAGAGGCATAACATTTTACAGATATAAAATTACAATTTATAGGAAAATAGGAAACCTAGGGTTATAGATTCTCGCACATGCGCAATTACAGCTTTGCCCACGAAAAATCCCAACACCCGCACCGACGCACCAACTCAGAAAGTTTAAGCCGACACGGGCATTAGACGGCCGCGGAACCGCGGCACCAGCATGGGTTTGGCCGCGGTTCCGCGGCCAAACTGAGGAGTCAGGCTCTGTACTTTTTTGTGCTCTTTCCTTGGCTCTTTGGGCTTCTGTTTCTTCACTTCTTTTCTCTGTTGGGCTTCTGTGTCTTCTCCAGATCCTCAGTGAAAACTTGTTCGTATCTTTTGACCGTTCACTTGACTTTTTGGACCTTGCACTGTTCTTCGACTAGGCTTGACTAGGATCCGTCTACTTGTTGGTCAAAAGTCCCTTTTCTGCATCAGCTTTCGTCTTTTTCACTGTATTTGCATCCAAGCCCTGTATCCTGTAATATGCAACAAAAGTGCGTCAAGAGTACCTGTTTATTTATAAAATGAATAAGAATAGGGGAATGATAAATGTAATATTATGGTCTGAAAAAATACCCCCAAACTTATCTTTTGCTCGTCCTCGAGCAAACTTATTTTTATTCACTAAAATCGTAACCACACTTTCGCAGGGAAACGCGATTGCACTGAGCACGTGCAACAAGCCGTTAAACCTCTAGGTGTCCCTAGTAGGAGGAGTGTTGTCTCCTGAGGGTTTTCAGCGGATTACACCCACAAAATCCTATCAATTCGGCCCATTGACTTTTGTTCTCCAATTAGGTTTTCTAACTAAGAATTCTATTATCATCGACTCGTAAATTATCCACCCACATTCTTCACATTTCCTCATCATTTAACTTAAGATTATATATGTTATATAGACCTACTCAGCTTTTGGCATCTCTTAAGTCTTCCTTCTAGGGTTTTATCTCCACTTAGGAATTTCTATCAACTCTACTAAAGATACAAGTTTTATTCTTCATTCCTTTCTCTCATCTAAACTCCAATTACATACCCCTACATGTGTGTATAGATCACCCCTACACTTGGAAATTCAAATCAAGCAATCGTACTCTCGTCCATTGTCCAAAGCACTTATTAATGGTGAAATTTACTTACACATCTTTCATGCGACCGTTAATACTTCTTGAGGTACAAACAACCGATTACAAGATGCGTTAGCACTTTAAAGCGTACTTCCTAGTTTTTTTTTGCAATACCCAAGGCTTTTAGCAGTGACTCCCAAACCAGTTGGCCTAAGGCACTAGGTGATGAAGCACCCTCGCTAACGATTTTTCTATTTTTACAGCCTTAAGTAATCACAAAAACCAGTGTCCATTTTTTTTTCTTTATTCACACTTTTTCTTTTATTTTCTTTGTACTAAGGACTTTAGACAAGAGCATTTCAAGGTCTCTTCTACTATTCCAAGTTTCAAGGTGCGTGATTGTGCAAATTGTAGGGTATACATTTTCAGAATCTAAACTTAAGGTAGGAACTATTTTTCAAACTTATACTCTAATAAGAACATCAATACTCTTCCTTTGTTTCGACTTAGCCCAAGAAGTGAACCCAAAATTTGCCTATTTCTAAATAAACTACAAGGCATATACTTTCTACCGTTAAACTTAAGGAATGTTATTTTTAGGGTTTTTAATTTACTAAGTCTAAGATCTAGTTGTTCCTAGCCAGTTAACCTATCTGTCAAACTCAAATCAAATATGGCCAAAATTGAATACACTATTTTTATAATTTTTGAAGTTTTTCAAATTTTTATGGGTTTTCAAATAAATATGCAAATGCAAAAATATGTACAAATGAATGCGAAGGAAGAAAACGTACCGAGCACACCCCCAAACTTGAACTTGACAGTGTCCTCACTGTCATGCTAACCCAAGAGGGTCAAAATACCGGCACTTCCCTGTTTATTTATTTATAAATTTTTTATTGTTAAGAAAAACAAAGAATATATACAAAAAGTCCCTCCCCCAAACTTCATTTAAACTATGTTAGACATTACTACCAAACTTTGCCTAGACCAAACGTCAACACCAACCAGTTGAAAAATTTATCAGTAAAGAGTATTGGTTGGTGGAAGAATAAGTTGTAGCGATCCGCAAAGAATTGGGAAAGGTAGAAGTAGAGGTATGGAAGGTGTGGAGGTAAATATACAGGCGATGGTGATATATCAAAACGAGAATGTAATTGATCAGCAATCAGTGGAGTATTGGCATTCTCGTAACTTATTAAAAGAAATGGGGGTATTTCAACTTCTAAAGGAGGAGGTTGACTCACCACAATACCCCCAAGATGTTCCTGTGTGTCCTCTAGTGACTTGGCATCATCCATCAATTTTGTATGATATTCAATTATGAGGGAACTTATCTCCTCGATGTCCGCCATGGTCCAACCGAAAGCTTGCCGCCTATCTTGTAAGACCATTAAGAGGGCGTTCTCTTGCTCGAGGGCTAGAGAAGCCGATATGATAATGGGAAGGGTCTCATTCTCACCTATGTAAGCATATCTAAGGTGAGACGGCAAGGGCGTGAGTTCGAGTTTCAGAGGCGAAAGAATCATTGCGGAATCTTCCTCGAACTCAAAGGACTCCAACACAGGTTCGAAATCACTGCAAACAACCGATTCGGATGGCTCGACTGACTCATCCAAAAATTCAAACGACTCATATTCGGGCTGAGTCGTCATCATCTGAAAAAGTAAAACATTCATAATCAACATCGGTTGTGTCAACGGTGGTAGGCTCAAGGAGGGACGCACTAGTGGCGTCAAAACTGTTTTCATTAAACAAGAATCTTTCAAGCTCGCAGTCTTCCTGCGTGATTTCGTGAATAGAGCAAACTTCTCGTGTACTAGTTTTTGGTATAGGGGGCAGACTTCCCATCTTATAGATATTGAACTCACTAGACATCTTCCTAAAGGATAGAGTCATGGAGCCATTGCGACAGTTTATTACAGCATTGGAAGTGGCCAAAAATGGTCGACCAAGGATCACCGGAATTTGGTTCCGTGGGTTAGCAACAGGTTGTGTATCCATAACAATAAAATCAACGGGGAATATGAACTCCCCAACTTTGATCAACACATCCTCTAGTTGACCCCTTGGATGGGTGATTGATCGATCAGCCATTTGGAGAGTGCAACGAGTGGGTTTCAACTCTCCAACCCCTAATTGTTCGTACACGGAGTAGGGAATCAGGTTAACACTAGACCCAAGATCTAAAAGTGCTCGATTAATTTTCTTATCCCCAATTGTAATGGAAATCGTAGGACAGCCGGGGTCCTTTCGTTTTTGGGGTAAGGTTTGATGGTGGTTAATAGCATTGCTCACTGCACTAGCCACTAGCACTTTCTTGGGTACTTGAGATGCCTTTCTCTTCGAGGTACATAAGCCCTTTAAGATTTTCGTGTATGAAGGGACTTGTTGGATAGCATCCAAGAGAGGTATATTTATGCTAACCTGCTTAAATATCTCCACAATCTTCTCCACTTGTGCATTTGGTTTATTAGGACTCAACCTGTTTGGGAATGGAGCATTCTGAAAATTTGTTGAGTCAAAAGTCTGTGGAGTAGAATGTGAAGTAGGAACGGATCCCAGTGTGGATGTGTTCGTGTTGTGAGAAATGGGTCCGTTCGAGTCAGAAGAAGTAGAGCCGTGTGAAGGGTGGAGAATAGGCTCTAAAGAAAAAGGTGAAGAAGGAAGTGAAGGAAATGAAGAAGGGGAAAAAGAACCACCGGTGGGGATGTCATCACTAGTTCCCACATTATTTTGCAACTCTCTTCCGGATCTCAACGTGGTCACCGCATTTACATTGTGATTGTGATATGCGTTTTGTGTGTGACCGGGATTGGGCAATGGTTGAGATGGAAGCTTTCCCTTTTCTCTCTCGCTCAACGCAGCAGTTAATTGTGCAATTTGTGTCTCAATAGATTTGATACTTTGATCGTGTGAGGCATTGTTATTCATTAAAGATTGAACATAACTTTCAAATCTTGCTGCGGATTCTGTAGATTGCTTAAGAAATGCATCTAGACTTTTTTCGAGCGAGATAACCTTATCATCATTTGGTTGAACCAAATTGTTCGTTTGATTTGTATAAGGTTGTTGTTGGAAAGGTTGCTGGTTTTGAGTTTGTGAAGGTGCTTGTTGTTGTTGTGGAGGAGGAGGTCTTTGAAAATTGTTATTTCCTTGGACTTGTTGATTTTGGTGCCAAGCGAAATTTGGGTGACTCCCCCACCCCGGATTGTATGTCGAAGAGTACGGATCGTTTCTTTGTCGTTGCTGAAATGCAGCATTGACTTGATCCTGTCCTTGAATAGGTGCATTATAAGGACACTCTTCGGTTAGATGTGATGGATTAGAACAACAAGCACAAACAGTTCGTGTGGGTAGAGTAGAGGCAGGAGAAGACGATGAGATTTTTGTCTCAATGGCTTCTAGCTTTTTCATAAGTGAGGCCATCTCGGCCTTCATAGCAATCGACATATCTACTTGATGTATGCCTGCCCTAGATTGACCACTAGAAGATGATGTGGTCTTGGTACTCTCCCACTGAATTGTTTGCTCACTAAGATCCTCAAGAAACTGCCAAGCTTCGTCGCTAGACTTGGAGAGAAAATGACCTTGACATATTGTTTCTAGCAACTGCTTCGTTGCTGCGTTCAATCCCTCGTATAATGTTTGGCAAAGTTGCCAACTTTCTATCCCATGATGAGGGCATTGAACAAGTAGGTCTTTAAATCTCTCGAAGCACTTCCAAAATGGTTCGGAAGGAAGCTGTGAAAATTGTATAATCTCGTTTCGGATTCTAGCAGTTTTGTGATGAGGATAGAACTTTTTCAGAAAAGCTCTCACAAACTCGTCCCAATTTCTAATGGAATGTGATGCGGTGCTGTATAGCCACTTCTCGGCTAGGTCACATAAGGTAAAAGGAATGACCCTTAGCCATATTGCGTCATCACTTAATTGGGTTGTCTTCATCATGGCGCAAACGTTTTGGAATTTATTAATAAAAATATACGCATCTTCCGATTCCAAACCATGAAATTTTGGCAGCATATTGATGAAATGTGGTTTTATTTCAAAATTATCCCCATTCGCCGGTGGGGGTGAAAGACATGTAGGTAAAGAAGTGCGGACGGGGTAGAAGAGATCCTGGAGCGCAACTCGTGCGGGCGCTACAACAGGCGGAAGATTCGGGTTATTCGCACCTAACGGAGGTGGAATCATTCCCGTCGGTAAGGTATCGTTGGGGTTGAATCCCGACATACCTTCGAAAGAAGAATTTGAAGGTGGAGGTAAGGAAATGGACGGAATGTCGATGAAGGGTTCGTCGAAGGGTTCGTCGGTCGGTACCAACGAAACACGGACTAATCGGGCGTTAGTATCCCTAGTCCAAAGTGACATACACTAAAGGAGTAGTGTAGTCAGAAAAAGAGAAAAACAGAATGCGGGGGTAAGATAACGTCAGTGAGGGAAAGTGGTGGAAGTGAGGTGCAAGTTTTCTTAGCGGCAAGTTGCAAGTTTTGAAAAGATTTTTCTTTATTTTTTTTTATTGGAGAGTTTTGCAAGAAGGTTTTAGAAAATGGGACTCGTGACACAAATGTATCAACCACACATGCACAATCAGGCCTAGATCTAGGGTCGCCTAGGTCTGCTAGACAGCTCCTAACTAGGGCTAGAAATAGGACCTCAAACCGCCTCTTCACGGACAAATACGGCCAGGTAAGTGGGAAGGAACCACCACTACAGTGGGCCTAATTAATAACCACTAGCCTAGACACCGCAAAGTCGGTTAGGATAAACGGCCGATGCCTATACTAGTCCTTTTCCTAATGAGCTCGATGTCCTTAGGTCTGAGTCTAATCTTTTTTAATTAATTGTGGTCGATGCAAAATGCTTTAGGTGTTTTCTGGGGTCCTGGGAAGGGTGATGAAATCCCCACCCAATCTGAGTTTGGTCAATTAGCCCCTTAAGTCCAATTAAATTATGCAAAACAAAAATTCACTTGCATTCAATTTTAGCGCGGCGCAAAGAAACCTGCAGCAAATCTGTTATTTAGAAGAGGGTAGAAGATTTTTTTAGTGCAAAGAAACCTGCAGAAAATTTTTACAGTGGAGATATGGAGGTTGCAGAGAGGAAGAAAAGAGAGCAAACCGTGCAAAAATGATGCGCTGACGTGGCAGGCAGAGCGCAGATCCGCGGCGGGAGGCCTCTTTTGCGGTGGAAGCGCGGTCGTCTGGTGGGATCGTCGCTCCAGAAAATTTCTATCCCTCTGTTGTGATATTTCTCCTCTGTTCTGATATGAACTTTTCTGATCAGCCTTCTGTAAAATTTTCAGATCCTCAATTCTTCGCTATTCCTGCAAGATTCAAAAGATACACCCTTCAAACAGATCAAAGTTGATAATTTTTTTTTGTATTTTTTTTTATATTTTCAGATTTTTATAATTTTTAAAATTTATATCAACCCGAAAATTCACAAAAAGAAAAATTACGCCATCCCCGGCAACGGCGCCATTTGATTAGTGTCAAAACTTGTATTTACCGCAATCAGAAACGGCGTCGCTTCGCAGCTAGCCGATGAGTACGGGTCGATCCACAGAGACGGGTAAATTTCTTTTATGTGTTTTAACGAGTTGATTCAAAATGTCGTTTTGATTGGTTTATAAAAATCTATAAAAACTGGATCTAATTAATCTAATTAAGAGTCTTGCTAGGGTTAGGCTTAGGGGAAGTTTTGGAGATTAACGTTTTCTTCACCGCTTTCAATGCCTTCATTTTAGATCTATTAGATGTTAAGATAATTATTAATAAAGTGGATCCAAATCTTTTGGGAAGATGTTTCTTCCTCTAGATTTGTATCCTTCCTTTGTTGATAATTACCCTAACCCCCACGAAAAACGCGCGCAACTGGCCCTTTATACTACGGTTCATCGTTACCTCGAAGGGTAGGATGTCGCAGGGAGCGGTTGTGCTCGTATGCGTGGAGTTCTAATTCATTAGGTGAAAGTGGAATTGAAAGGGGTGAGAGATCTCATCTCTCAACCCTTTCCCTAAGGCTAACCCTAACAAGCGAGGAGATTACTCGCTCATTAGGGGATGAGAAAACATTTTAATTAAAAGAAGAAAAAACATAATTTACCTTACTAGGTTGACGGCTCCCTCCAAACAAGAAGAACAGATCTGAAAATAACTCCCAGAAAAGTCTGAATTTTATTGATTGAAAAGAGGCATAACATTTTACAGATATAAAATTATAATTTATAGGAAAATAGGAAACCTAGGGTTATAGATTCTCGCACATACGCAATTACAGCTTTGCCCACGAAAAATCCCAACACCCGCACCGACGCACCAACTCAGAAAGTTTGCGCCGACACGGGCATTAGACGGCCGCGGAACCACGGCGCCAACATGGGTTTGGCCGCGGTTCCGCGGCCAAACTGAGGAGTCAGGCTCTGTACTTTTTTGTGCTCTTTCCTTGGCTCTTTGGGCTTCTGTTTCTTCACTTCTTTTCTCTGTTGGGCTTCTGTGTCTTCTCCAGATCCTCAGTGAAAACTTGTTCGTATCTTTTGACCGTTCACTTGACTTTTTGGACCTTGCACTGTTCTTCGACTAGGCCTGACTAGGATCCGTCTACTTGTTGGTCAAAAGTCCCTTTTCTGCATCAGCTTTCGTCTTTTTCACTGTATTTGCATCCAAGCCCTGTATCCTGTAATATGCAATAAAAGTGCGTCAAGAGTACCTGTTTATTTATAAAATGAATAAGAATAGGGGAATGATAAATGTAATATTATGGTCTGAACACGGACCACCAAGTACGGGCATCGTCCTCCAACTGGATCTTTATCATGTTCACTTTCTCTTCATAGAGGACATGTGCGTCCTTCAGTAGGTTCTCCACATTGACCAGCCATTGCTCGGCCTCGAGTGGTTCGGATAACCCTGTAAACACTGCTGGGTGTAGCCTCCGGAAATCCGACACAGTGCCAGTCCTGGCAGGTGTAGCTAGTGTAGCCGCGCCCTCGGGGGCGGCAATGAGAGCGGAGGGTCCTCCTAATGCGGTAATTTCCCTAAGACCCTCTGTAAGTAGGTCCGTCTTTCTCTCTTGGGCTTTCGCGAGGGTTGTCAGTGCGTTCAGGATCCTTTCTATGCGATCCTGAGGAATAGAGTCCGAGGAGAGGTCGTTCAAGGAAGTCATGTCACAGGAAAATAGATGAACGGATATGATTAGATACAAGGATGAAAGTGAAAGACAGTGAAGTGACAATAATATAATAAAGCGTAGTTAATGTTATCCTTTAATACTAAAACCTGGCGCTTTGATACCAACAAAACCATGTCACTCCCCGCTTCCCAAAATATGGAATACGGGAAGCGACCAGGCTAGCCATGCTCCTACGGTCAGAGAAACAATCATGTCGTGGTCACACTTCAGCTTGTAGCATTACATGGTAATCAGTAAACACAGCGTAGAAGTAAAGGAAATACATCACTAGTTTATTACATCATATTTCATTGTTCACAATTTACAATAGTTCGAAAGAAAAATAAACCACTAACCGACTGCGAATATAAGGTTGATTATTGGAAAGCGGTAAAAGTACTGATGGTACGACCGTCTAGATCTCTACGAGCTCGAATAGTAGGTCTGACTCCTGAACTGGGTCCTATCCAAGCTCTGAGCATGCATACTTAGGTCGTCACAGTGACGCAATAACAATATTATGATAATAATAATGAGGCAAGAAATAAAAGTAATAATGGTGGAGATAATAAAGGCGGGTAATCGATATGTCAGTAGTCAATGCAATGTATGACCTGTGTTCCAACTGGTCTTTAAGTCAATTTTGAAATTGAGTTTGCGAAAAGAAGTGATCGTGTTTAATGAGGGTCTCGTGCATACCCGAGACTACGGTCCACAGTTGCCCGGGACATAACTCTTTCAGCCGGACCACTAAGTCCAAACCTAATATAAATGAGAGTCGTTGTTCGAATGATCATTCTCTAAATCGCTAAACTTGCTAAATACATGTTCTTTTCCACTTCGATTTTCCCTTTTTCCCCAGGTTTCCCTATCTATAAGTATGGGCTAGTTGTGTATAAGTACGCACCAATAACACTGCTTTATTCACTATTCACTGAGATGTTCACTACCACGTACCATTCACTTTTTACTGGCGTACTCGACACGACTAAACCGATATCATTCACGTTCGACAATGCATTATATACTGAGAATTAATAAGAACGCTCACTATCGCTGAAGGTATCACGGTAGGGTAAATATGTGAATCATACCGCTAGACAAATCATATGCAATAAGTCATTACGCGTATTAGGAATTTAGAAAAATTCACATCAAATCGTACGATAAGAATTAAGCAAAATGATACAAAATAGGTAAGAATTAAACTTAATTAGCAATTCAACGAAATTTGTTTCAAATCAATCGTGTTTCGGGTTTGCGAGTAACGCAGTTTTCGCCCTGTTGGGATGATAATTAGGCGACGCTACAGTTGAATAATATTTAGGTATATTAATTAGTTTTCCAAAGCACCTAAAAGATTGACAATATCCACTGTGTGATGGAAGATATGCATTGTTTAAAATCAGGGTATATGTTCTGTCCCTGTTTGGGACTGCAGTACGTATCAATGATTTAAAATATAATTAAAATAGCAAACGATGATAAAAATGAATGAAACCACCACCATTAGTTAGCTAACAGAAAATTCTTCATAGAGGTATAGGGTTAAACATAAAACCATTTCCATACAGAGTTGTAAAAGCACTTTAAACCCGGTGTCGACAAACAGTGCTGCTCTAGACTGCAGTCCAGGGCCGCACTCCCAAATAGTTTTCGTCGTCGTTTTTAAACAGGAACGAAATATGAATTACAGGGGGATCTAGGGTGTTGAGTTGGATTCTATATGAGGCTTCAAAAACACGTTTCCAGTATGTATCCAAATTACTAAGATTTTTACAAGTTAGCTGCACGGAAAAATTCCAGATTTGGTGAAACTTACTAGGGGTGACATTTCATGGTATAAGAGTCCATATTTTCATTCTAGCTTTTTACATATCATCCATTATCACTAAATCAATCCAGTAGAACTATTTTACACCATAATCGATAGGGTTTTCGCATAAAGTACGTATCGAACACCTAACTAAGCAATCGTTTAGTGTCGGAATATCAATTATGTCCGTTCAATTCACAAGAAAAATAACTTACGAACTTTTATACGATGTTAACACGAGGTGTTGGAATCGATTACTACTAGATGTAAATCAATTCATATTAATTATAGTCTAATACTAATCATGTGATACCATCGGATCGTATATCGAAATATAGTATTATAGCATGGAAGCAAGTCTTGGAAACTTACCGTGTGAAGATCAGGGTACGGCAGTGACGATGAAGAAAAGCAATGGCACGACGCGATGACGGCAATGTTACGGCACGATCATGACACGGGTGCGGCCACACACGGATAGGCTTGGGCTTCGACTAGGCATTATGGAGTTACGGCGACGGCTCGGCGATGGTAGCGCTGTGACCCGTCGATGGTGTTTGGAGTTCGTCGGCGATGAGTGGTAAACGGCGGCGATGAACTTGGCGGCGCACGAATAGGGAGCTCGGCTTAGAGCTGGAAGCGAGAGAGGCTCGGGGGCTTGATGAAGGGGACAGGGATGTTGAGTATGGTAGCACAGAGCCTCGGCGTTCACAGAAGATGAGGAAAAGAAGGGGGTCGTCGACAATTGGGGACAACTGCAGGGGTGATTTCATGAGGTCGAAGGGCTCGGTGAGGAGGGAGGAAGGGGTGTTGTCGAGGGTACTTGGTAGGAAGAGGAAGGTGGTGGCGTCGTGATGGCCGTCAGTGCTTCAGCGATCGAAGGGGGCAGCGAGGTTTTTCGGTGACGAGGAGCTCTCGGTTGGGTTGAAGGTGTTGGGGTTGATGGTGAGGTGCTCAACAGGAGGTGGCGGTTGAGGTGGGGTTGCAGTGGTGTAGCGGCATGGCTTGATCTCGTCGACGACGAGTCGTATGTCAGGGTAGTGGTTGTAGGCAGTCGGCGCTTGGAGAAGAGAGGAGACAAGAAAGAGAGAAGGAGAAAGTGTGCGTGTGTGATCGAGAGGGGAGAGAGAGAGAGTTTATACAGTGTGAACGAGGAGAGAGAGTTTAATAGAGAGAGAGAATTAATAAAATTAAATAATAATTAATATGATGGATTGGGTATTGATGAGGATTTATGGGGAATTTAAAAGAGAATAATTTTTTTTGAATTTGAAGGGGGGAAGAGGGAAACCGTTGAGGGAAAAGGAAGAGGAGGGTTCGGGCCTTAGGAAAAAAATAGGAAAAAGAAAAGGGAAAAAGTGTTTGGGCTTGGATTAGGAAATAATCAATATAGAAAACTAAATAGGAAGAATAATAGAATTTAAACTAGGGAAATAATGTTATTAAAACGTACACAGGAAAACCGGTTATTACAGAATTGGTAATGAAGCGGTGGATTGTGGTGAGAATTGTTGATGTTGTTGCATTGTTATTAATTTATAGAGAGAGTATTGTTGGTGATTTTGCTTTAGGTGGTGGCAATGTGGAATCGAGTAATTTGGTAGGTTTATAAATAAAATGGTGAATTTTAATCCCAAGCTTGATGTGAAAGCAAAATAATAACTTGAAACCAAAACCCTAATTTGCAATGAAAAACTTTTAAAAACATATGAATTGAACCTTGAACTTTAAAATAACACGAAAATCTTATACTAAGTGTACGAACCTCGATAATAACATTAATACATATTATCATCAAGGACCTCACGTTCAAAAATTGAAACACGTATTAGACCCCTTCTATCATTTATATACGCAATGGTCTCTATCGTGATATAAAACTACGTGATGGTTGTTAAAATAAAGCATTTAATCATTTGTTTCTGGCAACCGTCATGTAGTTTATGTGACGAGAAAACTGGTCGTACTATAACCGATACATTTGTCCAGTGTGGACAAGTTAAGAATTTATAACACAAACACGCCCTGCATTTTTACTTTCATTCGTTTCGAGATTAGTTTCGTCGGCACCTTTTCAATGGTTCTCCGTGTACAAATATAGAGGGGATGATCATTTCAATGTTGATATTTAGTATTGAAATGATTATTATCCCTTCTATTGTGGTGTACTTAGAGAACAGCGAGGATGTGCTACTGAAATTTTCTCGAAACGAATGAAAGCACAAATGCAGGGGTGTATACGTTATAAATTTTTAATGGGATAGAAGCCTTATCCCCAACAGCCGATGCGATATATTATGGATCAAACTGAAATATTAAACCTTAACTACAAGACATAAAATAAATTCCCAAATGATATGCTAATTATATAATACATGATGTCAGAAATCAGAGAGTAATGGAAGGAGTTGGATGAAAGTTTCCAAATTTAGTGATGAATACAAGGCCAGCGTCAAAGAGTTTATGAAATTTGAATTGAGAGACCAATCCCTTGAAAAATTGAATTCATGTCCGTTTAAAAAGTGCCATAACGGCTACTACCTCCGTCAAGATATAGTGTACGACTATCTACTGAAGAACAACATTTCGCCTGGTTATACAAAATGGACGTACCATGGAGAAGTGGCACTGCTAGTCGACATGTTTATGAATCGTTGGATTAGAAAAAATGATCCTCTTCGTATGTGTTTTACTGACAATGGTTTGAATAGTATGTTGGAAGAGCTATGATCTGGCATGCATTCTAATCCTGATATTGTTTCCGAACCTAATGTCGGAGAGGAAGATATTCATAGTCTCCTTGATACAGAATCGACAAAATATATGAAGTATGGATGATGCGAAGGTTCCCCTTTTCGAAGGCGTGAAAATATCTAAGTTGGGTTGGAATGTCAAAATGTTTCATCTCAAATTCCAGAATAATTAGACATACAAGTTTTTTGATCAGTTTCTTGAGGTGAAAAGGGAGACTTACCCTAAAGCGATATTGCCGGAAAATTTCAGAGACGAAGAAGATCTTGAAGGATATAGGTTTTGGTTATGAGAAAATTGACTCGTGTCCGAACAATTGCTTGTTATACTGGACAGAGGAGGATAAGAAGTTAGAAAAATATAAAACTTGCAACTTATCTAGGTGGATCGTCTCTCAAAGGGATAAAGGTGAAGATGAATCTACACTTGATACTCCTAGATGGATCCCGGAAAAGGTTTTGTGATATTTCTCAACTTTGAAGATTATTTCTATCATTCAAAACTGCTGAAAGTATGTCATGGCATGTAGATGGTCGCACTACGAAAGGAGTTCTGCGGCATTCAAATGATGGTGAAAAGTGGAAATGCTTTGATGTCCTGTATGAAGATTTTGCTGCGTATGCCTGTAATGGGAGGCTTAGTTTATCTGCAGATGGAATGGAGATTTTCAGCCACGGTGCAAATTACAGTATATGGCTAGTTACTCTTATTTTCTATAATTTACCTCCATGGATGAGTATGAAGTATTCTTACACACAGATGCCCTCGTTGATTTCTGGAAGTAGCTCTCCTCCAAATAACATCGATGTATACTTGAAGCCATTGGTTGAAGAGCTAAAGGATGTTGCGCCACGGCAGCGCCCCGGCCGTCTACTCGAGGCCAAAATGCGGAATCAAAAATTTTCTTAGCTTTAAACCGGCGCTACCGTGGACAATATACCCGGATCGTAACCATTAACCTAATCCTAGAAAACAAGAGAGTGCGTAGAATACTATACCGAGCGATCCGTGTCCTTCGGTCTTCGTCTCCACTCCAATCTCCCGCGGAATCTACGTCCGTCACCTCCTCGTCGGAAAGGGGACTACGTAGCCGATTTCTTTTACGGGCTCCCACCTCTGGACCGAGGCAACTCGGACGCGAAGTTGGCTAGCCGACGCGTCCAAGGGATGCTGTAGGCAAGTGTAGAAACCATGTCTCTTTGGGGTTTAGTGTAGTTGCCATAGATGTGGAGGTGGAGAAAGAAAATGAGCTTATGGAAAAATGGAGCTATATTTTCTTCCAAGAATGAGATGAAGGAAATATACCACCACCAAAATGAAAAATCTCTCTCTCATATCAAAATGTGGCCGGCCCTTAAAATGATGAGAATGAGATGGAGAGCAAAAACAAGAAGGGAGGTGAGTGTAGGAAAGATAGAATGGTGACCACACCCAAGGGAAATGATAACCATCTCAAATCACATTCTAATCTCATGATAGAATCTAATCTCAAGGGAAATAGAATCTAATGATACAAGTAACCATCATGATGCCACCAATATGCAAGAAACCCCCTCCACAAATGTTATTTGCAAACTTGCAAATAACCCCCTCCATCGAAAAGTCCGGCCGTGAAGGAACAAAGGAAAACCGGCCGGAACGGAATGCAAACTGGCAACTTCAGAAAACTGATCCCGTAATAAATTACAGGAAAACCCCGCTACTGCAAATACATGCCCGTATTTGTATTCCCACTGAACACAAATGCAAAGAGACAAAATCTACATTGTCTAATACTAGGATCCGGCTTAAACCAAAGCCGGCTAGTAAAATCCGTCCGATCACGATCCGTGCAATACCGCACGTATCTGATCGAACCCTGCCATATCTCCATACGGCCTCTACAGCGTTTCGCCCGAAACTTGAGTAACTGAGTGTGGTGGACTCTAAAGACTCGTTAATACTATGGCTGCGGATTTAACCACTAGCACGTCAGAGGTATCAGCCATACGTGACGGGCCACCAGCTATTGACCAAAAGGGACGTCGATGAGCGCACTCATCCTGACATCCTACTGAGCCTGTCAGTGACAATATCCATACAGTCCGGTCCGTTCGTCTATGAGTATCGCATGGCGGGCCTAGGGGGTTGGTAAAAGTCAGACCCCCAAAAGCGGTACAAGTCGTGTCGGAGTGTAGCCCAGAACACCCTGAGATACTACTGGAATACCTACCAGTAAATCTCCTGCCTCGGCCGAGGGCTTTGTGTAATGGCTCTCCTAGACACAGCGCGACCTCACCCCCAATACCGGGAGAGACGAACCCCTGCAGATCCGCTCACTGCCTCCATGTGGCTCGGGACTGTACCCAACTAAAACCTGTTTGCACGACTCCTTTGAGCCGTGGTAGGGTAGTAATCAAAGTACAGTGGGAACTCATACGAGACAAATGATGATCTCAGGTCGATGAACTAACCTGTACACATGTCACCAGGGAACTGCTATCTGACGTCCGGTATAATCCCAACTAGCAGGTTCCCGGCGAGTCCTGTCCGGTGTACTCATAACCCAATAAGCACCTGTATACATCTTAGGTGAACCAACTGACACCAATGGGTTGTGAGACCGGCCACCGCCCATCGTCGGGGTCTCGACTGTATACACTAGTCTACTAATGGAGTATCGATCCCCAGTCTCGAAACTCCCACGACTAGGAACCTTTTAAGGATGTGCTTATAGACTCCAGCTCTCACGTATATGATCGCTCTCATACTGCTGGTACTCAAGCAAGAATCCTAGGGGCTCTATCAACGTGTAATAGCGACTCGTAAGGTCACCTAAAGCAGTACACGATGATAAAGATAAACCAGATAGCATACTATCATCTCGAGTAAGACTGTCCTACCGGGATAGGTCCTCCCTCAATCATTGCAATCACGTGTCTGTGATCTAATAATTGACTCTGAGGGCACTATCTCCAACAAAGGAGGTGTCGGAATAAGGTATACAGGTATACGATGCCCATAAGAAGGAGACATTTACACTTCTTGCGGCGCTCTTGTGGACAATCAACGATTTTACAGCATATGCTATGATGGCTAGATGGAGCTCTAAAGGTTACAAATCTTGCCTAGTATGTCTAGAGGAAACCGTATGTGATCCTAAAATAGGCGTGCGGAAGATCAAGTGTTGCACAGGTCACCGTCGATGGTTAGATATAAACCATCTATATCATCGTAATTACAGCAAGTTCAATGGTAAATAAGAGTATATGCGTGGCCCACCTGAGCCGACGGGTTGGAAGTTGTGGGAGGCCAGACAAGGTTTCGGTAATGTTGTTTTCGGGAGGACGACATAGTATACAATTCCACGGGTAGCTGGCAGTCATTGGAGGAAGAATCCTATTATCAGCAAGCTAGTATATTGGCGTAATCTCTATCTTCATCATAACTTACACTTCATGTATATTGAGAAGAACGTATGCGAGCTACTCCTTAACACATTATTGAATATGAAATCCAAATGTAAGGATACACTTGCGGTTTGACAGCGATTCTTGCAGGAGAGGTCGCGTCCTGAATTGCATCCACGAGAAGCGGGGAACAGTAGATGATCAATTCCTGCAGCGAAGTGCATGATATCTGCTAGCGAGAAGGGTGCTTTCCTCAGAGTTTTTGAGCAAGTAAGGGTTCCTGACGGTTACTCATCAAATCTCTCTAAGTGTGTGAACATGAAACATAAAAAAAAATCTCATCTTGAAAGTCACGACTGCCACGTGATCATACAACAGTTACTCCCCATTGCAATTACGACGTTAAAGGATAATGATGTTTTCTCGGTTGTGACTGATCTTTGTCATTGCTTTCTGTAAGTTGATGTCGCACACCCCACCACTTGTGGGGAGGTGGAATTTAAAAAAAATAATTTTTTCATACTATGCAACACCGACTAAACTCCATGATCTTAACAGAAACCTTAACTAGCTATATCTACTAGGAGGTTCTAACTACAATGTTAGGATTTTATACCTCCTTGTTAACAAGTCCTTTGGGTCTTCTTTTTCTCCTTCTCTTCTTTAGCTCCTCGAAGATCGGATCGTGCTTGATCATCGGCCTCCTCGTGTCGAAGATGATCTATCTGAGAGTTTATACCTCAAGCTCCAACCTCTAAATCGAGATAAATAAGGTACCTAGTTCGCTAATTTAGGTATCTTAGAAGATGTAGAGTATCTAATTGAATATTTAATCTCACTTGACCCTATAGTTCACAACTCATGTGAGGGATTAGGGTCTTAAGGAAGAAGAAGAGGGAAATGGAGAAAGAAACAAAAATAAGCAAATGAACTAAGTGAAGGCAAGTGAAAGAATGGCTCCCACACTCATCTCACTCAAGCATGCAATATTTTCTAATTGAAACTATCAACCATGTTTGAATAGTGAGTCCAAACCAATAAAATAAACCATGAGCCATGCTTCACTCCATGCCACAAATATCTCCATTTTCCACCTCATTAATCTATTTCTCAAAATAGATAAATCCAAATAATGAGGTGTCTCTTTCTAGACGCATCTCTTATGAAATTACAAGAATGCCATCACCATATATACATACCCGTATTCGTATTCCGAAAAATATGAATACAATGAGATAATAATAATCCAATAATATAATACTAGAATCCGGCTTAAACCAAAACCCACTAGTATTATCCGTCCGAACAGTATCCGTGCAGCCAGTACACGTATATGATCGGAAACCTGCTGTAAAACCATACGGCATTTACATCGTTTCGCCCGAAGCTGGGAAACCCTATGTGTGGGACTCTAAAGAATCGACAGTACGCTGGCAATGGTTTTAACCACAAGTCCGTCAGCGGTAATAGCTGCACTTAACGGCTACCCAAGTATCTGTCGATAAGAAGGCCGATGAGCAAACTCATCCGAACTTCTACTGAGCTTATCTGTGACAATCTCCATATAGTCTGGTCTGTTCGTATATGGTACTCGCATATCGGGCCTTAGGGGATGGTAACCGTCAGACCCCTAATAGCGCAATAAGTCGTGCCGGGGTAGAGCCGAATACACCCTAAGAAACTACTGGAGTACCTACCTGTAAATCTCGCTTTCCCTGGCCAGGGAATTTGTGTAATGGCTTTCCGAACACAGCGCAATATCAACCCCCAATACCGGGAGAGACGAATCCTATCTAACCGCTACTGCCTCTAAGTGCTTCAGGACTGCACCCAACTACTGCCTGTTTGCATGACTCTTTTGAGCCTTGGTAGGGTAGTAATCTAAGTACAGCAGAAACACACTCGAGACGAATAATGATGTCAAGTCAACGGACTAACCTGTACACATGCCACCCGAGAACTGCTACTTGACAATAGGTATAATACCAACCAGCAGTTCCCAACGAGTCCGTCCAGTGTAACTCATAACCTAATGAGCACTTGTATACTATCTCCGGTACAACATACCAATGGCTGTGGGACAGACCATCTCCCCTGCTGGGATGATAAGCGTATACATTAGTCTACTCTGGAGTATCGATGCCCTGTCTCGGTAATCCAACGACTAGGGACCTATATAAGGATGTGCTTATAGACTATCCAGCCTCCACTAGTGTGACTACCATCACAATGCTGGTAGTCAAGCAAAAATCCTAAGGGCTTTACCAATATGTATTAGCGATATGCTAAAAGAAACATATACACATATTGAGGTAGAATATAACCAAGTAGCATACTACCATTTTGAGCAAGACTGTTATTATATCTGTGAATATCCCAAGCTTCCAAAATGTAATATACAATCCATACTATACAATAATAGCCTCTAGGGCATATATCACTAGCAATCTCCCACTTGCACTAGGGCCATATATTGGTATATCGCAAACCTATCATCTCGATTAGCCTCTCGAACTGTGTCTGAGGGATGGCCTTTATGAGTGGATCTGCAATGTTGTTCTCTGTCTCTACTCTCCGCACCTCGATCTCCCAATGATCAACGATCTCCCTGATCAGGTGGTACCACCTCAAGATATGTCTAGACTTCTGATGGGACCTTGATTCCTTCACTAAAACTATAGCCCTGTTGTCACAATACAGAGGTATTAGATCAACAATGGACGGAACCACCTGAAGTTCTGTTATGAACTTCCTCATCCAGACTGCTTCTTTCGCGGCGTCACATGCAGCGATATACTCCTCTTCCATCGTCGAGTCAGCAACGGTGTCCTTCTTGGAGCTCTTCCAACAGACCGCCCCTCCATTGAGAGTAAAGACATAACCCGACATGGACCTGGAGTCATCTTTATCACTCTGGAAGCTGGAGTCGGTGAAGGCCTCGATCTGGAGGTCTTCACTTCCGTACACCAAGAACATCTCCTTAGTCCTTCACAAATACTAAAGAATGTTCTTAATTACTGTCCAGTGCTTCTCCCTGGGTTTGAGTGATACCTGCTTACAACGCTCAGTGTGTAAACTACATCTGGTATGGTGCACAACATCGCATACATTATAGAGCCTATCGTAGAAGCGTAGGGTATAATAGTCATACGATCCCTTTCCAAATCAGTTTTGGAAGACATCTTTTTGGAGAGGGTGATTCCGTGACAAGCCGGTAGATTACCGCTATTTTAATCTTCCATACTAAATCTTTTCAGTATTGTGTCAATATATCTTGACTAAGAAAGTCCCAATATCCATTTAGATCAATCATGATAGATCTGGATCCCCGGAATGTAGGAGGCATCACCCAGGTCCTTCATGGAGAACCTTTGTGACAAGAATCGTTTGACTTATTATAGCATAGGAATGTCATTTCCTATCAGGAGAATGTCATCCACGTACAAGACGAGGAATACCACAGTTCTCGCTACAATTTTACTATAAATACATGGTTCATCTGGATTTTTGATAAAGTCAAATTCCTTAACCGTCTCATCAAAACAGATGTTCCAATTCCGCGATGACTGCTTTAATCCATAAATAGATATAAGCAACTTGCACACTCTTCCGCTGCTCCCACTCTCTATGAAACC
The DNA here is from genome assembly GCA_030015575.1 of Agapanthus africanus. NCBI lineage: Eukaryota > Viridiplantae > Streptophyta > Magnoliopsida > Asparagales > Amaryllidaceae > Agapanthus > Agapanthus africanus. The sequence goes on from JASDDO010000010.1 coordinate 43,168,319, forward strand.
CTCCGGTTGATCCATATAAACACACTCTTCTAAATTTCCATTCAGAAAAGCGGTCTTTACATCCATCTGAAAATTTTCATAATCTTGGAAGGCAGCAATGGCAAGAAGAATCTAAATGGATTTGAGCATAACCACTGGAGAAAAGGTTTCATCATAGTCCAAACCGGGTCTTTGAAGAAAACCTTTTGCAACAAGTCTAGCCTTATAGGTTTCAACCTGTCTATCTACACCAATATTCTTTCTGAAGATCCATTTGCAGCCTATGGGTTTTAACCTTTCTGGAGCAATGTCCAAAGTCCATACTTTGTTGGTGTACATGGACTCCATTTTGGTCCGCAGTGCATCCAGCCATTTTACCGAGTCTCTGCTCCTAATGGCTTGCTGAAAACTAGTTGGCTCATCATCATCGATGAAGCAATCATCTCTATCCCCGTTTATGAGAAAACCGTAGTATCTCTCGGGCGGATGAGACTGCCTACTAGTCCTGCGGAGTAGCATAGGGATGTCCGATTCTTTCGAAACTTCTGGTTCCACTATACTTTCAGTAATAGCTTTTGGTTCTGGAATTTCTTCCAGTTCTGTTGCGCTCCCACTTATTCCTTTTTCAAGAAATTAAGTTTCCAAAAAGTGGGCATGCCGAGAAACAAAGACCTTTTGTTCCTCCACGTAATAGAAAAGATTCCTCTTGGAGTTCTTTGGGTATCCCATAAACTTACACAGTACTGAGCGTGCCTCAAGCTTGTCCGCATGCTGCTTTTTTACAAAAGCTGAACATCCCTATATCTTTAGATACTTAAGATATGGTTTCTTTCCACTCCACATTTGATATGGTGTGGTAGGCACTGACTTAGTATGAACCTTGTTCAAAAGATATGCAGCTGATTCTAGTGCATAACCCCAGAAAGATCGCGGTAACTCGGCGTTACTCATCATGGAACGCACCATATCCAATAAGATTCGGTTCCGCCTTTCCGTTACACCGTTTTGTTGAGGTGTGTATGGAGGAGTAAGCTGAGAGAGAATTCCATTCTCTTTTAAATAATCCAAGAACTCGGCACTTAAGTATTCACCATCTCTGTCTTGATACTTTTGCCGGTTTGTTTTTCCACTTTATTCTTGTATTCCTGGAATTTCTCAAAGGCCTTGGATTTATGTTTCATCAAGAATATATATACATATCTTGAGAAATCATCCATAAAAATAATGAAGTAGGAATAACCACTTCTTGTATGTGTAGACATTGGACTACACGCGTCGCTGTGTATGGGTCCCAAGAGCTCGCTGGCTCTTACCCCGTGTCTAGTGAACAGAGTCTTTGTCATCTTTCTTTTGAGACATGATTGACAAGTTGCATAAGACTGATATTCAAACGGATCTAAATATTGCTCTTTATGTAACTTCGTCAACCGTGTTTCATTGATGTGACCCAGTCTACAATGCCATAAAAAAGTCTGATTTAATTCCGGAGACTTTGTTTTAAGTGTGTTCTGGACATTGAAAACCTGAGCTTGATTTAATACGTATATACCGTTATCTAGTGTACCTGACCCAATCAAAACTTGATTAAGGTGGATGTAGACGACATCGCTTACAAATGTAAAATCATAACCTTCTTTAGATAGTAAAGATATACTCTTGGAACAGCTGGAGTAGAGATGATATTACATGCCAAACTAGCTACACACAAACAGTTACGCAAAATCAAAATCTACCCACTTGTCAATCCTAGGTGATATTCCCCTACGGATTCAGTATCCACGCTCATTCCGTTAGCAACCCTGAGAGCCATATCACTTGCCTTGATAACTCTACGGTTTCTCAGAGCCTGCAATGAATTACTGATATAAGATCCTGATCCGGCATCTAGTACCCAAGAAGTAGAGTTAATTGACAGACAGTTTTCAATCATAAACACACCTGAAGCTGAAACCACAACGTGCTTCGAATCCTAATTTTTGTCTTTCCAAGCCCTGCAGTCCTTCTTCTAATGCCCTTTTCCCGTGACAATAGAAACATTCCTCCTTTCCTACTATCAGCCCCGAGATTTTTGTCCTGCCCTTTCCCTCTACCTTACTGACACCGCCTTTCAGCTTGGTGGAGGCCTTCTTCTTCTTCCCCTTGGCTTTCGCCTTGGATCTTGAAGAGGAAGATTCCCCAATAATCAGAACGGGTGTCTCCCTGGATTTCTGCAAGGTGCCCTCAGTGCTCCTCAACATGTTGAGGAGTTCTGGAAGTGAAACTTCATTCTTTTGAATGTTGAAATTCAAGATAAACTGGGCGTAGGTAGAAGAGAGGGACTGTAGAATCAAGTCAGTAAATAACTCATTCTCCAACGTGGTCTCAAGGTCTGCGAGCTCTTCAATATAGCTAATCATCTTAAGGACGTGGTCCCCTACAGATGACCCGAAAGCCAATCTCGCCTGAAACAATTTCTTCGAGGTCTCATATCTTGCGATACGAGATTGCTCTCCATATAAATCTTTGGTATGGAGGAAGATGGAAGCTAAATCCATCCCTTCGTGCCGCCTCTGTTGTTCATTATCTATTGAGGCCAACACGAGGCACTTGGCTCTCGCACTGTCTATTTTGCATGTCTTATGGATTTCAACATCCGCGACGGTGGAATCTGGACCTGGGACGGCGGGGGCTTTGGTAGTAAGGAGTTAGCCTAGCTTTTCATAGGTAATGGCCATCTGGATATTCCTTAGACAATATTTATAGTTTGGCCCAGTCAATTTATTATTATCTAGCAGTAACTTAAGCCCGGTCATTTTGGTCGCTGCTATCAGGAGAGAGAGAAGAAAACACTCAGCATGATGCTCTTGCAAGTTTAGATTAGTTATTAGTTTATCTAAACAGGATGGCTCCCACTGTTCCTCAAATCATCCTTCAAACCATAAAAAAAGAATTAGTCGGGATTAATCTTACCCTACAATTCTTGCTTAACTTTTCGACCAGACTAGTGTTGGTACTTCGAGGAAGGTTTTCCAACGTTTTCGCAAAGTTCCTTAATTACATAACCTCTTTTCCCTGGAGGCATAGCCCCGCTAACACCGTTCTATGCATCTACTTGGTTTATAGCATTGATTGTTTAGTGAAAAAATCTCCCGAAAAGTAGCGGATACTCACAGTAGGATCGGGATCCAAATATCATCATGTGACAACCTTGAAGGAATCCTACCAAAATCATCACACTCCAAATGATATGCAACACTAGAAAGTTTCATTTTCCTTTGAAACTCCCGATGTGGATTTTTTCCCCAGGCGCTTATGACCTTAACGAAGGCCAACAAAGAATAAGACGCAAGTCAAGTTATACCCATCATTATCCAGGTTAATTGGAACCCATCCGTACTAACCCTTGACGAAAGCCAAAATAGCTGTACGACTGTCCCAAATCAACTCGTTTATCTATACTACATATGAATACCCAGCAACTACCAATCACTATGCCTTGGCGAAGGTCAAAATATATAGCTTGAATACTACTGAATACCCATCTGCAATGACGGAGGGCTACGGATGGTTTTGGCAAAACCGTGAACGTAATGAACTTGATATAGTCGAAGAAACCATGATAGCTTTTAAAGGAGTGGTTTAGGCTTGGCATTTAAAAGTTGTTTTTCAAGAAAACCGAGTGGTTTTGAAATTTTTCCAACGATTTAATCTTTAGTTTGTTTTCCTTGCATTAATCAATATTAATGCGGTCCCATCATTTAAGCCTATCATTGCAGAAAAGAAACGAAAATAGAACGTACGCGTATGCCATCCGCATTCGCCACGGAGCCCCGTCATGCACCGTTGGGTTACTTAACTAACGGCAGAGCGGGGGCTGGACTAGCACAGGTGCAAAACATAAGCAACGTTTACTCTGTGTGTGTGTGTGTGTGTGTGTGTGTGTGTGTGTAATATAGCCATTCGTCTCACGCAATAATAGGCATTCCAAATCATAGATCACAGATGAATATATTAGATAAACTAGGAATTCCATGTTTCGTTTTAGCCTAGAATGAAAGACGGAATTCGCGGTCGTGATGAATAGCCAAACCCCAGCCTAGACTCCTATGGGTGCGGCAAACTACCCACTAAATTCCCGAAGTGAAGCAACCTCCCTCAATAAAGTAGGCTACTCGGCACTTCGAAAACCCGGTAGTTTGTGTACCCCACCTTGAATTTATCGTAGGTGCAATAAAAAGTAAATGAAATAATACAACGGTGGCTACAACCTCAGCCCGGATGTGCCCCGCAAAAATAATATTACATCAATTTACAAATTTTCATGAATGAAAGAAAAGAAAACACTCTTCTCACATCCTCCGGCTATTCATCCATGACGATCCAATACTTCATATACACAAACCATCACAAGATACAAATATGTGCAACCCCCACTAATCGACGTATAGCAATTAGCGGATGTTTAGCAACACATATACAAATACAGAAACACCGATTAGCCAAGAACTTAGAATTTCGATCGATAATACTTATCTGTGTTCACCCCATGCACAAACCAGTACACAAACAATCTGGGTAAAAACCAAATATACCAAAAATCATAATTCTAAGAACAAAAACCACAGAAAAAATTGGGAGCAACTCGGCCACAACTCGGCGGCGGTTCCAAATGACCTATTTGGCGACGCTTCCGCCGCCAAATGACCTATTTGGCGACGCTTTCGCCGCCAAATGACCTGATACCACTGAAATAATTTTTCGCTGCAAAGTTGATGAGTTAGGTGCTCAGATTTTTTTCTAGGTCTTAGAAATGCTTGTATGTATTTTTAAGGTCACTGAAATAATTTTTCGAACAGTTTTTAAAATCGACAGCAAGCATGTTTGAAAATTTGATTTCGTGCAATTTTTCGTCGATCAAAATTCTAATCACTTGCTAATAAGCTAGTTAAGGTTTAGTAGGCTCTGATACCACTTTAAGTCGATGTCGCACACCCCACGCACCTGTGGGGAGGTGGAATTTACAAAAAACGATTTTTTCATACCATGCAACACCGACTAAACTCTAGGATCTTAACAGAAACCTTAACTAGCTATATCTACTAGGAGGTTCTAACTATTATGTTAGGATTTTATACATCCTTGTAAACAAGTCCTTCGGGTCTTCTTCTACTCCTCCACTTCTCTAGCTCCTTGAAGATCGGATCACGCTTGATCGTCGGCCTCCTCGTGTCGAAGATGATCCACCCGAGAGTCTATACCTCAAGCTCCAACCTCTAAACCGAGGTAACTAAAGTACCTAGTTCGCTAAGCTAGGTAGCTTAGAAGATATAGAGTATCTAATGGAGTATTTAATCTCACTTGACCCTATCGTTCACAACTCATGTGAGGGATTAGGGTCTTGAGGAAGAAGGAGAGGAAAAATAGAGAGAGAAACAAAAATGAGCAAATGAACTAAGTGAAGGCAAGTGAAGAATGGCTCCCACACTCATCTCACTCAAGCATGCAATGTTTTCTAATTGAAAATATCAACCATACTTGAATAGTGAGTCCAAACCAATAAAATAAACCATGAGCTATGCTTCACTCCATACCACAAATATCTCTATTTTCCACCTCATTAATCTATTTCTCAAAATAGATAAATCCAAATAATGAGGTGCCCCCATCTAGGATCATGTCTTGTGAAATTACAAGAATGCCCTCACCGTATATACATACACGTATTCGTATTCCGAAAAATACGAATACAATGAGGAGATAATAATCCAATAATATAATACTAGAATCCGGTTTAAACCAAAGCCCACTAGTATTATCTGTCCGAACAATATCCGTACAGCCAGTGCACGTATATGATCGGAAACCTTCCGTAAAACCATACGGCCTCTATATCGTTTCTCCCGAAATAGAGAAACCCTCTGTATGGGACTATAAAGACTCGACAGTATGCTGGCAGTGGGTTTAACCACAAGTCCGTCAGCGGGTATCTGTCGACAAGAAAGCCGATGAGCAAACTCATCTGAACTCCTACTGAGCTTATCTGTGACAATCTCCGTACAGTCCGGTACGTTCATCTATGATACTCGCATACCGGGTCTAGGGGGATGGTAACCGTCAGACCCCTAACAGCGCAATAAGTCATGCCGGGGTAGAGCCGAATACATCCTGAGAAACTACTGGAGTACCTACCAGTAAATCTTGCTTTCCCTGGCCAGGGATTTTGTGTAATGGATTTCCGAACACAGCGCGATATCAACCCTAATACCGGGAGAGACGAATCATATTTAACCGTTACTGCCTCCAAGTGCTTCGGAACTTCACCCAATTACTACCTGTTTGCACGACTCTTTTGATCTGTGGTAGGGTAGTAATCTAAGTACAGTGGGAACACACTTGAGACGAATAGTGATGTCAAGTCAACGGACTAATCTGTACTCATGCCACCCGGGAACTGTTACCTGACAATAGGTATAATACCAACCAGCAGTTCCTAACGAGTCCGTCCAGTGTAACTCATAACCCAATGAGCACCTGTATACTATCTCCGGTACAACATACCAATGGTTATGGGACAGACCATCTCCCCTACTGGGATGAGAAGCGTATACACTAGTCTACTCTGGAGTATCGATGCCCCATCTCGATAATCCTACGACTAGGGATCTGTATAAGGATGTGCTTATAGACTACTCAGCCCCCACTAGTGTGACTGACATCACAACGCTAGTAGTAAAGCAAAGATCCTAAGGGCTATACCAAAATATATTAGCGATATGCTAAAACAAACATATACATATATTGAGCTAGAATCAAACCAAGTAGCATACTACCATTTTTAGCAAGACTGTTATTATATCTGTGAATATCCCAAACTTCCAAAATGTAATATACATTCCAGTATTATACAATAATAGCCTCTAGGGTATGTATCACTAACACTTTCTATATTTAAGCTCTAAGGAATATAGAACAGATGATTTTAGAAATCTGGAGAACAAAGTTCCTATCATTTTCTGTAGATTGGATATGTTGTTTCCACCTACGCTTTTCATAACTATATTGCATCTCACAGTTCATCTTGCAAGAGAGGAGTGTTTAAGTGGACCCGTTAATTATCGGTGAATATATCCATTTGAGTAGTAAGTAATAGTTACATATTTAATAATTAAATTTAACTTTCAAACTATATTTATCAATTTCATCAATTAAACTTACTAAAATAAAATCCACAGGTTTATGTTTAATCTAAAACAATATATCTGAAATAAAGTTAGACCCGAGGAGTCGATTGCCGAAGGGTTTCTCGCCGGGAAATGCATAACATTTTGTTTTATGTACCTTGCGAGGACCGAGACTGCATTCAACAGGCCACGCCATAATGAGGACGACATAGGCAACAAGAGATAAGGATTAATATCCGCCTTCCGTGGAGGCGGGAACAAAATAGATTCCGTGAAACATATTGCACTTCGCAGTGAGGAGCTTGACACAATATATAAATATGTATTATTTAATTATGATGAGGTCGACGTATTTCCAATGTATGTATATAGCCTGATACTTTTCTCAACACATAAATATGAAATTACCTAACTGCATTGTTTCATATTTAGATTATAGAGAGCTCAGTACATATCACTGAGGGGTCAATCACTATCGAGGCATATCGATAATGCTCGAAATTGAGAATTTATGACATGGTTTAACCATTTTGTAAGTTTAACACCAAAATATATTCAACTATATAATTCATGTCTCATCTCTTAAACTAATTGCAATATTTTGAAATCTCACCGTACCTTATTTGGTTCATACAGCCGTAGATGACAACATAATAGAAGATATAAAAATACTTTTCTCTGAAGCACATCCAGTAGTCGAGCGACTTACTGGTTATGTTGTTAATGGATATAGATTTAATACACAAGATAGAAATGAACGTAGAAAGTTCCAAAACTGCGGTGTTTTTTGACATCATCCACAAGAGATTACGCATCGTCTAAAGATATCAATCCAACCACGGGACAACTTGACTACTACGGTGGGCTGCAAGATATAGTGCATGTACATTAACATGCACACAGAGTTGTCCTATTCAAGTGCATGTAGTATGATATCAAGACATAAGAACGAGAATACAAAGTAGAAAACGGGCTACTCCTACTAAATTCATCAAAACTCGTGTTCACGAATGATCCTTACATATTAAAGGGTCAATCATGTCAGTGTTTTTATGTTGAACCCTAGGGATGCTGTCTGGCATGTTGCTATCAACAAAAATCCATGAGACTATTTTAACATAGGAAATCTTAATGAAAATCTTGAAATTAGCTGTCCAAGTACGCCAGTCATACCATTATAAGACCTAACTATAGATATCAATGACATTAGCCTTTTAAGGGCAGATATCGATCCAGAGCTTGTTGTAGAAGACAGATCGTCAAGATCGGATGTACGTAGAGGAAAACGAACAACACATGAACCAGGCCAATTCATCGATAACTCTGAGCAAAATTCAGCGCATGAGAGTCGTGCTACAGAGGATGATGATTACTAAATTTTACTTATCTATACTAATCATAATCTTGTAAACAATTAAGCACTTCAGTTTATCGAATTTTTCTTGTTCATCTCCTTTATGTACATGCAACTTTTAGATATGCAGAATTTAAATTATGTATTGAATATCTTGACTGTGATAAATTTAATTTTATCTACAACTATATAATTTTCTTAACTGTTTCTTGAAATTGTTATTTTTATATGTATGTTGCATTAGTTATTTTTTTAGGATATGAGTTCAGGAGGACGTAGCATCCAGTTCCGCAAGATGGGGTCCTGGGAAAAGGGGCCCTACATAGGCAAATGATATATGGGCTCACAATCAAGACGACCCGAAGATCGAAGTGCGTATGTTGGGGACTAGATATTTCATTGATGACAGGGCAAAAAAGCTAAAGAAATTATGTTCCTCGATCCGCAACAACGAGAAATGCATGCCTCATTGCGTGAAATACGGTTCCCGTTACGTACCTATGGACTAGACGTCTAGAGCTTTAAAGGCCAAGAAGCAAACGACCTTAGATGAAATTTTGGTAATCTTGTTTAATTAAGCATCTGTTTATTACTTTCTCTTATATATGTTTGACGGTAATACATTTTCCGTGTTTCTTTATAGACGCGATTTTCCATAGTCTAGTGAATTGACAGGTCTCCCGTACCTTTATACGTCATCCGAGATCGACTATTTATATACATGTCGGGGAGTTGGCGTGATCATAAAAACTCGGTCCACAAGAAATGGAGGAGGCTACCACCGATGAGACGAAATGGGCGGCGAAGCCCATGAATTGAACGGACGAGTATTGGGCCGCCATGATTCATCACTTCAGCTCGAATGAATTTAAGGTGCGTATATCGCTGAGAACTGTAAAAGTATTAGACATTAATCCTTTATTAGTATGAGATGATATATCATATCTAAATGGAAGGCGAGGAGCGAACGGGGTTCAGCGTCCCAGAGTCATAACAGTGATCTTTGGTTGGGCACAGGGATGAACTCCTCCCAATATGAAGTTGCTCATGTAAGAAGAAATCAAATATTCTAAATTTGTCAACTTCCTAAACTTGATCTAAATCAAATAATAAGGTTCTAAATGGCAGGAGAGACAGACGTGAGAAATGCCCAGTCGCGTGGATCTTTATTGTATGGGGTTTGCGCGTAACTCCACGTGCCCTAGCTCACAGTAGGCGACTGAGTATTATGTAAGTATGCTCCTACAAGATTTCTTGCGATTATTTAAATTACTTAATTTCTTTTTCAATAATTAACTTAACTTGGTTCATACTATAATTTCTTGCAGCAACGGATGAGCAGTGAGATTGAGCGGCAGACGATTGCGTTTGTCGAGGAGAAAGGCCGAGATCCTACTCCCGAAATGCTTCATGTCATCAACGAGGATATCATTCAGCGACACAATCCGGACCGGCATGTGAGAGTTCATATGGGCGGCCAAGGCATTTCGCCTACAGTATATCACGCCCATCACAGTCCGGAGTTGCATCCTCCTCACATATGCCAAGGGATATTCATTCAAGAGCCCGCGCCTCTGCGGCACCATCTGCATCTCCGTCCACTCCGGTATGACATCCAGAAGGCTCGTCTCCTCATACTACCGCAAGTTTTCGAGCATCCGTCTTCTCGTCTCCTTCCGCACCGGGACCCTCGTCGACTTCGGATTCATAAAAAAGATTGTCTACAGCAGAAGTCCACGCCGATATTGAGACGAGGAGAATGATGATCCAGAGCATAATCTCTCAAGAAAGAAAAGTACCGGATATAATTTTAATTGATAATCTTTCTTTTCAATAAAATTTTCATATAGTTATCGTAAATATTGTGTACTAATACTTGTATATTGATAACACTATAGCACCTGCTCGATTTTCCTGACTATCCTCCGACCGATGGCGGCGACGCCTACTGAGCTCGAGATGGAGTGAGCTCGATGAAGTATGAGTTTTGCTGAGAGAGAAAGCGATAAATACGTTTACTGAAAATGGAGATTGCAAAATCTCCTCATACTCCCGTGGGTTCTCGGACACGCATTTTATCGTCTCCTCCTACAAAGTGCCGAATGTAAATTCGATAACCCTTGGTTTCGTTTTAAGAAAATGTAAATTACGATTATATGAATGAATTTGTAATTGAATTGAATTGAGTTTGTGGTTATTTGTATATCAGTAATTGAATTGAATTGAGTTGTGGTATCTAGTATATCAGTATATTGAATTGAATATGTATCGATTGCTCGAAACGATCAAAATCCACTATATTTTTTTCTCTATCTGTAGCTTATTTCGTCGGGCTATACGCCCGACGAAATAACTTATTCCGTTGGTTACGACCCGACGGAATAAGCTTAAAACTGGGAAAAAGTATCTAGGTTTTTCGAACTTATTCCGTCGGCTCGTCCCCGACGTAATAAATGCCCGACGAAATAAATACCAAACCCGACTAAATAACATTTTTTCTTCATATGTTATGACGTCGGACGTTACCCGACAGAATGTCTTTTTCGTCGGGTACCCATTTATTCCGTCGGGTGCCTGACGAAATATGTATCATTTTCTTGTAGTGTATTGCAACATAAACTTTTATTTCTTACGATACAAAATACAATACGATACTTTAAATAAAATAACGATACACGAAACATATCAAGACTTGAAAACTTTGGCTACAAAGATATCGCAGGCGACTGTATCGATATCACATAATCACAAGCTATAGCAGGCAACTATACACATACTATAGGTAGAAGGTTTTTTGACAACTAAAATTTATTCGGGTTTTTTGACAACCGTTTGAAGATAAGTAGGTTTTTGTCAATGGGAAAAACCGATGGAGGCAATTTACCCCGGAAGCAACCTCAATAGTACATGACATGAACAAAGGGTAGCATGTGGGGCCCACATGAGATCCTAACTTTCGAATCAAACCTTGTTCCTATTCTTGGTTTCCACAAATTCTCTGGCACGCGCTGCCCATGCAATATAAAATATTTAGAAATGACTTTTAAGACAATTTTACTTTTTACTTCTGTAAAAATTTGTTGCAAATTTTGTAACTAGAAGGGTTTATAAAAGCATGTTCACGTAGAAAACGACTTTATGCAAATCTATGAATAAAAACATGTGTATGCATTTGTCTTTTTTTTCTGTAATGTAATGCTAGAGTTGTTACCTTTTGTCCTTACACATCTAATACAACTCTTGTGATATATAAATATGATTTTATAGTTTCACTGATAGTAATTTATTAAATGAGTCATATATGTTTATAATAATTATAATATTCTTGGAAATCATATTGTTAGATCATACACGGTAATGTGTCACTTGCGTGAAGACATAGTCTCTAGTAATTTCTCAAATGGGTACTTAGCTTATGACTAGCTAGCATAAAATATCCAGATTTATAATAGCCTATCATACACGACACTGACATGTTGGATATGATGATGTATTTCAGTCACCGAGAATATTGATTCTCCAAGTGTATGTCATGAGCACGCATTTGGATATATGTAGTACAAGACCATGTTTGAATTATCTTGGACATGTCACCTATGAGATAGAATTTAAATATTTAAATAATCTGTTTGGCTTGGTGATATTGTTGTCTTCCATCTATTATTTGACTATGACTTGATATGATGTTACTTCTTGTTCGTCGGGCATGAATAACAAAGGATAGCATGTGGGGCCACAAGAGATCCCAACTTTCGAATCAAACCTTGTTCCTATGCTTGGTTTCCACAAATTCTCTGGCACGAGCTGCGCATGCAATATAAAATATTTTAGAAATGACTTTTAAGACAATTTAACTTCCTACTTCAGTAAAAATTTGTTGCAAATTTTGTGACTAGAAGGGTTTATAAAAGCATGTTCACGTAGAAAACGATTTTATGCAAATCTATGAATAAAAACATGTGTATATGCATTTGTCTTTTTCTGTAATGTAATGCTAGAGTTGTTACATTTGTCCAAACACATCTAATTCAACTCTTGTGATATAATATAAATATGATTTTACAGTTTCACTGATAGTAATTTATTAAATGAGTCATATATATTTATAATAATTATAATATTCTTAGAAATTATATTGTTAGATCATAGACTGTGATATGTCACCTGCGTGAGGACATGATCTAATATAGTGATTTCTCAAATGAGTACTGATGGAGCTCCTTTTCTGGTCTCCTTCAGATGTTGTCTTCCGTCGATCTCCCGGTGGATCTTGGAGGTGATCTCCTGTTGCGTGTGGGTCTCAATGGATTTTGAGGAGATTGATGATTTGAGGAGTTTAACGCCGAGTACCTGCAAAGAAGTCCCGGAGTGGTTTGGTACCACCGAGAACCCTCCGACGATCAAGTTAGTACTGGATTCAAGCAAAGTAACGACTAAGTGGAGTAAAAAAAAAATGGCTTCTTGACCTCTCTGTGATGGGGGTTTATAGCGGTGGTAGCATGCAGCAGCTGGCGTGAGAATCTCGTCGGCAGTTACGCTTCCGACGTCACGCTCCCGTGAAGAGCGGATCGCCCATTAATGGGGATCGTGGTGGCGTGGAACGTAGGGCGTTGCTGGCGGAGAATCTGCGCGTGGCGAGATTTGCGGAGCGGCGGTTACGCCTGTGAGTGGTGGAGTTGGTCGATCGAAGGGACCGAGGAAGATGGCCTCGGCTAGGGAGCTCGGAGGCGAGCAAGAAGGCCATGGAGTCTTGGTCTTGTGGCAGCTCGGGGCGAGCTGAGAGGCCGAGGAGGCCAATTTGCAAGGGGCTCTGAGGAGAGCCAGTTTGTGCTTGTAGGTCGGATACAGGGGTGTCCTGGTGGGCCCCTGTGGGCCCTTTCTTCCGAGTTTCGGGATACATCATCTGCCACGTGTCCTAATCTTGGAGATCGCCAATATTGAGCATCATCATTAGCCCCCCACTTCTGTCCCGACTAGCTAGCGGGTCGGATCAGGAGTGGACTGCCGGGCCTCCCGAGGTGAGCTCCCTCCTAAGGTTTCGTCGGGATGCGTCCCCGGGCTGTCAGTTGTCTTTTCTGCTGGCGAATCGGGGCAAGATCTCTGCATTTAAAGAAGGTGCGCCGGTTCGTGCATCCTGCCGTTGAAGTGACGGTACACGTGTCAAGCGTTTGGTTGGCCGATGCGACGTGTGCAGACCTGCGACGCATGAAGGGGTGCGGTCCAGTGTGAGAACGACAAGTGGAGCAATCGGAGCCGTCGGACGGGAGGAGGCGTTTTGGTGGGAGATGATGGGCGCCGTTGGATGAGGTCGCTCGCGGTGATAAATAGGGGTGGGGCCCATTCCATGGCCCATACTCCTTCAAATTCCCTTTCTTTTATGTCTTGGCTGCTCGGCGCTCTTATTCTTTTGGGATACATCGTTCATTCCCACTCTTTGGGTTGGTCGTTCCAGAGGGAGGCCAGCGGCGCGGCCGTTCCCCCGGCTGGCTCATGTCCTGCGTCGGATGTTCTGCCGGTGATAGGGCCGCCCGCTTCGTTGACGGCTCCTGGTGATTGTTCCGGTGGCGGTCAGAGACGTCCACGGTCATCCGAGCCCCAGACGGGAGACGGAGGGGAGGGCGAGGACGAGGCCTCCCTTAAGAAGAAGAGGACAATTTCTCGTGCGCCGCCGTCGATGGTTCCTGAGGGGATTCCCATGCAGGAGGGTGATGTCGTCTTCATGGTTCCATCTGGGCTTTCTGTCGCTCGCCGGGATAGAAGAGTCAGCTGGGGGAAAGCTTCCGTATGGGACCCTGAGGGCCCAAATGAAGGCCATAGCCCAAAGGGCGGTCCAGGTACGAACTCCTCCATGCGTTGTTTTTGGCCTTCCTTTCTTTGGCTCGAGCGCCTACCAGTTTCTCATCTGCTTCCCATCAGATCCTTCAACATTGCGCCATTGCTACTTGTTAGTTATATGTATGCCCTAGAGGCCATTACTCTACATAGGATGTATATTGTAGTGGATGCTTGGACATATATAGGGAGGACTTTCTTGCTCGACATGATAATATGCTATCTGGTTGATCTTTACCTTAACGTGTACACTGATTGTCTCTCTGTTACATGTTGGTAAAGCCCTTAGGATGTGTACTTGACTACCTGGACTATGATGCGGATCATACTAGTGGGGACATGGTAGTCCATAAGTACATCCTTCAAAGTCCCTAGTCGTGGGTATATCGAGACGGGGCATCGATATACCAGAGTAGACTAGCGTATACCTTCTCGACCCATACAGATGGGCGATGGATGATCCCATATCCATTGGTGTTTGACATCGGAGATGATATACGGGTGCTCAGTGGAGACTGGGTAGACGGACTCGCCGAGAACTCCCAGATGGTATTATACCTTACGTCAGATGGCAGTTCTCTGATGACACTGGTACAGAGTAGTCTGTTGACCCGAGATCGTCATAGAGTCTTGTGTGGTTCCCACTGTGCTTTGATTTCCATCTTACCACGTCCAAGAGGGTGTGCAAAACGGTGGTTTTTGGGTACAGTCCCGAGTCACATGGAGGCAATGAGCGATAGGAGGGGATTCGTCTCTCCCGGTATAGGGGGTTGATGTTGCGCTGTGTTCGATTGGCTATAACCGGAAATCCCTGGCCAGGGTTGCTGAGATTTACTGGTAAGTGTTACCAGTAGTTTCTCGAATTGTTATAGACCTCATATCGACACGACTTATCGAGCTATTGGGGTGTGACGTTTACCACCCCTAGGCGAGATATGCGACATATCAGACGATCAGACCGGACTGTACGGTAAGTGTTACTGGTTGGATTCACAGGAGTGTGAGCGGGCTTGCTCGTCGATCTTCTGATCGCTCAATACCCGGGTGGCCGTTACGTTTAGCAGACCGCTTGCGGTTTATGGGTGTTTGATATGATCATCACCTACTGCCGGCGTATTGACGAGTCTTTAGAGTCCTACACAGAGGTTTCCTGGCTCAAGCGAAACGAAATGGGAGCGCATATGAGATATGTGCGGGACCGAGAATAATGCGTGTATGTGATACCGTATTCTATTCTCACGATAAATGTATCGATATGGTTGTATGCGATATAACCTAGTTATCGAATCAAGGATTGATTCGGTTAGCCGATACATAAGATACTAGTCGGTTGTGTGCGACATGACCGGATCATTGAATCAAGAGTTGATTTAATGATTTAATGCATAATTATATATTTGATATATTACTTTGCATCAACTAGTATTGGTTCACTTTAAATGGATTTTCTCACTTGCATTGCACAAGTTGTATATGTGATATACTTTTGTGCACTTGATTGTATCATGTTTGATGATACATGTTTACTTGGGTTTGTGTAAAGATTAAACCATGGTTATATGAATGGTTAGGGTTTTCTTTTCTTATTTATTTATTTATTTATTTCTTTATGGAAAAGATAATGAAAGAAAATGGTGGCTTATTTTGTTTGATTTTGAAGCTTCATGAAGCTTTGACTAAGTGACCATTTTGTCTCATGCTTAACCCTAACCATTCCACATAACCCTAGTTCATTCTCTACACTTGACCATGGTTATTATTATGATAAGTATTATTTTTCATTTCCTTTTTAATTAACCTATCATAATATTCTTTCTTCTTCTTCTTCATCTTCTTCAATGAAGAAAGCTTGACTTCATCAATGGTGACTTGATGAAATGAGTGAGAAATCAAATTCTAAAGTGAACCCACCTCCTATTTCTTTATCCTCTACCTCTTGCCAAGTAGTATAGGGTGTTTTCTTCATAAGTTTTATGACTTGGTGAAGTGGGAGCTTGATCTTGTGATGCCTCGACGTAGATCATCTTCGGCACGAAGCCGACGACCTTGCCCGCCCATTTCTCCGATGAAGCCGACGCTAGAGCCCGGGTTTCCATTTGGACAGCGATGAGACTTCATTGCGGAGCTATGGAGGTGGAGGACCGGATCTACAAAGGTTGTATTTCCGTTCTTGTAGTTAAGTTGTTAACTAGTTTCATTTATCGCCTAGACTTCTAGTTAACGATCCGTATTAGGGTTTCTCGGCACCCGTAAAATTTGAAATTGGCATGGTTGTTTCCTTGTGAGACCTCCTTAGTGTACCTAGGAACCCTACACTACTCGTATGGAGGCCGAGGGGGCATTCCACGCACCGAGGCCAGTAGAAGCGTTTCCCTCGGAGATCGAGGTCCTGTGGCGTGACCTGCGCCTGGAGAGGGCGAGGGTCGACGTCCTGGCAGCCCGCGCGGAGGCTGCAGAGCTCTCCAATTCAGCGAATCGGGGTGTCCATCATCGCTTGAGTGCGTCCTACCGGGTTGCCGAGAAGAAGCTGGAGGACCTGGCCGATTGCTTCGTGGCCATGGAGAAGGAGAGAGATGCCAGCAGGGGGGATGCCGAGGCGGAGCTTCTGGTGGCCCAGACTGCCGAGGCTCGGCTAGGAAAGTTGTGGCCGATTACAAGGTGTCAGAGCATTTTTACGTCGAGCTGGGTGAGTATTCCGCCGTCACGTGGAATAAGGCTCTTGATGCCGTGAAGGAGCAGCTTCCCGAGTTCGCCGATGGTGAGCTCCGTGCTCGGGTCCCGCTCCCGGTGGCAAGGCCTCCGGCAGATAACGACGAGGGAGGCGAGGCGTGTCCCTGGTGGCATAACCTCCGATGGTGAAGCCCCTAGTGACGAGGAAAGTGAGGCGCGGGGGGGGGGGGATTGCGACTTAGGCCTTTTTGATATTTCATCGTCCCTCTCTTGTAAGCCTCCGGGCAGTTTGTAAGGCTGAGGATCCCAAAATACCCTTTGTAAAGACTTTGCATCTTAGTAAAAAAAAATTCTTTGCTTTTCACTTCGTCTTTTGTTCATGAAGAATGCTCGTAAAATATCCCTGCTTGCACTGTTGGGCTTCCATGTCAGGCTGGCCATCTGTTTAGCGATCATCCGTCGAGTTGATTTCGATCACTTGCCAAGCGCTGCCGAGAGGGATGCGTTTCCATGGCCCCGAAGTCAAGGGGGGATCACTCAGTTGTCCCTTGGTGTGGGCTTTGATCCCTGGCATCACGGGCAGGGAGCTACCGGCCGGAGATGACCGAGCAGGGTAGTTGCTCGGTTGCCTCTTGTGAGGGCTTTGATCCTTAGCGTCGGAGGGGCTGTGAGAAGCCCACTAAGGAGGACTGGGCAGTGAAGCTGCGCGGTTGCCTCTTGGCGAGGGCTTCGATCTCTGGCGTCGTGGGTAAACAACTACCAGCCAGGGATGAATGAGCGGGGTAGCCGCTTAGGTTCCTCTAGTGAGGGCTTCGATCTCGAGTGTCATGGGTAGGGAGCTACCAGTCGGAGAAGGCCGAACAAGGCAGCTGCTCGGTTTCCTCTTGCGAGGGCTTTGATCCTTCAGGACGGGGACTGAGCAGGGTTGCTTCCCAGTGCCTCTTGGCGAGGACTTTGATCCCTGTCGGTTGTCGTAGGAAGCTACCAGCCGAGGATAGCCGAGCAAGTACTCGACTGCCTCCGGGAAGACTTCGGTCCTTGGCGCGGGAGGGGCTGTAAGAAGCTTACCAAGGACCCTTGGCCAGGCAAGGTTGCTGCCCGGTGCCTCTTGGAGAGGGCTTTTGTCCTGAAGGATAGCCGATTGAGGGATCCTCGGGCTCGACTACTTCTGGGAGGGCTTTCTGATCCCTGGCGTTGCGGTAGGGAAGTTACCCGCCAGGGATAGCCGAGCAGGGAAGCTGCTGAGCTGCCTCTAAGGAGGACTTTGATCCTCGGCGTTGGGGGTGCCGCAAGGGGCCTGCTGAGGGTAACCGGGCACTGAGGCCGTGCAGCTGCCTCTTTGGTGAGGGCTTTGGAGTGTGAAGAACCCTACTTGCGATGTTTCAACGTTTCTTTATTCGAGTGGAAAGGATTTTTTTTTCAAACCGTTCACATCGTCTTTGTGAAAGGAGGGGTACACACTTGTTGGCCTTGGCCTCATTGGTATAGCTTGAGCTTCTCGGCGTTGTAGGGCCGCAGGAGCTTGCGTCCGTCTACGTCTTGCAGGCGATAGGCCCCGCCGGGGAGCACCTCCGATATGAGGAAGGGGCCGTCCCATCTTGGGGAGAACTTGTGTAGACTTTCATGATCGACGAACTCGTTTCGCCGTAGGACCAGATCCCCGGTCTGGAAGGAGCGTTGCTTGACCCGAGCATTGTAGTATCGGGCCGTTTGCTGTTAATAAGCGGCAACCCTGATCTGAGCCCGGTCTCTCTTCTCCAACAATATTTCCAGGTTGGTCCGTAGCGCCGAGGTGTTCGCATCGTCGTCGAAGTGTTCGACCCGGTTACTGAGTAGCCCGATCTCCGCTGGGACCATTGCCTCGGTCCTATAGCAGAGACTGAAGGGGGTCTCCCCGGTGGGGGTCTTCATTGACGTGTGCAGGGCCCATAAGACCCGGGGCAGTTCTTCGACCCAACTGCCTTGCCTCCCTTCTAGGCGGGTCCGGAGGCCTCGGAGGACGTCTCATTTAGCGACTTCGGCCTGCCCGTTGCACTGGGGATGCACGACCGCGACGAACTTCATAAGGATATCATATTCTTTGCAGAAGTCCTTCACTTTCTCGTTCTTGAAGTTCGTCCCATGGTCGGTAATGTTGCATCTTGGGATGCCGAACCGGAGTATCAGATTGTTTTGCAGGAACTTGATGGTCGTGGAGGCGTCCGGTTTTCTGATGGGGACGGCTTCGATCTACTTGGTGAAGTAGTCCACCGCGACGAGGATGTATTTATGCCCGCCTGTACCGGTAGGGAACTGGCCGATCATATCCAATCCCCACTGGGCGAACGGCCATGGGGATGTTAAGGCAGTCAGCTCGGTAGCTGGGAGGCGGGGAATGCTACCGTGGAGCTGACAACTCTTGCGTCTCCTGACTAGCTTCCGGGCGTCCCCGTGAATAGTAGGCCAGTAGTACCCCTGGAGCAACGCCTTTTGGATCAAGGTTCGGGCTCCCTGATGTGCACCGCCAACCCCCTTATGGATTTCCCGAAGGACATAGTCGGCTTCGTGGGGGTCAACGCACCGAAGTAGGGGCTGAGTGACGTCTTTCTTGTAGAGGTTCCCATTGCTCCAGACGAAGTGGCAGGCTTTGGCCGGGAGACGGCGGGCGGCTTCCCGGTCTTCTAGGAGCGTATCGCCCTTCAGGAATACCACGAGGGGCTTCCTCCAATCTTGGTCGCCCTCCTGGGCCGCATACACGTGGAGTGTCGTTGCCCCATCTTCCACGCTGGGTTGAGGCAAGGTTTCAAAGAGGATAGACCGCTTATTGTTGGCCGAGTATGACGAAGCCAGCTTGCTTAGGGCGTCGGCTTGGGCATTCAGCTGCCTGGGTATTTGTTCTACCCGGACTTCGTCAAAGTTCCTCCGGAGCTTCCTCACCTCGTCCAGGTACTTCATCATCAGAGGCTCCCGAGCTTCAAAGCGGCCGGTCACTTGACCGACAACAAGGGCCGAGTCGCTGCGGATTCGAATCACCTTCAGTCCCAGCCCGGTGGCCATGCGCAGTCCGGCCAGGAAGGCTTCGTACTCTGCCGCGTTGTTCGAGGCCTTGAAACCGAGCTTCAGGGAGTACTCCATTTCTGCTTCGTTCGGGCCCCGGATAATGAGGCCGGCACCGCAGCCTTCCTCGGTTGAAGACCCGTCGACGTAGATGACCCACTCAGGAACCGAGCCAGGCCTTTCTGCGATGGGACACTGAGTTGCGAGGGGTGGCGTGGTCTCCGGCTTCTTGCTAGGGATGGTGCATTCAACGACGAAATCGGCCAGGGCCTGCGCTTTGATGGCCTGCCTCGGGCGATATTTTATATCAAAATGAGATAGCTCCTACCTCCACTTTTCTAAGCGGCACGAGGATTCAGGTGACGCCAGGATAGCCCCCAATGGGAGCTCAGTGGGGACGATGATGGTGTGTGCTTGGAAGTAGTGCCGCAGCTTCCTTGAGCTTACGACGAGGGCTAAGACAATCTTCTCTATGGCAAGGTACCTCGTTTCTGCGTCCTTAAATACATAGCTCACATAGTACACCGGCTTCTATGCTCCATCGGCCTTCCGGACGAGCACTGAGCCTGCTGCTTGGTCGGATACCGCCAGATACAGAGACAGCTCGTCTCCTTCAACTGGTCGGGTGAGCAGTGGTGGCGTCGCGAGGTGCTTCTTCAATTGGTCGAAAGCGGCTTGGCACTCCTCCGACCACTCGAACCTCGGGATTTTCTTCAGAGCCTTAAAGAACGGAAGGCATTTCTCCCCTGACCTGGACATGAAACGGCTCAGAGCGACGACTCGTCCCGTTAGCCGCATGATCTCGGCATTGGTCTTGGGTGCGACCATGTTGAGGATAACGTCGATTTTCTCTAGGTTATCTTCGATTCCGCGGTGAGTGACCATGAACCCGAGAAACTTTCCCCCGGTGACTCTGAATGCGCACTTGGCGGGTTTAGCTTCATCTTGAACATGCAGAGCACTTCGAAGGCCTCGCCCAGATCCCTGGCATGGTCGGCCGACGAGACGGATTTGACGAGCATGTCGTCAACGTAGACTTCCATATTCCTGCCGATCTGCGGCTTGAACATGCGGTTGACCAACCTTTGGTACGTGACCCCGGCATTCTTGAGGCCGAAGGGCATTACCTTGTAGCAATATAGCCCCCGGTCCGTTGTGAATGCGGTGAGATCTTCATCTTCAGGATTCATACGGATTTGGTTGTAGCGGGAGAAAGCATCCATGAAGCTTAACAGCTCGTGGCCGGCTGAGCAGTCGACGAGCTGGTCCATCTAGGGGAGTGGATAGTTGACCTTGGGGCAGGCCTTATTGAGGTCGGTGAAGTCGACGCACATGCGCCACTTCCCTCTTGATTTCTTGACCAGAATATGTTCGCCAGCCACTCCGAGTAGGGTACATTTCTGATGAAGTTGGCGGCGAGAAGCCGATCAACCTCCTCTTCGATAGCCTTCTGTTTAATCGGGGCGAAGCTCCTCTTCTTCTGTCTGACGGGTCGGGCCGTAGGATCAACCCCGATCTTATGGGAGATGATTTTGGGATCAATCCCGGGCATGTCAGCAGGCGCCCAAGCGAAGACGTCGGAGTTATCTCTGAGGAATCTGACCAGGTCATCTCGCTGAGTCTTCGTCAGGAGTGATCCGAGCTGGACGGTTTTTCTCGGGTCCCCCTCTGTTAGGGGCACCCCGGTCAGGGGTTTGATCGGCGCCCCCCGGACCTCCTTTCGCTCATCTCGGGTGTCCAGGGAACCCTTGAAGTCGTCACTTACCCCGGCGTCGTCGGCCAGCCGCTCGGGCAAAGACGTTTCGGTAAGGCATATCTTCACGACCCGCTGGTTCCTGTAGACCCGACCTATCCCGCCCTGATCGAGAGGGAACTTCATCGCCAGTGTTGGATATATGTATGCCCTAGAGGCCATTATATGATAGTGTATGTACTATTGTGTATATATATATATATTCAGAGGACAGTCTTGCTCGACATAATAGTATGTTATCTGATTGCTCTTTATCATATGTTCAATTGATCATGCTTTTACTCATTTGATACATGTTGATAAAGCCCTTAGGATATTGGCTTGACTACTGGGATTATGATGTGGATCATACTAGTGGGACACCTGTAGTTTATAAGCATATCCTTGAAATGTTTCTAGTCGTAGGTATATCGAGACAGGGCATCGATATTTCAGAGTAGACTAGCGTATACCAGTCTTGTTCCATATGATGGGCGATGGATGATCCCATATCCATCTGGTGTGGTGACACCAAAGATTGTATACGGGTGCTCAGTGAGACTGGGTACACTGAACGGACTCACCGAGAACTCCTATGTGGTATTATATCATACGTCGAATAGCAGTTCTTAGGTGACACTGGTACAAGTTAGTCTGTAGACCCGAGATCGTCATAGAGTCTTGTGTGTCCTCCTACTGTACTTTGATCTCCACCCTACTACGGCTCTACTGAGTCATACAAACAGGTGGATTTTGGGTACAGTCCCAAGGCACATGGAGGCGATGAGCGATAGGAGGGGTTTCGTCTCTCCCGGTATTGGGGGTTGATGTTGCGCTATGCACGATTGGCTATAACAGGAAGTCCCTGGACAGGGCTGCTGAGATATTACTGATAAGTGTTATCAGTAGTTTCTCGATCTGTTGTAGACCATATACCGGCATGACTTATTGAGTTATTGGGGTCGACGTTACCATCCCTAGACTCGATATGCAGCATATCTGACGAAGAGACCGGACTGTACGGTAAGTGTTTCCAGTTGGATAGACGGGAGTTTTGATAGGTTCGCTTGTTCTTCTTCTGATCGCTCAATACCCTGGTGGCCGTTACGTTTAGTTGACCGCTTGCGGCTTGTGGGTGTTTGATGTGATCATCACCTACTGTCGGCATATTGACGAGTCTTAGAGTCCCACACAGGAGTTTCCTGGCTCAGGCGAAACGATGTGGTGTACATATGAGATATGTGCGGGAGCTCGATTAAATACGTGTATGTGATGCCGTGTTTTAATCGGACGTTTTATATTGGTCGGGTCGTATGAGATATGACCGGTTTATTAAATCAAGTGTTGATGTAATATTAACTTTTATCTCATTTAAATAAACATTTTCTTTATGATGGATGCATGGATGTATATGTACATGTTGATGTGCATACACACATACATACATGCATTTGTATCATGGTTGATGATACAACAAAGATGGAAATATAAGAATTACATGGAAAGTAAATATATTTATATATTAGAATGAGAAAAAGAAAATTGATTTTAAATCATGGTTGACTATTCTTTACTTGACCTAGATTAAACCATGGTTCCATTTTCCTTTGTTATTTTTCTTTCATTCTAAACTATCCAGATATTTATTGACCATGGTTTGAGATGAGATATTTATTCTTGATATTTATCTTTCACTCATTATCTTTTCTCATTATCTTTTCCAAAAGAAAATAGAGCTCAAGGTTGCCATCTTCTTCTTCCTCTCTCTAGCTCTCTCTTGAGTTTCCAAAGTGAGTGAGGGTAAAAGAAAGAAAGGGTTTTTATATGAGAACACAACCATATCATCACACTACACTTGTTTAGCCCATAGGTGTAGTTTGTTTGCTTCATCATCATTGTGATCTAGTGGAGCAAGGAGCTTTGAGCAAAGGTACTCCGGGTGGATCATCGTGGACGTGGAGGAAGTTCAAGCTAGCTCGTTCAAACCCTAGGAGATCCAAGGAGTTGCTAGGAGGTCTACAAAGGTTGTATTTCTCCCCACTTAGTGTTAGAAACTAGCTAGTATATGATACTAGAACTTGTTACTGTAAATATTCTAGTTCGATTCCTAGGTTTGTTTGTTTAACACCTCATAAAATTTTAATATAACATGTGTGATGCTTGCAAAACCCTTGGTGAGGTGCTAAAGAAACCCTACAGTAGTATTAGAGCCAAGATAGAATTTTAGACGATGTTAGATATTTCGAAAACGAAACAAACACGAAAAATATGGATTTCTGGAAACCTCAGATCTGCTCTCTGTCGATTTTTAAACGACCCAGAAAAATTATTTAAACAACTGCAGAAGTTAGCATATAACACCACTAGAGAACACAAGAAAATTGGGGACCATCCATCGGATTTGAACCGATGACTTGGACAAAAAAACCGGGGAGGCCGGCCCCTTGTAGTCCCCTATGCCCCGTTTTCCTTGTGTGCACTGGTATGTTGATTTTGGGTTTCCAGGGATTGTTTGCTAAGCTCAATTTTTCATGTGATGATTATTGTGCTTATGGGCTATTTCGTAGTGTTTCGTAGTCGTAAATTTAACATTGTATTGGTAACTTTGACAATATTTAACAGTTCGAACAGATTTTCGAACCCCATATTATCACCCCCTCTGAAATTTTCAAGTGTTGTAATTTTCCAAGTTGATTATATTCAATAAGTAGTGCGAGTATTCCTATGGACCCTCTAGAAGAACATACTAACCTTAACTCGATTCTATGCCCACGGAACCGCGATCGAACCTTATGGTTTTTCGTAGTTCCGTGGTGTCATAGGTGAGGCATTGGTTAACTCCTTCTAAGACTGGACCATAGACACTGCAGCACGTCTTTTGAGTACTTTTGTCACGACCCGAAATTGGCACGTGACGGCCCTAATATTACGCAATGTCTACAGGCGTAACGCAGTAAAAGAAAGCCAAAACCTAGAAATCTAAACCATTAAAAGACAAGAAAAGATAAGAAATATTGTTTAAACTTATGAAAATCTCAAGTATAAATTCTTTAAGTCCAATTTATTTTCTTGAAAATTTCGGCAGCACCTCCTTTGTAAAAACCAACCCCAAAAATGGGTACAACATATATATATATATAGTAAAGCATCTCTAACGGGAGCAAATCCACGCCTAACGGCGGAAAACAACCACCACAACAGATATACGATGCCGTAGCGAAGAAAAAAAGACGATATAAGTAAAACTGCATAAAAGACATCCAAGTCACCAAAATATACAATATCGTCCCCACATCAAGTCTCTAAGTCATACAAGATAATGGTAGATGTAGAGTACATGGATACAACGAATATACAATAAAACAACGAATAACCACAAAACCTACCTAAGCAAACTGCACACTATGAGCTGATGCGGTATCCGCAGCAAAAGATGATAAGATAGATGAATAGCCAGCCTCGACTACTCTGGAGAAACACCTGCAAAACCCTGTGGCACAATAGGGGTGAGTTGCCAACTCGTGAATAGTAAATAACATATGCTGGTAATCGCAAGTATGCACGTACAGCCGGTCTCAAATGCTCAACCTTAGCACGCAACAAGACAGACACCTTGAAACGAAATCCGAAACTTCACTCTTCATCGCTTCCCACCCGTAACTATCTCACAAGTCACGCTAAAAATTGGTGAAACTTGAATGAACACCGAAAATTGACTGATGTGCTTGCTCTAGGATTTCGCGTCTCTGCCCATCAGCAACAGGTACATAAACGCGTCCCTAAACGTAGCACACCTTGGTCACAAATCAAGAACTCCAAATCATTACCCAGCCGAGTATGCTCAGAATCTCAGATGAACGAGCATTGGCGGGCAGTGCTTCGCGAAAGCGATTAAGGAAATATGGTAGGGCACGGACATGAGCAAGCTGTCCCCTCAGTAGAGGCAAACTAAAGCTGTACTCAACGATTGCACAAGAATTGTAAATCTGCAGAAGACTATCTCAACAATCAAAACCCACTGCAGGAAGATGTACATTAGGCTCTGGTGGTCCATGAAAATCTGACACGACTCTGCAAACAAGTAGTGTCTCCAAATCTCCAACGCAAGACCACCACGGCCATCTCTAGATCATGAGTGGGATATCCTGCTAGTACTTCCTTCAACTGTAAGGAAGCAAAAGCGATAACTCTATAGTGCTACATTAGTACACAATCGAGCCCCACTCGCGAAACATCACAGTTAAACAACAAAGTCGCCCGAACCAGAAGCAAAGAAAGAATCGATGCAGTTGTTAACCGGGTCTTCAACTGCCGAAAACTCCGCACGCATGCCTCAGTCCAAAGAAAAAGGAACCCCCTTTCCGATCAGTTCAGTCAACGGTGCAGCACTACAATAGCAATCCTGCACGAAATGGCGGTAAAAACCTGCTAAGCCTAAAAATCTGCAGACCTCTGTCCCGCACACAAGTCTGGGCCAAAGCTGTACAGCCTCGATCTTCCTCGGAACCATACGAAAACCGTATCCCATAACTACAAGACCTAGGAGTCAACACAAACAAGCCTGAAGGAACACTCTGAGAATCTAGCAAACAGCCGGGGCTCTCCCAATGTCTGCAAAACAAATCCTCAAGTGCTACTCCTGTCCCTCACGACACATTGAGTAGACCAGAATGTCATCAATAACACAACAATAACCGGTCGAGGAACGGCCTGAAGAAATCTGGTTCATCACCTCTACGAATGCTGCTAGGGCATTGGTGAGTCCAATGACACCACCAAAATACACAAAGCCCGTAGCACGCACAAGGCAGTCTTCGGAATGTCATCACTCCGAACCCGCAACAATGATGACCTAATCCTAAACAAACTTAGAAAATGTCTCACACTCGAAAGCTGATTAAAGAAATCGTCAATTCGAGGTAAAGGATACCTATCCTAACCGTAAGCCGGTTCAATTGACGATCAATCAATACAAAACCTCAAACTGCCGTCTTTCTCCTTGACGAACAGAAATAGGAGCTCCGCGATGCGAAACACTCAGACACACAAGCCCCACCTATCTAGCAACTCTGCAGCAGATCCTTAAGCTCCCTAAACTTCGCCGGCTCATCTGGAACAACATCGGAAAACTCTCGCACGAAGGAAAGCCGGTCCAACAAGCCCACTGTGGCTCCGGTATCACGAATGAATGCCAAGAAACCTCGACATCTTCTCCTCAAAAGCCAACTAGCGAAAAGGCTGAATTCAAGCCGTGAGAGGCGGCACCACTGTCCTCCCGCAAAACAAGAACTGACTTGCAGGGAAAACAAAACCTGACTGTTTCCTCACGGTAGTCCACAGACACCTAGCATGTAGATTACCAGTCCGTGCCCAAGAGAATGTCAAATCCAACATCTCTAGAAGGATCAAGTGACGGATAATTCTCCTAACCGATTGGCACACGACTGAAATACGTGTTGCGCAACAAAAGAATCGCTGACAGAAATTAACACAACAAACGGCTGATCTAGCTAACACTGTAAGTCCATGTCACGCACCCCACGAACTTGCGGGGAGGCGGAATATATGAAAAACGATTATCAAAGCTTCGTAACACGGACTTGAGTGCATGAATCGTATCTAAACCATTACTAGCAAACTAAGAGAGGTTTAACTACTCGGATTCGAAGTTATACCTCACGTTACTTGTCCTTCGGGTCTTCATCGCTGTCCTCCACTCCTCGTAGGATCCTTAGAACATCGGCACCTCAACGGCCTCCTCGAGTCAAAGACGATCCACCCGAGAGCTCCTACGCCAAGCTTTATCTTTAACTTGAGATAACTAGGTTGCTCAAAGTGCTAATTTAAGCTACCTAGGGGATATAGAGTGAGGTTATGGATGTATTAGTCTAGCTAACCCTTGATCTCAACACATGAGAGGTTAGGGTTAGGCTTTCAAGAATGAGAGAGCTTGAGGAGAGAGAAGGTGATGATAAGAATGAATATGAATAATGAGCTCATTAGAATATATCAAACATAACAATTTATCAATTATATAAAATAAATGATTAATCATCATGGTTGATGCATTCACCTTGTGTGATTCATCATATGACTCATTAACTAATTAATGCATCATTTAATACCAAGGATGAATCACACAAATGAGTCATTAAGCAATTAATGCTTATGCCACCTTAACCCCCAAGTCACCATGCTTCTAGAAGCTTCTCGGAAAATTACGAGAATGCCCCTCCTATCCGTGAAAACACGGAATAACTTTAGACTGTATAAATCCAATAAACCGATACTAGAATCTGGCTTAAACCAAAGCTGGCTAGTAAAAACTGTCCGAACGTCGCACGTGCGTTCAAACACGTATGCGTCCGAACCCTTGTCGTAAAACCATACGACCTCTATATCGTTTCTCCTGGAGCATGGAAACTCTCTGTGTGGGACTCTAAAGACTCGACACTACGCTGGCAGTGGGTTTAACCACAGACCGCAAGCGGCACTAGCTGTATATAACGGTCCTCAGGTAGATATCGATAAGAAGGCCGATGAGGAAACCATCCGAACTCCTACTGAGCCTGTCCGTGACAATATCCGCGCAGTCCGGTCTGTTCTTCTAAGAGTATCGCATGTATGGTCTAGGGAGGTAGAGAACGTCAGACCCCTAATAACCGTACAAGTCGTACCGGTATGGCTCATGACCATTTGAGAATCTACTGATCAGTCCACCAGTAATTCTCCATCAGCCCTGGCCAGGGACTTATGGTAATGACCAACCAATCACAGTGCGATATCATCTCCCTATACCGAGAGAGACGAATCCCTAACAGTCACTCACTGCCTACATATGGCTCGGGACTGTACCCAACTAAAATCTGTTTGCACGACTCCTTTGAGCCGTGGTAGGGTAGTAATCAAAACACAGTGGGAACACACATGAGACAAATGACGACCTTAAGTCAACAGACTATCTGCACACATGTCACCTGAGAACTGCTATCTGACGTTAGGTATAATACCATCCAGTCAGTTCTCCTGCGAGTCCTGTCCGGTGTACCCGTAACCTAACGAGCACCTGTATACTATCTCCAGTACGACGTACTGATGGCTGTGGGACAGACATCTCCCCAACGGGGATGAGAAGCGTACACACTAGTCTACTCTGGAGTATCGATGCCCTGTCTCGATAATCCTTCAACTAGGGACAAGTATAGGATGTTGCTTATAGACTACCCAGCCCGCATTAGTGTGACTGCCATCACAACGCTGGTAATCAAGCAAAGAACCTATGGGCTCTACTAATATGTATAAGTGATACGTTACAAGAAACATATGCACATATTAAAGTAGACACAAACCAAGTAGCATACTACTATATTTAGCAAGACTGTCAATACAACTGTGAATATCCCAAGGTTCCATTAAGTAATATACATGCTAGTATGATACAATTATGGCCCCTAGGGCATATACACTAACAATCTCCCACTTGCACTAGGGCCATGAGCTGGCATATCGTAGACCTATCATCTCGAATAGCCTCTCGAACTGCGTCTGAGGAATGGCCTTTGTGAATGGATCAGCAATGTTATTCTCCGTCTCTATTCTTTTCACCTCGATCTCCCGGCGATCTACGATCTCCCTGATCAGGTGATACCGCCTTAGGATGTGTCTGGACTTCTGATGGGACCTAGGTTCCTTCGCTAAAGATATAGCGCCGTTGTTGTCAAAATACAGAGGTATTAGATCAACACTAGTAGGAACCACCTGAAGTTCTGTGAGGAACTTCTTCATCCAGACAGCTTCTTTTGCGGCATCGCAAGCAGCTATGTACTCCGCTTCCATCGTTGAGTCAACAACGGTCTCCTGTTTGGAACTCTTCCAACAGACCGCCCCTCCATTGAGGGTAAAGACATAACCCGACATGGACTTAGAGTCATCTTTGTCACTCTAGAAGCCGGAGTCGGCAAAGGCCTCTATCTGGAGGTCTTTTCCGCCATACACCAAGAACATATCCTTAGTCCTCCTCAGGTACTTGAGAATGTTCTTTACTGCTTTCCAGTGCTTCTCCCATGGGTTTGCTTGATACCGGCTTACTACGCTCAATGCGTATGCTACATCTGGTCTGGTACATAACATCGCATACATTATAGAGCCTACTGCAGAAGCGTAGGGTATAATCGACATGCTATCCCTTTCCAAATCAGTCTTAGGAGACATATCTTTGGAGAAGGTGATTCCGTGACAAGCCGGTAGGTTACCGTGCTTAGAATCTTCCATACTGAATCTTTTCAATATGGTGTCTATGTACCTGGACTGCGAAAGTCCTAACATCCTTTTAGATCTATCATGATAGATCTGGATCCCCAGAATGTATGTGGCATCTCCCAGGTCTTTCATGGAGAATTTCTGCGACAAGAATCTTTTGACTGACTGTAACATAGGAATATCATTTCCTATTAGGAGAATGTCATCCACGTACAAGACGAGGAATACTACAGCTCTCCCTACAATCTTTCTGTATATGCATGGTTCATCTGGATTTTTGATAAAGTCAAATTCTTTGACAGCATCATCAAAACAGATGTTCCAACTCCGCGATGCCTGCTTTAGTCCATAAATGGACTTAAGCAGCTTGCATGCTTTACCGCTGCTCCCACTCTGAATGAATCCCTCTGGCTGATCCATATAGACGCTCTCTTCTAAATTACCATTTAGAAAGGCCGTCTTTACGTCCATCTGCCAGATTTTATAATCGTGGAAGGCAGCAATAGCAAGAAGGACCCGAATGGATTTAAGCATAGCCACTGGAGAAAAGGTTTCGTCATAGTCCAAACCAGGCCTTTGACGGAAACCCTTTGCAACAAGTCTAGCCTTATGGATTTCAACCTGTCCATCTACACCAATCTTCTTTCTGAAGATTCATTTGCATCCTATGGGTTTTACCCCATCTGGAGCAATGTCCAAAGTCCATACTTTGTTAGTGTACATGGACTCCATTTCGTTCCGCATTGCATCCAGCCATTTTACCGAGTCACCGCTCTAAATGGTTTGCTGGAAGCTAGTAGGCTCATCATAGTCAATAGTGCAATCCTCTCTATCCCCGTCTATGAGAAAACCGTAGTATCTCTCGAGCGGAGGAGATTGCCTACTACTCCTGCGAAGTGGCGTCGGGATGTCCCTTTCTTCTGAAACCTCTGATTCTACCATACTTTCAGTAACAGCTTGTGGTTCTAGAATTTCTTCCAGTTCTACTACGCTCCCACTCTTCTGATTTTCTAAAAATTCAGCTTCTAAGAAGTGGGCATGACGAGAAACAAAAACCTTTTGTTCCTCTGCGTAATAGAAACAATATCCTATGGAGTTCTTTGGATATCCCACAAACTTACATTGTACTGAGCGTGCCTCGAGCTTGTCCGCATGCTGCCTTTTTACAAAAGCTGGACATCCCCATGCCTTCAGGTACTGAAGACAGGGTTTCTTCCCACTCCACATCTGATATGGTGTGGTAGGCACTGTTTTGGTTGGAACCTTGTTCAAAAGATATGCAGCTGATTCTAGCGCATAACCCCAGAAAGATCGCGGCAACTCAGCCTTACTCATCATGGAACGAACCATATCCAATAGGGTTCGATTCCTCCTTTCTGATACACCGTTATGTTGTAGTGTGTATGGAGGAGTAAGCTGAGAGAGAATTCCATTCTCTTTTAAGTAACCCAGGAACTCGGCACTTAAGTATTCACCACCTCGATCAGATCTCAATGTCTTTATACTCTTGCCTGTTTGTTTTTCCACTTCATTCTTGTATTCTTGGAATTTCTCAAAGGCCTCGGATTTATGCTTCATCAAGAAGACATGTCCATACCTAGAGAAATCATCCGTAAAAGTAACGAAGTAGGAATAACCTCCTCTCGCATGTGTAGACATTGGACCGCACACGTCACTGTGTACGAGTCCTAAGAGCTCGCTTGCTCTTACTCCGTGTCTAGTGAACGGAGTTTTTGTCATCTTTCCTATGAGACAAGATTCACAAGTAGTATAAGATTGATATTCGAACGGATTCAAATATCCTCCTCTATGTAAGTTAGTCAACCTTCTCTCATTGATGTGACCTAGTCTACAATGCCATAAGAAAGCCTGATTTAATTCCGGAGACTTTCTTTTAAGTGTGTTCTGGATATTGAAAACCTGAGCTTGACTCAATACGTATATGCCATTATCTAATGTACCGGACCTAATCAGAACTTGATTTAGGTGGATGTGAACTACATCGCTTACGAATGTAAAATCATATCCCTCTCTCGAAAGTGAGGACACTGATATGATATTACAAGTCATACTAGGTATATACAGACAGTTACGTAGAATCAATATCTGCCCACTTGTCAAACCTAGGCGATATTCTCCCATGGATTCAGCGTCTACGCTCATTCCGTTTGCAACTCTGAGAGACCAATCACCTACCTTTATAACTCTACGGTTTCTCAAAGCATGTAATGAATTACAGATGTGAGATCATGCTCCGGTATCTAGTACCCAGGAAGTAGAGTTAATTGACAAACAGTTCTTAATTACTCACACACTTGAGGCTGAAGCCACAACATGCTTCGTATCCCGGCTACTGGCTTCCAAAGCCTTATAATCTTTCTGCCTATGCCCAATCTCATAACAATAGGAACGTCCCACAATAGGGTGGTCCAGCTTGTCATAGGCAATGGACATCTGGACAGACCTATGCCAGTCATATAAGTCAGATTCAGTCAAATTGTTATCTAGATGTAACCTATGTGTGGTCACAAGGTCGCTGCAATGAGAGAAATAGGAGAAAACACTTTAGCATGATACTCTTGCAAGTTTAGAGTGGTTTTTAATTTATCTAAACAGGATGGCTCCCACTGTTTCTCGAATCCTTCCTCAAACCATAAAAGAATAATTAGCCAGGACTATTCTCACTGTACAATACTTGCTTAACCGTTCAGCCAGGCTAGTGTCAATACTTCGAGGGAGGTTTTCCAACGCTTTCGCGAAGTTCCTTAATTAAAGAACCTCTTTTCTCTGGGGGCGTAGCCCCGCTGACACCTTTCTAGACACCTACTTGGTTTATAGCATTGATCGTTAAGTGACGAATCTCCTGATAAGTATCATGTACTCACAGTAGGATCGGGATCCAAATATCATCGTATGATAATGTTGAAGGAATCCTACCAACATTCATCAAACTCTAAATGGTATGCAACACTAGCAAGTTTCAGTTTCTTTAGAAACTACCGATGTGGATTTTTGCCCCATGCTCTTATGACCTTGACGAAAGCCAACAAATCATAAGTCGCATGTTAAGTTCTTCCCATCATTGTCTTGTTAATTTGAACCCACCCGTACATACCATTGACGAAAGCCAACAAGGTAATACGACTGTCCCAAACCAACCCATCTATCTATGAAACAAATGAATACCCCAGCAGCTACCAAGCACTATGCCTTAACGAAAGCCAACAAACATAGCTTGAATACTACTGGCAATCCATAAGAAATGACGGAGGGCTACGACTGGTTTTGGCGAAACCATGAACGTAGTGAACTTGATATAATCGAAGGAACCTGATAGCTTTTTTAAAAGGAGTGGTTAATGCTCCGCAATTAAAAATTCTGCTCTTTTAAAATAACCGAGTGGTTTCTTTTAAATTTGTTCCAACGATTTAACTTTGGTTTATTTTCTTTGCATTATATTAATGCGTCCCATCATTTATCCTATCATTGCAGAAAACAACGAAAATACCACGTTCTCTTATGCCATCTGCATTCGCCACGGGGTCCCGTCATCACCCGTTAGGTTACTTAACTAACGACAGAGCGGGGGCTGGGCTAGCGCGAGTGTAAAACATAAGTGACGTCTAATAGCTATCATATATAGATATTGTACATTTGCCAGACGCAATAATAAGCATTCCAAATCACAGATGAACTTTATTGGATTTGCTAGCAATCCGCGTTTGCTTTGAGCCTGCAACAAAAGACGGATTACACAGTTGTGATGAATAGCCATTACCCCACCCTAGACCCCTACGGGTACGGCAAACTACCCGCCAAGTACCCGAAGTGAAGCGGTCTCTCTCAACAACGTGAGTAGGCCACTAAACACTTCAACGTACCCGGTAGTTTGTGTACCCCATCTTGGGTCTATCCTAGGAGCAAAAACAGTAAAAAGAAATAATACAACGGTGGCTACAACCGCAACCTGGATGTGCCCCGCAAAAGAATATTACATCATATTACAATTATATTGAATGAATGAATATTAAACCCATCCCAAAACCCCGGCTAATCATCACAACATTCTAATCAAGTCCATATACACAAACAGTAAACATTACAGAAATGTGCAACCCCCTGCCAACCGACATACTAGAAGTTAGGGGAGGTTTACGAACACATTAAACATTACAGATAATAACCCGATTAACAATTAGTTTAGAACATCGATTGGCAACCTTTATCCGTGTCCACCCCAAAAGCAAACCTGTACTGAAGTAACCTGGGTAGAAACAGAACAAACTGGAAAACAGAAAACCAAAAAATATGAATTACTGAGCAAATCCGAGTCAACTCGGAGTTGACTCGGCGGCGGATCTGCGGCCAAAAGCACTATCTTGCCGCGGATCCGCGGCCATATATCCAAGTTGAAGTCTCGTATTTTCCCAGAATTCTTATATTTACCTGCTATTAATTTTAAGGCATATCAAAAAAAATTTTAGACATGTTTAAAATTTACAGAAACTGTTAGGGTTCGGTTTTCGTTTTTCGCATTTTTCCGTCGATCGAACTTCTAATTAGTTGCTAACAAGCTAGTAATGGTTTAGTTAGCTCTGATACCACTGTAAGTCTATGTCACGCACCCCACGAACTTGCGGGAAGGCGGAATATATGAAAAACGATTATCAAAGCTTCGTAACACGGACTTGAGCGCACGAATCGTATCTAAACCGTTACTAGCAAACTACGAGAGGTTTAGCTACTCGGATTCGAAGTTATACCTCACGTTACTTGTCCTTCGGGTCTTCAACCCTGTCCTCCACTCTTCGTAGGCTCCTTGGAACATCGGCACCTCAACGGCCTCCTCGAGTCAAAGACGATCCACCCGAGAGCTCCTACGCCAAGCTTGATCTCTAACTTGAAATAACTAGGTTGCTCAAAGTGCTAATCTAAGCTACCTAGGGGATATAGAGTGAGGTTATGGATGTATTAGTCTAGCTAACCCTTGATCTCAACACATGAGAGTTTAGGGTTAGGGTTTCAAGAATGAGAGAGCTTGAGGAAAGAGAAGGTGATGATAAGAACGAATATGAATAATGAGCTCATTAGAATATATCAACCATAACAATTTATCAAATATATAAAATAAATGATTAATCATCATGGTTGATGCATTCACCTTGTGTGATTCATCATATGACTCATTAAGTAATTAATGCATCATTTAATACCAAGGATGAATCACACAAATGTGTCATTAAACAATTAATGCTTATGCCACCTTAACCCCCAAGTCACCATGCTTCTAGAAGCTTCTCGGAAAATTACGAGAACGCCCCTCCTATCCGTGAAAACATGGAAAAACTTTAGACTGTATAAATCCAATAACCCGATACTAGAATCTGGCTTAAACCAAAGTCGGCTAGTAAAAACTGTCCGAACGTCGCACGTGCGTTCAAACACGTATGCGTCCGAACCCTTGTTGTAAAACCATACGACCTCTATATCGTTTCGCCTGGAGCAGGAAAAACTCTCTGTGTGGGACTCTAAAGACTCGACACTACGCTGGCAGTGGGTTTAACCACAGACCGCAAGCGGCACTAGCTGTACATAACGGTCCCCAGGTAGATGTCGATAAGAAGGTCGATGAGGAAACAATCCGAACTCCTACTGAGCCTGCCCGTGACAATATCCGCGCAGTCCGGTCTGTTCGTCTAAGAGTATCGCATGTATGGTCTAGGGAGGTGGAGAACGTCAGACCCCTAATAACCGTACAAGTCGTACCGGTATGGCTCATGACCATTTGAGAATCTACTGATCAGTCCACCAATAATTTTCCATCAGCCCTGGCCAGGGACTTATGGTAATGACCAACCAATCACAGTGCGATATCATCTCCCTATACCGGGAGAGACGAATCCCTAATAGTCGCTCACTGCCTCCATATGGCTTGGGGCTGTACCCAACTAAAACCTGTTTGCATGACTCCTTTGAGCCGTGGTAGGGTAGCAATCAAAGCACAGTGGGAACACACATGAGACAAATGACGACCTTAAGTCAACAGACTATCTGCACACATGTCACCTGAGAACTGCTATCTGACGTTAGGTATAATACCATCCAGTCAGTTCTCCTGCGAGTCCTGTCCGGTGTACCCGTAACCTAACGAGCACCTGTATACTATCTCCAGTACGACGTACTGATGGCTGTGGGACAGACCATCTCCTCAACTGGGATGAGAAGCGTACACACTAGTCTACTATGGAGTATCGATGCCCTGTCTCGATAATCCTTCGACTAGGGACAAGTATAGGATGTTGCTTATAGACTACCCAGGCCCCACTAGTGTGACTGCCATCACAACGCTGGTAATCAAGTAAAGAACCTATGGGCTCTACTAATATGTATAAGTGATACGTTACAAGAAACATATGCATATATTAAAGTAGACACAAACCAAGTAGCATACTACTATATTTAGCAAGACTGTCAATACAACTGTGAATATCCTAAGCTTCCATTACGTAATATACATGCTAGTATGATACAATAATGGCCCCTAGGGCATATACACTAACAAACACAACTCTCCTCATCCCAAACCTCTGCTACTCCCGCGACATTCACGAAAGCTGTCTCGACGACTAGGCCTCTGTCTCTGGGCTGGTACACCGGTACGAGTCCTCCACGGTTCCGGAACTCCCAAAGTCTCTGGAATACGTGTCTCGTCAACTGGGGCTGCATCCACTGATGCTATGTAGGTGACGGAATGCTGCATGCTGATCGCAAGGAACAACTGGGTAACAGAAGTGACAACCTCCTGTCGCTGCGCTCGAATGGTCTCAACAAATGAACTCATCGTCTGGCGCAAGTCCTGCATATTTGCCACAAGCCTAGCGATACTATCTGTCGAAGGCGGATCCGTCTGCTCCTGTGCAACGAGCGCGCCATCCTGGTCAGTCCTTGACTCACCCGAGTCAACTCTGACCTCGGCCCTCGCTGTATCACTCTGAGTCCCCATAGTCATCGGTGGCAAGGCTATGATTGGAAATAAGATTCGATATGAACATGGAAATCAAATCACAAGGATATGAATTATCAAGGAAGGAATTTTAAGCAATTTGTACTTAGTCACTTTGGGCGGAGTACCGCATCGTGAGTATGCCGCGGACATACACACACTACGTTACTCTACTTAAGCTACCTACTCCATCATACCAAGGTCATCCTACACTCTGAAAGGTAAAACCTAGCGCTCTGATACCAACTTTGTCCCGACCCGAAATTGGCACGTGACGGCCCTAATACTACGCAACGTCTACAGGCGTAACGCAGTAAAAGAAAGCCAAAACCCAGAAATCTAAACCATTAAAAGATAAGAAAAGATAAGAAATATTGTTTAAACTTATGAAAATCTCAAGTATAAATTCTTTAAGTCTAATTTATTTTCTTGAAAATTTCGGCAGCACCTCCTTTGTAAAAACCAACCCCAAAAATGGGTACAACATAAATATAAAGTAAAGCATCCCCAACGGGAGCAAATCCACGCCCAATGGCAGAAAACAACCACCACAACAGATATACGACGCCGTAGCGAAGAAAAAAAAAGGCGATATAAGTAAAACTGCATAAAAGACATATAAGTCACCAAAATATACAATATCGTCCTCACATCAAGTCTCTAAATCATACAAGATAATGGTAGATGGAGAGTACATGGATACAACGAATATACAATAAAACAACGAATAACCACAAAACCCACCTAAGCAAACTACACACTGTGAGCTGATGCGGTATCCATAGCAAAAGATGATAAGATAGATGAATAGCCAGCCTCAACTACTCTGGAGAAACACCTGCAAAACCTTATGGCACAATGGGGTTGAGTTGCCAACTCGTGAATAGTAAATAACATATGCAGGTAATCGCAAGTATGCACGTACAGCGTGAATCTAACATATGCAATTAATAGCAATAAAAGGTCATATGAATGCAATAATCATGAAAGGTACACTAGCAGGTACAACTAATACATGAAGCAATAATAATATGACAATCGGTATGCAATAATGATATGAAAATGTATATATGCAACAGTCATAAAAGGTACTCTAGCAGGTACAACTAACACATGAAGCAATGCATATAAAATGAAGTATGTAAATGCAACGGTCATGAAAGGTACACTGACAGGTACAACTAATACATGAAGCAGTGTATAAACAATAAATGTGGAGTATGGAATGAAATATGTCATTTCCATGGAATCCTGACATCGTGGTAGGATCACAATCCATCAAGACAATCC
This sequence comes from Agapanthus africanus, assembly GCA_030015575.1. Lineage (NCBI taxonomy): Eukaryota > Viridiplantae > Streptophyta > Magnoliopsida > Asparagales > Amaryllidaceae > Agapanthus > Agapanthus africanus. The sequence continues at coordinate 43,206,634 of JASDDO010000010.1, forward strand.
AAATCCCAATTCCTCAAATCAGCCCCCAAATTGGCTCCCATATCATATAACTCTCACAAATCCTTAATGTACAATATCGAATAAATCTCATATATCCTGAATGTACAAAATCAGCAATCTCATATATATATATATATATCCTGTATCAAATCCCAAATAAATCTCCTATAACCCAAATCCAATATCAAGTAAAATTCTAACACCCTAAATATATTTTCTTGAATAAATATGATATATATAAATTGATATCAATACACATATATTAGCGTCACATTCCACTAATATTGGTGTAAAGGCATATATAACAGTGTCCCATTCCACTGTTATATATACTTAGGAGTAAAAAGAAATATCATGAAACCAATGTGTCAAGCATCGACACAGAAATGCTGATCTATCAGGTACTGTCACCAAGACTGGCCCCCTGATAGGTACGTATCATACGCTATACCGAAACCTCGAATGCCTAGCTCTGACTCTCGCCTTTCGACGTATCCATACGTACATGACTCCCGTCGGTATCCCCATGAGAACCGCCGAGTCATTGGTAATGTCACCGGATGGTATGGTTCCCCCACTAACTCATCGTCTACTCCACGACTCTTGCCCCGGGGCACCTCCGGGCCCCACCATATACCCGTACACGGACCCCTCCTTTCCTCGCATGGGGTATATATATATATATATATCAGAACCGACAAATCTCATGGTGGCTGCTGAAATATCATATCAAGGGAAACCGGGTTTTTTAAATAATGCATAATTTCATGAAACTACCACGGTCCCCAAATCCAGAAAGCATCATGAAAAATCTATATCTCAATGCGAAAATCCATGAATATAATATACGCATCATAAATGTGAAATGAGAGCATATAAAGGAAAAGCCGCTATTTAACTGCAACAAGTTAACATATAAATCATGCGGTTCCTAATTTCTCCAAGTCTATATAACATCAAGTAAAGGTAAACATGTAGCTATAACCAAGTATATGTGTAAACAAAAAGGTATAGCAAGGTATATGTATCTACCTATGAGTAATGATGTAATATACCCCTGGGTATAAGTGAAGTATGTATGCAAAGTATATATGTAGCTATGTCATTATGTGTGTATGTACCTATTACTAATGGTACAATACCCTGTAGGTATACAGGTAACTAGCATGTAAGTATGTCAAGGCATATGTGTAAGCATATAGCTATACAGGTATGCTATAAGTCATGCATAAAGAAATATGAATCAATGTCTCAATACCCCTAACCAAACAATATCATATCTATAAGTGGGTTGTGCGTGACATGTCAATTATTGACGGTGTGTGTGGCATACAATCAGTGCTCGTGCAACATGAATCGTCAATAATAGTGCAGTGTCCTAAGGATACTAGTCCAAGCACAACAATATCTAAGCAATAAAATGTAAGCGCAATTCTAAATATAAAATAGGATATGCGACAAGTCAAATCATCTCTAGCCCAAACGCATAACGCCATGCGGGCGATTCCCCTGTAAATGTTAAATCTACACCAACGCTCCTGGCTAAGTAAAACCTACCACTCGCTTTCCCCAGTTCGCAGCGCCCGCCTGCGATCCTGAAAGCATATAACAATATAACAGATATATATTAGCAATAGACCCAAAATATGTACAAACTACGCTGAACAACGCGACAACACAAAACTTACTCTCAAGTGTTCGTATTGTGGCTAACACGCATAGCGACACTACGAAACCAACTCAAGAGCAAAAGCTACACAAAGACACAAACGACATCGGCACGACCCTAGCTAGGAACGCAAAACGACACAACTACCAAGCCAAGACCCTGATCGTATCGATCGCGTATTCAAAACACAATAATAAACGTGGAATCAATATAATTAACGTCGCAACGTCAAAAGAAACCCACGCCTAAAAGTTACCGAAATCTAGTAAGCAGTATTTATCTTTTTAGCACAAAACTACAAGTTTTACCAAAACTATAATTTACAAACATCTTCAAATAGCAAGGTTAAACCATTTAAACCTTTACTAAAATTTTAGATTTCACTAATTAGGATTATCAAAAGTTTAGTTTGTTAATTAGCTTAATTAGCCGATTACGAAAATATCATTTAACAAATTATCAATTTGATTAAGTTTTCATTTGTCTTAACTTATCACTTAACCATTCCACTAATCAAAACCCTAATTTGATTATAAAAATGATATCTTGAATTTTAAAACATGAATTTAAAAGCTTAAATTAAACATCTAATTAAGCTAATTAAAGGTATTAAGCAACAAAAAGAGATTAAGGTTAAGGTTTTATACCTTCCAAGAACACAACTTGAAACAAGAACAAAACCAAACTTTAGCCTCCAAAATCCCCACTAGAATAAAGATCCAAGCATGTTTTGTGAAGAAGAATGAAGAATTTGGATTATATTTGAATTTCTATGAAATAATTTGGATTTTTCATGATTTTTGAAGCTTTAAAAATGAAGAAATGAGTTTAGAAAAAGAGAGGACAGCAAGAAGATGATGTGGCCTGCCATGAAGAAAGTCTAGGGTTTGTGTGGAATTTTCTAGGAGGAAAATGCAATAATTGGATAATAAAACAAAAGGCTTTATGTTCACACTATCTTTTCTTTTAAAAAAAAAACAATTAATTCCACCAAAAATCAAGATATTTGGAGAGAAGGTTATAAACAAAAATATAGTGATTAGTTAAGCATAAAAACCAATTAGTAGTAATTTACCCAAATAAAAAAAATAATTATCACTAATAAAGTGCACAAATAAAGTATTAAAATAATATTATTTTAGAGAAAAATTCTATGTGAACCAAAGCTTCCCATAGACCTCCAGAGCTCACGCACTAGCTTTATTTTAGCTAAAATAGGTGCCGGTAAGTTTCTACAGAAGTTTGATCACAATTGGGTTAAAAGGGAAAACACCGACAATTTTACCCTAAAACGGAAAAATTCGCAAAACGATTTCTAAAACGTTACAACTTTCAACTTCGCTCAAGTGTTGAGCTCTCGGGGTAACTTGTAGGGGTTTATTGATTTGATCGAAACGTTTAACATCGTCATGATATATCTGAATGTGATTGTTTTTCACTTTCTTTTCTGTGACCGTAAGCGTAGTATGTGGTGTATCGCCGGTTTCGTTACTATACATCAACGACAATTGGGATATGAATACTTGCTTACGTTGATGACATGTTGTACAGGATCGTTGTGATAGAATGACCGGGGTTTTTATGTGAGATGGGAGTTTTTATTTTCATTCATGTAAAATTCAATTGTATGCAATATTCTTTTATTTGGGGCACTTCCGGGTTAAGGATGTTGTCACCATTGTTGTATATTATTTACTTTTCCGCATTAGGATAGACCCAAGGAGGGGAGCACAAGTGACCGGGTTCTAGGGTTCAGTGGGAGGCCATCTCGAGGAGTCGAGACCGGGTCTCCTAAACTCTAGAATTGGTAGGGTCACTTGCCGCTCTCGTATGGGTCTTGGGGTGTAGGCTTGGCCATTCATCGCGACTGTGGAATTCGTATTTTCTATTGCTGGCTAAATACTAAATACGGACCTCCTAGATATCCTATATTTTCATTTGTGCTTCTGCTGTGTTTATTCTGTGATGAGATCACTTTACATGTTGAGACGAATGGTATTATATATATGATATATAATAAACGTTACTTATGTTTTACATCCGCGCTAGTCCCGCCCCACTATGCCGTTAGTTAAGTAACCTAACAGTGCATAACGGGACACCATGACGAATGCGAATGGCATAAGCGTACGTTATATTTCCGTTTCTTTCTGTGATGGCTTTAGGACTTAAATGATGGTGTTCCCCTCCTAATGGCGGCCAAGACATGGGCGTCTTGCCTGAGATTCGGGGCAGATGCTATTTGGTTTTATCCGTCTAGCTCTCCGAAGATGCCAAGTTGATTTATGGCACCGTGTATCGGAGGTTTAGACAGATGCGGCCAATGTAGCAGACTTCATCAGATTCCCCCTCGTTCGAGGGGTTTTTGATTGTGGGGACGCTCTTCCCTGCAGGCGCAAGCCCCTGCAGTTAATTACGCTACCGCATCGCGGTAACAACTTTCTCCTTCTCCAGAATTTCACTTTGTGTCGTGGGTGTTTGTTTTGTTTGTAGTTGCCCATGGATTGTATATGGAGACTAATTTCTGTCGTCGCCCGTAGGACGTGGATTAGTCCAAATCCATATTTTCTTAGATTTGGGTTTGGGGTTTTGGTTTGAGAATACTTTAGCCATATTTCAGGCTAAGATCAACTCAAACGTTTGTTAAGAATACATTAGTCTAGTTTGAGACTAAGATCAACTTAACGGGATCGTTTAGATCCGACAAAAGAGCATTTGGCGCTTTATTGTTTCAGTTTAGGGACGTAGTAGTCCATTACATATATGGCCATCGGGACCCATCACCTCTCTGATGACGTTGAAGGATTACAATGACAGATATCAGAGGAGTTCAGAGATGTACCCTTGAACCGAAGTTGATTGGAGGATATATAGTCCAATTTAGGACTAAAGTCTGTTTGAAGGTTTGAGGATACGTTAGCTATATTTAAGGCTAAGATCAACTTAAACGGGATCGTTTAGATCCGACAAAAGTGCATTTGAGGGGTTCTATTGTTCCACTTTAGGGACATAGTGGTCCATTGGTTTAAGGACGCTTAAGTCCATAGGTTGGTTTAAGGACCCTTAAGTCCATGAGTTGGTTTAAGGACGCTTAAGTCCATATTGATGTGTGGTTGTCGGGACCCATCACCTCTCTGACGACATTGAAGGATTACAACGACAAATGTTAGAGGAGTTCGGAGATGTACCCTTGAACCGGGTGTAAATTGATTTAAGAGAGCAGTAGTGCTCTGTCAATGTTAATTTGAAGACTTATGGCCATGATTAGGTTAAGTCCAGTTGAAAATGTTCAACATTTTATTTATCATTGGCCTATTAGGCCTTTGCTTGGGCTCTGCCCTTTATTAATGCATAGCATTGGGCTTTTAATTAAATGCACGGCATTTGTTTTGGTCTAACAGACCTCTGTTTGGGCTCTGCCCTTTTTTATAATGCAGAGCATTTGTTTTGGTCCATTGGACCTCTTAATTGGGCTCTTCCCTTTAATAATGCGCTGCATTTAATATTCTGACAGTGCGCCACGTGGCCTGTCAGGCGCTTTGCGCCAATTAAGGAGCGCAAGGCGCAAACTCATGTGATGGTGACACGTGTCACGCTCTGGTGAGCGCAAGCGCAGTGCGCTGCTGACACGTGGCGCGCTCTGGTGAGTTGCACCAATCCAAGAGTGCAATGCTCATTTTGTAAAGCGTAAGACGCAGTTTGTTCTGGGGCTGACACGTGGCGCTCTCTGGTGGCTTGCGCCAACCCAAGAGCGCAACAGTGCAAATTTTACAAGTGCAGGGAACTGTTTAATCTCTTGATCAAATTTAGATAAAAGAAAATAAGTTTTTCTTGTTTTCAGAGAACCAGGGGTTCATCAAAAGGCAATGCCTTTATACAGAAGTAAATTACTTCTTCTTTTTTATTATTATTATTATTATTTTTTATCCAAGATCTTGATCTTTTTCTTAGATCATTGATCTCTTTTAGAAGAAATTCTTCTTTTATTTAAAGGTTTTTACCTTTTCTTTCTCTGAGCTCTTCTCAAAATTTTTTTAGAGGAGTTCTGTGTATTTTTCTCTGTGTTTCTCCTTTTTTCCCTGTGTCGATCCTCCTTTAGACTTGGAGTCTAGGGGCCTTTTTATAGTGCCAATTGATTTGTTAAATCAGTTAAAGAGATCTTTCTCTGAGTGATTTAGGGATTTTTCCCTACCGTTGGATTTTTGATCCAAGGGCTCATTTTTTACAGAAGAGAATCTTATTGTTTTAATAAGATCAGAAAGATCTTTCTGGAATTTTAATTCTGTTTTAGTGCTGGCACAGTTGGCGCAAGCGCACCTGTGCTTGATACGTGTCACGCAGCGCAACTGCGCTGACACGTGTCGCGCAGCGCTGAGTGCAGCGCAACTGCGCTGACACGTGTCGCGCAGCGCTGAGTGCAGCGCAACTGCGCTGACACGTGTCGCGCAGCGCTGAGTGCAGCGCAACTGCGCTAACACGTGTCGCGCAGCGCTAAGCGCAGATCATCTGAAGCGTTGCTTCCTTTAATTTTGTTTTAAATAGAGCCTTGCTCTGATTGGGTGCGCTGTCTTGGGCGCAGCGCTGGCATGTCTGCTTTTGACACGTGGCGCGTTGCGCGCAGCGCAAGGAATCTGAAGCGTTGCTTTAATTTTTGAATTTTTTGAAATTCAAACAGAGCTTTGCTCTGATTGGGGAAACAAATGCCCCCCCACCGTTGCGCTCACGTGGCGCACACGTGAGTGCAGTGGTAGCAAGATCTCAACCGTCAGATCAACTGAGGAGTTGAAGGGGCGCAAGCGCCTATAAATAAGACCCTTGGTCATCAACAGATGTTCACCATCTTCAAGATTTCTCATTTTCAGAGCCTTGATCTTACTTTCAAGAATTTCAGAGCCTTGCTCTTGCTTCCAAAGTTAGAACTTTTTAGAAAAACTTTAGGTAAAAATTAATTTTAAATTAAATTAATTTTAATTAATAGTGCCTTGCTCTCATAGATCTTTTGATCTAAGGAAAACCCCTTTGGGGTTTCACCAACAGAGCCTTGCTCTCAAAAATCTGTTTCAGGGTTTCTTAACCCATGAATAGAGCTTTGCTCTTTGGCAAAACATAGATCTTTTGATCTAAAAAAATGAGGAACTCTTAAGAGTTTTCATGGATCTTTAAGATCCAAATTTTTTTTTAAATTTTTAGGAGTTAAATTCTTTTTATGGGATTTTCTCATCACTATTACAGAGCTAGGCTTTTTTAAGGAATTTTATTCCCTTAAGACCAGAGTTTGACAAGTGTCACTCTGTGACAGAGTTTTGCTCTGAAAGAGGAGATTTTCTCCTTATCTCTAGGGGGATTTCTCATTAATGAGAATATTCTTTTGTGGATCTCCTCATTAATTGACAGTCTCATCCAATGATGGGGCTGTCCTATCAACTGATGCATTATCATCTAGATTTTGTGGGTCCCCCTTTTGTCCCTCTACACTGCATTGCAGTGTAGTATCAAGCGTCAGGCTCTTAAAATTAAATTATAACACTGACGGTTGAAATTCGTTTTTCTTCGTAGGTAATCATGTCTGCTGATCTGTCTTTCCCATTCGTTCGCTCAGAGGAAGGATTTCCCGAGGCGCCGGTGGACCGGGAGGTGCTCGCTCTCATTAAGGATCATGACCCCGAGCACAAGAACCTTCACATGTAGGGTAGGTGGTATAATGAGATCATTAAGGGTCGCCGAAGCTTCGGTTCCGCGATGCCGTCTGAGCCCATCTCGTCGATCCCCTATGCGGATGAACCCCCGGTGAAGTATGCCTTGGAGGTCAAGAACTGGAATTCGGAGGATCTTCTCCAGCCTTCGATCGCTGCCATTCCCGTGCAGCCGCCGCCGGCCGTGGACATCTTGGGGCGGCGCATATGTCAGGGTGAGGCACGCCCTTGGGGACAGGCTTACAACATTGGATTGACCCTGCGACAACCGGCTGGATATCTGCAGTGGGCCAGATATATCCTGTCAGCGAAGAGGACGCATCTGATGAAGATCGGTCTGTACTCCGCAGTCTACGTCTCGCTGTTTGAGTACCCCACTCCTCCAACGTGGTGGGTTAAGGCCTTCATCGAACAATGGAACATCCCCACCCACACCTTCCTTATGACGGACAGGGAAGTCTCCATCTCCCTGGAAGAGTTCGCTGAGATCTCGGGTTTTCCAATGAGGGGAGAGCATTACGAGGAGCTGCTTCCTCCTGACGAGTACGTCTTCGCCACCAAGCCACTGGTATTTAATTTGACGCCGGAGAATGCTATTCAGCACCAGTTTCTGGGCTTGGTGAAGGTGCTGAGCATATACAAAGGTCTCTATTTGGAATCAGGAGTCCGGGGAGTTAGTTTTGCAGATTTTATCGCCCGCTTCATTCGACCGGAGATTCTATCGGAGCGGAGTGAAAAGTTCGCCACGCTCGACAACCCTTTCGGCTTTGGCTTAGATCGTCGACTAGTATCGGAAGACGATCAAAAGGATTTCTATCTCTCTGATGCCGCCATCATGCCTTTATCAGAAATCGCCGCCCCAGGCATTGATGAGGAGACCTTCTTTTTAGGGTTTCTGGGATTGTGGCTGTGCAGCTTCGCGCTCCCCATGCACCAGCGCTACATGCGGCCGTCCGTTTTCTACCCAGCGCATCGGATGGTGGCTGGCCTGCAATTGTCAATAGGAATCGCCGGGTTGGCTCACCTATATAATGGACTCAGCATGGCAGCGGACGCTAATGAACCTGGGGTGTAGCCTGCCAATTTCCCGATGCACTACTTCACCTCATGGATGGAAATGCATGTGCACAGGGTATTCGGCATCCATAAGAGCCCTTCGTTTTTTAAGAGGTGCAGACTCCCAAGAGTCATGCGAATGATCGGCGCCTCGATTGTGAATCCGTCCCCGCGGGAGGCTAGGGGGTTGCTCCTTCGTCCGCACCTGGTTGGAGCGAAGATTTCTTTTATGGACAAAGTCATGACCATCGGCTCGGAGACCTCCAAGGCGGTGTTGGTGCTGCGTGATGGCTTCAAGGATGGGGCCTCCGTACTGAAAGCCCGGGAGATTCTTCACCTCTACTCCATCCGGCCGGGCTTCCTGGTGTTCAGGAAAAATGACATGGCGCTCTTCATGAGGTACAACCCCTACCAGTTTGCCCAACAATCAAGCTATAACCAGGGGGTCCCACTGGAGGCATTTTTAGAAGAGTCCGCGGCCAGTATGGAGGGGATACGGAGCGCGATGCACCATTTTATGCGGCTGAAAATGGGCTCCCACTTCTTTATCAGTGAGCCGAGCTGCGTCCCACGGGTACTTAACGTGTGTGTGGCCTGGTATGGGCACGCCATGGGTGCAGTCATCCGAGAAGAGAAGCGCATGTTGGTTGACCGCATGGGTGCGCCTCCTGGCAGCGACCGCAAGGCTCCTCTGAAGCCAAGGATCCCGGTCGTTCCTCCGCTGAAAGATGCTGGAGCTGGGCCACCGCGTGTGCTGAGCCCTCCGTGCGGATTGCCGCCTCGTGGTACTGTGGACGCGCCCTCAGCGCCCCGTGCTCCAGTGGAGACGGTGAAGGTAGTTTCGCCTGAGTCTGGCGTGGGCTCGAACATTGGGACCCGCCGCCCTAAGGTGCCCGCAAAGCATAAGATAATTTTGGCGGCGACCGGGGCCCGCGCGCAAAAGAGGAAGAAGAAGTCCGTTCTTTCTCTGGATGCCGTCCTTAGCTTAGAGCCTCAGGCCCCTCTCATTGAAGGCTTAATCGAATATGGGAGCAACGAGGGTTTCTTAGTAAATCCAGAAGACACCGACCTAGCAGCCGCCATTGAGGCTTCTGAGCGATTGGCAAGGCTCGAAGCATGGTTGGCGAAACTTTCTCAGTCAGGTAATCATTGCTTGCACTCTTCGTCATTTCATTGTACCTTTATTATTGTCTTTGACTAATGCTTTTCCCCCTTTTTTAACAGGCGTCAACACTGAAGAAGCCATCGCTGCTTCCCTCAAAACTTTCCAGGAGGAGGAAAGGAAACGCGCTCTGTCGGGCGCTGGTATGTATCGGCTTGCTGAGTCTTTATTCTTTTTTTTAGCCAATCTAATCTTCTCTTTGTCTCTATGCAGGGGCCGTGCAAGCTGATGCGGAGACTCTCCCCGGGCCAACTACTGAAGTCCCGGCCTCATCAGGGCCGCCGCGAGAAACCCGACTTGAGAAGCCGATGAGAGATGCCTCGAAGGCTCTGGAGGCAACTCTATACGAGGACGAAGACGCCTTGATGAAGGAAGCGTCGAAGAGGTCCGTCGTGACGGCCCGAGAGGAGAGGAAGCGGTTGATGCGCGAGGCGAAGGAGCGCAGAGCTGCTTTGGCCGTGGGAGCGGGCCCAAGCACCATTATTCCCGCTGCTTCTCCTTCCGAGGAGCCCCCGGTCGCCTTGTCTACCACTCATAGACAGGCGGCGCGTGCAGTTCGGGTGGCCAACGATTAGTCCACCTCAGGTAATGTGTTTCTCAAAACTTTGTTGTAAAAGTTGTACAATTATCGGTTCTCATACGTCTTTTCCTGCAGGGCCAAGTCCAACCGAAGGGGAGGCGGAAACCGTCGAGCCTAAGGGGACAGTGGAGGAGGTACTGGCTGAACCCGAGCCGACAGTGGGTGACATCGCCGGGGTTGCTGGACCCGAGCTAGGGGCTGAGGAAACTGTGCCAGAGAAGGCTGTCGATGCCGAGCCCGAGGTAGCGGCAAATGAGACGGCTGCTATAACCGAGCCTGGGGCAGCAGCGGACGGAGCGCCTAAGACCGGTGACCCCATGGCGACGGAGGACGAGACAGCAGCGACCGCCGAGCCCGAGGGAGTAGCGGGTGAGACGAGCATGATTCCTGAGGACAAGCCAGCCGCTCTTTCTCAAGAGTCTGGCAATGCTCCGATCATTGCTCTTCCTGCCTACGGTCCCCCGTCGTCTCCTGGCCTCGCGAGCACGACGACGGCTCCCGTAGAGTCTGGCGATGAGACGTCGGGAGGTAGTCTCATGTCAATGGAGGAGGGAGACGCCTCCGTTTCTGCTGGCGGCTCATCAGGTAAGTTTCGGATTACCGTCCCTCTTTTTTATCTTGCAATTCTTCCTGACAGGTTTGTCTCTGCTTTTTAACGCAGGTGTGGCCAATGCTGATGCTCCATTGCTCGAGGGAGCGCCGTCAGTTACTGCCTTGACGGTGGCTACCTCTCAGCCTTCTCTCGTACCATCGCAGATGCTGGAAGGTATGGATTCGTGATCCATCAGTTTCATCTCTCGGCCGTATAATTCATGTATTGACATTATACTATTGCGTCCTTGTAGGAGTACTTTTTGATCACCTTTAACAGGTGCTGCACCCGCACTTCTTCTTCCCGTTGGAGCTTGCTTCCTCCAGTAGCGATGGTGAGTTTAGTTTTCAATTAATACTCTTTCTTTTTCCAAGAATGAACTTGTTTCTGATTTTTGTTCGCCTTGATTGCAGTGCTACAAATCGAAGGAGGAGATGAAAAATCGGTCGCGCCACCGGCCCTCCCGGCTTTGTTGTCTGCTGCAGCTGGTATAGTAAATTCCCTCATTGATGACTTTCTTATATTTCTTAAACCGTCATCTGATTGTGTTTTGTTTTTTCAGCTGTCGTTCTGGTTCCGGCGCCCTTCGAGTCTCGCATCATAATGTCGGCGGGTCCCTTCTTGAGACGTCCGTCTTCAAAGAATGCTGTGATGAGTTTGGGAATGTTGAGCGGATACGTTGAAGAGCTTGACGCGGACGTTCCCCCATCTGCCGCAGATTTCGCTGCGGAGGTTAATCCGATGCTGTCGACGCTTGCAAATTTTCATAATGAAGGCGTCGTCGAGTCTTGGGTTAATCACTACAGGGAGATCGAGGCCCGCCTGCATCAGCTGGAGTCGATGCGTCCTGCCTCTGAGATCTTGGCCGCGAGCACTCAACGGGCGGCATGGATCGAGCAGAGTGCTCTTTATTTCCGCCATCTCGAACAAGAAGTTGCTTCAAGGCGTAAGGGGCGCGGCGAGATTTCGAGCAAATTTTCCTCGACTGCATGCTCAGGTGGAGGCAAACGCTGCACAGCTGAAGGTTATCTTTGAAGGCCTTTTGCGATGCCTCTCCGAAGGGTTAACACTGAGGCAGCAGCTTGACGTCGTCGAGCGGGATGCACCAAATCAGGAGGCAGCCCAGCAGGCAGCTGAGGAGCAACTTTCATCCTACCTGCAGCAGCGGGCCCAGGTGGAAGCGGAAGTGGCTGTGGCAGCCGCTCAGGAGGAGGCACTGAAGGAAGTGCGAGAGCAGCTCGCGGATTTGTTAAAGACACTTCCTTCTTAGTAGCTACTTTTTGTATCAACTATACACTTGTAATCTTTGAATAAAATGTACACATTCTTTATTCTTTTATACGATTCGCCTTGTACTTAATTGAATTCATGAATAAAGATACATACATTTCCTTTTGCAATGTCTTGTGTCATCTCTGCTCTTTCTTCCTTCTTTTATTATCAGTATGTTGCCTTAGTAAACATGGTTGACAGATGATAGAGCGAGCATCTTGTCTTGGCTTCTTCAAGGGATAATGACGGCTTAGGCCGCAGGTTCAGATCTGCTGCCTAAGACTTTTCAACTTTATGAGCCGTGAGGGTCTTATAAAGACTTTTCTCCCTACGGATTGAGAGGATCTCGTAGGTGTATTTTCTCCTTAAGAATTGTGAGGATTCCTAAGTGCGTTTTCTCTTATAAGTCGTAAGGATCCCATAAGAGAATTTTTCCCTCTTACGAGTTGAGAGGACCCGTAAGCGGTTGTTTCCCTCCTTATCAAGATTTGACTTCGGAGAGTGTGACCCATGAATAGTATGCAAGAGTCCGTTTTGGACCGACTTGCAGGGCCCCAATGCTTAGGAAACAGGTTTTTTAATCCCCGCTGCCTAAGGTTTTCCTCACGAGTCGAGCCGAATCGAGCATTCCTCGCAAGAATATCCTAACGTCACAGTTAACCTCTGCTCTTTACGACAAAGGTCCGTTAGGGTCTGTGGTACTTAGGGTTTTGGCCGTCGTACCGTCGCATTGGCTGATATATTCCTCGATATGCAATCTTGCTGTTCGAGTAGCCTTGCGATTGTCGTGTCTCTGATCCCTTCGGGGGATGGACAAGATGTCTTCAAGTAATCTTCCAGGTAGTATTACCGTCGAAAGAGCAAGCGTAGGGATATTCCATGTCACTTTTTACTTGAGGTTAGGCTCATTTTGGAGAGCCCCGATGAGTCATAACCACTCTGCGCTGGTGTGGGATGATCTCCGATAGTCTTTCAGGCTTTATATGACTTGCCGTCAAGACCCTGAAGCTAGGAATTTGGCCTTTGCTTCGTTTGCTGACATTGCGTCCTCTTTATCGAGACGAATGTCGCTGTTGTCTCTAGGTTGTTGGTGAACCGTCGAGGTTTGGAACTAGGGACTTTGCCGTGGCTCCGCTGTTTGATGGTGTCGAGACGAACGTCGAGGTGGTGACCATTCCGCACTGGTGTGAGATGATCTCCGGTTGTCTTTCAGGCTTTATATGACTTTTCGTTAAGACCTTGAAACTAGGAATTTGGCCTTCGCTTCATTTGCAGGCATTACGTCCTCTATATCGAGACGAATGTCGCGGTTGTCTCTAGGTTGTTGGTGAACCGTCGAGGTTTGGAACTAGGGACTTTGCCGTGGCTCTGCCGTTTGATGATATTGCGTCTGCTGTGTCGAGACGAACGTCGAGGTGGTGACCATTCCGCACTGGTGTGAGATGATCTCCGGTTGTCTTTCAGGCTTTATATGACTTGCCGTTAGGACCTTGAAGCTAGGAATTTGGCCTTCGCTTCGTTTGCTTTGTCACGTCCGAATCCTGTTGGAGGAAGGACATTGTTGTGATTTCTCGCCTGATGTATCGAGATGAATGCTGAAGTGGTCTCTAAGTTGTCAGTGAACCGTCGAGACTCGGCTTCGCTTTCTGGTGGAGCCTATTGGGAAGGTATGGTTCTCTCTTTGTTTGTGCCCCTGGATTGTATACAGGGATCGATGTGATCTCACCTGTAGGGAAGAAGTTTCATTCATTTTTTTTTATTATTTTCTTTTCGCGTTACTCTATCATTTCAGCTTTTATATCGCGAAGGTCACGATTGCCCAATCATTTCGGCCATTTTTCGCGGTGCCCAATCATATCGGCTGTTTATTTTATCTTTGTTTTTTATTACGAGTTGCCCAATCATTTCGGCTGTTTATTTTATCTTTACTCGCTGTTTTTTATTGCGAGTTGCCCAATCATTTCGGCTTTTTTGCATGTATACATTTTTGCTTGCTGATTTTGTTGCAAGTTGCCCTATCATTTCGGCTATTTCGTATGCATGTATGGCTCGCTGATTTTTTTATCGCGGGTGTGAAACTTGGAATCTTACACCAATCTCAGCATCAGCATCGCTACAACTGGAATATTGCCAGGAGCGAATCATCATTTGCCGTGAAAGGGCTTGGAATTTGATATCGGTTTTAGGCATCAGCATCGCTACAACTGGGATATTGCCAGGAGCGAATCATCATTTTCTTCTGTCGATATTGAACAACGGTGGCTTAGTAAACAGGGTTAGGATTCTGTCGACTAAGGCTTTTGACTTCATAAGCCGTAAGGGTCTCACAAAGGTATTTCTCCCTACAAGTCGTGAGGATCTTGTAGGTGTGTTTTCTCCTTAAGAACCGTGAGGATTCCTAAGTGCATGTTCCTCTGTACGTCGTAAGGATCCTACAAGAGGGTTTTCTCCTTGTAAGTCGAGGTTGTTCACTATATGGACATATCCCTAGTCACGGGTGGGACTTTGTTAGGGAAATGTTTATTCGCGCCCGTGGATTGTATACAAGGGCCAGTATTGAGCCGCTTGTAGGGCAATATCAAAGGTTGTGGGAGTTGCTTAAGAACAGGTTCAGGTCCCTGTAACTTAAGACTTTCAAATCCTATGAGCCGTGAGGGTCCCATAAGAGAGTTCTCCTTACGAGTCGTGAGGATCTCGCAAGTGTAATTTCTCCTTAGGGAACGTGAGGCTCCCTAAGTGTATTGCTCCCTTGTGAGTCGTAAGGATCTTACGCGGGTGGTTTCTCCTTACAAGGTCGAGAGGACCCTGTAAGTGTCCTTTAACGAGGTTGTGTCCTTTCGGGTTTTCACAAACACTCGCCGGTAGCCCTGCTGTTTTTACTCACGGAGCCCTTTTGGGTTTTCATCCGTTCCCATTTTGGTTATGGACATACCGTCTCTTTTTATTCTTTTTTTTTTATCCTCTCTTTTTTTTAACGAGGTTGCGCCCTTTCGGGTTTTTACAAACACTCGCCGGTAGCCCTGCTGTTATTACTCACGGAACCCTTTCAGGTTTTCATCCGTGCCCATTTTGTTTATGGACATACCGTATTTATTTATTATTATTATTATTATTTTTTATTTATATTTTTTTATTCCGTGTCAGCTTGAGGATGCCGCGGGCTGGTAGTAGTTTAACGACGTTTCGGTCATTT
Source organism: Agapanthus africanus (assembly GCA_030015575.1). Classification (NCBI taxonomy): domain Eukaryota; kingdom Viridiplantae; phylum Streptophyta; class Magnoliopsida; order Asparagales; family Amaryllidaceae; genus Agapanthus; species Agapanthus africanus. Next base: position 43,221,851 of record JASDDO010000010.1, read on the forward strand.
GCAAGTTTTAGGACATCGCGGTCCGCCGCCGCCGTATTTGAGGCGAATATCTAGTTTACTGACTTTTCGGTCTATGGGGATTTCCCTATGAATGAGCATGATGCCCCTGGCATATCCATCTTTCTCGAAGCATGTGGTTGTGGCGGGTTTACCTTCCAGTTTTCGGACAACGCGAACTTGCCCTGCTGGTATTTGTCTTCAACCCAGTTTTTGAAAACATAGCAATTTTCGATCGGATGGCCCAGTACTTGGTGGTAAGGGCAGTAATTAGGATTGTTGACATCATTCAGTTGTGGCTGGTGTTTCGGCTTCGGTAGAGTGATAAGCCTATTGCGCACTGCCACTTCGAACAGCCTCCTTGTTTCATCCTGGGGAAATGAGTAAGGACGTTTCAACCTCTCATAGAGGGGTTGCCGCTTGTTGTTTTGGCGAATAATCGGTCTAAGGCCACTCGATTGCTGTTGAGTGTTGGCGACAAAGGCTATTTTTCCTTTTCCTTTATCCTTTTTGTTCGCTTCGTTGTTTGTGGGTCCGAGATTCTCTTCGGATATCGTGCAATTGTGCGGCTGAACGTTCTCGCAACTCCTCAATCCTTCAGAGATGGACTCCTTAAAAAGAGGGCCGAGGGCTACTTTTTTGTCAGAATTGCTCCCGAAGGTGAGAACTCGTGATCCCCCGGGATCATCCCTATGACAATTGCCGGCAACTCTTTTATGCTCATCTGTCGTATTTTTTCGCTGTCTATGAGCTTCCCGCTTTGTTCTGTTGACGTATTGCCTGTGAGCGACATACCCTTGCCACCAATACTTAAAGGAGTCGCAGTCTTCAGTGGGATGTGCGATCTTCTGATGATATAAGCAGTAATTAGGATGCATCTCCACTCCACCGAGAGTGTTTTCTTCAGAGGGTGGTAGTTTCATTCCTATTGATATGGCTTTAGCAAACCTTTTCCTCGTCTTGAATTTGTTTTTATCTGCAGCGGATGTCTTTTGATTTGACGGGAGTGCCTCGACTCTTTCGTCTAGTCGCCGGCGTTTGGCTCCTTCCAATATGGCCATCTTACGCTCCTGATTGGCTTTACTTTTCAGACGAATCTCATTCAGGAAGGCATCGATCATCTCGTCTGACGGCCACAGAAGTTCTGGTTCAGGACCTGCCCCTCGTTTCTCGATGCAAGGAGCTTCTTTATCATCTATCGACGAGTGAGAAATTACATGACAACTTCCTACGTAGTCTTCAGATCCATCTGATGAGTCTTCTCCATCATCTCCGTCTTCAAGGACGTGGCCGAGGAACTTCTAGAGCGTGATGGGAGTCCGCGCTTTCTGGTTATACTCTTCCAACGCGTTGATTTGTTTCTGCAGGTCCGTGCGCTTGTCGCCAGGTTTCACGGGCTTTTTGGATTTTTTCTTCTTCTTCTTTGAAGATTTCGACAGCTGGGTGTGAGTGCTTGGGCCGTCACTACCGGTCTTTAGAGTTGGGCGTGGCTTCAGCATCCCTTCAATGATCTGTGGTTCTAGCGGGTTCTCCCACCTGATCGCCGGGCATGTCTGGAGATCGTTTAGCATCCTCTTGGTTTTGGTTGATAGCACAACCTCCCACGGAGCTTCTTCAACAAGGGAGCACGTTGCCCCCGGCGTGCTCACCCTTTTCGGGGTATGAGGTTGCGGCGGGTTCACCTTCCATCTTTCGGACAACGCGAACTTGCCCTGTTGGTATTGGTCTTCAATCAAGTTTTTGAAGACGTAGTAATCCTCGATCGGATGACCCAACACTCGGTGGTAGGGACAGTAATTGGGATCATTGACGTCGTTTGGCTGCAACGGGCGTCTTGGATCTGGTAGATTGATGAGTCGGTTGCGCAATGCCAGCTCGAACAGTCTTCTCGTTTTATCTTGAGGAAACGAGTAAGGACGTCCTAGCCTCTCCTCGAGGGGTATGCGTGGACGCATATTGTTTTGATGGAAAACCGGTTTCAAGTTGCTCGGCTGTTGTTGAGCATTGGCGACGACGATCGCTTTTCCTTTCCCCTTCTCGTTTCGAGAGTCCGGCTTTAGAGGGGACGGTCTATGGCCCATCTGATCCATTTGAGCTAATTTGTCGATCAAGGCCTGGAAGGTGGTCGGTTTAAAGAACATCATGAACTGTGAGATAGTCGCATGAGGATCTAGGGTACCCACAAACATACCCACCGCTGGCGCTTCTTCAATGCGTTGTTCGCATTTTGACCACAAGTTCCGCCACCGTATCGCGTATTGGACCCACGTCTCGTCTGGTTTCACCCTGGCATTGATCAACGCCGTTATTGGAGTACGTTCGCTGGCGCTCGTGAAATGCTGGGTAAACAACAACTCCATCTCCGCAAATGTTTTGACAGAGTCGTTAGGTAGCTCCGAATACCATTCAAAGGCCGTCTCCGCTAAGCTACCGACGAACTGGCGAAGCAGTAGTTTGTCGTCGCCTCCAGTGTTGCCGCATAAGGCCCTGAATTGAACGACATGCTGATGTGGATTCCCTGTCCCTTTATATACGTGGAATTTAGGGATCGTATATCCCGGCGGGTAACTAATCTGGTCATACCAGCCCGGATAGGGTCGTCCAGTTTTAATAATTTGCCCAGCCACTTCACTCACCTGATGAGCTCGTATTTGCTGAGCAATATAGTCATCCAGTGCAGCTTTGGAAATGGTTTCCTCCTTGGCTGCTGAAAGAGCCAGAGGAGGATTAGATGTCTCCCTTCTACCGTCTTCAACAATGATCGGAGGGCCATCAGCTGGAGGGTCCGGCTGTAACATCATCCCTACCGTATCTTGGAAGAGGAGCGCCATTTGCTTTATGTTAGCCGCTTGCTCTGCGGTTTCTCTGTCCTTCTTTTCGAGGACTCTTTGTAAGAAGTCAGCATCAGATTTTTGTTCGTGACGCTGCTCTGATTATGCCTCTGGGCTTTCTTTTGGCTCGGTAAGTGCGGCCATTGTAGTCAGCATCTCTTGAAGCTTCTGCTGTTGTTACTCTTGAGCTTTTGTCATGGATCGGGTGAGCGGTCGGTGACCCGTCGAAGCACGGCTTTCCTCCTTTCCGGAAGCCATATAAACGGTGTGCAGCACCATGCCCCCAGACTTGGGGCGTTTGTGCTCTGCGCTTTTACGGTTCGCCATGTTCACAGGGGCCTTTTGCGGCCTCCTTTTCTTTTGAGTGATTGACGTTGAGGGAGCCGTCGCAGTGGGCACCCGAGTAGCTGTTGCTTTTTCTGGTCTGACAGAGTAGTCTTTCTCCTGCCGAACTTTCATCTTTTTCTGTCGGCGGAGATAGTCTTGATCCATCGCGGAGTCTTGGACTTGACGCCAGACCTTGTAAATTTCAGAGGATAGCCGTTGAGGAGGTTGCTCCGGCTTCTTCTCTGTAGCATTCTTCACAGGTGAAGGAGTTCTCTTCAGCACTGCAGTAGGAGAGTTTCTGCGCACCTTGTTGAGCAGTTCAAAGCTATTCCTGGTCGGAACATGTCACGCCCCGCTTCCCAAAATACGGAATACGAGGGGTTGACAAGGCCAGCCATGCTCCTACGGTCAAGGAAATGTCCTGCCGTAGTCACACTTCGGCTTCTAGCTTTACGTGGTAATCAGTAAACAATGCGCAGGTAATGAGAAATGCAGTAACTGAAACAAAACAAATACAAAGAACTGACCTGATGGAGGTAAAAAGAGTATAACTCTGGATAGCTGATCAAGATGTCCGCGATGTACGTCGAGTCTTGGTCCAGGCTAGATCCACCCCTCACTCTGAGCATGCATACTCAGGTCGTCAGAGCGACACGATAGCAATATAAACATATAGGTGCAAATGGCAAATCGGACAGTGATAATAGATATATAACAGTAATCAAGACGGTAAAGATATGAACATGCAGTAACCAATGAAGTGTCCAATAGATCAGGTGAACGGTAAAGCAGTAATATAGTATGCCAGGTATGTCAACACAGTAAGTAATGCATATCAATGCCATTATCCCTATCAGTCTCTAAGTCTCACTGTACAGGCCACTAAGCCTATCCTCAGTCCAAGTGTGAGAATCAACCACTCGCGAGTGTCCTCCACCCAAGGGTAGGACCCAAGGGCAAGGGACCACTGGCCCAAAATGTAACTCACGGTAATAATCATGTACCCCGTAAATCTCCATATATCTCCATATATATAAGCCGGCATGGGACTCCCGAGAATCTGTTGAACTCACACTCAAACTACCCCACACCCCTTGGTTTACATCAAACGCCAACCATAACCTCAAATACCGGTCGGTCCATGACAAGTCTACGCGAGAACTGGAGACAGGATCTCCATTAAGCACGTCCCGACTAATACCCAAGATAAATGGCACTGTCTGGTGCGTTATCTGTGACACCCATGCAAGAGCTTCCATAAGTGTCCCATACCACTTATAGTCACACTTACACACGTCTCACAGACGTCGACAATGCAATAGAATAATAGGGTTCACTGATTGTGTACAAGTACGTGTCACTTTCACTTATTCACTCATGCACGAACACTAACGTACTTGCCACAATCATCACTAATACCTAACACTGGGTAATGCACATGATCAGTAGGTTATCAATGCAGTGGCATATGTATGATATGATGAGGAAACAGTATGTAAAGCATAATTAAGGCGTCATAAATCGGTATTCTACCACTTGCATAATTTATCATAAATAATATATGCCAAAATTTAGCGAAGAAATGAACAGGGGAGAAGTAGTATATTTGATTATCTATCCAGCGAATTTATTTTCACGTCAATCGGGTTTCAGGATTACTAAATATGGCCATTTCATTATAAGCGTTCACGGCTGGAAATCCGGTTTCAGAATCGGAAGTCCGTTTCGCAACATATTTTAACCCTAGTAGGGATCAGAATTTAGCAACGCTACAGTTGAATGATATCTAGGGTTTTCATTAAGGTATTCAACGCAATAGACGGATTCTCAATCGCATCAGTACGTCGAAAGTTACACACTGTTTATCACTAGTTTGTCACTTCTGAATCTGTTCTGGACTGTTATACGTCCAGCTCTTTTAATTTACAATTTAAATAGAAAACGATGATGAAACGGAATGAAACCACTTGTGTTATCTAGCTAATAGATTCACCTTTTATAAACTGTAGGGTTCAGCAACATACGAGTTCAGGAAAACAAGGTGGTACACATTACGGAACAGAAAACAATAATCAGAGTCGCTCTAGACTGCAGTCCAGAGTCGCACTCCGATCCAAATATCGTTACAATTTCAGTACAGAAATCATTAGAAACTTGCATAGGGTTATATTTCGTCAAGTCGTCTTCGATTTAAGCACTTGAACGCATCATTCCAGTATGTACATAATTTATGGTAATTTTAACGGTTTTCAGATACGGGAAGGTTCCAGTTTTACAGGTATACTTGGGGGTAATCGTTTTGGTCTTTAACAGTCGTATTTTCCAGTGAAATTTGTACATAGTATTCATCACTACATGGGCCAGCCTAAACAATCCAATTCCGTCAAAATAGATGAATAATCTTATTGGGATCATGCATCGAACAGGTATAGTACATAATCTATAGGAAATTGTAAAATTGTAATCCATATGATTTAAGTTTGTAACGCACATAGATTAGCATGTAGCAAGTAAAAATACTTTCCTTTGACGATAAATTGATGGCGCGGCAGCGAAGGCAGTGGTGACACGGCACGGGCACGAAGTAGCAATAATACGACGAGTCTCGGCTAGGCTTGGGCTTGGCTCGAGCTTGGTTCTTGGATTCGATGTCTCGGTGGTTGCGACGGACACTGTGGCTCTAGCAGGGAGGAGAGGCGCTGAGAGGGAGAGAGAGAGAGATTTAGAGAGAGAGAGAGAGAGAGAGTTAGACAGAGAGAGAATCAGAGAGAGATGTTGAGATTGAGAGAGAAAAAGAATTAGAGGGGAGAGAGAGAGAGACACAGAGAGAGAGAGAGAGGGGAGACAGAGAGAGAGAGATGTAGAGAGAGAGAAGCAGAGGTTGAGAGAGAGGGAGACACAGAGAGAGAGAGAAGGAGGGCTTGGTGGTGGTGAGGAGGTGGTGCTCAGGTCGACGAGGCGGCTCAGGGCAGTGGGGAGCTCGTCGGCGTCGTCGGGGTGCAGGCGGTGGCCGTGGACTGGTGCAGGCGAGGTTGTCGGAGTTGGAGGTGGTAGAGAGTGTTGAAGGGAAAGGGAGGCGGTGGAGAGGCCGAAGAGGAGGTGAGGTGGGAGGTCGGTGATGAGCTAGGAGGTCGTCGGCATGGTGAGAAGGAAAGGGTAGCTTGAGGCAGTGGGTTGAGGTTGGGCTTTCGAGAGAGAGGTGAGGAGTTTGAGAGAGACGGTCCAGAGGGAGTCGCGAGGGAGTGCACGACGTGGGGTAACGGTGCACGAGTCGTGGGGAAACGGCAACGCGTGGGCGTGGGCGTGGGATGCGGCGGAGATAGGGGATCGAGGAAAACAGGGAGCGGGAAAATGGGAGAGACGTTGAGGAAGATGAATGCGAAGCGGGTCGGGTAAGGGCGGTTAGGGTGAAGGCTGAAGGGAGTGGGCTTGGATGAGATGGGCTGGGCCGGCGGTTTTATTAAAATGAAATCATTTTAATTTCGTGGGCTGAGGAAATGGGAACAGGCCGGGTTTAATTTTAATGAATAGAAAAATGGGTTGAAGGGAAAAATAGGATTTTGGGTTTAAATCAAAATATGAAAAGAGATGGGCCGGAATAGAGGTTTATATAAATGGGAAAAGAAAATGGGGAATTGGGATTAGGGTTTGAGAAAGGAGAGGGGGGAAAAATAAAATGGATTGGGAGTTTTAAAATATTTAACATAGTTTATAGATATAAATAAATAATTTGTAATTAACCCCTTTTATAAAAATATGGATATTGGTGTATAAGAGAACCGGGTATTACATCATACCACCCTTACAAAAATTTCGTCCTCGAAATTTAAAAGAAACGACAGGCTACAAAATAATAAGCGAAAAGTTACCACATCGAACACTAATACATAGTGATTTACTTAAAACGGGTGGATAAAATTTTGAAGGTATATATATGTAAGAACCACATACAAAAGATAGGTCTAAATAGGTATAAGGCAGGAACAACTATAAGGACAAACTACATGTATACGAGAATATAGATAACAATAACGAACAATATTAATCAAAGCGTGTTCGATAAAATCGAAACCCAAATATGTGCACATATAAGTATATTAAAGGTAGCACAGCAGAAATAATAAGTATAAGGCATAATTATAATGAAGCAGTGAAGGACTTGTCGGTGGTTTAAAACATTTTAGGATAATGTATCGAAAGAAAAAAAAGTTTTAAAATAACTTAGAAAACCCACATAGTGAAAATAAGAAACATAGAACGAAAATATGCGCGGTGTAAGGTTGCGCTACTGAAAATGAGAATAATAGTAGTGTACTTAAAATACATAAAATGGAGTAGTCAATAACACACACTCTTCGATAAATACAAAATAATGAAAACTAAATTTTCGAATAACAATGTCCCTAAATATAGTTAGGGTAACAGGAAAAGCACAAAAATGTATAGGGCTAGCTAGGGTAGGGATTACAATGGAGTGTGGCTCATATAAAAGATCGGAGTGTGACGGATTTAGACTGAAGGTCAAAGAGATTGGGGTCGGGTCAGCACAGGAAGTAAGGGTGAGCGGCAAGGAACTACAAGGGGAAAAAGAATGTATGGGGAGGATAACGGTCGATACATCATGTGAATTAAAAAAATTTCAAAGGGTCAGCCAACTCGGAAATTTTACTATCAATTTCCCCTCCCAGAAGGATCTCAAACGAAGCATAGACAAAGGATGAAGGGTGGCCCATTCAAAAAAATCAGGGTGCGGTACTTGTTAATCTAAGTGAGGGTCGAATCAGCACAAGGTATAGGGGTGGACAGTCAGGGGTCTCAGGAGGAAAAACGGTAGAGGGAAAAATCAAAGCATCAAGTGAACCAGTAAACAAAAGATTTGCGAACTCAGAAGGTTTATTTCATTCAAGAAAATTCGAAACAAAGCATTCTCGAAAAGTAAAAGATGGCCCTAAACTATACACAGAATTATTTGGCCAGAGAAGACAACATCTAAAAATTCCTGTCAGTCGCGGTTGTGGAGATTCAGCAGGTTGCGGTAGGCTCGCGCGCTCAGGTAGGGACGTCCATTTCCATAGCGCCTCGCAGGGATCGCCATTGGGAGTTCTTCCACCGCAGGGTCTTGTTCTTCTGGTCCTTCTTCCTCGGCTGGAGCTTCTTCATCGAGATCTGCTTTCATGTGATTCTCTTCTTCTGGATTCTCTTCCATGGGGTTTTCCTCCACTGGATTTTCTTCTACCGGGTCTTCCTCTGGATCTTCCTCTATCGGGTTCTCTTCAGGGTTCCCTTCCTCTTCGTCGGAATCGTCTATCATGTCAACCTCTGGGGCGGCGGCTCCTTCATCCTCGGAATCGCTGTTTCCGAAAATGACCTGGGGACCGTTGATCTCATCGTCAGAACTCATCAGCGTGCGGTCTAAGGAAACGCATGACTGTGCATCCTCATCTAGATGCGGCGCTGCTCCGGGATAGACCATGGCCTGAAAAGAAAGAGTCATGATTAGACAGTGGAACACATCATGAAAATAGCTAAGGGTACGAAGTATAGGAAAATATGCGGTGAGCAGGAACTGAAAAATCAAAATAAAGAATGCTGTGGTAACGAATAGTATAAATAAGGGGGAAAGCAAGAGAATGATACATATATTACGATTCAAAGTTTTTATTGCATTCAACTAAAAGTTCGACGGATACAAGATTTCAAACGAAAAGAAATATTTACAAGAGGATGACAACATTTTATTAAAAGCAGAAAACGTGAAAACTCTTCTTCAATTACTAGGTCGCTGCATTCTCGTCACGCAAGTTGAATCCCGCGCTGGGTCCGCCTTATCCTCGAAGTTCGTACTACGCAATAATCATCAATTAGAAGTAGTGGGGAGTGTGAGCGAATTGCCTCCTTGTAGCTCCTTCCTATTAGGGCAACCGTTGATAAGATGTTCGCTGGATCCGCAAATCAAACATTTCCCTTGGGCGCGACGACAATCCCTCTGAAGATGTCCTAGTCTCTTACAGTACCCACAACATTGAGTCTTCTGCTGCTTCTGTCGCGGGAAAACAAATAGGCGCTTCATTTTCTTCTCTTTTCCTCGTCTAACGGAGATCCCTTTACGATTGGAGACTCCCGCTGGTGCCTGATTCACCTGCCTTCTCAGTCCTTCAGCTAACAAGTCGTTTATTCGCTCCTGAGCTTCCTTCAAACCTTGCAGTGTAGTCAGAATCTCAACGGTCTGGTCCTGGGGAGTGGAGATAGAGGAAGAGTCGTTGGAAGACATGGTCCTGAAACGACAATTTTGAGAACGATATAAGGCGCAAGCTATGAGAATTAAAATATAATATGGATTGGGCAAGGAATCAAGAATATCGGGTGTGATGAAACTCATTATAAGTAGAAATCAACTGTAGGGCTCTAAGTCACTTAAACCGAGTACAGTATTGTAACTATGAGGTAGTTCACAATTACAACCACGTCACTCTGCCAAGTCGCCCGAAACCCTAACGGATGGATAGCAGGATACACAGTGTGAATAATGATTAAGAATAACAAGTTTACAATCTAGACCGAGGGATGTCTTAGATTGTCCATCTCTACACGGAAAACTGCAATCCCAATCGAAGCAAAACCTGGCTCTGATACCAACAAAACCATGTCACGTCCCACTTCCCAAAATACGGAATACGAGGGGTTGACAAGGCCAGCCATGCTCCTACGGTCAAGAAAATGTCCTGCCGTAGTCACACTTCGGCTTCTAGCTTTACGTGGTAATCAGTAAACAATGCGCAGGTAATGAGAAATGCAGTAACTGAAACAAAACAAATACAAAGAACTGGCCTGATGGAGGTAAAAAGAGTATAACTCTGGATAGCTGATCAAGATGTCCGCGATGTACGTCTAGTCCTGGTCCAGGCTAGATCCACCCCTCACTTTGAGCATGCATACTCAGATCGTCAGAGCGACACGATAGCAATATAAACATATAGGTGCAAATGGCAAATCAGACAGTGATAATAGATATATAACAGTAATCAAGACGGTAAAGATATGAACATGCAGTAACCAATGAAGTGTCCAATGGATCAGGTGAACGGTAAAGCAGTAATATAGTATGACAGGTATGTCAACACAGTAAGTAATGCATATCAATGCCATTATCCCTATCAGTCTCTAAGTCTCACTGTACAGGTCACTAAGCCTATCGTCAGTCTAAGTGTGAGAGTCAACCACTCGCGAGTGTCCTCCACCCAAGGGTAGGACCCAAGGGCAAGGGACCACGGGCCCAAAATGTAACTCACGGTAATAATCATGTACCCTGTAAATCTCCATATATCTCCATATATATAAGCCGGCATGGGACTCCCGAGATTCTGTTGAACTCACACTCAAACTACTCCACACCCCGTGGTTTACATCAAACGCCAAGCATAACCTCAAATACCGGTCGGTCCATGACAAGTCTGCGCGAGAACCGGAGACAGGATCTCCATCAAGCACGTCCTGACTAATACCCAAGATAAATGGCAGTGTCTGGTGCCTTATCTGTGACACCCATGCAAGAGCTTCCATAAGTGTCCCATACCACTTATAGTCATACTTACACGCGTCCCTCAGACGTCGACAATTCAATAGAATAATAGGGTTCACTGATTGTGTACAAGTACGTGTCACTTTCACTTATTCACTCATGCACGAACACTAACGTACTTTCCACAATCATCACTAATACCTAACACTGGGTTATGCACATGATCACTAGGTTATCAATGCAGTGACATATGTATGATATGATGAGGAAACAGTATGTAAAGCATAATTAAGGTGTCATAAATCGGTATTCTACCACTTGCATAATTTATCATAAATAATATATGCCAAAATTTAGCGAAGTAATGAACAGGGAACAAGTAGTATATTTGATTATCTATCCAGCGAATTTAGTTTCACGTCAATCGGGTTTCAGGATTACTAGATATGGCCATTTCATTATAAGCGTTCACGGCTGGAAATCCTGTTTCAGAATCGGAAGTCCGTTTCGCAACGCATTTTAACCCCAGTAGGGATTAGAATTTAGCCACACTACAGTTGAATGATATCTAGGGTTTTCATTAAGGTATTCAACGCAACAGACGGATTCTCAATCGCGTCAGTACGTCGAAAGTTACACACTGTTTATCACTAGTTTGTCACTTCTGAATCTGTTCTGGACTGTTATACGTCCAGCTCTTTTAATTTACAATTTAAATAGCAAACGATGATGAAATGGAATGAAACCACTTGTGTTATCTATCTAACAGATTCACCTTTTATAAACTGCAGGGTTCCGTAACATACGATTTCAGGAAAACAAGGTGGTACACATTACGGGACAGAAAACAATAATCAGAGTCGCTCTGGACTGCAGTCCAGAGTCGCACTCCGATCCAAATATCGTTACAATTTCAGTACAGAAATCATTAGAAACTTACATAGGGTTATAGTTCGTCGAGTCGTCTTCGATTTAAGCCCTCGAACGCATCATTACAGTATGTACATAATTTATGGTAATTTTAACGGTTTTCAGATACGGGACGGTTCCAGTTTTATAGGTATACTTGGGGGTAATTGTTTTGGTCTTTAACAGTCGTATTTTCCAAGGAAATTTGTACATAGTATTCATCACTACATGGGCCAGACTAAAAAATCCAATTCCGTCAAAATAGATGAATAATCTCATTGGGATCATGCATCGAACAGGTATTGCATATAATCTATAGGAAATTGTAAAATTGTAATCTATACGATTTAAGTTTGTAACGCGCATAGATTAGTATGTAGCAAGTAAAAATACTTGCCTTTGACGATGAATTGATGGCACGGCAGCGAAGGCAGTGGTGGCACGGCAGCGAAGGCAGTGGTGACACGGCACGGGCACGAAGTAGCAATAACACGACGAATCTCGGCTAGGCTTGGGCTTGGCTCGAGCTTGGTTCTTGGACTCGATGTCTCGATGGTTGCGACGGACACTGTGGCTCTAGCAGGTAGGAGAGGCGCTGAGAGGGAGAGAGAGAGAGATTTAGAGAGAGAGAGAGAGAGAAAGAGAATCAGAGAGAGATGTAGAGATTGAGAGAGAAAGAGAATTAGAGGTTGAGAGAGAGAGACACACAGAGAGAGAGAGGGGGGAGACAGAGAGAGAGAGAGATGTAGAGAGAGAGAGAAGCAGAGGTTGAGAGAGAGGGAGACACACACAGAGAGAGAGAAGGAGGGCTTGGTGGTGGTGAGGAGGTGGTGCTCGGGTCGACGAGGCGGCTCGGGGTAGTGGGGAGCTCGTCAGCGTCGTCGGGGTGCAGGCGGTGGCCGTGGACGGATGCAGGCGAGGTTGTCGGAGTTGGAGGTGGTAGAGAGTATTGAAGGAAAAGGGATGCGGTGGAGAGGCCGAAGAGGAGGTGAGGTGGGAGGTCGGTGATGAGCTAGGAGGTCGTCGGCATGGTGAGAAGGAGAGGGGAGCTGAAGGCAGTGGGTTGAGGTTGGGCTTTCGAGAGAGAGGTGAGGAGTTTGAGAGAGACGGTCCAGAGGGAGTCGCGAGGGAGTGCGCGACGTGGGGTAACGGCGCACGAGTCGTGGGGAAACGGCAACGCGTGGGCGTGGGCGTGGGATGCGGCGGAGATAGGGGATCGAGGAAAACAGGGAGCGGGAAAATGGGAGAGACGTTGGGGAAGATGAATGCGAAGCGGGTCGGGTAAGGGCGGTTAGGGTGAAGGCTGAAGGGAGTAGGCTTGGATGTGATGGGCTGGGCCGGCGGTTTTATTAAAATGAAATAATTTTAATTTTGTGGGCTGAGGAAATGGGAACAGGCCGGGTTTAATTTTAATGAATAGAAAAATGGGTTGAAGGGAAAAATAGGGTTTTGGGTTTAAATAAAAATATGAAAAGAGATGGGCCGGAATAGAGGTTTATATAAATGGGAAAAGAAAATGAGGAATTGGGATTAGGGTTTGAGAAAGGAGAGGGGGGAAAAATAAAATGGATTGGGAGTTTTAAAATATTTAACATAGTTTATAGATATAAATAAATAATTTGTAATTAACCCTTTTTATAAAAATATGGATATTGGTGTATAAAAGAACCGGGTATTACAGAACAGCAGTATCAACTTCCACCATTGGGGCTGATGGAGATAGCCCAGAGGGGGAGTTACCCCCAGCCTTCCTTACTCAGCGCTAGTAGCGACGTCGAACGTGTCGTGCGGATGGGGTTGTTTCAGCTATAAGGGTGACTTCATCATGCCCCCTTTGGGCAAAGGAAGCTGCTTTGAGGACCTCGCCTGGAGTAGAAACCCGAATGTCCAGCCTTGTAAAAACTGACTTCTTGGAAGGAGAAGCCTTTTCAATAATCTCTTTCGCTTGAGCCGGAATGGCTATCCGCTTTGGGATGGCAGCTTCGGGTATCGCGGGCTTGTAAACGTTCTGGCCCAGTCTGTTGAAAATTGAGGTACTGAAGTTGGGCGACCCGTTGAGAGGGGCCGCGGCAGTGGTAAGTCGATCAAAGACCGACTTCTTTGGGGCTTCTTGCAACGTCATTGGGGCATTGAAGCTCAGCGGTGGGAGCATGGTCGAATAGTCCAGTGGTGGCTTGAGTTACCTGCTCCACTGGCATCTTGAAAAGAGAGGCCGCTTGGGGTCCGTAAGTCACTCCTCCAGCAGGGATGGAGCGAGAGTTGCAGGTAGTGCAGTTTGAAGCCATTGATCTTCTGTTTTCTGCACGGAGCAAGACACCAAATCTAAGTACCTTAAATCCAAAGGCAACCACAGCGAACCGTGATTTGTTCGCGAACACGACACACGAAGTGTGGAGTGGAAAGAGGAAAAGATCCCACCGGGTGTGCCAGAATCTGTTCCCCTCTGAATAGCGGCCAAGACATGGGCGTCTTGCCTAAGATTCGGGGCAGATGCTATTTGGTTTTATCCGTCCACCTCTCCGAAGATGCCAAGTTGATTTATGGCACCGTGTATCGGAGGTTTAGACGGATGCGGCCGATGTAGCAGATTTCATCAGATTCCCCCTCGTTCGAGAGGTTTTGATTGTGGGGACGCTCTTCCCTGCAGGCGCAAGCCCCTGCAGTTAATTACGCTACCGCATCGCGGTAACAACTTTCTCCTTCTCCAGAATTTCACTTCATGTCGTGGGTGTTTGTTTTGTTTGTAGTTGCCCGTGGATTGTATACGGAGACTAATTTATGTCGTCGCCCGTAGGATGTGGATTAGTCCAAATCCGTATTTTCTTAGATTTGGGTTTGGGGTTTTGGTTTGAGAATACTTTAGCCATATTTGAGGCTAAGATCAACTCAAACGTTTGTTAAGGATACGTTAGTCCAGTTTGAGACTAAGATCAACTTAACGGGATCGTTTAGATCCGACAAAAGAGCATTTGGGGCTCTATTGTTTCAGTTTAGGGACGTAGTGGTCCATTGCATGTATGGCCATCGGGACCCATCACCTCTCTGATGACGTTGAAGGATTACAACGACAGATGTCAGAGGAGTTCAGAGATGTACCCTTGAACCGAAGTTGATTGGGGGATCTATAGTCCAATTTGGGACTAAAGTCTGTTTGAAGGTTTGAGGATACGTTAGCCATATTTGAGGCTAAGATCAACTTAAACGGGATCGTCTAGATCCGACAAAAGAGCATTTGAGGGGCTCTATTGTTCCAGTTTAAGGACATAGTGGTTCGTTGGTTTAAGGACGCTTAAGTCCGTGAGTTTAAGGACGCTTAAGTCCATAAGTTGGTTTAAGGACGCTTAAGTCCATAGGTTGGTTTAAGGACGCTTAAGTCCATGAGTTGGTTTAAGGACGCTTAAGTCCATATTGATGTGTGGTTGTCGGGACCCGTCACCTCTCTGACGACGTTGAAGGATTACAACGACAAATGTCAGAGGAGTTCAGAGATGTACCCTTGAACCGGGTGTAAATTGATTTAAGAGAGCAGTCGTGCTCAGTCAATGTTAATTTGAAGACTTATGGTCATGATTGGGTTAAGTCCAGTTGAAAATGTTCAACATTTTATTTATCATTGGCCTATTAGGCCTTTGCTTGGGCTCTGCCCTTTATTAATGCATAGCATTGGGCTTTTAATTAAATACACAGCATTTGTTTTGGTCTAACAGACCTCTGTTTGGGCTCTGCCCTTTTTTTATAATGCAGAGCATTTGTTTTGGTCCATTGGACCTCTTAATTGGGCTCTTCCCTTTAATAATGCGCTGCATTTAATATTCTGACAGTGCGCCATGTGGCATGTCAGGCGCTTTGCGCCAATTGAGGAGCGCAAGGCGCAAACTCATATGATGGTGGCATGTGTCACGCTCTGGTGAGCGCAAGCGCAGTGCGCTGTGCCAGCTGCGCTGCGCTAGTGCGCTGCTGACACATGGCGCGCTCTGGTGAGGTGCGCCAATCCAAGAGCGCAATGCTCATTTTGTAAAGCGCAAAGCGCAGTTTGTTCTGGGGCTAACACGTGGCGCTCTCTGGTGGCTTGCGCCAACCCAAGAGCACAATAGTGCAAATTTTACAAGTGCAGGGCACTGTTTAATCTCTTGATCAAATTTAGATCAAAGAAAATAAGTTTTTCTTGTTTTCAGAGAACCATGGGTTCATCAAAAGGCAATGCCTTTATACAGAAGTAAATTACTTCTTCTTTTTTTTTATTATTATTATTTTTTTTATCCAAGATCTTGATCTTGTTCTTAGATCATTGATCTCTTTCAGAAGAAATTCTTCTTTTATTTAAAGGTTTTTACCTTTTCTTTCTCTGAGCTCTTCTCAAAAATTTTTTAGAGTAGTTCTGTGTATCTTTCTCTGTGTTTCTCCTTGTTCCCCTGTGTCGATCCTCCTTTAGACTTGGAGTCTAGGGGCCTTTTTATAGTGCCAATTGATTTGTTAAATCAGTTAAAAAGATCTTTCTCTGAGTGATTTAAGGATTTTTCCCTACCGTTGGATCTTTGATCCAAGAGCTCCTGTTTTACAGAAGAGAATCTTATTGTTTTAATAAGATCAGAAAGATCTTTCTGGAATTTTAATTCTGTTTTAGTGCTGGCACAGTTGGCGCAAGCGCACCTGCGCTTGACACGTGTCGCGCTGCGCAGAGCGCTGCACAACTGCGCTGACACGTGTCCTGCAGCGCAGAGCGCAGCGCAACTGCGCTAACACGTGTCGCGCAGCGCAGAGCGCAGCGAAACTGCGCTAGTGCAACTGCGCTGACACGTGTCGCGCAGCGCTGAGTGCAGCGCAACTGCGCTGACACGTGTCGCGCAGCGCTGAGCGCAGATCATCTGAAGCGTTGATTCCTTTAATTTTGTTTTAAATAGAACCTTTCTCTGATTGGATGCGCTGTCTTGGGCGCAGCGCTGGCGTGTCAGCTTTTGACACGTGTCGTGTTGCGCGCAGCACAAGGAATCTGAAGCGTTGCTTCAATTTTTGAATTTTTTGAAATTCAAACAGAGTTTTGCTCTGATTGGGGAAACAGATGGGACTACATTAATGAGGTTAATGTAAAGAAAAATGAACCTAAATTTTTTTTGTAGAATCAGATTTAAAACCCACTCGGCTTTTTATGAAAAAGCAAGTTTTCAAAGTGCGGAGCTTAAGCCACTCCTTTTAAACCCATTGGATTCTATAACGATATCAAGTTCAAAGCGTTAAAAGTTTTCTTAAAAACTATCCGCAGCCCTCCGTCATTTTAGGAAGTAGAGTACTTAGTATTCGTGCTGCGTATTTTGACTTTAGTTAAGGCGCAGTGTACGGTAGCTAAGTGATGTCTTCCTATACCGCATATGATGCGGATTAGTTAGGACATTCATATGATTATGTTGACTTTAGTTAAGGGTCATGTGGGTGGGTCTAGTTAATCACGAAATGACGGGAAGAACTTGACTAGCACTTATGATATGTTGACCATAGTTAAGGTCAAGAGTGCTAGGGGTAAAAACAATATCGGGAGTTTCAAGAGTTGAAATTTGCAATGAGAT
Source organism: Agapanthus africanus (assembly GCA_030015575.1). Lineage (NCBI taxonomy): Eukaryota > Viridiplantae > Streptophyta > Magnoliopsida > Asparagales > Amaryllidaceae > Agapanthus > Agapanthus africanus. The sequence continues at coordinate 43,238,995 of JASDDO010000010.1, forward strand.
TGCATACCTTCTATATGATAGTAGGATTTCGATCCCACTGTGAGCAAGAGTTGCTCCCGGAAGAGTTTTGCACTTTACAATTAGCTAACTCATTAGGTGTCTAGAAAGGTGTCAACGGGCTACGCCTCTGGGAAAACGAGATTTATTCTAATTAGGTCCGTGCGAAAGCACGGGGAACCTCCTTCAAAGTACCGGCACTGGCCTAGCTGAACGGTTAGCGAAGTTGTAGAATGTAATTAATTCTGGCTAGTTTTCCTTTTAAAGGTTTTAAAGAAAATTTGATAAAAACAGTGGGAGACATCGATTAGACAAGATAATAACCAATCTGATCTTTGCAAGAGCTTTCACTGAGTGTATTCTTTTCTCTCTCTTAATGGCAAATACCTATGACAGGCCTTAAGCTTCTGCTAGATAAAAACAAGCTGACCGGACCAAACTACAAAGACTGGCTGAGGAACATAAACTTTGCTCTAACATATGATAAAGTATCATATGTCCTCACTGCCAAAGCCCCGCCCATCCCAGGCCCTAAATCTTCTACTGCGGATAAGGAAATCCGCAAAACGTTAGATAGTGATTGTGCTATTGCCAAATGCCTCGCGCTTGCATCGATGGACAATACACATCAAAAGCAACACGAGCAGATGGATGTTCAATCCATCTTTCTCCATACAAAAGAGTTGTATCGGGAGCAATCTCGGATCCTGAGATACGAAGCATCTCGAAAGTTGTTTCAGATGCAGATGGCTCAAGGCACATCAGTAGGCGATCACGTTTTGAAGATGATAGCTCTTATAGAAGAGCTTGAGGACCTCGGTTGGACAATGGATAACGAGCAATATACTGATATTGTTCTACAGTCTCTTCCCTCCACCTTTGCTCCATTCATAGTGAACTTCAACATGCATGACATGGAGAAATCACTATCCGAACTTCTCAATATGTTGAGAAGTGTGGAGAGCACGCTGAAAGCGAAGTCCCCCTCTATGCTTGTTGGAAAATCCTCCTCTTCCGTCCCAAAAGCCAAGGCCAAGGGAAAGAATAAGAATAAATTCACCAAACCGAGAGGAGGAATAAAGAAGGCGAAGGGGAAGGAAAAATCCAAAGCTGCGGAGTCAGGGAAGGGAGAATGTTTCCACTGCAAGAAAACGGGACACTGGAAGCGGAACTGTACTGAGTACCTTGAACTCAAGAAAAAGAAGCATAGTGATGCTTCAGCTTCAGGTGTGTTCGTGATTGAAAACTGTTTTTCTATTAACTCTGATTCCTGAGTATTAGATACCGGTTCGGGTTCTCATATTTGCAATTCTGTGCAGGCGTTGAGAAATAGCAGAGTTTTGAAGACATGCGATCATACTCTCCAGATTGGAAATGGTTCCAATGTACATGCAGTTTCAGTGGGAGAGTATCACCTAGGGTTGCTGTCGCGTTGTATATTGGTTTTGAACCCATGTTATTTTGTACCAGGAATGCTATGTAATATTATATCTGTTTCTTTGTTAGACAATGAAGGATATCATTTTGCTGTGCAACACAATGTTATGAACATTAAATTTAATTAAGAGTTGATTGGTTATGGTACACTTAATAACGGGATATACATCCTTAATCAACACACAGTTTTCAACATTCAACACACAAGTAAAAGAAAATTTTCAGATATAAATGAAGCTTTTCTTTGGCATTGTAGACTTGGTCATACTAATGAAAAGAGACTAAACAAGCTTCATAAAGATGGATATTTAAATTCTTTTGCGTATAAATCTTATGCAACTTGCAAGTCTTGTATCAAAGGTAAAATGACCAAAACTCCATTTACTGGACACGGAGAAAGAGCTACTGAGCTCGTAGGCCTCATACATAGTGATGTATGTGGGCCAATGTCTACACATGCAAGAGGCGGTTTTTCTTACTTCATAACTTTTACTGATGATTTCTCAAGATTCGGTCTTGTGTTTTTAATAAAGCATAAGTCTGAAGCTTTCGAGAAATTCAAGGAGTACAAACTTGAAGTAGAAAACCAAACAGGAATGAGAATCAAGATACTTCGATCAAATCGAGGTGAAGAGTACTTAAGTACTGAGTTCTTGGACTTCCTAAAAGAGAATGGGATTCTCTCTCAGCTCACTCCCCCTTACACACCACAGCACAACGGTGTGTCAGAGCGGCGGAATCGTACCCTATTATATATGGTACGATCTATGATGAGTTATTCTGAGTTACCCCTCTCTTTTTGGGGGCATGCATTGGAGACTGCGGCTTTTCTGTTAAACAAAGTTCTAACCAAGACCGTGTCTACCACTCCATATGAGATATGGCATGGGAAGAGACCATCTCTTAAAAGAGTTAAGATTTGGGGTTATCCGGCTTTTGTCAAAAAGCAGAATCCAGACATACTCGAGACATGATCGGTCAAATGTATATTTGTAGGATATCCAAAACATTCGTTTGGGTATCTTTTCTACCATAAGGAGGAACAAAAGGTGTTTGTTTTTCAGTATGCCATATTTTTAGAAAATGAGATTTTTCCAAATGATGCTGATGGCAATGTGGTAGATCTAGAAGAGGTTCTAGAGACACAAGTTACAAATGACGACTTGGCTGAACCTGATGTTACAACAGAATCTAATGAACCTCAGCCACTCCGTAGATCTGGTAGGACTTCTTGCCCACCAGAGAGGTACTACGGTTTTCTTATTGATGGTGATAGAGAAGGTTGCATCATAGATGATGATGACCCTGCTAGTTTTCAGCAAGCTATCACGAGTGGTGACTCTGTGAAGTGGCTGGATGCCATGAGATCCGAAATAGAGTCCATGTACACCAACAAAGTATGGACTTTGGAGGATGTACCCTCTGGGATAAAACCTGTAGGCTGCAAATGGATCTTTAAAAGAAAGATCGGTGTAGATGGACAGGTGGAGACCTATAAGTCGTGGTTGGTAGCGAAAGGCTTTCGTCAAAGAACAGTTTTGGACTATGACGAGACTTTCTCTCCGGTAGCCATGCTTAAATCCATTCGGATCCTACTTGCTATTGCTGCTCACTACGACTATGAAATCTGGCAGATGGATGTTAAAACTGTATTTCTAAATGGTGATTTAAATGAATGCGTTTATATGGATCAGCCAGAGGGCTTCATTGACAGTGGGAGCAGCGGGAAAGCATGTAAGTTGCTTAAATCCATTTATGAATTAAAGCAGGCATCACGGAGTTGGAACATCTATTTTGATGATGTTATCAAAGAGTTTGATTTCATCAAAAATCTAGATGAACCTTGTGTTTATAAGAAGACTGTAGGGAGAACTGTCGCATTCCTCGTATTGTACATAGATGACATTCTTCTGATAGGAAATGACATTCCTATGCTACAGTCGGTCAAATCATTCTTATCACGAAGGTTCTCCATGAAGGACCTGGGTGATGCCACGTACATATTGGGCATACGGATCTATAGAGATAGATCCAACCGGTTATTGAGATTGTCCCAAACCAAGTACATCAACACCATCCTAAAGAGGTTTAATATGGAAGACTCCAAGCGGGATGCCTTACTCGCTTGCCACGGAGTCACTCTCTCCAAGGATGATTGCCCAAAGTCTGATGAAGAGAGAGCTCGCATGAGCATTATTCCCTATGCTTCGGCTGTAGGATCGATAATGTATGTGATGTTGTGTATACGCCCTGATATAGCTTATGCACTTAGTGTAGTAAGCATGTATCAGTCAAACCCAGGGGAAAATCACTGGACTGCTGTGAAGAACATTCTTAAGTACTTGCGAAGGACTAAAGAATTGTTCTTAGTGTATGATAATGGGGATCTCCAAATGGAGGCCTTTACCGATTCGAGCTTCCAGAGTGACAAGGATGACAGCAAGTCTATCACAGGGTTTGCATTTACCCTCAATGGAGGGATGGTAAGTTAGAAGAGTTCCAAACAGGATACCGTTGCAGACTCTACGATGGAAGCTGAGTACATTGCTGCAAATGATACTGCCAAGGAAGCCGTCTGGATGAGGAAGTTCATCTCGGAGCTAGGAGTAGTTCCAACCATTGTTGATCCAATACCTTTATATTGTGACAATAATGGGGCTATGGCGTTGGCCAAAGAGCCCAGGTCCCATCAGAAGTCCAGACACATCCTTAGGCGATATCATTTGATCCGGGAGATAGTTGATCGCCACGAGATCGAGATTAAGAGAGTGGATACAAAGGAAAACACTGTGGATCCATTCACTAAGGCCCTCCCTCAGCTGCAGCATGAGCAACTTTTTGAGATGTTGGGTATGAGATACGCCAATAATTAGCCTTAGTGCAAGTGGGAGATTGTTGGATATATGTATGCCCTAGAGGCTATTATATGATAGTGTATGTACTGATGTGTGTGTGTGTGTGTGTGTGTGTGTATTCAGAGAACAGTCTTGCTCGACATGATAGTATGCTATCTGATTGCTCTTTATCATATGTTCACTTGATCATGCTTTTACTCATTTGATACATGTTGATAAAGCCCTTAGGATATTGGCTTGACTACTGGGATTATGATGTGGATCATTCTAGTGGGACACCTGTAGTTTATAAGCATATCCTTGAAATGTTCCTAGTCGTTGGTATATCGAGACAGGGCATCGATATTCCAGAGTAGACTAGCGTATACCATTCTTGTTCCATATGATGGGCGATGGATGATCCCATATCCATCTGGTGTGGTGACACCAAAGATTGTATACGGGTGCTCAGTGAGACTGGGTACACTGAACGGACTCACCGAGAACTCCTATGTGGTATTATATCATACGTCGGATAGCAGTTCTTAGGTGACACTGGTACAGGTTAGTCTGTAGACCCGAGATCGTCATAGAGTCTTGTGTGTCCTCCCACTGTACTTTGATCTCCACCTTACTACGACTCTATTGAGTCGTATAAACAGGTGGATTTTTGGTACAGTCCCGAGGCACATGGAAGCAATGAGCGATAGGAGGGGTTTCGTCTCTCTCGGTATTGGGGGTTGATGTTGCGCTGTGCACGATTGGCTATAACAGGAAGTCCCTGGCCAGGGCTGCTGAGATATTACTGATAAGTGTTATCAGTAGTTTCTCGATCTGTTGTAAACCATATACCGGCATGACTTATTGAGTTATTGGGGTCGACGTTACCATCCCTAGACTCGATATGCAGCATATCTGACGAAGAGACCGGACTGTACGGTAAGTGTTGCCAGTTGGATTGACGGAAGCTTTAACAAGTTCGCTTGTTCTTCTTCTGATCGCTCAATAAACGGGTGGCCGTTACGTTTAGCTGACCGCTTGTGGCTTGTAGGTGTTTGATGTGATCATCACCTACTGCCGGCGTATTGACGAGTCTTAGAGTCCCACACAGGAGTTTCCTGGCTTAAGCGAAACGATGTGGTGTACATATGAGATATGTGCGGGAGCTCGATTAAATACGTGTATGTGATGCCGTGTTTTAATCGGGCGTTTTATATTGGTCGGGTCGTATGATATATGACCGGTTTATTAAATCAAGTGTTGATTTAATATTGACTTTTATCTCATTTAAATAAACCTTTTCTTTATGATGGATGCATGGATGTATATGTACATGTTGACGTGCATACACACATACATACATGCATTTGTATCATGGTTGATGATACAACAAAGATGGCAATATAAGAATTACATGGAAAGTAAATATATTTATATATTAGAATGAGAAAAAGAAAATTGATTTTAAATCATAGTTGACTATTCTTTACTTGACCTAGATTAAACCATGGTTTCATTTTCCTTTGTTATTTTTCTCTCATTCTAAAATATCTAGATATTTATTGACCATGGTTTGAGATGAGATATTTATTCTTTATATTTATCTTTCTCTTATTATCTTTTCTCCTTATCTTTTCCAAAAGAAAATAGAGCTCAAGATTGCCATCTTCTTCTTCCTCTCTCTAGCTCTCTCTTGAGTTTCCAAAGTGAGTGAGGGTAAAAGAAAGGGTTTTTATATGAGAACACAACCATATCATCACATTACACTTGTTTAGCCCATAGGTGCAGTTTGTTTGCTTCATCATCATTGTGATCTAGTGGAGCAAGGAGCTTTGAGCAAAGGTACTCCGGGTGGATCATCGTGGACGTGGAGGAAGTTCAAGCTAGCTCGTTCAAACCCTTGAAGATCCAAGGAGTTGCTAGGAGGTCTACAAAGGTTGTATCTCTCCCCACTTAGTGTTAGACACTAGCTAGTATATGATACTAGAACTTGTCACTCTAAATATTCTAGTTCGATTCCTAGGTTTGTTTGTTTAACATCTCATAAAATTTTAATATGGCATGTGTGATGCTTGCAAAACCCTTGGTAAGGTGCTAAAGAAACCCTACAGCCAGGTGGTAGGTCGATATCTGGGCCTGGAGGGAGTTCTGTGTCGGAAGGCCGAGGAGGACATTGTAGGCCGACGGGATTTTTGCTACGATGAAATCCACAGGCAACATACGCGTGCAGCTGGGCTCCCCGATGTTGAACTGCAGGGTGACCACCCCTTGCGCCGGGATGGAGTGGTTGGTGAACCCCGAAAGGACTTGAGAGGTCGGTTTCAAGTCTGCTGGGGTGAGCCCCCCATGCGTAGGAAGTAGTCGTGGAAGAGGATGTTCGCCGAGCTGCCTGAGTCGACGAGTATCCGGTGGACCTCGTACCGGTGGATTCGGGCCATGATCACCAGTGGGTCGTTGTAGGGCACGGATACGCCGTGGTAGTCCCCGTCGCCAAAGGTGATGTGCTCGTGGCCTCTGGCCTTTTTGCTCGGGCGGCCGCTGGCGTCTGTTGCCGGCATGGGGTGCCGGGCCTCGGAGGAGCCCGACATGACCGCCCCCCTGTCGTCATGACCGCAGCTCTTGACGGTCCTTGGTTTCCTTCGGCGGGGTCCGCGAGGTGGTGGCCGGTGGAGGGGCCGGTGACATTCGGTTGAGGTTCGTCCGTGCCTCCACTGAGGGAAAGGTGGTGGCTGGTACCCGGATTTTCAGGGCAATTACTTGCCATGTGGAAGGAGATCGGAATGCCAACTTTGTTTTTGTGGAGTTTTCGTGTTCCCACAGACGGTGCCAACTGATGGAGCTCCTTTTCTGGTCTCCTTCAGATGTTGTCTTCCGTCGATATCCCGGTGGATCTTGGAGGTGATCTCCTGTTGCGTGTGGGTCTCAATGGGTTTTGAGGAGATTGGTGATTTGAGGAGTTTAACACCGAGTACCTGCAAAGAAGTCCCGGGGTGGTTTGGTACCACCGAAGACCCTCCGACGATCAAGTTAGTACTAGATCCGAGCAGAGTAACGGCTAAGTGGAGTAAAAAAATGGGTTCTTGACCCCTCTGTGATGGGGGTTTATATAGCGGCGGTAGCACGCAGCAGCAGGCGCGAGAATCTTGCCGGCAGTTACGCTTCCGACGCCACGCCTGCGTGAAGAGCGGATCGCCCATTAATGGGGATCATGGCGGCGTGGAACGTGGGGCGTTGCTGGCGGAGAATCTGCGCGTGGTAAGATTTGCGGAGCGACGGTTACGCCTGTGAGTGGTGGAGTTGGTTTGGTCGAAGGGACCGAGGAAGACGGCCACGGCTGGGGAGCTCGGAGGCGAGCAAGAAGGCCGTGGAGTCTTGGTCTTGTGGCTGCTCGGGGCGATCTGAGAGGCCGAGAAGGCCAATTTGCAAGGGGCTCTGAGGAGAGCCAGCTTGTGCTTATAGGTCGGGTACATGGGCGGTCTGGTCGGCCCCTGTGGGCCCTTTCTTCCGAGTTTCGGGATACGTCATCTGCCGCGTGTCCTAATCTTAGAGATCGCCAATATTGAGCATCATCAAGTACTTAGCTTATGACTAGCATATGATATCTAGATTTATAATAGTCTATCATACATGAAACTGACATGTTAGATATGGTGATGTGTTTCAATCACCGAGAATATAGATTGTCCAGGTGTATGTCATGAGCACGTATTTGGATATAAGTAGTATAAGACCGTGTTTGAATTATCTCGGACATATCATCTATGAGATAGAATTTAAATATTTAAATAATCTCTTTCACTTGATGATATTGTTTTCTTCGATTTGTTATTTGAGTATGATTTGATATGATGTTACTTCTTGTCGTTAGGCATGAATAACAAACCCGAAAATTTTGGGCCGCTTCAATACATTTAGGAGGACAATAGATATCTAGATAGAATCCGACATTCTCATGTTGATGAAAAATAGGTTTACTGCGCATTTTCATGAAGGCGTAAAAATCCAGTCGACGGTTGTTTTGAAAAATATTTTTCAAAATTATATTATTATAGTATTATTTATTTTCGACGTGAATTTGTATTTATGGGGAATGAAAGTTTAGGCTTGAGCAATTAGGTGAATATGTCATGCTCATTTAATAGCCTAAGTATAGATAATTTGATGTCAGAAGGGATTGCATGTAAGTTGATATTTATTGTCATCTCACATTATGGTAAAACTTTTATGAACAGTTTACAAGATAGGTGTTTGATTGTAAAATTAAACTATTGATTAATTAATTAAAAATTAATTTAATTGATAATTGACTGTTCTTGTGAGACCCAATTGGGTTCTTAGTCCCATATCGGATATTATTAATAATATAATTGTTATATTATTAATATGTGAGATTTTAGTCCCACATTGGATATTTGCTTGAGGCATCGTATCACAGTAGGAGGCAATGGTTTGCCATGAGATAAACGAAATTAGTTATGAAAATTTTAATGCTTATCATCCATGAAAGTGTTTCTTCCACAAAAGATCGGTAGACTTTAGTTGGAGGCTTTTGTATTTGTGAAGGCTGTCTAAAAGGTACTTTGTCAAAAGAATCAGATCTGATACGATCGAGATAGACAAAGGTATGCATTTAATTTTAAATAAAAATTCGTATGCCTGTGTTTCCGCCATATAACATCCATACGTTTCCTTCTTGTAATACATTTGTCTTTTTGTCATCGGTAATTGTTCTTCATAGACATGGCGATAAAAGTGCAAAATTTTAAACAAATCGCATTCGAAAACACAATACTGCGAGCGAACTTACACTGAAAAAGACTACAAAATTTTTTGCGTTAGAATCGTAACGATAATGAATCTAAGACTTCGAATGAACTTCGTATATATAATATGCCGATCAATCAAACTCGCAAGAAATTATAACTTGCATATATAATATTTGCTGATGGTTGCTTTAATTAGATGTTATTTACCACTGCACCAGAACCCAAAGTAGTTATAAGGACAAAGGCCATTATTTTTATATTTTAACATTTCCAAACTCTTAAATATATTTTATTTTCTTAATAATTACTAGGAGTTATTCCCTTTTTTGACCAAGAAAGTAGCACACAAACTATGCCACCTCCAACCAGGATTTTTAATTTATTTAAAAAGTTACCCCTGTGATTTTAGAATATAAAACATATTCATGTAACTATATATTAGATGTTTTAGTTGTCGTACATAGGTTTAGTTATGATTTCATATGTTGATAATCTATCGGTTTAGATAGACAGTTGAGATTGTTGTTATTATTGGGTTGATCGAGAGTTGTATAAATTGAGATAATTGTTTCCATAATAAAATGATTGAGTTCATATCTGTTTCTTTTCATGGTATCAGATCTAATAGCTTGATCTAAATTTTAACCACATTTTTTAATTTTTAGTTTAGCTGCCCAAAACAAATAAATTCTATAATGATATCCAATAAGGGTATCTATCTCTTTTTTGAATCATCGACATTAACCTCCATCAGGATCAAGTTTACGCAACCATTTCTTCCAATGATACTTCTAGGCGACTTAATTTTCTTTCTTTGGCATTTCTAGCAAAGCGATTTCGAGGTTTAGTCCGTCTACCTTATGCGAAAGAGACTACAAGTTCTTGGCCGTCTAACTTATGTGAAAGAGACTAGACGTTATGCTTCTTGCATTGCTTGATGTCATATGATCTGTTCTCTTCTACTTCATGTTTTAGGTTGCTTATTGTTGGGATTGTTTGTTATTATTGAGTTGATTTAGAGTTATATAAATTGAGATAATTGTTTACATAATAAAAGGATCGAATTCATATTGATTTCTTATCTATCCATAACTAGCGTTTTTGGCACGTGCTTTGCACGAGAATTGTGTAGTTTTTATGAAAAATTACTTTATTAATTCAACTACACGAATGACGCTTGCAAAATAATAGTGATGCGTCAATTTAATTAGGTAGATGGCACTTGTAAAATAATATTGAAGTGATATTTATTTACGTGCATTGTACATAAATCAATGATATTTTTATTTATTTATTTATAAATAAATAAGAAGCCATCGTAATAAATCAATTTCAAAACGAAATGCCCCCTACATATGCCCTGTAATATTTGGAGATAATTGATTTGTGCAAATTGGCCTTCAACAAACTTTTCAGTACATGAGTCACACTCTTCTATTGTTTGAAACTATTTTAGATTTTATATTACTATCAAAACATCAACTTCAATTGATAGTAAGACCGATACGAAAAATTATTTTCTATACCGGATGTAATATATCCGGGCATGAGGAGAGATGAGAAAGAATTTTGGACAGTTTTGGACAACGTGTAGCGCCGTTACTTCTATTTCTTCTCTCTTTTGCACAAGTTGTATAAATTGAGATTTGTTCACATAATATAATGATCGAGTACATATTTGTTTCTCATCATGGCATCAGATCTAATGGCTCAATCTAAAATTTATCTCCATTTTTATTTCTTAGTTTAGTTGTCCAAAACAAATAAATTCTATAATGATATCCAATAAGAGTTTCTACCTCTTCTTTAAATCATAGGCATTGGCCTCCATCACAATCAAATCCGTGCAACCATTTTTTCCAATGATTTTTCCGGGGAACATAATTTTCCTTCTTCAGCATTTGTAGCAAAACGCCTTCGAGATTCATTCCGCCTACCTTATGCGAAAGTGGCTATAGGTTCTTAGCCGCCTAACTTATGCGAAAGAAACTGGATGCTATGCTTATCTTGCTTGATGTCATATGATCAGTTTTTCTTTTCCTTTAATTTTTTGTAGGTTGCATGCTGTTGAGATTGTTTGTTATTATTGAATTGATTTAGAGTCATATAAATTGAGATGATCGATCACTTAATAATATCTGATCGTATTCATATTTGTTTCTTATCACTGTCCCTAATAATTAATTTGTGCATATTGGCTCTCACTCTCTTCAACAAACTTTTCAGAACATGAGTCACACTGTTCAATCTAAATAAGGATGAAACAGGTGAGAAATTTATGACAAAAAATTATCATATTATGTACTTTTCTATTATTCTAATCTATTTTAGATTTTATATAACTATCAAAATATCAACTTCAATTAATAATATGCCCCATACAAGAAACTATTCCTTCTGCCGGATGTAATACATTCAGGTAGAGGAAAAAAGATGTTAGAATTTAGGACAACTTTGGGTAACGTGTGGGATCCACACTTTTATTTTTTCTATCTCTTGTTCAAGTTGTATAAATATGATCGAGCTCATATTAGTTTTTTATCATGGTATCGGAGCTCAAAATTTATCTCCATTTTTATTTTTTAGTTCAGCTGCCCAAAACAAATAAATTCTATAACGATATCCAGAAAGAGTTGTTATATCTTCTTTGAATCATCGGCATTAACCTCCATTACGATCAAGTCTGCACAACCATTTCTTCCACTGATACTTCTGGGCACGTTAATCTTCTTTCTTCGGCATTTCTAGCAAAGCAATTTCGAGGTTCAGTATGTCTATGTTATGCAAAAGAGGCTAGAGGTTCTTAGCCGCCTAGCTAGCTTTGCTTGATATCATATGTGTTGTAAGGATTACATATCTACGCGCAGCGAAAATTTAAGACTGTTGTTTTAGTATAGATTGAAAAAGAACTGTCAGACGGATATCAAATCACACGAAAAGAATATGCCAACAACACACAAGATTTATCTAAGTTCAGTGTAACTAGCACCTAATCTTGCCACCGCGACGAAAACTTCCATTATGAGAAAAAATTATAAGAGATTACACCAAATTCTCATCTTTCTTTACAAAGAAATACCCTCTCTCAGAAAACATCTCTCTATTCACAACCTTGCTTGGCCGGCTCTTCCACTCTAATCAAACTCTAAGTTATTAGAGAATTATGGATACATAAAAACCTAAAGAAAGACTCATATTTATAGGGTAAACAAATGTTAGGAGATAAATCTATATTTCAATTATAGATAAATAAGAATTTAATCTAGAGTTTAGATTTAAATCTAAACTAAAGAGATTAGACTTAAATCATAACTAATCCGGAATTTAAATCATATCTCAACAATCTCTATCTTGATTCAAATTCGTCAGAATCCCTTCACTTTCTCAAAACCTTAGAACTCCATTCTCGTCGCCTTGTGCCCGAAGGCAATTCAACATCTACTAGGTAAAACTTGAACTTGGACCGGAACCATCTTATAAATGTAGCCGCCAAATTATCTTGGGAATTAATCTTTGTAAGAGACATTATCTTCTTCTTGACCTGCAAGAACACTCTCACCTCCTTTAGAACATCTAAACCTAACAAAATCCGTAAATAGATGGCCTCTTTAACCGTCTCCATGACGCCTATCAACCATGCCTTTATTGTCGAAACCGCAATACCGGACTGATGCATCGATTTTCCTGGCACTGCATCTGTATTCAATATGTAACCCGTCGTCGACCTCCATCTACTCCTATAATCATACACTGTCATGATGCACCCATGAACACCGCATCCGCTGAATGAAAAGCTAAACTCTTCTCTATCTCTCAAGTACCTCAGGATCCACTTCATAACCTGCCAATGCTCTCCGCTCGGAATAGCACACCATCTTCTGACCACTCCAACTGCTTGTGTAATACTCGGTCTCATGCATCTCATACCAACCTCTGCACTAGAATATGCCATTAAAGACACGTGATCTCTGTCTGTATCTGACCATGGTGATTGTGGATATCGAAGGATCAAAAATCTCCGTGTTATTTAGGCATAACAGATTCTCTCTCTTTACTTGATGTTCTTTGATCTCAATCACCACCTATGGATTTGCTTGGGCCCGCTGACACACTTGGTACAAAAGATTGTGTTGTTGGTGAAAGGTTAGTATAGCACCCTATGAAGTGTTTTGAAGCATCACATGACCCAAAGTTATAATTTTTAAGGTGCTAAACTAACATGCAAAGGGATCGATCCTAGAAAATTAGGGTTATGAAACTTTAAGCTAGTAAAGATAAGGGTTTGAAGGCTATAACCTTTGTAGCTCCCCTTTGTTGGACTCCTTGGTGTCTTGGGTGTTGAATCGAGGTCCTCTTGAAGTTCCCTTGCGTCCACGACGATCCACCACGGAGCACTCCATCCAAGCTCGCTACTTTGGAAAACCGAAGGAAACACTCTAATCAAGTCGGCTAGACTTGAGTAGAATGATGTTGTGGTTTGGAATCTCACTTCAAAAACCTTTCTTTAGTTGTATTTAGCTCACTAGAAAAGACTAGAGAGGAAGAGATGAAGGAGGATGAAGATGGTGGCTAAAATGAACAAGATGTGTAAAAGATAACCTTGAGTTAAGAAGAAAAAGAAATATATATCACTATATATATTTATTTTATTCTTGACTTCAACCATGATTAAAATGATGGATAGTTAGTTTAACTTGGGTTTTAAATGATAAAGAGAAGGATAACCATAGGTTAGTGGTAGTTGAGATAGGTTAGGTTAGAAGAAAAGTGTAGAATCAAGAATGATTATCCTTTTCTTTTTCATTTTACTTTAAAACCAAAATTAAATAATTATCCATTGTTTAATCTATGGTGTGAGGCTTATATTGCCACCATTTCCATATGCAATCAACCATGATGGATGGGTGTATGTATGTGTACATGTATGCACATCTACATGTGCATGAAACTAAAAAGGAAGAAAGAAACACATGCATGCATGCATACATCCATCAAACCCTAGAAAGGTTTCAAGTGAGAAAACTAATGGTTAGATGACAAATCAACACTTAATTTATCAATTCGGTCATATCTCATATGACCCCACCAAAAGCAGGCCACCCGATCAATGTTCGGTATCATATACGCACATTTCAATCGGGTGCAAGCGCATATCGCATACGCGCACCACAACGTTTCGCCTGGACTGGGAAACTCCTTTGTGGGACTCTAAGACTCGTCAATACGCCGGCAGAGGGTAATGATCATATCAAGTACCCTCAAGCCGCAAGCGGTCAGCTAAACGTAACGGCCACCCGGGTATTGAGCGATCAGAAGACAACAAGCGAACCTGCTACAACTCCCGTCGAGCCATCCGGCAACACTACCGTACAGTCCGGTCTCTTCGTCAGATATGCTGCATATCGAGCCTAGGGATGGTCACGTCGACCCCAATAACTCAATAAGTCGTGCCGGTGAATAGTCTATAACAGATCGAGAAACTACTGATAACACTTATCAGCAAATCTCAGCAGCCCTGGCCAGGGACTTGCTGTTATAACCAGTCGGGCACAGTACAGCATCAACTCCCAATATCGGGAGAGACGAAACCCCTCCTATCGCTCATTGCCTTCGTGTGTCTCGGGACTGTACCCAACGACCACCTGCTTGCACAACTCAGTAGAGCCGTGGTAGGATGGTAATCAAAGTACAGTGGGAGAACACACAAGGCTCTATGACGATCTCGGGTCTACAGACTAACCTGTACCAGTGTCACCTGAGAACTGCTATCCGACGATAGATATAATTCCATATAGGAGTTCTCGGTGAGTCCGTCCAGTGTACCCAGTCACCACTGAGCACCCGTATATGATCTTGATGTCAAACATCGATGAATGTGGGAACATTCATTGCCCATCGTATGGGTCTAGTATCATATACGCTAGTCTACTCTGGTATATCAATGCCCCGTCTCGATATACCTACGACTAGGGACGTTCCAGGATATGCTTATAGACTACAGATGTCCCACTAGTATGATCTCCATCATAATCAGAGTAGTCAAGCCGATATCCTCAGGGCTTTATCAGCATGTATGAATGAATAGAAGCATGATCAAATAAACATGTCAGATAAAGAAGAACCAGATAGCATACTATCATGTCGAGCAAGAATGCAAACTGAATATATATACATGTATAGATACATCCACTATCACATAATGTCCTCTAGGGCATACATATATCCAACAATCTCCCACTTGCACTAAGGCCAGTTATTGGCGTATCTCATACCCAACATCTCAAAAAGTCGCTCATGCTGTGGCTGAGGGAGGGCCTTGGTGAGTGGATCCGCGGCGTTGTTCTTTGTGTCTACTCTCTTAATCTCGATCTCGCGGCGATCTACAATCTCCCGGATCAAATGAAAGCGCCTCAGGATATGTCTGGACCGCTGATGGGATCTGGGCTCCTTGGCTAACGCCATCGTCCCATTATTGTCACAATACAAAGGTATTGGATCAATAATGGTTGGAACTACTCCTAGCTCCGAGACGAACTTCTTCATCCAGACGGCTTCCTTGGCGGCATCATTTGCAGCAATGTACTCAGCTTCCATCGTAGAGTCTGCAACGGTATCTTGTTTGGAACTCTTCCAACTTACCGCCCCTCCATTAAGGGTAAATACAAACCCTGAGATAGATTTGCTGTCATCCTTATCGCTCTGGAAGCTCGAATCGGTAAAGGCCTCCATTTGGAGATCTGTATTACCATACACCAAGAACAATTCTTTAGTCCTTCGTAAGTACTTAAGAATGTTCTTCACAGCTGTCCAGTGGTTCTCCCATGGGTTGGATTGATACCTGCTTACAACACTAAGTGCATAAGCTACATCTGGGCGTGTACATAACATCGCATACATTATAGATCCTACTGCCGAAGCATAAGGTATAATGCTCATGCGATCTCTCTCTTCATCGGTCTTTAGACAAGAATCCTTGGAGAGAGTGACTCCATGGCAAGCGGGTAAGGCACCCCGCTTGGAGTCTTCCATACTAAACCTCTTTAGGATGGTGTTGATGTACCTGGTTTGGGACAGTCCCAATAACTTTTTGGATCTATCCCTATAGATCCGTATGCCCAGGATGTATGTGGCATCACCCAGGTCCTTCATGGAGAACCTTAGTGATAAGAATGATTTGACCGACTGTAGCATAGGAATATCATTTCCTATCAGAAGAATATCATCCACGTACAATACGAGGAATGTGACAGCTCTTCCTACAGCCTTCTTATAAACACAAGGTTCATCTGGATTTTTGATGAAATCAAACTCTTTGATAACATCATCGAAACAGATGTTCCAACTCCGAGATGCCTGCTTTAACCCATATATGGATTTAAGCAGTCTACATGCTTTTTCGCTGCTCCCACTGTCAATGAAGCCCTCTGGCTGATCCATATAAACGCATTCTTCTAAATCTCCATTTAGAAATGCTGTTTTAACGTCCATCTGCCAGATTTCATAGTCGTAGTGAGCAGCAATAGCAAGTAGGATCCGAATGGATTTAAGCATGGCTACGGGCGAAAAAGTTTCGTCATAGTCCAAACCTGGTGTTTGACGAAAACCTTTCGCTACAAGTCTTGCCTTATAGGTCTCTACCTGCCCATCTACACCAATCTTTCTTTTAAAGATCCATTTGCACCCTACAGGTTTTACCCCAGGGGGTACAACGTCCAAAGTCCATACCTTGTTGGTGTACATAGACTCCATTTCGGATCTCATGGCATCCAGCCACTTCACAGAGTCACCACTCGTGATAGCTTGCTGAAAACTGGTAGGATCATCATCATCCATGATGCAATCTTCTCTGTCACCATCAATGAGGAAACCGTAGTACCTCTCCGGTGGGCGAGAAGTCCTACCAGACCTACGGAGTGGCCGAGGTTCTTCAGTTTCTGCTGCAACAGCCGGTTCAACCAAATCGTCATTTATAGTTTGTGTCTCTAGAACCTCTTCTAGATCTACCACCTTGCCATCATCTTTGTCTGTGAAAAACTCTTTTTCTAAGAATGTGGTATGTTGAGAAACGAACACTTTTTGTTCCTCTTTGTGGTAGAATAGATATCCATAAGAATTCTTTGGATATCCCACAAAGTTACACATGACCGACCGTGTCTCGAGTTTGTCCGGATTCTGCTTTTTAACATAGGCCGGGCAACCCCAAATCTTAATTCTCTTAAGAGATGGTCTCTTCCCATTCCATATCTCATATGGCGTGGTAGACACGGCTTTGGTTGGAACCCTGTTTAGCAGATACGCTGCAGTCTCCAATGCATGCCCCCAAAACGAGACTGGTAACTCAGCGTCACTCATCATGGACCGGACCATATCTAATAGGGTCCTATTCCGTCGTTCTGACACACCGTTGTGCTGTGGTGTGTAAGGAGGAGTGAGCTGAGAGAGAATCCCATTCTCTTTTAGGAAGTTTGCAAATTCTGTACTGAGATACTCTCCACCTCGATCTGATCGAAGTATCTTAATACTCAAGCCGGTTTGTTTTTCTACTTCTTGTTTATATTCAATGAATTTCTCGAAAGCGTCGGACTTGTGCTTTAATAAAAACACATGACCGAATCTTGAGAAATCGTCGGTGAATGTAATGAAGTATGAAAAAACGCCTCTAGCCTGTATAGACATTGGCCCACATACATCACTATGTATGAGGCCAAGGAGCTGAGTAGCTCTTTCTCCGTGTCCGGTAAACGGAGTTTTGGTCATTTTACCCTTGATACATGACTGGCAAGTCGCATAAGATTTATATTCAAAAGAGTTTAAATATCCATCTTTATGTAACTTGTTTAGTCTTGTTTCGTTAATATGACCAAGTCTACAATGCCAAAGAAAAGCTTCATTTAATTCTGAAAGTTTTCTTTTATTAGTGTGTTGTATACTGAAAACTATGTGTTGATTTAGGACATATATTCCATTATTAAGGGTACCATACCCAACCAACATTTGATTTAGGTGAATGTTCATAACATTGTTCTGCAACACAAAATTATACCCTTCATTGTCCAACAAAGAAACGGATATTATATTACATAGCATACTTGGTACAAAATAACATTGATTCAAAATCAAAATACATCCAGATGGCAACCCCAAGTGATACTCTCCCACTGCGACTGTATGTACATTGGAACCATTTCCAACGCGGAGAGTATGGTCACCTGTCCTCAAAACCTTGCTATTTCTCAGCCCCAGCATAGAATTGCAAATGTGAGAACCTGAACCGGTATCCAATACCCAGGAAGCAGAGTTTATAGAAAAACAGTTTTCAGTCACAAACGCACCTGAAGCAGAAGCATCACCATGCTTTTTCTTGAGACTTAAGTACTCCGTGCAATTGCGCTTCCAATGTCCTGTCTTGTGGCAATGAAAACATTCGCCTTTCTCCGAGTCTCCAGCCTTGGACTTTCCCTTTCCCTTCACCTTTTTAACTCCGCCCTTAGGATTAGTGGGTTTCTTCTTTTTCTTTCCCTTGGCCTTGGCTTTCGGGCGAGAAGAGGAAGACTGTCCAATAGTCATAATGGGAGTTTTTGCTAACTTCATAGTGCTTTCTGCACTCCTTAACATATTAAGGAGTTCAGGAAGGTCCTTCTCCATGCCATGCATGTTGAAGTTCACTATGAACTGAGCAAAGGTGGAGGGGAGGGACTGCAGAATAATATCTATATATTGTTCATTTTCCATTGTCCATCCAAGGTCCTCAAGCTCTTCTATAAGAGCTATCATCTTCAGAACATGGTCTCCTACTGGTGTGCCAGGGGCCATTCGCATCTGAAACAATTTCTTTGATGCTTCGTATCGTAATACGCGGGATTGCTCCCCATACAACTCCTTTGTATGGAGCAATATACCGTGAATGTCCATGTCCTCATGCTGCTTTTGATGTGTGTTATCTATCGATGCAAGCGCGAGGCATGTGGCCGTGGCACAGTCAGCGTCCCATGTCTTGCGGACTTCAATGTCCGCAACTGAGGATTTTAGACCAGGGACGGGCGGGGCTGAAGCCGTGAGGACATATGATACTTTATCATAAGTCAAGGCGATCTTCAGATTCCTCAGCCAGTCTTTATAGTTGGTCCCATTCAGTTTGTTTTTATCTAGTAGAAGCTTAAGTCCAGTCATTGGTATCTGCCATTAAGAGAGAGAAAAGAATACACTCAGCGAAAGCTCTTGCATAGATTAGATTGGTTTATTATCTTGTCTAATCGATGTTTCCCACTGCTTTTATCGAGTTTTTCTTTCAAACCTTAAAAAGAAAAACTAGCCAGGATTAATTACAGTCTACAACTTCGCTAACCGTTCAGCCAGGCCAGTGTCGGTACTTGAGGGAGGTTCCCCGTGCTTTCGCACGGACCTAATTAGAGTAAACCTCGTTTTCCCAGAGGCGTAGCCCCGTTAACACCTTTCTAGACACCTAATGAGTTAGCTAATTGTAAACTGTAAAACTCTCCTAGGAGCAACTATTGCCCACAGTGGGATCGGGATCCAACCATCATATGGAAGGTATGCAATCTCATTGCAAATTTCAACTATTGAAATTCCCGATGTGGTTTTTACCCCTAATACCCGTGACCTTGGCTAAGGTCAACAAATCACGAGCACTAGTCAAGCTCAACCCGTCATTTCTTGATTAATTTAGACCCGTTCACATGACCCTTGGCTAAGGTCAACAAAGTCATATGCCCGTCCTAATTAATCTGCATCATATACGTTTGTAGGAAGACATCACTTAGCTACCGTACACTACGCCTTGGCTAAAGTCAACAAACGTAGTACGAATACTAAGTACTCTACTTTCTAAAATGACGGAGGGTTGCGAATGATTTTTAAGAAAATCTTTAACGCTTTGAACTTGATATCGTTGTAGAATCAAATGGTTTTCAAAAGGAGTGGCTTAAGCTCCGCAGTTTTGAAATATAGCTTTTTCATAAATAGCCGAGTGGTTTTCAAATCCGATTCTACAACATCTTTTTAGGTTTATTTTCTTTACATTAATCACATTAATGTAATCCCATCATTTAAGTCCTTAAGCCAATCACAGAAAAGAAACGAAAATAACACGTACGCTTATGCCATCCGCATTCGCCGCAATGTTCCGTTATGCACCGTTAGGTTACTTAACTAACGGCATACCGGGACGGGACTAGCGCGGGTGTAAAACATAAGCAACGTCTACTATATATCATATATATAATATGTCATTCGTCTCAGATATCACAGAACACAGGCAGCAGAAATATAGATATAACGTGGGATATCCTAGGACGTCCGTATTTAGTATTTAGCCAGAATAGAAAATACGGATTCCACAGTCGCGATGAATAGCCAAGCCCACACCCTGGACCCCTACGAGAGCGGCAAGTGACCCTACCAATTCTGGAGTTTAGGAGACCCGGTCTCGACTCTTCGAGATGGCCTCCCACTGAACCCCAGAACCCGGTCACCTGTGCTCCCCTCCTTGGGTCCATCCTAATGCGGAAAAGTAAATAATATACAACACTAGTGATACAACCGCAACCTGGAAGTGCCCCAAATAAAAGAATATTACATTTGAATTTACATGAATGAAAATATAAAACTCTCATCTCACAAAAACCCCCCGGCTATTCGATCGCGACAATCCTGCACATCATATCTCAGCAACACATAATATCACATATCATCAACGTAAGTAAGTATGCGTACCCCGATTGTCGTTGATGTATAGTAACGAAACCGGCGATATCTAACATACTACACTTACGGTCACAGAAAAGAAAGTGTAAAACTACAATATTTGGAATCCAGATTCTCTTTAGACATCATAAATGCGAAATATCACATATTTCGTATTTCATGCCTACACTATATGAATTCCACATATTGTATCACATTCCAGATAAACAGACAGCATTAAAGTTTTCGAACGAACGATCAAGCACCCAAGATTCACTAAAGCTCAACACTTGAGCAGGGTTCAAAAATCCGGAGTGTGACACAGTAGTAGCGGTCCAGCCGTAGAAGGGTCAAGCCAACGCCTCACATGTGGCACGCCGTACTACTCCAAACCCTAAGGTTCAAAGGGCAGTTCGAGACAGTCACATAATCGAGTTAAGGTTTGTTGTCTTCTAGAGGGACCACCGCAAAAAGACTTGCACGTATCTCCAAAGTATTTAAACCCCGTGAATAGTGAGTAAATGATACTCGTTCAAACACTTCAATACTTTCTAATTTACCCGGAAAAGCTACGAAATAAAAATCCCGATCGAAATGACGAGTTCAAAACCATCTCCAGAATTTTCAAAACCAAATACAGATTAAAAATATCCAAAAATTTATACAAGCAGATTCATGAATTACTGTACAAAAAGTATTCATCAATACATATATACGACCGCGGAACCGCGGCCTAAGTAAGCTTAGGCCGCGTTTCCGCGGTTAGAATCACTGTTCACTGAAAAAATTTTGTACCGTAACTCTTATTTTTTCCTGCTGTATTTTTTACATATTTTTAATTCTGCAAATTATCAAATTTTAGAAAATTTTCAGAGAGCACCCAAAAATACCGTATTTTTGTCCGATCGGGGTTTTCACTTCGTAAAAACGTCGCCTAATGTTCTAGGTCGGCTCTGATACCAATGAAAGGTTAGTATAGCACCCTATGAAGTGTTTTGAAGTATCACATGACCCAAAATTATAATTTTTAAGGTGCTAAACTAACATGCAAAGGGATCGATCCTAGAAAATTAGGGTTATGAAACTTTAAGCTAGTAAAGATAAGGGTTTGAAGGCTACAACCTTTGTAGCTCCCCTTTGTTGGACTCCTTGGTGTCTTGGATGTTGAATTGATGTGCTCTTGAAGTTCCCTTGCGTCCACGACGATCCACCATGGAGCACTCCGTCCAAGCTCGCTACTTTGGAAAACCGAAGGAAACACTCTAATCAAGTCGGCTAGACTTGAGTAGAATGATGTTGTGGTTTGGAATCTCACTTCAAAAACCTTTCTTTAGTTGTATTTAGCTCACTAGAAAAGACTAGAGAGGAAGAGATGAAGGAGGATGAAGATGGTGGCTAAAATGAACAAGAGGTGTAAAAGATAACCTTGAGTTAAGAAGAAAAAGAAATATATATCACTATATATATTTATTTTCTTCTTGACTTCAACCATGATTAAAATGATGGATAGTTAGTTTAACTTGGGTTTTAAATGATAAAGAGAAGGATAACCATAGGTTAGTGGTAGTTGAGATAGGTTAGGTTAGAAGAAGAGTGTAGAATCAAGAATGATTATCCTTTTCTTTTTCATTTTACTTTAAAACCAAAATTAAATAATTATCCATTGTTTAATCTATGGTGTGAGGCTTATATTGCCACCATTTCCATATGCAATCAACCATGATGGATGGGTGTATGTATGTGTACATGTATGCACATCTACATGTGCATGAAACTAGAAAGGAAGAACGAAACACATGCATGCATGCATACATCCATCAAACCCTAGAAAGGTTTCAAGTGAGAAAACTAATGGTTAGATGACAAATCAACACTTAATTTATCAATTCGGTCATATCTCATATGACCCCACCAAAAGCAGGCCACCCGATCAATGTTCGGTATCATATACGCACATTTCAATCGGGTGCAAGCGCATATCACATACGCGCACCACAACGTTTCGCCTGGACTGGGTAACTCCTTTGTGGGACTCTAAGACTCGTCAATACGCCGGCAGAGGGTAATGATCATATCAAGTACCCTCAAGCCGCAAGTGGTCAGCTAAACGTAACGGCCACCCGGGTATTGAGCGATCAGAAGACAACAAGCGAACCTGCTACAACTCCCGTCGAGCCATCCGGCAACACTACCGTACAGTCCGGTCTCTTCGTCAGATATGCTGCATATCGAGCCTAGGGATGGTCACGTCGACCCCAATAACTCAATAAGTCGTGCCGGTGAATGGTCTATAACAGATCGAGAAACTACTGATAACACTTATCAGCAAATCTCAGCAGCCCTGGCCAGGGACTTGCTGTTATAACCAGTCGGGCACAGTACAGCATCAACTCCCAATATCGGGAGAGACGAAACCCCTCCTATCGCTCATTGCCTTCGTGTGTCTCGGGACTGTACCCAACGGCCACCTGCTTGTACGACTCAGTAGAGCCGTGGTAGGATGGTAATCAAAGTACAGTGGGAGAACACACAAGGCTCTATGACGATCTCGGGTCTACAGACTAACCTGTACCAGTGTCACCTGAGAACTGCTATCCGACGATAGATATAATTCCATATAGGAGTTCTCGGTGAGTCCGTCCAGTGTACCCAGTCACCACTGAGCACCCGTATATGATCTTGATGTCAAACATCGATGAATGTGGGAACATTCATCGCCCATCATATGGGTCTAGTATCATATACGCTAGTCTACTCTGGTATATCAATGCCCCGTCTCGATATACCTACGACTAGGGACGTTCCAGGATATGCTTATAGACTACAGATGTCCCACTAGTATGATCTCCATCATAATCAGAGTAGTCAAGCCGATATCCTCAGGGCTTTATCAGCATGTATGAATGAATAGAAGCATGATCAAATAAACATGTCAGATAAAGAAGAACCAGATAGCATACTATCATGTCGAGCAAGAATGCAAACTGAATATATATACATGTATAGATACATCCACTATCACATAATGGCCTCTAGGGCATACATATATCCAACAGTTGGTTCGGTAACTCTCCCTGCTAACGCCTGCACTTAAAGGAGGCTCATAGCTTCGTCTGTTGTTGCTTCCATCTTTCCCTGTCACGAAAAAGGTGTAGAAATCATAAGGATATGCCGTGTAATACCTTATTTAAACATATGCAAACGAAATAAACCAAAGGGGAGATTTGAACTTACCAGTCTGACGGTCATGGAAATGAATTATCCCTTTCCTTATTTCTATGGGTTGTGTTGATTAAGATGCACGATACAATTTTTAAAAATATGGATTTTATAATTAAAAAATGAAATTTTTTATGTAAGAAGATCTAGATCTAAATGCTAATGGAGAAAAAAATTAAGGGGGAAGATATAGCCTATTTTCGAAAGGGTCTCCGCGTTGCGCCTCCTCCAGATCCCGCAAAGCTTCGCCGCTTGCTAGCTTGAGAACTTTGAAGCCGTTCTCTGACTTTTGAAATTAGCTTTAAGTTATTGAATTTCGGGATGAAAATAAATGAGAGGGTTTGAGACCCTATTTATAGCATTTATGATCAAATAACTGAAAATCTGGCTGTTTGGGCTCTTACAGCCGTACAGGTGTTAAGCCACGCATGGAAAACTGTTCTACAAAATTCGTCGAAATTTGTAGGAAATACTGTTGAAAACGCTGAAATCAAGGGTTTCAAGTTTCCATGTGTGGGGTACTTCACACATGGATACTTTGTCTTCAAAAACTGTTAGCAATGTTTCAAAAAATTATTGTCACTAGCAAAGAAATGGGTTCTAGGTGTCTATGCTTTGGGTTATGCCACGTATGGAAAACTGTTCCTTTGGAAATTAGTTTAAAAGTCAGCAAAAACTATTTTCTTGTTGAAAAAGTTGTTACAAGTGTCTATGCGTTAGGTAACCCCACACGTTGACAACTGTTATTTTGAAAATTAGTTTAAATTATATTTTAAATTTTTTTATGGTTTTAAAACAATATTTTATTGTTGTAAGCATCCATGTGTTAGGTAAACCCATGCATATTCAACTGTTCGATGGATTTTGCTTCTAGAAGCGTTCAAAAATCTCCTTAGGGGTTTAAAAATGTAGCAGTTCTCCATGTGTGTGATATCCTAGCGCTGTTGTACTGTTGCTTTTTGGTTTTTCATAAAAATACCTTAAGTTATTAAAAGTTTTTAGTGCCCTTGCTGCTACAACAGCGGCCAATGCAGAATCGAAAAACAAATTTTTTATGGGAAGCGCTAGAAACTAATTCTTAGCGATTGATCCAACACTAAATTAGAAAACATGTATGAAAGGTTTAGGGATTACAATTTTCAATGCGAATCCACCCAATCGTGGAAGACCCCTCCAAGGTCCTCATAGATCGTCGGGAACAAATTTGAGAGGCGACCGCCCTTACCGAAGATGATCCACCCAAGAAAACCGATCTAAGCTCCAGTTTCACCTAGTGAAGCAGCCGACGCTCCAAGCTCACTAGGAATGGAGAGTGGGGATATAGGAATTTTTCACTATCATTTTCTCAGTAACAACCAAGCTCAAGAAAACATGAAAGAAGGAGGAGGATGAAGTGGTTGAGAGAGATAGCCATAACAAAAGAAGCTTAAGTGTTTTCATGTGCTGTGAGAATGAGAGAATAGAATAGTTTCATATTATTTTTCCTAGATCAAATAAAAATATCACAACCATTTCTTTATAAAAAAATGCAGCACATCTCTCTCTGTATGTCTACAACCATACCCAAAGTCACCTCACCCTTCACCTCATTTCCAATTGAATTCCTAAAAGGATATTCAAATAATTAGGCGTCCTCCTTCTAAAAGTATTCCGTATAAATACGGAAGATAACCCGGTATACGTATTGAAATACATATACGCATATTTGTATAAAAATACGAATAGCCAAGAGAGAGAAAATGAAAGAACACACACACACACATACATATATATACATATACATACATATACATATATACATATATATATATTACATCAAAACTTGATTTAATAATCTGGCTCGGCTAGTATTATTAACCGTCCAATTAAAGTTCGTGTAGCCTGTACACGTATTTAATCGGATCTCTGTATGTATCAAAATACGCCATCTACATCATATCACCTGAACCGGGAAAACCTTCTGTGTGGGACTCTAAAGACTCGACAATACGTTGGTAGTGAGTTACTGGATAAATTCTTAACCACAAGTATGTCAACGGGACTAGCTGTACGTAATGGCTACCCAGATATATGCCGAAAGAGAGGTTGACAATCAAGTCCCGTATCCTTCTGATCCTGAATGTGACAATCTCCGTACAGTCCGGTCTCTTCGTCTAAGAGTAACATACCAAGTCTATAGGTTGGATAACGTCAGACCCCTAATAACTCGATAAGTCATGTCGGAGTCGAGCTCATCACCAACCGAGAAACTACTGAACTTCTATCAGTAAATCTCATCCACCATAGCCAAGGATTTAGAGTGATGGCCAACCGAACACTGCACATCGATTCCTAATACAAGGAGAGACGAATCCCTGACAATCGCTCGCTGCCTCCATGTGGTTCAGGACTGTACCCAACTAAAACATATTTGCACGACTCCTTTGTGTTGTGGTAGGGTATTAATCTAAGTACAGTAAGAACTCACAAGAGACAAATACGATCTCAGGTCAAAAGACTAACATATACTCATGTCACTAAAGAACTTCCATCTGACGATAGATATAATACCATCTAGAAGTTCTCGGTGAGTCCGTCTGGTGTACTTACCTCCAGTGAGCATCTGTATACTATATTAGGTGACACAACACCAATGGCTTATAAGACTGGCTACCGCCCCTCGTCGGGGTCTAGAAATGTATACATTAGTCTATTACAGAATATCGCTGGCCAGTTTCGATACTCTCTCGACTGGGAATATTTAAGGATGTGCTTATGGACTACCCAGCTCTCACGTGTATGATCGCCATCATAATACTGGTAGTCAAGCAATAATCCTATGGGATTTATCATTATCAATTAGCGACACGTAATAACAAGTAAAATATATACACATCAATGATAAATACAAACCAGATAGCATACTATCATTTAGAGCAAGACCGTTCTACCATCATAGGCCCTCCCTCAATTATCATAATCGCCTACCTGCAATTACAATAATTGCCTTAAGGGCACTATATCCAACAATCTCCCACTTGCACTTAAGGATAATTATTGCAATATCGTATACCCACATCCCGTATGCTACCGAATACCTAATTTCTCTACTAATCAGTTTCGCAAACCGAGTTTGTGAAAAATCCGTGTTCGAGAAATAGCCTCAGTGACTGGATCTGCTACAATGTTCCAAATTTCTCTCTCAATGTCTCAACTTCACAGAGATCAACAATCTACCGAAGTAAGTGATATTCTGCCTCAAGAGTTTGTCTGGATACATGATGGGACCAAATTAATAAATGAACAACTTTATCCAGCAAAATTCTTGGGTTGTATCCTCCGTTAGGTTATAACCAGCATACTGCATCATGTCTACCTCAGTATCTCCATTGGAACCCTATCCAATATACTACTTCTCAAAAGAGAGTAAACTCAAAACTCTGACTGTATCTCTGTCATCCAGGTTACCTTGGAAGCCTGAACCGATAACTGCCTCCTGGAGGAGGCTTTCGTTACCATATACCAAGACCGTCCGTTTATGTTCTTAACTGGTTCTTTTTGTTTCTCCAGAATTGGATTAATATCTGATTACTATGACAAGCGCAGAAGTAACATCTAATTTGGTACAAGACATTGCATGATTGACTCAATTGCCTAAGCAAATGATGTGTCATTCATGCCAGTCACTCACCTTATAAGTCTAGAAGACAACTCTTTAGAGAGAGCGACTCCATCACCTGCGGGTACACTACCACGCCAGAAGTTGTCCATTCTAAACCATTTTAGAATAGTGTCCAAGTACCCGAATTGGGACACTTCCTAAATCTAGATCTATCGATATAAATCTAATCACCAGAATTCATGATATCTTATCAATATCCTATGTGGAGAAACACCCGTGACAACCAATGTTTGACCGATTGTAGTATAGGAACATCACTTCCTATCAGGAGTATGTCATCTAACTCCTAGAACATAACTCCCTAGATCCTTCTTATTAGGTTCATCTGTTGTTTTGATGAAGTCAATCACCTTGACTGTCACATCAAAATAGATGATCCGTCTTTGCTATGCATGCTTTAGTCTATGAATAGACATAAGCAACTTGCACACCATCCGTTGCTCCCACTGACTACGATAACCCCCTGGTACATTCATATACACGTTCACTTTCAAATTCCCATTTAGAAAGACGTTATAGTCATCCTCTTACCAGATATTATAGTCTTGAATAGCAACAATGGCAATTCATATTCGTATAAACTTTAGCGTTGAAACTGAAGTAAAAGTCTCACCACAATTCATAATGGATATTTGATGAGAATCTTTATAACAAGTCTAGCCTTATTAGATTAATACGTTTTCACGTGCACAGATCTCGAAAGATCTATTTGCTCCTAATGGGTTTTACCCCTTTTGGAGCACTCAGCAAAATCCAAAATCCATAATTTGCTGGAGTGCATGGAGTCCATCTTGGATATACTACATCTGGTCACCTGGAAGACACCACTTCCTATGTCCTGCTGATTGTTAGAGTTCCTAGCGCCCTACCCGCCACAACCGCGGCCTATGTGGAATGAAAAACAAAAAAATTTAGAAGCGCTAGAAACTACAAACCCTAGAATCTAAACCAAACACTTGAACTAGAAAAATAACATAGAGGTTTTAGCTATTATATTAGAAGGTTATACAAAATGATCCATGCCCTTCGGTCTTCTACCTTCTTCCTTAGCTCCTTAGGGTCTCCGTGATCGAGCTTGACCGCCGGTCTTCCTCCGTCGAAGATGATCCACTCGAGGGATATGGTTCATAGCTCTAACTCCACACTAAGAATCAAGTGGAGGAACTGAAGATCCTACACTATTATGTCTAGAGATGTAGTGAGTTGTCTAGTAATTTTCTACCACTTTTCCACCCCTGATTCTCAACACATGAGAGTGTAGGGAGGAAGAAGAAGGATGAGCTCAAGAAAAGAGCAAAGTAAGTAGAGAGAACAAAATGGTGAGAATGAACTAAACTTGTGAAAGAAAAAATCAACCATGGTTTTGTATAAATGAATTGTACAAATAAAATATAGCAACCATGCTTGAATAGTTTGCACAAATGAATATACAACTCATTTGTCAATACTATTCAAGTATGTCTCTCACCATTTTCACCTCACTTACCCATTACATCTCATTTCCATTTAAATGAATAAATGGATAAATCAAAATGAGGTGTCCCCCTTCTAAAATGTATCTTCGTATAAATATGGAATACACTCTACCCGCATTCGTATCAAAATACGAATACCTAAAGAGATAGAATAATACAATGAACATAAGACTAGAATATACACATCGATATATATATATATGTAAATTATTAAATCAATACCTAATTTAATAATCCGGTTTAATCCTAAGTTGGCTAGTATTATCAACCGTCCGATCAAAAATTCAGGTAGCTAGTACACTCATTTGATCGGAACCATGCACGTATCAAAATACATCTACTACATAATTTTACCTGAACCAGGAAAACCCTCTGTGTGGGACTATAAAAACTCGACAGTACGCCGGCAGTGAGTTACTGGATAAATCCATAACCACAAGTACGTCAGCGACACTAGCTGTACGTAACGGATACACGGGTATCTGTCTAAAGGAAGGACGACGGGCAAGGTCATCTGAACCCCTACCGAGCCTATCTGTGACAATGTTCGTACAATCCGGTAAAGAGTATCGCATACAGGGTCTAGGGGGTAGTGTTCCCTTAATAATTAAACATAATGATAAGAGCTAAGCTCTATTAAAATTCCAATGAGGCAGCACCTCACATGCTCCCCACGAGAGCGCCAGCACCGGTGCCAGTCTTATAGGCATGAATCCTATAGTGGCGCCACCCGCGAAGTTCACGTGAGTGCCAATGAGCAAGGCACAGGAACGCCTGTCATATATAAGAATTAAATTCTTAAGTAGCGCCCACGTGCACAACACGTAAGCGCCGGGGCCCAAACTAAATTATATAAAATTAAATTCCACATGAGAATTACTTCTTTCAAAATTAGGATATTCTCTGTTAAGCAGAGCTGTTGGATCAAAAATCAAATGGTGATGATAAATCATGAAATGATAGAATTAAATTCTATTAGGAGAAAATATCTTCCTAGTCTTTCTAAGTGAGAAAGATATTCTCGGTTGGATAAAAAATCCAATAATAGAATTAAACACTATTTTGAGAATATATTTCCCCAATCTTTCTAAATAAAGAAAAATTGTTCTCTGTAAAACAGAGAGCCCTTGGATTAAAAATCCAATGGTGATTAAAAAATCAACGTTTGACAGAATAAAATTATGTATATAGGAAAATATTTTCCTAATCTTGTTAAAGACAAGAAAACATATTCTATGAAACAAAAATCATTGGATCAAAGATCCAACGGTGGATAAAATTCTACGAATAAATTTTGAGACCAATTAAATTAATTGGTATCTCTTAAATGAGAGATTTTCTCAAACTAATTAACAATTTGCCTCTACTATGTAAAGGATCCGAGACTTTAAGTCTCAGATAGAGATTGACCCATAAGTTTCTGCACAAAAAATAAAACAGAGAATTCAATTCTCAAAAGAAGAAGAAGATCTCCCTCCTTTCAAACTCTAGGTAATGAAAAAGCTGAGATCAAAATATCTCCTTTACCAATCATACCATACTTAAGGGTTTAACCCTTCTCAAAGAAGTTATTTCTTTTTCTGGATCTAAGATCCACAAGACAAGTCTTCTACAAGTTGAGAATGTAATTCTCATCAGGAAGATCTTATTCTTGATAATCAAAAATTTAAGGGAGAATATGGAAAAGATAGAGTCTATAATACTCCAGGAACTTAGTTCCTTCATATCAAGACCTTAGTTCTTAAATAAACTCGATCCCAGATTCTCAAAATAAAGATCTTGGTGATCATTAATGGTCAAAATACCATTAACAGAGAATCAATCTCTAAAAAGAAAAAGAACTCAGCGCCTCACGTGAATAATACGTGAGTACCCAAAAGATCCCTCCCAAACAAAGGAACTAGTGCCTCATGTGCTTCCCACGTGGGGGCCCAAACTTGAAGGCCAGCGTCTAATGTGAAATACCCGTGAGCGCTGAGTAAAAGTGCTTAGCACTTCATATATAGCCAAAACGGCTGAGTGCTTAGCACTGATTGGCAGCGCCCAGCGCCTCACTTGAAATACATATGGGCGCCCAACAAAATAAATGAGACAGCGTCTCACATGCTCCTTACGTGGACGCCATACAAAAGTGCTTAGCTGTAACACCCTAGTGTTATTATACGATATTTTATTTGGGGCATTTCAGATCTTGCGTCAGTTTTCTTGATTATTTTTGTTTTTGGGTGCGGATAGTGCATTTGGTAACTGTGGATAGTATCCGATCGGGCCCGCATACTTGAAACCAATTATGGTTCTAGATTACGTCATATTTTATTAGTACAGAGGATCCGTGCACATCTAGATTCTATATACATGTATGATCTATTTAGTATCTGCATATCTTTTAATAATACAAATAATATATTTTAATATCTAGCATGGCCTGTTATCATACCCCATATCCCATGGTTGCATCCATATATTGTGTTCAGGTCTAGATTGATAAAACAGACTCGTTTGGATCGCTATGTGTATTTACGTATATCCGTACTTGGGGATATGCATTTTATTTAAGCGGACATCATATTATGGTTTTGGTTTGTACGTATATTATCCATATTTTAAAACTAGATTTTTAGAAGAGACCCGGGTTTTTTCGGAGTATTTTTTAATTAACTGGTTAAACCTAGAATATATATTATAATATTCTTTATATATATATATACAGTTTATAATATTATATATATATAATTAACTAATTATATATTTTACCTATCTCTCTCTCTTCCTCTCCCTCCAGTCTCTCTCTCTTCTCGCGCGCGCTCTCTTTTCTCGCTCTGACTCTCTCTCCTATATACTAAATATACTTTTACTTTAAAACCTAATATAATATAACCACTTCTCTCTCTCTCTACTCTCTTTCTTCTTCGTCCCTGCGACGAGATCTCGAACTCAAAACCTAGCCATTGCCTTCGCCTCTGACCTCCTCATCCCCTCGCCTTCATCCCCGACCTCGACCACCCTCACCACCACCTCCTCTCACCTTCTCCCCGGAAACCTACAACCCCGACGAGATCCCTGAAAACCCCCCACAACTCCCGAGCACCTAGCAACAATCCTGACAATGTCAACCCAAGAACCCATCGCCGGAAACTTCACCGTCGCCATCACCCTAACCCCAGCCTCCACCTCGTTTCCCTCTCCTATCCCCGACACCACTACCAGCACCCTCGACAACTCCCCGACCCTAACAGCAACTCAACTGCAAAAACCCCAACCTCATCATAGGCTCACCATTGCCGTCAACCTCACCTCGCCGTCGTCACCACCGTCACCTCCTCGACCTCCTCAAAACCTCAACCACCTCCTCTCCCACTTCTGCATCCCCGACGACGCCACCCTAACCCTGCACCCGAGAACCCTAGAACTGACACCAACTCAAGAAAACCCTACCCTCGCCGTCGACAGCCCATCAACGTTGTCTCCTTCTTCTCTGTCCCCAGAAACCCAACCAGCAGCCACACCCCCATTCTTTCTTCTTCCTCCTCTTCTTCTTTCTTTCTTTTCTTTTTCTTGATTTCTTGATTATTCCGGCCGGCTCACCAGAGTTGTCCGTCGCCGACGATCCGGACGACCCAGCCATCGTTGTCATCTAGCGTAGTCACGTCTTTGATCAGCCAGGTCCAGTCCTGCATGCACGTGAGTTTGCATCGCGACGTTTATCCGACGTCGAACGTGAACCCCGTCGTCAGATCCGATCAGGAAAGTTTATCTTGCAACATGCTGTGTTATTATATCTATTTATATATGAATAAAAATAATACATATGTTATATTATGCAGAAAATAGTATAGATTTACCATTTTACGATATCCGTTCGTATCCGTACTGACAATAACATATCTAATTGCACGCTCGGATATCATGATATCATTATACTATTATATTAGTACAACATGTTATCTAGTTTTCATCATACGTAGTCATGGATGTATAAAAGGTTATCACAGATAGATACATGTGCATCCGTGCATTAACCGTGTTCCGATATTCATTACAGTTTCACATTTGGGTATCTATTGATACAGATACATCACATGACATGTTCACGACACACTACTTAACTTGTTACTTGGACCTAGTTACTAATGCCAATGATATTGACGTGTTGTCCTGACGGACGTAACTTGTTGTCTGCATAGACAAGAACTGTACCTGCTTGATCCTGTATTGGCATTAGATTTATATTGGCAATACCTGACTTGAACATAAACTTGGGGGTAAAGGGGAAATTAAGAATGTAAACGAAACGTAACTTGAGAGGATATTATTACATGTTTGCCGTTTTTTCCGGGCGTTACGGAATAATTACATGTTTGCCGTTTTTCCGGACGTTATGGAATAATTACCTGTTTGCCATTTTTCCGGTCGTTACGGAATGATTACTTGTTAGCCGTTTTTCCGGGCGTTACGGAATAAATCCTGTTATCGTGATCCCGTAGGGAATAAACGGGATATATTCTGTTGGGTTACGATGAAGATTATATTAATTGATTTCAAAGACTTTAGAATAGATAACCGAGAAGCAAATTTTAGGTTGCACATCACACATCACATACATACACATACCTCACCGTTTCATATCTATGTTATTTATTTATATTCATGTTTAGCTATATTGTTATATCCTGGTTATCACTGTTATTTGGTATTATGACACACTGTCGTCTGGGTTTTGCATTGCCCAGTTCCTCTATCTTTATCGCAGGCTGAATAGGAATACTTTAGCCATCAAGCCGAGCAGTGAGGAATTGAACATGTGTTATTTAGAGATGTCTAGTTTAGTTTCTCCGCAGTTTTATTTCCTTGATTTGAGCCTATATTAGGACAAGTTTCAGATGTTGTTTATTGGATTATATTCGTTTCCGCTTATGCATTTTCTTGATTTTATTTACTGTGGCAAATGGACATGTACTAGATAAATTTTATATTTTTCTGTTCTTGATATCCTATAGACAGCCGTAATGTGACTGTGGAGGGATATTTCCTAGCCACATGTAGCATGGTTGGCTCTGTCACATGCCGTAGTCTGCGCATCTTGGGAAGCGGGGTATGACAGGGTTTGTTTATATCAGAGCTATAGGATTTAGGATTAATCGGGTTTAGTTATTTTATAGTTCGGTATTATAAACCTAATACTCTAATCAGGAAACCCATAATTAGGAACATATTCTGCCATATTATTATCTTGCCAGTCTTGAATCTATAGCTATCCTGTTTATTGAATCCTGTTTACCGTTGCTAATCCTCTCCAGTGTCTTGGCTTCAAAATCATGGCGGATAGAGATTTTCAATCGTATCAGAGGCGTGTTGATAACGCCGCACTACTTGGAGTTATACTTGGTATGCTGAAAAACCAGAAGTGACAAACTGAGCTTAATCAGAGGCAGGCTGAGGCTTTCCAAGAGGGTCTGCGGACAGTCCAGCAGTCCGTAGTCGAAGTAGCATCCGGAACTGCACAGTGTGAGGGCACCGTGGCGGACTTCAGAAGGCTCGGTCCGTCTATATTTACAGGATTAGAGGAGACATTGCTAGCGGATCAGTGGCTAGTTGACACAGAGAATCTGCTCGCCGCCGTGCGGATTTCTGATGAGAAAAGGGTGGATGTAGTACGCATCCAACTGGTAGATTATGCTCGTGAGTGGTGGCTCGTAGAGGAGAACTATATTCCCAAGCCGATCAGTTGGGAAGCATTTTCGCAGAGTTTCTTGGAGAAGTTCTTTCTGCATTCTGCTCGAGAAGAAATGGAAGAAAAGTTTATTAACCTGAAGCAGAATGGCAGATCTGTTATTGCACATGCAGCTGAGTGGACTCGACTCAGTCGTTTTGTAGGGCTTTTGGTTGCCAATGATGCATATAGGGCATGAAAGTTTATGTGTAGTTTGGATGTGGAGATTCAGAGACACATTATATCTCTGCGATTGACCACCTTCTCCTAAGTTCTCAAGACAGCCAGGAAGCAGCAGAGTTTATCGGTGAAAGCGAAGAGTACGCAACAGCAAGCCATCGTAGTGTGGAAGCCGACATTTACGCCAAACAGAGCTCCTGTATGCAGAGGCATCCAGGTGAACAGGTGAGGCATTGTGCTTATGAAGAAGCCTGCGGTACCCGATCAGAAAGGAAGTGTGTTTTGTGACTACTGCCAACGACCGGGTCATTTCCAGAGAGAATGTCGAAGGAGGCTTGGACTCTGTCTTTTTTACGGATCAGTTGACCATACCATCGATGCTTTCCCTTCAAAACTACAATTGAAGGGCGATATTCAGAACCCACCGCAGAAGCAGACTCATGGGCAGAAGCAGATTACTCAAAGGCCTAATCAAGCATGGGCCTTCACTTTGACGGCCGAGGAGGCCAAGGTTTCAGACGAAATTGTTTCAGGTATCCTACTCGTTTATAATTTTCCCGCATTGGCATTATTCAATTCAGGTGCATCCCATTTCTTCATGTCGTCCAAGTTTATTAGTGCACACTTGATTCCACATGCGGCCTTGTCTAGTTGCTGGGACATACACACTGGGAATGGGAAAATTATATCTAATAGCGAGTGCAAGGATTGTTCGATTGTTATTTGCATACGAGAGTTATTCATGGATTTCTTGGTGATCGATACTGGCAGCTACGATGTTTTCTTGGGAATGGACTTTCTTGGCACTTTCCATGCTCACATCGATTGTAGGGCAAAGAAAGTGATTTTCCAGATTCTCGAACATCCGGAGTTTATATTTTCAGGAGGTAGCAGATCTGTCGGGCCAGTTGAATATCGGGCTAGGCCGACAAGTGTCGTTCTTTCGTCAATAGAAGTAGATAAGGAGGAAGCGCCAGCAGTAGTTCGAGAATTCATGGATGTGTTCGAGAACATCTCGGGTTTACTGCCAAAATGAGATATGGAGTTCGTGATTGATCTTATTCCCGGAGCAGCGCCGATTTCAAAGGCCTATTATCTAATGGCGCCGGTGGAGCTAGAAGAGGTAAAGAAACAAGTTACCGAATTGCTAGAGAAGGGTTGGATTCGCAACAACAATTCACCCTGGGGAGCTCCAGTTCTCCTAGTCAAGAAGAAAAATGGCACGCAGAGGATGTGCATCGATTATCGAGAATTAAACCGGGTAACTATTAAGAACAAGTACCCGATCTCTGGCATCAGCAAATTATTCGATCAACTCAGTGGCGCGAGGGTATTCTCAATGCTGGATTTGTGATCCGGATATCATCAAGTTTAGGTGAAATCAGAAGATATTTGCAAGACAGCGTTCCGAACTCGTTATGGGCATTACGAGTACTTAGTGATGCCATTCGGAGTCACGAACGCACCAGCAATATTTATGGACTTGATGAACCGAATCTTTTTACCGTATCTGGACCAATTCGTAGTGGTGCTTATTGATGATATTCTGGTCTACTCGAGGAGCCAAGAAGAGCATGTAGAGTACTTGAGGATCGCACTGCAAACGTTGAGATGAGAAAAGTTATATGCTAAGATGAGAAAGTGCGAGTTTTGGCTCGAAGAAGTGAAGTTTCTGGGTCATGTCGTATCCGAAGATGGAATTACCGTTGACCCTGAAAAGGTTGCAGCTGTTCATGATTGGCCAATTCAAAGAACGTAGCGGAGATCAGAAGTTTTCTTGGGCTTGCCGGATACTATAGAAGGTTTATGGAGAACTTCGCTCGAATAGCTGAATCACTAACCAAGCTAACACGAAAGGAGCTACCGTTTGTATGGACGGAGAAATGTGCGTTGGCTTTTGAAGCATTGAAGCAAAGATTGACCACCGCTCCTATCTTGACAGTGCCAGACAGTTCCGGAGAGTTGGTTATTCACAGCGA
This sequence comes from Agapanthus africanus, assembly GCA_030015575.1. Lineage (NCBI taxonomy): Eukaryota > Viridiplantae > Streptophyta > Magnoliopsida > Asparagales > Amaryllidaceae > Agapanthus > Agapanthus africanus. Next base: position 43,275,956 of record JASDDO010000010.1, read on the forward strand.
CGCATCTAGGAATGGCTTGGGATGTGTTCTAATGAAGAATGGGAAGGTCATAGATTATGAGTCGAGAAAATTAAAGACTCATGAGAAAACTACCCAACTCATGATCTGGAGTTAGCAGCAGTGATTTTTACTTTGAAGATTTAGAGACACTATTTATTGGGCGAAAGGGTAGAAGTATGCACCGATCACAAAATCCTAAAGTATGTATTAACACAGAAAGAGCTCAACATGAGGCAACGTAGATGGTTAGAGCTGATGGCTAACTATGATCTTGATCTACAATACTATCCGAGGAAAGTTAATGTATTGCCGGATGCTTTAAGTCGGTTGCCATCAATATGGATACTGACCGTACAGAAGGAGATTATAGCTGATAATCAGAGGTTCGAGTTGGAGATTGTACTGCCAAGTTCTTTGCAGTTGCAAATACAGTCATCCTTGATCGATAACATTAAAGCAGCACAGTCGCGCGATCCAAGGTTGCAGAAGTTTCGAGAACAGGTTGAAGCGGGACTTCGAACGAACTTGTTAATTCATGAAGATGGTTCATTACGATATGAAAGCCGTTTATGTATGCTTAAAGGAGATGATCATGAAGAAGTCATGAAGGATGCTCATAGTTCCGCATATTCCATACATCCGGGAGGCACAAAGATGTACCAAGATCTACGACAACATTTCTAGTTGGAAGGCATGAACAGGGAGATTGCTCGCTATGTATCGAAGTGATTGGTATGTCAGCAAGTCAAGGCTGAATATCAAAGGGTAGCTGGTTTATTACAACCACTTCCGATTCCTCAATGGAAGTGGGAACATATAAATATGGATTTCGTGACAGCTTTACCACAGAGTCCAAAGGGCAATCATGAAGTTTGGGTGATTGTTGATCGATTGATTAAGGAAGCTCATTTTATACCGTTTCAAGTTGGTCAGTCGACGGAAGTTTTAGCAGAGTGGTACATGCAGGAGATTGTGAGATTGCATGGAGTACCTGTGAGCATCGTTTCTGATCGTGATACCCGATTTTTATCACACTTTTGGAGGAGTCTACAGGAAAGTTTGGAGACTCGATTGAAGTTTAGCGCAACCTATCATCCTCAGACAGATGACCAGTCAGAAAGAACGATCCAAACTTTTGAAGATATGTTGAGAGCATGCATGTTAGACTTCAAGGGTTCATGAGAGGATCATTTGCACTTGGTGGAGTTTTCTTATAACAACAATTTTCAGACGACTATACAGATGGCTCCATTTGAAGCACTGTATGGTCGTAGGTGTCGCTCGCCCGTCTATTGGGATGATGTTGGAGAAAGAAGATTGATGGGACCGGATCTTATTGTGAAAATGGTTGAGAAAGTTAACGTCATCAGAAATCATATGAAGGCGGCACAAGATCGACAGAAAAGTTGGGCCGATACAGGACGAAGAACTCTGGAATTCGCAGTTGGTGATATTGTATTCTTGAAGATATCACCGACCAGAGGAGTGATTCGATTTGGTAGTTGAGGCAAGATTAGTTTTCGATTCGTGGGGCTTTTTGAAATTGTTTATGAGCACCACCACTGGGTTTTACTAGCATCAAGTATGCTAATTTAAAATTTTTTAGGGTGATAATCAATACTAACTTAGAATCTAAACAAGATGATTAGGGTTTATGGTTCGATATCAACTAAACTAGCTAAGTGAATGAGGAACCAACCTTTGTAGACCGTGTCCTTCTCTTCAAATACTCCGAGTAGTAGTCCCTATGACTCCACTAGGCTCCACTTAAAGTTGGATCGAGCTTCCTTTGCGATCTTCATACCGAAGATGATCTACCCGAAGCTCCGCTAATCCAAGCTATCTCTTCACTAAACTATCTTTAGTGAAGAAAACACACTACACCAAAGTGCTAATCTAGTTTAGGATGGTGAAATAGGGGTGTTTAGCTCACTAAGAATCCTCACAAGTGTTAGGTTTCACAACTCATGTGAGTGTTAGGGTTTGGAGGTGGAGGTGAAGAAAATGGGGAGTGCTAGAGAGATGAGCTCAAGAAATGGCTAAGGATAAAATGAACCAAGTAAAGAATGGTTTAAAACCCTCATATTATTGAAGCAACTATCCATCAATATAGAATTGTAACCATGCTTCAATAGTGTAGGATGATGAATAAAAAATTCATCAAGCCATGCTTTTCACCATACCACAAAAGTCTCCCCATTTTTCCACCTCATTTTCTATTTTCACAAAATAGAAAATCCAACCATGCTTCATATATATATATATATATATAAATTTATATTATAAAGAAAATAATTAGTGAGCAATAATATTAGTTAACATATAATTATATCAAATATAAATATATATCAAATTATTAAATCAACTTGATTTAATAATCTGGTTATATTACATATAACCGACTAATATCATTTATCTGTATATCACATTATCAAATCAACACTTGATTCAATAATCCGGTTATATCACATATAACCTAACCGATATCAAATAACCGTCAGATTAGAATACGGTATCACATACTCGTATTTAATCAGCCCCCCGCACATATCAGCATATGTGCCCTACTTCGTTTCGCTTGAACTAGGAAATCTCTGTGTGGGACTCTAAAGACTCATCAATATGCCAACAGTAGATAATGATCACATCAGTTACCTACAAGCCTGTCAGCGGTATTAACTGGACGTAACAGTTACCCATGTATTGAGCGAATAGAAGATCAACAAGCAAGCTTTTCCAAACTCCCATGAAGGTTATAAGTAACACTTACCATACAGTCCGGTCTCTTCGTCAGATATGTCGCATATCGAGTCTGGGGTGGATACGTCAGACCCCAGTAACTTGATAAGTCATGACGATGTGTGGCCTATAATGGTTCGAGAAACTATTCGTAACTCTTACCAGTAAATCTCAGCATGAGCCCTGGACAGGGACTTCCTGTTATAGCCAATCGAGTATAGCGCAACATCAACTCCCTATACTGGGAGAGATGAAACCCCTCCTATCGCTCATTGCCTCCATATGACTCAGGACTGTACCCAAAATCCACCTGTTTACACAACTCCTTTGAGCCGTGGTAGGGAGGAAATCAAAGCACAGTGGGAACCACACAAGACTCTATGACGATCTCAGGTCTACAGACTAACCTTTACCAGTGTCACCAGAGAACTGCTATCTGACGATAAGTATAGTACCATCCAGGAGTTCTCGGCAAGTCCTGTTCGGTGTACCCATTCTCTAATGAGCACCTGTGTACAATCTTTGATGTCAAACACCAATGGTTATAGGATCAACCATCGCCCGATGCCAACTACCGAATCATGAAGGCAAGTGAACGGCAAAGGTTTCCTCGGGCCGGACGGAGATTGGCCTATACAGGGTCAAGAAACATACACATTAGTCTACTCTAGAATATCGATGCCCTGTCTCGATATCCCCTCGACTAGGAACATTTAAAGGATGTGCTTGTAGACTATCCATGTCCCAGTAGTATGATCCGCATCACAGTCCTGGTAGTCAAGCCAACATCCTAAGGGCTTTATCAACATGTATAAGAAAGACAGTATAATAATACCAGTGAACATGTTAAGATAAAGAGTAACCAGATATCATACTCTCATGTCGAGCAAGAAAGTCCTATATATATATGTCCAAGCATCCACTATAATATATAATAATGGCCTCTAGGGCATACATATTCCTAACAATCTCCCATATGCACTAAGTCCAGTTGTTGTAGTATCTCATACCCAACATCCTAAATAGCCTTTCGAAGTACGTTTGGGGGAGGGCCTTCATAAGTGGATCCGTAGTGTTATCCTTCATGTTAACTCTTTTGACCTCGATCTCCCGTCGATCTACTATCTCCCGGATTAGATGATACCTCCTAAGAATATGTTTGGATCGCTGATGGGACCGGGGTTCCTTGGCCAAAACTACAGCTCCATTGTTATCACAATACACAGGTATTGGATGCTCAATGGATAGAACCATACCAAGTTCAGCAAAGAACTTCTTCATCCAGACAGCCTCTTTGGCAGCATCGTTGGCAGCGATGTATTCAGCCTCTATCATCAAGTCTTCTACGGTATCTTGCTTGGAACTCTTCCAACATACCGTCCCTCTATTGATGGTGAAGACAAAACCCGAGACCGACTTACTGTCGTCCTTATCACTCTGGAAGCTCGAATCGGTAATGGACTCCATCTGGATATCACCGTTACCATACACCAAGAACATTTCTTTAGTCCTTCTCAAGTACTTAAGAATGTTCTTCACAGTTGTCCAGTGTTTCTCCCCTGGATCTGATTGATACCTATGTTAGTTATATGTATGCCCTAGAGGCCATTACTGTACATTGGATGTATATTGTAGTGGATGCTGGGACATATATAGGTAGGACTTTCTTGCTCGACATGATAGTACGCTATCTGGTTGCTCTCTATCTTAACATGTATACTTTCTGTCTCTCTGTTACATGTTGATAAAGCCCTTAGGATGTGTACTCGACTTCCAGGACTATGATGTAGATCATACTAGTGGGGCTTGAATAGTCCATGAGTACATCCTTCAATGTTCCTAGTCGTGGGAATATCGAGACGGGACATCGATATTCCAGAGTAGACTAGCGTATATCTTCTCGACCCATGTGATGGGCGATGGATGATCCCATATCCATTGGTGTTTGACATCAGAGATGGTATGCGGGTGCTAGGTGGAGACTGAGTACATTGAACGGACTCGCCGAGAACTCCCAGATGGTATTATACCTCATGTCAGATGGCAGTTCTCTGGTGACACTGGTACAGCTTAGTCTGTTGATCCGAGATCGTCATAGAGTCTTGTGTGTCTCCCATTTGATTTCCACCCTACCACGGCTCTACTGAGTCGTGCAAACAGGTGGTTTTTGGGTACAGTCCCGATTCACATGGAGGCAATGAGCGATAGGAGGGGATTCGTCTTTCCCGGTATTGGGGGTTGATGTTGCGCTATACTCGACTGGCCATAATAGGAAATCCCTGGCCAGGGTTGCAGTGATATACTGGTAAGAGTTATCAATAGTTTCACGATTGTTATGGACCTTACGTCGGCATGACTTATCAAGCTACTGGGGTCTGACGTTTACCACCCCTAGGCGAGATATGCGACATATCAGACGAACAGACCGGACTGTACGGTAAGTGTTACTGGTTAGATTCACAGGAGTGTGAGCGGGCTTGCTCATCGATCTTCTGATCGCTCAATACCCGGGTGGCCGTTACGTTTAGCAGACCGCTTGCGGCTTGTGGGTGTTTGATATGATCATCACCTGCTGCCGGCGTATCGACGAGTCTTTAGAGTCCTACACAGAGGTTTCCTGGCTCAAGCGAAACGAAAAAGGAGCGCATATGAGATACGTGCGGGACCGAGAATAATGCGTGTATGTGATACCGTATTCTATTCTCGCGATGAATGTATCGATTGGTTGTATGCGATATAACCTAGTTATCGAATCGAGGATTGATTCGATAAGTCGATACATCGGATATTAGTCGGTCATATGCGATATGACCGGATCGTTAAATCAAGTGTTGATTTAATGTATAATTATATATTTGATATATTACTTTACATTAACTAGTATTTGTTCACTTAAGATGGATTTTCTCACTTGATGTGCACATTGTATATATGATATAGTTTTGTGCACTAGATTGTATCATGTTTGATGAAACATGCAAACTTGGGTGTGTGTATGCTTTTAACTATGATTAGGTTAATGGTTAGGGTTTGATTTATTTACTTATTCATTTATTTATTTTCTTTAATTCATTTTTGGAAAGAAATGAAATGGTTGCTTCTTTTGTTTTTTGTTGAAACTTCAAGGAGCTTTGACCATTCTTGTTCTTTTCCTAAACCTAACCATTCACCTAACCCTAGTTGATTCTCTAAACTTAACCAAGGTTGCATTATGATAAGAATGAGTTGGATTTTCTTTTTTAAGATAATCCTTTTTATTCTTTCATCTTCATCATCTTCATCAAGCTTCATGAAAGCTTGCTAGCTTCAATGGTGAAATGAGAAAAAGAGTGAGAAATCCAATTCTAAAGTGAACCCACTTCCTATTTCTTCATCCTCTACAACTTGCCAAATAGTATAGGGTGTTTTCTTCACAAGTTTCATGACTTGGTGAAGTTGGAGCTTGATCTTGAGTTGCCTCGACGTAGATCATCTTCGGCATCGAAGTCGACGACCTAGCCCGATCATTTCTTCGACGATACCATCGCTAGAGTCCGGGATCCGATGATCGCAGTGGAGGGACTTCAATGCGGAGCCAAGAAAGTGGAGGACCGGATCTACAAAGGTTGTAGTCACTTTCTTTTAGCAATAAAGTTGTTTACTTGGTTGCATCGCTTATCTTCTAGTTACGATCTTGCTTAGGGTAACTTGGCACATAGGAAATTTTTTGAATTGGCCATGTTTGATCACTTGTGAAACCTCATGGGTGTGCCTAGGAACCCTACAGTGGTATCAGAGCCTAGCTAGAGCCTTAGGCGATGCGTAGACAGAGTTAGAAGTCCGATCGAACCGAAACCCTAATGCAAAATTGCTCTTTGTACAATTTTTGAAACTGTGGATTTTTCATGATTAAAAATATGTAGAAAAATAAGCAGGGTCTTATATGAATTACTGTGAAAAACGAGGGCCTAATTCAATTAAACCACCGCGGAACCGCGACACAAGCCTGGCATGTGCGGCGGTTCCGCAGCCGTACGGTTTCCTCTTTTATTGAATTTTACACAGTAATTCCTATATTGTAGTGCTGGTTTTCCCTGGAATTTTTAATCTGAATTCAAGAGTTGAGTTTTCTGGGTTGTATTGGGAGTTCGGAGATTCGATCGGACTGTCTAATTTTGTCTATGTTTTTTCCGGGTATTTTTAGAGCATGTTAAAAAGTTCGACCGGATATAAATACCCACTTTTTCCCCTGCCGGGAAATTTCCAATTGTTGAAATTTTCCGTAGTTTAATGACGTTATAAGTAGTGCAAGTAACGCGATGGTCCCTCTAGAAGACAACAAACCTTAACTCGATTATGTGACCGTCTTGAACTGCCCTTTGAACCTTAGGGTTTGGGGCAGTACAGCGTGCCACATGTGAGGCGTTGGCTTGACCCTTCTACGACTGGACCGTTGGTACTGAGGCATGAAGTGAATGTTTTTGAACTTATTTCATATGTTGAGCTATTTCGGGAAAACTTGGGTGTTCGATTGTTCGATCGGAAAGTTTAACATTTTCTATTTATCCGGAATGTGATACAACATTTGGAATCCACAAGTAGTTATGAGATAACTGAATGAATGTTATAAACATAGCGGTTTAGTCTCACTTGATCGGTTGCCACGGAATTTTGATGTGATCAAAAGTCCGTCGCAATCACGTAGCGTACGCGGATACTTGCCGGGTAAACTTAATAGACAGCCTCACCCCATAGCCCCGACCAAGTGACTGTAGGAGAACCTCGTCGCCGAAAGCATCCGTTCGGGTGCTCGCGGCAGCGGTGTTCTGCCTTGGTGCACTTCGTCGACGGCGTCGGGGGTGCGGCCGCCTACTAAAGTTTGCGACGAGCATTCGATCAGGATGTACGGAATCTTATTGAATTGCCCGACTTCATATTGAAAAGAGTTTTCGATAAAGAGACTAAAATGCGGGGTTTATAATTGTTAGGCATGCGATGTCTAAGGAATTCATTTGGTTAGGCACGCGATGTCTAAAGAGTTTGCGGATTCCAACTGTTGTAGTTTTACACTTTCTTTTCTGTGACCGTAAGTGTAATATGTGATATCGCCGGTTTCGTTGCTATATGTCAACGACAATTGGGATGCGCATATTTACTTACGTTGATGACATATGATGTTTTGTGTTGCTGGATATGTTATATTGGATTGTCGTATTTGAATGGCCGGGGTTTTTTTTATGTGAGATGAGTGTTTTTCATTTTCATTCATGTAAAAACTTGTATGTAATATTCTTTTATTGGGGCACTTCCAGGTTGCGGATGATGTCACAATTTGTATATTATTTACTTTTCCGCATTAGGATAGACCCAAGGAGGGGAGCACAAGTAACCGGGTTCTGGGGTCCAGTGGGAGGCCATCTCGAGGAGTCGAGTCCGGGTCTCCTAACCCTAGAATTGGTAGGGTAGCTTGCCGCTCTCGTAGGGGTCTAGGGGTGTGGGATTGGCTATTCATCACGACCGTGGAATCCGTGTTTTATACTGGCTCGTATTAAAAACACGGACGTCCTAGTATATCTAATGTTTCATATGATTCTTCTGCTGTGTTATCTGTGATGTGATCATGTGATTTGTTCAGATAGATATTATATATAGTATATATGATATATTATATAGACTTTGCTTATGTTTTACACCCGCGCTAGCCCTGTCTTGCTCTGGCGTTAGTTACCTAATCTAACGGTGCAGACGGGACATCGAGGCGAATGCGGATGGCATAAGCGTATGTTATATTTATCTGTGATGTTTAGGTGGATTTAATTGATGGGACATTCATTAATGAGATTAATGAAAGAAAATAAACCTAAAAGATGTTGTGGAATCGAATTTCAAAATAAAACAGGTAGCTACAGTTCTTGCTTTGCATCGCGGTGTTCATTGTAGAACATCCTGCACCTTATTCGATGAGAAAAGGACCGAGATCCCTTCACCGGGAGTGACTCCTTTAGCAATAACTGGCAGATACTACACACTCGGTTTGTCTTTTGATTGCTTCTATAGTTTCTGCTTTGCACAGTGATATATATGATATATCCCGCACCTCATTCGACGAGGAAAGGGCCGACGATCCCTTCACCGGGAGTGACCCCTTTAGCAAAACTAGAAAAGCCTCAAAAAAATTCCATTTAAAAACCATTTGATTCCGCAACGAGATCAACTTCAAAGCGTTAAAGGTTTTCATAAAAAACCATTCGCAACCCTCCGTCATTTTAGGAAGTAGAGTACTTAGTATTCGTGCTGTGTTTGTTGACCATAGTCAAGGCACGGTGTACGGTAGCTAAGTGATGTCTTCCTACACCGCATATGATGCGATTAGTTAGGACAGTCATGTGGCTTTGTTGACCTTAGCCAAGGGTCATATGGGTGGGTCTAATTAATCACGAAATGACGGGTAGAACTTGACTAGTGCTTATGATTTGTTGACCTTAGCCAAGGTCATAGGTGCTAGGGGTGAAAACCATTATCGGGAGTTTCAAGTGTTGAAATTTGCAATGAGATTGCATATCTTCTATGTGATAGTTGGATTCCGATACCCACTGCGAGTAATTGTTACTCCTGGGAGAGTTTTGCACTTTACAATTAGCCGATCAAGTAGGTGTCTAGAAAGGTGTCAACGGGGTTATGCCTCTGGGAAAACGAGGTTTACTGTAATTAGGTCCGTGCGAAAGCACGGGGAACCTCCCTCAAAGTACCGACACTGGCCTGGCTGAAAGATTGGCGAACTTGTAGAGTGTAATTAATCCCGGCTAGTCTTTCCTTTTAAGGTTTGAAGGAAGATTTGATAAAAACAGTGGGAGCCATCCTGATTAGATAAAATATATAACTAATTTAATCTTGCAAGAGCGCACGCAGAGTGTTTTCTTCTCTCTCTCTCCAGGTAGCGACCATATCACGCCTTAATCAAGATAATAATATGGATGTATTGACCGAACCCGCTTGTTATACTGAGCTGGGGAACGTTGGTCCCGCTCCAACTTATAATTGTTATAAGACAGAGCAGGAAATAGGGAAATACCAGAATTCCTATGTCGCCCAAAATAAGAAAGTGCATATGATGCATCTCCTTCGGGTATGTTCATTACAAAGAACTATTTCTCAGCATCCTCTGCATCCTGGGTATTTGATACCGGATCAGGATCCCAGATATGTAATCTGTTACATAGGGCTACAAAAAGGTAGAAAATTGAGAACGGGTGATAAGTTTCATGAGACAGAAAATGGGGCAAGTGTTGCAGCCAAGTCTGTTGGTCACTATCATCCTGTATTACCAATACATTGATTCTGAACAAATGCTATTAGATACCGAACCTGATATACAAAATCATATCAATCTCTTTATTTATTAAAGAAATGATAAAATTTTGTATTGATGGATAATGTTTTGAACATTTCCTATATCAAAAGTTGATCGGTTCAGGCACGTTATCTAAAAGTATTGACGTTCTAAATCAAACTACAGTTCCTAGTATGCAGAACATACACAAGAGGAAGAGTTCAGAAATGAACGAATCCTTCTTGAGGCATTATAGACTAGGTCATATCAATGCGACCCGACTGGCTGAAGTTACATTTTAGATGCATATTTAAATCAGTTTGAATTTACATCTTGTGAAACTTGCCAGTCATGTCACAAAGATTAGATGACCATAGCTCCGTTTACTGGAAACAGAGAAAGAGTTGGTAAACTCTTGGGACTGATACATGATGATGTATGTAAGGTCTCCTGTCTACACATGCCAGGATTGGTTCTTTATACTTCATTACGTTCTCTGATAATCTCTCAAGATTCAGACATATGTTCTTGTTGAAGCACAAGTCCGAACCTTTTGAGATATTCACAGAATATAAGCTAGAAGTAGAGAACCAATACAGGTATAAGTATTATGTCCTTTGACGTGATCAGGGAGGAGAATACTTGTGCATAGAATTCCTGGGAATGAGATTCTCTCTCCGTACTACTCCTCTGAATACACCACAGCACAACGGTGCATCGGGGTGGAGCAATCGCACAATATTGGATATAGTGTGCTCTATGATGAGTACTACTGAGTTACCTATTTCTTTTTAGGGTTGTGCACTTGAGAAGCTGCATATCTATTGAATAGGATTCAAATCAAATCAGTGCCTACCACTCTATATAAGATATGGTATGGGAAGAGCCTATCTCTTAAGTAAGTTAAGATTTAGGATTGTCTGGCCTATGTCTAAAGCAAAATCCGGACAAGATCGAGGCAAGGTCAGTTCTGTAGAATTGGAAAGGTTCCAGCTATACAAAACTGCAGCTGATGATTTGACAGAACCAAAGGATTCAATAGTTCCCGACGAACCTCAGCCTCTCCGCCGATCTGGTAGGGTTCCTCACCTGCCTGAGAGATACTTCGGTTTCTCGATGACAGTGGGAGCGAGGATTGCATCATGAGATGATGACCCAACTAGTTTCGAGCAGGCCATCGAGAGTGGGGACTCTGTAAGAATGGCTGGATGCTTAGCGATCTGACATGGAATCCTTGTACACCAGCAAAGTATGGACTTTGGCTGCTATATCTGAAGGGTTAAATCCCCATCAGGAGCAAGTATATCTTGAGAAGATTACTTGGTGTAGATGGAAAAGTTGAGATTTTCAAAATTAGACTTTTTAAAGGTTTTCGTAATCAACCAAGCGTGGATAATGATGAAACCTTTTCCAGGGACTATGCTTAAGTCCATCCGGATCCTACTTAACATTGCTACATACCATGACTACGATATCTGGTGGTTGGGTGCCATGACTTCTTTTCTAAATACTGATTTAGAAGAGAACGTCTATAAGTACACAGCCAGAGGGCTTCGTAAACAGTGGGAGCAGAGGAAATATGTGCAAGTTGCTTTACAGGATAAAGCAGGCATCGCAGAGTTGGAACATCTGTGGTAGTCAAAGAGTTTGACTTCATCAAAATGGTAGATGAACCTTGTATGTACAAAAAGGTAGTATGGAGTATGGTGATGATCCTCGTAGAGTACGTGGATGACATACTCTTGATAGGAAAGGAGTTTCCTATGCTACGCTCGGTCAATCTCCGCTTATCATAAGGATTCTCCAATAGGATAAAAGTGATACCTCCTAAATCCTGGGATTTGGATCTATGAGATAGATCTAAATGGATGTTAGGATTCTCACTAACTATAGTGAGATAGTATCAGTTGATCCTGGGGAGAATCACTGGAAAGGTTCCAGGGTGATAAGGACGACTGAGTGTCAGTCGCAGGCATTGTCTTTACCCTCGGTAAAGGGAAGGTATGTTGGAAGATTTCCAAGCTAGATACCGTGGCAAACTAGACGATAAAGGCTGGTAACATCGCGATTAAAGATACTACCAAAGAGGCAGTTTGGGTGTATATAGGTTCATGAGATGAACTAGGTTCCTACCATTATGTGACAATGGAAGAGAGGCTTCGGCCCAGGAACCCTGGTCCCATCAGTGACCCAGACATATTCTGAGGCAGCATCACCTGATCATGGAGATAGTTGATCACCAGGGAGATCGAGGTTAGGAGAGTAGACTCAAAGGACAACACGGCGGATCCACTCACAAAGGCCTTTTCCCAAAGAGAGACTTTTAGGGGATGGTTGAGTATTAGATACTACAACTACTGCTACAGATGGCCCTAGTGCAAGTGGGAGATTGTTAGTTATATGTATGCCCTAGAGGCCATTACTGTACATTGGATGTATATTGTAGTGGATGCTGGGACATATATAGGTAGGACTTTCTTGCTCGACATGATAGTACGCTATCTGGTTGCTCTCTATCTTAACATGTATACTTTCTGTCTCTCTGTTACATGTTGATAAAGCCCTTAGGATGTGTACTCGAATTCCAGGACTATGATGTAGATCATACTAGTGGGGCCTGGATAGTCCATGAGTACATCCTTCAATGTTCCTAGTCATGGGAATATCGAGACGGGGCATCGATATTCCAGAGTAGACTAGCGTATATCTTCTCGACCCATGTGATGGGCGATGGATGATCCCATATCCATTGGTGTTTGACATCAGAGATGGTATGCGGGTGCTCAGTGGAGACTGAGTACACTGAACGGACTCGCCGAGAACTCCCAGATGGTATTATACCTCACGTCAGATGGCAGTTCTCTGGTGACACTGGTACAGCTTAGTCTGTTGACCCGAGATCGTCATAGGTTCTTGTGTGTCTCCCACTGTGCTTTGATTTCCACCCTACCACGGCTCTACTGAGTCGTGTAAACAGGTGGTTTTTGGGTACAGTCCCGATTCACATGGAGGCAATGAGCGATAGGAGGGGATTCGTCTCTCCCGGTATTGGGGGTTGATGTTGCGCTATGCTCGACTGGCCATAACAGGAAATCCCTGGTCAGGGTTGCAGTGATATACTGGTATGAGTTATCAGTAGTTTCACGATTGTTATGGACCTTACGTCGGAATGACTTATCAAGCTACTGGGGTCTGACGTTTACCACCCCTAGACGAGATATGCGACATATCAGACGAACAGACCGGACTATACGGTAAGTGTTACTGGTTGGATTCACAGGAGTGTGAGCAGGCTTGCTCGTCGATCTTCTGATCGCTCAATACCCGGGTGGCCGTTACGTTTAGCAGACCACTTGTGGCTTGTGGGTGTTTGATATGATCATCACCTGCTGCCGGCGTATTGACGAGTCTTTAGAGTCCTACACAGGGTTTCCTGGCTCAAGCGAAACGAAATAGGAGCGCATATGAGATATGTGCGGGACTGAGAATAATGCGTGTATGTGATACCGTATTCTATTCTCGCGATGAATGTATCGATTGGTTGTATGCGATATAATCTAGTTATCGAATCGAGGATTGATTCGATAAGTCGATACATCGGATATTAGTCGGTCATATGCGATATGACCGGATCGTTAAATCAAGTGTTGATTTAATGATTTAATGTATAATTATATATTTGATATATTACTTTACATTAACTAGTATTTGTTCACTTAAGATGGATTTTCTCACTTGATGTGCACATTGTATATATGATATAGTTTTGTGCACTAGATTGTATCAAGTTTGATGATACATGCAAACTTGGGTGCGTGTATGCTTTTAACTACGATTAGGTTAATGGTTAGGGTTTGATTTATTTACTTATTCATTTATTTATTTTCTTTAATTCATTTTTGGAAAGAAATGAAATGGTTGCTTCTTTTGTTTTTTGTTGAAACTTCAAGAAGCTTTGACCATTCTTGTTCTTTTCCTAAACCTAACCATTCACCTAACCCTAGTTGATTCTCTACACTTAACCAAGGTTGCATTATGATAAGAATGAGTTGGATTTTCTTTTTTAAGATAATCCTTTTTATTCTTTCATCTTCATCATCTTCATCAAGCTTCATGAAAGCTTGCTAGCTTCAATGGTGAAATAAGAAAAAGAGTGAGAAATCCAATTCTAAAGTGAACCCACTTCCTATTTCTTCATTCTCTACCACTTGCCAAGTAGTATAGGGTGTTTTCTTCACAAGTTTCATGACTTGGTGAAGTTGGAGCTTGATCTTGAGTTGCCTCGACGTAGATCATCTTCGGCATCGAAGTCGACGACCTAGCCCGATCATTTCTTCGACGATACCATCGCTAGAGTCCGGGATCCGATGATCGCAGCGGAGGGACGTCAACGCGGAGCCAAGGAAGCGGAGGGCCGGATCTACAAAGGTTGTAGTCACTTTCTTTTAGCAATAAAGTTGTTTACTTGCTTGCATCGCTTATCTTCTAGCTATGATCTTGCTTAGGGTAACTTGGCACATAGGAAATTTTTTGAATTGGCCATGTTTGATCACTTGTGAAATCTCATGGGTGTGCCTAGGAACCCTACAACCTACTCACTACACCTAGTGAGTATGATACATCCGGTCTGGTACATAACATCACATACTTAATAGACCCGATTGCCGAAGCATAGGGTATCCCTTGTATGCGAGCCCTCTCCAAATCAGTCTTGGGAGACATCTCTATACCCCCTACGTGTTAGTGAGATATGCCCTAGATGACATTATTGTATCATATTGGATTGTATATTATATATTGGAAGCTTGAGATATTCACAGTTATAATAAAAGTCTTGCTCAAAATGGTAGTATGCTACTTGGTTTGATCCTACCTCAATATGTGCATGTGTTTCTTTTAGCATATCGCTTATACATATCGGTAGAGCCCTTAGGATCTTTGCTTGACTACCAGCGTTATGATGGTAGTCACACTAGTGGGGGCTGTTGTTCATCACAGAATACTGCATTTTATACCGCCCATTCTTACGCTTGGTTGTTTATAGGTAGGTGCTTTTAATCCGTGTTTGTTACATATTTGTAGGATACAGGTTCTCGGTTCTAAAACGGTGAAATTCATGGAAAACACGACAAAATCCGGGTTCCTGCCAACCACTGAGAAAACACGGTCTCCGCTCATCATCCGTATGTTACCAAATACCAGTTTAGGAAGACAAAATGTCAAATCAATGTCACCTTCATGCATAAGGCTCAATGGCAACAACAAGTTCCAAGAGATCTACGCGGAGCTCGAGGCAATCATGACAAAAGCATCCACAAAAGTCTACCTTTCCTCAACAGAAATTCTGGAAGAAATGTGAAAGTATTTTCAGAAAATATATATACCAGACAACAGGGGACAGCAGACCAGGGAAGCACAGAAAAACGGAGCACCCAATTCCTTTATACGGCCGCGGATCCGCGGCCAATAGGGAGTATTGGCCGCGGATCCGCGGCCATGTAGGCTCCTTGCTGGGTCAAATTTTGTGGGCAGTTTGGTACTTTCATCTTACGCCAGAATGTTGCCCTAGGTTTCCATTTCCTCGCCTATAAATACTCCAGAACTGAGCCAAGCCAAGGGGTCATTCTTTGTTCTTCTTTCTTTTTAGATTTTAGTCTTTTTCTTCTTCTTCTTCATTCTTTTTCCATGAAAATTGTAGTGAGAGCTTTTTGAGTGGGAGATCAATGAAGATGAGGGCTTTTTGTATCATTCTCTCTTGTTTCTTCTTCCCCTTGAGATTCTTGCTTTCTCTTGATCATTCAACCTCTTCATTGAGCTTGAATGGTTAAGGGTTAGTTATTGATCTCAAGGGTCGTATTCTTTCATGGAATTAGCACTTCATTTCACATGCGTTCTCTACCCTTCCCTTGATCTTGCAACCTCTTGATTGAGCTTGCAAGTTTAAGGGTTGGCTATTGATCACATGCTTGTCTTGAGTTCTAGTTTCTTGTTCTTTTTATTTGCTTATTTATTACTTGCTTTTTATTACCTTGCTTTACCTTCTTGCAATTTATATTCATGCACTTTAATTACTTGTTTGTAATCTTTTCTTTTCTTTGTTCTTTTCTTTTGCTCTCTTTTGTTCATTTTGTGAATGGTTGTAATTATTGTTGTTAAGATGAAATACGGTATTGTAAGTTAATATCTTCTTTCTCATTTCCTTTTCCCGTTATTTTCCATTGAACTCCGCCCAAACCATACGCAAGCGCTCCGTTAGGCACCCTACCCTAACAAGGTAACGGTGATTCCTAACCGCGACCGGTTGCGTTCGGTTTGGCCGGAGGCGAAAGCAAGAGACAAGAACGGAAGGACAAGGGTAAATAAGCCGTATTCCACGAATACCGCGCTTAAATCCCCTAATCCACGTTGTTGCCGATTGCTTAGCTTCAATTGGTCAAGACTCGGCTCAAAGGTTTTGAGTACGAATTTCTTTAGCTTACAATTTCGTATCTTTTTCTTAACAACTTTATACTTGCAAATAATACACATAGGATAGAATCGAACAACTCATACACAAATTCTTTATTGACTCGTCTAAGACAAGAACGAAAATAGAACCATCTCCCTGTGGATCGACCCGTGCTCAACCGGCTAGCTGCATAGCGACACCGTCTTGATTGCGGTTAACATTTAATTCTTCCAATCAAATGGCGCCGTTGCCGGGGAGACGGTAGCGTATTTTCTTTCTTGTTATTCGGGTCAATATTCTTTTTGTATATATTTAAAAAAGAAAAAAAATCTTTTGTTTTTTGATCATTTTTGTGGGCAAGAGTGCAGATTTTTGCAAGTTTGCAAACTGCGATTGTGGGGAGCAAAGTGTGCATTCATGGCAAGGGTGATTTACGACGTACAGTGCCAAAGATCCGGGTAGTTTGACCCGCGCAAGCGAACTTTTCAAGCTTACCGGATTTGATTCAACGGGGGTTTCCTAACCCAAAAAAAAACCTTAACGGTACGTACTTTCCTAACACCTTCTTCTCAAATCCGACGCTTCCAATATACTATTCTTTGCAGGATTCTTTGCAAGTTCGCTAGCAAACGCCAAAATTGACTAACCCGTATTTGTTGCAGTGCCGTGCTAAAATAAAAAAAAAACAATTTTTTGATTCTTTATAGAATTTTTATTGAATTGTGCATTGCATACATTAATACGGACTTAAGGGCAAGCGAACCCCATAAGATACGGTAAAGGATTTCATCACCTTTCCCGTGGCCCACAAATCACGAACTTGCGCATAACGTTTACCCGCACAAAATTTAAAAGAAACTAGACTTTAAGCCTTAAGGACTTCGCGCTCACTAGGAGAAGTTAACTGTGTTTAGAACCTTGCTTAACGGTATATTGTTTACGGGGTGTCTAGGACAGTGTTAACGGCGAAACCGCCAAAAGAGAAAGGGTTATTTAATTAAGGAACTTCGCGAAAGCGTTGGAAAACCTCCCCTTATCTCTGCACCTACCTGGCCTCGTGATCAGTGTATCTTGAGCCTGTTTCTCGACACAGTTTTACTTCGACAATCAAGTTCTGGAGCAGGTCTAGTTGACCTAGGTTAACCCTAGAACGATTAGGTGTGTGGTATTTTTGTGTCGTGATTGTTTTTTTTTGTCCATATTCTTTTTTGTGTATACTTCATTCTTTTGTTAATATATAAAAAAAAAAAATTTAAAAAAAAAAAATATCACATTCTTTTTTCCCCTTTTCTCTACCTTTTTCTCTCTCTCTTCATATCATGGGTACTCCACCTCGCAAAACTCTTGCCGAACTTTGGTACCCACAACCAGACATTACTTCCTACGGTTCTTGTTTTGGTCGAACTTCGAACGATCCATCCATGCCAAAAATTTCTTTGAAAGATCGGATAGACGCGTCTAGGACGAACAACTGGACCCCGCAATCCACTTCGTATCAACCGTTTCAAACATTCACACCTTCTTGCGTTGATACCCCTTTTGAAAATCCAGTTATAACCCCGAGACCTATGTCTATTGCTGAACGTATTGAACAATCTCGTAGCCGATCTTTCACTCCTTTCAGCACTACAAATTCTTGGGATCAACAATTCCATTCACCTTCTTATCCCAATGTTGATTCCACTCCTGTCCAGCCATTCAATTCCTACCAGTCCTACCCAACTTTTACACCTTCCCTAGACATTGTATCAGAACCGCCATTTGGGAATTTTCAGTATCCAAACAACTTTGAATCTTTTACTGAAACCCCTTCACAACCAATGTCTAGTCTAGAACAGTCGTTGGAAGATTTTAGGGTAGCGTCAAGCCAACAGATGATGGATTTGAATGCGTCCATGGCCGCCCTCATGCAACCTAGTGACCCGGTAGCTAGTTTTCAACTAGCTCCAACTTTTTCAATGTATGATGAGGCAGCAGGACAGGCTGTGAATTTGAGTGGAGAGAGTGAGATGTACCCCCTTCCAAATCAAACCTACCCGTCCCAAATTGAATCCCACAACTCCTGTTTTGAAAGTCTATCGAGTATCCCACATGATTTATGAATTGAAGATAGAATGATGAATGAGTTATGCGACTTCGTACTGTTTGATTTGCCCGATTGTGAAGGGTCCCTTCCAAGTGAAACCATACCTAATCCTTTTGACCTCTACACCTATATCTTAGAACCAGAATCGATTAATATCCATGCTTTTGATGAGGTGTCAGAGAATCTTGATTTTCACTTGATTGAGGATATTGACGCTGGGGATATTTTGGATGATGAACCCGTAGATTTGGCTGAGTTTGTCTCTTCAAATCATCATCCCGAGTCATTAAATGTTTTTTCCGAACCCCATATGCGTCTTGATTTTGTTGAAAATTGCATGGATGAGATAAATTTTGAGGAGAATATTGAGGATAGTACTGAGGATGAAACAGTTTTAATTGATGAGTCGGATTTTCCAATTCATCCTATCCCTTCCACTGACTGTGTACACCCTCCTGAACCTTTAACCGATAACCTTCCTCACTCACTTCCCCCACCCTTTCCATCGTTCTGACCTTGCAAGTACCCGTCTCACTTTCATTTCGTATGTCTGGTTTACCAAGTTCGGCGTACCCATGGTTTCTCACGAAACTTGAGGGATTTGACCCCATTTCTCGACGGGTAAATATATTAGCACAATCGCTTTTTACACATCGCTCATCACAAATTGTGCTAATCTATTTACTCCATTTGCACCCTCAAGTTCGTGTTCCACTTCTTTTTCCCTTCCGCCATTCTTCTTCCTCTCATATACCGAGACCATATCCCGCTTCTCTCCGCATATGGTCTCGCGTATTCCCCATCTCTTTTCTCTACGCCTTCTTCCACCAACCGGTACATTATAGCGATAAGATCTTTGAATGGTTGGTGTTAACTTTCGGCCTGTGTAAGGCCTTGTATAGCCCGATACTGTTCTCTTTCCCCCCTAATCCTGAATTTCAACGCTTAACAGTGGAAACACTGTTTTACTTAAGTTTGGGGGGGACACTTTTTTTTGTATATATTTTTTTTTTTCTTTGTTGTATATAATTTGTTTTTAGGGAGCGCCGGCAATTTTGACCCTCTTGGTATAGCCTGACAGTGAAGGCACTGTCAAGTTTAAGTTTGGGGGTGTGCTCGGTAAGCTTTCTTCCTTCGCATTCATTTGTATATTTTGCATTTGCATACTTTATTAAAAACCCACAAAAAAATCGAAAATTTTCCAAAAATATAAAAACTTTGTCGTCAAGTTAGCTAATAGGGTAACTTAGGTTTTTATTCTGAAAGTTTAGTTGATATGATAGAAATAACTAAATTCTAGGCTTAGGATTTGAAAACCCTAAGAATAACCCTCATTCTGTCTAACTTTGGTAAGTATACGTCCTTACAGTTTTTTTTCAGAAATAGGTAATCTTGAGTTCAGTTCTTGAGTTAAGTCAAGATGAAGGGAAAGTATTGAAGCTTTACTGGAGGATAAGTCTGAAAAATAGTTTCTTTTCTTGAGTTCAAATTTAGAAAGTATATACCCTACAAACTGCACTTACACGCACCTTGAAACTTGGGATAGTAGAGGATACCTAGAAATACTCTTGCCTGAAAGCCTAGTATGAAAGAAAAAACGGTATTTAAAGCTAAACACCAAAAGAGCATATTGAAAAATATATCCGGTCTTAAAAAGAAAAAAAAGAAAAAGAAAAAGAAAAAGAAAAAAAATAGAATAAAGACCTGGAAACTGCTATTTACGCTTTAATGTTCACACATTCAGTAATCGGCCGTTAGTGCCTCAAGAAGCATTAATAGTCGCATGAAAGGTGTGTGAGCAAATCCGTCCATCCTTAATGAAAAGAAGTAGTATTAGGTATTAGGGCAAGGGTATTATAGCTTGAATTGAATTCTTAAGTGTAGGGGTGCAAATATAACACACGTAGGGGTATACAATCGATGTTTGAATAAAAGATAGAAATAAATAATAAGACTTGTGTTTTCTGTAAAGTTGATAAAAATCCCTGATTTGAGGCCTCACTTTAGAAGGGAAACTCAGGAGAACCAACATCTTTCTAAACTTTTTTGGAACGTATAAGACCTAAAGTTAAATAGATAGGAGGTGTGAAAAATAAGGGTTGGATATTTCTAACTTAGGATGATAGAATTTCTAACGTAAATACTGAACTGTAGGAGTAGAATCTATGTTAACTTATGACACTAGCTTGACGGGATTTTGTGGGTGTAATCCGCTGAAAACCCTCAGGAGACAACACTCCTCCTACTAGGGACACCTAGAGGTTTAACGGCTTGTTGCACGCGCTCAGTGCAATCGCGTTCCCTGCGAAAGTGCGGTTAGGATTTTATTTTTTGTGAATAATTGGTTTTGCTCGGGACGAGCAAAAGTTAAGTTTGGGGGTATTTGTTCATCACAGAATACTGCATTTTATACCGCCCATTCTTACGCTCGGTTGTTTATAGGTAGGTGCTTTTAATCCGTGTTTGTTACATATTTGCAGGATACATGTTCTCGGTTCTAAAACAGTGAAATTCATGGAAAACACGACAAAATCCGGGTTCCTGCTAACCACTGAGAAAACACGGTCTCCGCTCGTCATCCGTATGTTGCCAGATACCAGTTTAGGAAGACAAAATGTCAAATCAATGTCACCTTCATGCACAAGGCTCAATGGCAACAACAAGTTCTAAGAGATCTACGCGGAGCTCGAGGCAATCATGACAAAAGCATTCACAAAAGTCCACCTTTCCTCAACAGAAATTCTGGAAGAAATGTGAAAGTATTTTCAGAAACTATATGTACCAGACAACAGGGGACAGCAGACCAGGGAAGCACAGAAAAACGGAGCACCCAATTCCTTTATACGGCCGCGGATCCGCGGCCAATAGGGGGTATTGGCCGCGGATCCGCGGCCATGTAGGCTCCTTGCTGGGTCAAATTTTGTGGGCAGTTTGGTACTTTCATCTTACGCCAGAATGTTGCCCTAGGTTTCCATTTCCCCGCCTATAAATACTCCAGAACCGAGCCAAGCCAAGGGGTCATTCTTTGTTCTTCTTTCTTTTTAGATTTTAGTCTTTTTCTTCTTCTTCTTCATTCTTTTTCCATGAAAATTGTAGTGAGAGCTTTTTGAGTGGGAGATCAATGAAGATGAGGGCTTTTTGTATCATTCTCTCTTGTTTCTTCTTCCCCTTGAGATTCTTGCTTTCTCTTGATCATTCAACCTCTTCATTGAGCTTGAATGGTTAAGGGTTAGTTATTGATCTCAAGAGTCGTATTCTTTCATGGAATTAGCACTTCATTTCATATGCGTTCTCTACCCTTCCCTTGATCTTGCAACCTCTTGATTGAGCTTGCAAGTTTAAGGGTTGGCTATTGATCACATGCTTGTCTTGAGTTCTAGTTTCTAGTTCTTTTTATTTGCTTATTTATTACTTGCTTTTTATTACCTTGCTTTACCTTCTTGCAATTTATATTCATGCACTTTAATTACTTGTTTGTAATCTTTTCTTTTCTTTGTTCTTTTCTTTTGCTCTCTTTTGTTCATTTTGTGAATGGTTGTAATTATTGTTGTTAAGATGAAATACGGTATTGTAAGTTAATATCTTCTTTCTCATTTCCTTTTCCCGTTATTTTCCATTGAACTCCGTCCAAACCATACGCAAGCGCTCCGTTAGGCACCCTACCCTAACAAGGTAACGGTGATTCCTAACCGCGACCGGTTGCGTTCGGTTTGGCCGGAGGCGAAAGCAAGAGACAAGAACGGAAGGACAAGGGTAAATAAGCCGTATTCCACGAATACCACGCTTAAATCCCCTAATCCACATTGTTGCCGATTGCTTAGCTTCAATTGGTCAAGACTCGGCTCAAAGGTTTTGAGTACGAATTTCTTTAGCTTACAATTTCGTATCTTTTTCTTAACAACTTTATACTTGCAAATAATACACATAGGATAGAATCGAACAACTCATACACAAATTCTTTATTGACTCGTCTAAGACAAGAACGGAAATAGAACCATCTCCCTGTGGATCGACCCGTGCTCAACCGGCTAGCTGCATAGCGACACCGTCTTGATTGCGGTTAACTTTAATTCTTCCAATCAGCTGTTGGGTTCCTAAACACGGCAACAAGGTTTCGGGTAGCATCATCCATGCCAAGTTTAAATTTTTGCCATGTTTAAACAACCAAAGAAAAGATCTTAATCTAGAGAATCAAACTAGAAACACATGTTAACAACTTAACATCTAAGTGAGAGGGATTACAACCTTTGTATTCCGTTCCTTCGCTTCATAAGCTCCGAGTTGAGGTCCTTTCGCTGCCATCATCAAGCTCCCGGACTCTAGAGAGGCTCCATGAGGTGAATGATCCATGCTAGCTTAAAGTCTTCATAATCAAAGATGATCTATCTTGAGGAATCACAAAACCAAGCTATTACTTCACTAATTAGAGATTAGTGAAGCTAACACACTAATCTATATGGCTAGTATAGATGAGGATGATGAAGTAGGAATTTTGCACTCTTTTGTTTTCTTTTTCTCACAATCATTCATCACAAATTAAAAAGCTAGAAAGCTTTTGTGAGGAGGAAGAAGAAGATGAAGTTTGATGAATGAATAAATTATTGTTAAGGTTAGAAAAACAACCATGGGTTAAGCATGGCATGCTTAACCCTTGTAGAGAATAGACCATAGGCTAGGGTTAAAAGGTTAGGTTAACAAATATCTAGTAAATATCTAAAGAGTGGACTAAGTCAAGGCAAAAAAATATCTCATCATTAATCCATAATTTAGAATTAACTAAAATAAAATGTTAACCCTAATCTAAGCCCTAGCATGGTTTAATCTCATAAACCCTAGTTGCATTTGTAACCTAGCATGTTACAATTATACATATCTCATATATACAATATTGTAACAAAAGAAAATAATACAATTAACATATATCACATATATATCAATGTATCACTAAGTGAGAAAAAGAATCATTTAAGTGAGGTCATATTAGTTAATGTAATGTAATATATCACATATATAATTATACATTAAATTATTAAATCAACACTTGATTTAATAATCCGGCTATATTACATATAACCGACTAATATAATATGTATCATTTTATCGAATCAACACTTGATCCGATAACCCGGCTATATCACATATAACCGGCCGATATCACATATCGCGAGAATAGAATATGGTATCACATATCGTATTAATCTCGGTCCTGCACATATCACATATGTGCTCCTACTCCGTTTCGCCTGAGCCAGGAAACCTCTGTGTAGGACTGTAAAGACCCGTCAATACGCCGGCAGTAGATGATGATCATATCAAACACCCACAAGCTGCAAGCGTTCAGCTAAACGTAACAGCCACCCGGGTATTGAGCGATTAGAAGATCAACAAGCAAGACTACACACACTCCTGTGAATCCAATCAGTAACACTACCGTAGAGTCCGGTCTCTTCATCTGATATGTCGCATATTCAGTCTAAGGGTGGTAAACGTCAGACCCTAGTAACTGATAAGTCATGTTAATGTGAGGCTCATAACGGGTCGAGAAACTACTGATAACACTTACCAGTAGATCTCCATATCAGCCCTGGCTAGGGACTTCCAGTTATAGCCAATCAAACACAGCGCAACATCAACCCCCAATACCGGGAGAGACGAAACCCCTCCTATCGCTCATTGCCTCCATGTGATACGGGACTATACCCAAAAGCCACCATTTTGCACGTTCTCATAAACGTGGTAAGGTGGAAATCAAAGCACAGTGGGAATCATACAAGACTCTATGACGATCTCGGGTCTACAGACTAACCTGTACCAGTGTCACCAGAGAACTGCTATCTGACGATAGGTATAATACCATCTAGGAGTTCTCGGCGAGTCCGTTCAGTATACCCAGTCTCCACTGAGCATCCGTACACCATCTTTGATGTCAAACACCAATAGATGTGGAATCATCCATCGTCCATCATATGGGTCAAGATGCGTATACGCTAGTCTACTCTGGAGTATCGATGCCCTGTCTCGATACACCCTCGATTAGGAAAAATTATAGATGTACTCTTAGACTACCCTGGACCCACTAGTATGATCTGCATCATAGTCTTAGTAGTCAAGTATATATCCTAAGGGCTTTATCAACATGTAAGAGCAAGACAGTAAACCAATACAAGTCAACATGTTTAGACAAAGTGAAACCAGATAGCATACTATCATATTGAGTAA
Organism: Agapanthus africanus; assembly: GCA_030015575.1. NCBI lineage: Eukaryota > Viridiplantae > Streptophyta > Magnoliopsida > Asparagales > Amaryllidaceae > Agapanthus > Agapanthus africanus. The sequence continues at coordinate 43,300,757 of JASDDO010000010.1, forward strand.
GAAAGCCCTTTCTATATATATCCAAGCATCCACTATAATATACTTCATATGTACAACAATGGCCTCTAGGGCATATATTTAACTAACAGGGGCTGGGTAGTCTATAAGCACATCTTAATACAGGTCTCTAGTCGTAGGATTATCGAGACGGGGCATCGATACTCCAGTGTAGACTAGTTTATATGCTCCTCATCCCAGCAAGGGGATGGTATGTCCTACAGCCATTAGTACGTCTTACTAGAGATAGTCTACAGGTGCTCATTAAGTTATGAGCTACACTAGACTGGACTCATTGGGAACTGTTGGTTGGTATTATACCTATCGCCAGTTAGCAGTTCTAGGTGACATGAGTAAAGCTTAGTCCGTTGACTTGATATCGCTACTTCGTCTCGAGTGTGTTCCCAATGTTCTTAGATTACTACCCTACCACGGCTCAAATGAGTCGTGCAAACTGGTAGTATTTGGGTGTAGTCCTGAAGCACTTGGAGGCAGTAGCGGTTAGATAGGGTTCGTCTCTCCCGGTATTGGGGGTTGATATCGCGTTGTGTTCGGAAAGAAATTACATAAAGTCTTTGGCTAGGTAAAGTGAGATTTACTGGTAGGTACTCCAGTAGTTTCTCAGGGTGTTTTGGACTCTATCCCAGCACGACTTAATGTGATATTAGGGCTCTGACCTTTACCATCCACCTAGGCACAATATGCGAGTATCTCAGACAAACAGACCGGACTGTATGAAGATTGTCGCAGATAGGCTCAGTAGAAGTTCAGATGACTTTGCTCATCGGCCTTCTTATCGACAGAAACCTGGGTAGTCGTTACGTGCAGCTAGTACCGCTGACATGCTTATGGTTAAACCCATTGTCAACGTACTGTCGAGTCTTTAGAGTCCCACACAGAGGGTTACCATGCTTCGGGCGAAACAATGTAGAGGCCGTATGGTTTTTACGGCAGGGTTCCGATCATATATGTGTACTGGCTACACGGATGATATTCGGAAGGATAATATTAGGTTATGCTTCTAGAAGGGGACATCTCATTATTGGATTATCTATTTTTGCAACATAGATTAAGGAGGTGTAATTGGAGATATTTGTGGCATGGGTGTGAGGCATGGCTCATTGAGTTTTTTATTGGTTTGTGATCACTATTGAAGTATGGTGGCTATTTTCTATGAGAAAATAATACATGCTTCAATCAGTGAAGTCTTGAGCCATTCTCTACACTTAGAACATCACTAGCTCATTTTGCATTTTGCTTTCTCTCTCTATGTTTTCTCCTTCTTATTTAAAAGAGATGCTTACCCTCACATGTGTTGTGAAACAAAAGATCTCAAAAGATAATACACTCCATTAGCTACTCTACATCACTTAGGCTACTTAGATTAGAGAACTAAGTACTCTAGTTACTTCGGTTTAGAGGTAGGAGATCAAAGTACATACTCTCGGGTGGATCATCTTTGACGCGAGGAGGCCGACGTCGCAAGCTCGATCTATTCGTCTAAAAGCCATGGAGAGGAGGAAAATAAGACCCGAAGGACTAGTTCACGGAGGTATAAAAACTCTTCATAGTAGTTAAACCTCATAGTTAGTTTAGCTAGTTAAGGTTCCGTAAAGATGCTGGAGTTTAGTCGGTGTTGCGAAGCTCATAAAAATCGTTTTTGAAAATTCTGCCTCCCTACGTATTCGCGGGGTGCGCGACATCGACTTACAGTAGTATCAAAGCCTACTAAACCTTAACTAACTGGTTAGCAAGTAGTTAAAAACTCGATCGACGAAACAGTGCATGAAATCATGATTCGGAACATGCTTACTGTCAATTTTCAGAAGTGCTCTAAAAATTATTTCAGAGGCCTTAAAATTATAAGCAGGGTTTTCAAAGAACACTGAAGAAAAATGAGAGGGTAACTCCCTAAGACCACCACGGAAGCGCGGCGAAACAGTGTGTTTCGCTATGGTTCCGCGGCTAGGTCAAGGCCGAGTTTCCCCTATTTTCTTTAGTTGGTCTTAAACATGGGATTGTGATTCTTGGCACATGTGGCTTCTACCTAGATTTGTTTGTGTACTGGATTTTGAATGGGGTAGACACGATTTAAGTTTATCGATCAAAATTCTAAAGGTTCTTGGCTAATGGGTTTTCTGTGTTTGGATATATGATGCTTAATGTCTGCTAATCGCTATACGTCGATTAGTGGGGGTTGCACATATCTGTGATCTGTGATTGTGGTTTGTATATATAGAGTATTGGATCGTCGTGGATGAATAGCCAGGGATGTGAGAAGAGTGTTTTCTTTTCTTTCATTCATATAATTTGTAAATATGATGTAATATTACTTTGCAGGGCACATCCAGGTTGAGATTGTAGCCACCGTTGTATTATTTCATTTACTGTTTTTTGCTCCTAAGATAGACCCAAGGTAGGGTGCACAAACTACCAGGTTCTTGAAGTGCCGAGTAGCCTACTCATTTTACCGAGGGAGGTTGCTTCACTTCGGGAATTTTTCGGGTAGTTTTCCGCACCCGTAGGGGTCTAGGGTGTCGTTTGGCTATTCATCACGACCATAGAATTCGTCTTTCGTTATAGGATTAAACGAACCGTGGAATTCCTAGTATATCCAATATATTCATCTGTGATCTGGAATGCCTATTATTGCATGGGACGAATGGATATATATATATATATATTTATATATATATAGTAGGCGTTGCTTATGTTTTGCACCCGCGCTAGTCCAGCCCCCTCTCTGCCGTTAGTTAAGTAACATAACGGTGCATGACGGGGCCCCATGGAGAATGCAGATGGCATAAGCGTACATTGTATTTTCTTTTCTTTTCTGCAATGATAGGATTAAATGATGCGACCACATTAACATTGATTAATGCAAGCAAAACAAACCAAAACTTAATCGTTGGAACAGTTTCAAAATCGCTCGGTTTTCTTCAAAAAGAAACTTTTAAATGCGGTGCCTAAACCACTCCTTTTAGAAGCTATCAAGTTCCTTCGATTATATCACGTTCATTACGTTCATGGTTTCGCTAAAACCATTCGTAGCCCTTCATCATTTCAGATGGGTATTCAGTAGTACTCATGCCATGTATTTTGACCTTCACCAAGGCATAGTGATTGGTAGTTGCTGGGTATTCATCTGTAGCATAGATAGATGCATTGGTTTGGGACAATCGTACTACTATTTTGGCCTTCGTCAAGGGTATCTACGGGTGGGTTCAAATTAACCTGGACAATGACGGGTAGAACTTAACTTGCGACTTAAGATATGTCGACCTTCATAAAGGTCATAAGAGCTCGGGGCAAAAATCCACATCGGGGGTTTCTAAGGAAATTGAAACTTGCTAGTGTTGCATACCATTTAGAGTGTGATGATTTTGGTAGGATTCCTTCAAGATTGTCACAAGATGATATTTGGATCCCGATCCTACTGTGAGTATCCGCTACTCCTTGAAAGATTTTTTTCACAAAACAATCAATGCTATAAACCAAATAGGTTTCTAGAACGGTGTTAGCAGGGCTACTCCTCTACGGAAAAGTGGTTATGTAATTAAGGAATTTCACGAAAGCGTTGGAAAACCTCCCTCGAAATACCAACACTAGTCTGGCTGAAAGGTTAAGCAAGAATTGTAAGAGTGAGATTAATCCTGACTAATTCTTCTTTTATAGTTTGAGAAAGGATTCGAGAAACAATGGGAGCCATCCTATTTAGATAAACTAATAATCAATCTAAACATGCAAGAGCATCATGCTGAGTGTTTCTTCTCTCTCTCCTAATTGCAGCGACCACAATGACCGAACTTAGGTTACTGCTAGATAATTATAAATTGACTGGGCCAAACTATAATGATTTGCTAAAGAATGTCCAGATTTCCATTACCTATTACTACCTGGGCTAACTCCTTACTACTAAAGCCCCCGCCGTCCCAGGTCCAGATTCCACCGTCGCGGATGTTGATATGCGTAAGATATGGGAAAAGGATTGTGCGAGAGCCAAGTGCCTCGTGTTAGGCTCAATGGATTATGAACACCAAAGGCAGCACGAGAAGATGGACTTAGGTTCCATCTTTCTCCATACCAAAGTTTTATATAGAGATCAATCTTGTATCACATGATATGAGACCTGGAAGATATTGTTTCAGGCGAGGTTGGCTGTCGGGTCATCTGTAGAGGACCACATCCTTATGATGATTAGCTATATTAAAGAGTTCGCGGACCTTGGGACCATGTTGGAGAATGAGTTATTTACTGACTTGATTCTACAGTCGTTCCCCTTCACCTACGCCCAGTTCATCTTGAATTTCAATAATCAAGAGAAGGAAGTTTCACTTCCAAAACTCCTAAACATGTTGAGGAGCGCTGAGGGCACCCTGCAGGAATCCAGGGAGACACCCGCTCTGCTCATTGGAGAATCTTCCTCTTCTAGATCCAAAGCGAAAGCCAAGGGAGAGAAGAAGAAGGCCTCTACCAAGCCAATAGGCGGTGTCAGTAGGGTAGAGGGAAAGGAAAGAGCAAAAGTTTCAGGGCTAACATTAGGGAAGGAGAAATGTTTCTATTGTCATGAGAAAGGGCATTGGCAGAAGGACTGCAGAGCTTGGAAAGCCAGAAACCAGGATTTGAAGCACGTTGTGGTTTCGGCTTCAGGTGTGTTTATGATAGAAAAATGTCTGTCAATTAACTCTACTTCCTGGGTACTAGATACTGGATCAGGATCTCATATCTGTAATTCATTACAGACTTTGAGAAACCATAGAGTTATCAAGATAGGTGATATGACTCTCAGGTTTGCTAACTGAATGAGCATGGACGTTGTATCCGTAAGGGAATATCACCTATGATTGACAAGTGGGCAGATTTTGGATTTTGCGTAACTGTTTGTGTGTACCTAGTTTGACATGTAATATCACCTCTGTATCTTTACTTTCTAAAGAAGGTTATGATTTTACATTTGTAAGAGATGTTGTCAACATCCATCTAAATCAAGCTTTGATTGGGTCAGGTACACTAGATAACGATATATACGTATTAAATCAAGCTCAGGCTTTCAACGTCTAGAACAAACTTAAAAGAAAGTCTCCAGAATTAAATCAGGCTTTCTTATGAAATTGTAGACTGGGTCACATCAAAGAAACACGCTTGACGAAGTTACATAAAGAGGGATATTTAGATCCGTTCGAATATCAGTCGTATTCAACTTGTCAATCATGTCTCAAAGAAAAGATGATAAAGACCCTGTTCACTAGAAATGGGGTAAGAGCGAGCGAGCTCTTAGGACTCATACATAGCGGCGTATGTGGTCCAATGTCTACACATGCAAGAAGTGATTATTCCTATTTCATTACTTTTACGGATGATTTCTCAAAGTATGGACATGTATTCTTGATGAAACATAAATCCGAGACCTTTGAGAAATTCCAGGAATATAAGAATGAAGTGGAAAAACAAACCGGAAAAAGTATCAAGACACTTAGATCTAATCGAGATGATGAATACTTAAGTGCCGAGCCCCTGGATTAATTAAAAAAGAATGAAATTCTCTCTCAGTTTACTCCTCCATACACACGTCAACACAACGGTGTATCGGAAAGGCAGAACTGAACCTTATTGGATATGGTACGTTCCATGATGGGTAACGCTGAGTTGCCGCGATCCTTTTGGGGTTGTGCACTAGAATCAGCTGCATATCTTTTGAACAAGGTTCTTACCAAGACTGTGCCTACCACACCGTATCAGATGTGGAGTGGGTAGAAACACTATCTTCAGTATCTTATGATATGGGGATGTCCATCTTTTGTAAAAAAGCAGCATGTGTATAAGCTCAAGGCACGCTCAGTACTATGTAAGTTTGTGGGATACCCAAAGAACTCCAGGGGGTAGCTTTTCTATTATGCAGAGAAACAAAAGGTTTTTGTTTCTCGGCATGCCCACTTTTTTAAAACTCAATTTTTTGAAAAAGAGATAAGTAGAAGCGCAATAGAATTGAAAGAAATTCCAGAAGCACAAGCTATTACTGAAAGCATGGTAGAACTAGAAGTTTCAAAAGAACCGGAAATCCCCGCGCCACTCCACAGGACCAGTAGGCAGTCTCATCTGCCCGAGAGATACTACGGTTTTCTAATAGATGGGGATAGAGAAGATCGCATCATCGACAATGATGAGCCAGCTAGCTTCCAGCAAGCCATTCAGAGCAGAGATTCGGTAAAATGGCTGGATGCAATGTGGACTGAAATGGAGTCCATGTACACCAACAAAGTATGGACTTTGGTCATTGCTCCAGAAAGGGTAAAACCCGTAGGCTACAAATGGATCTTCAGTAAGAAGATTGGTGTAGATGGACAGGTTAAAACCTATAAGGCTAGACTTGTGGCAAAAGATTTTCGTCAAAGACCTGGTTTGGACTATAATAAAACCTTTTCTTCAGTGGCTATACTCAAATCCATTTGGATCCTTTTTGCCATTGCTGGCTTCCACGATTATGAAATTTAGCAGATGGATGTAAAGATTGCTTTTCTGAATGGAAATTTGGAAGAGTGTGTCTAAATTGATCAGCCGGAGGGTTTCATAAAGAGTGGGAGCAGCGGAGAGTGTGCAATTTGCTTAAATCTATTTATAGACTAAAGCATGCATCATGGAGTTGGAACATCTGTTTCGATGAGACGGTCAAGGAATTTGACTTTATCAAAAATCCAGATGAACCATGCATCTATAGTAAAATTGTAGAGAGAAATGTGGTATTCCTCGTCTTGTACGTGGATGCCATTCACTTTATAGGAAATGACATTCCTATACTTCAATCAGTCAAAGAATTCTTGTCACAAAAGTTTTCCATGAAGGACCTGAGTGATGCCTCCTACATTCTGGGGATCCAGATCTATCGTATAGATATAAGAGAATGTTGGGACTTCACAGTCAAGGAACTTCGACACCATACTGAATAAATTCAGCATGGAAGATTCAAAGCACGATAATTTACCGGCTTGTCACGAAATCACCCTCTCCAAAGAGATGTCTCCTAAGACTGATTTGGAGAGGGATCGCATGTTTATTATACCCTAAGCTTCTCGGTAGGCTCTATAATGTATGTGATATTGTGTACTAGACCAGATGTAGCTTACGCACTAAGCGTTTAAGCAGGTATCAGTCAAACCCAGGGGAGAAGCACTAGACAACAGTGAAGAACATTCTTAAGTACCTAAGGAGGACTAAGGAGATGTTCTTGGTATACGGAAGAGAAGACCTACAAGTCGAGGCCTTCGCCGACTCCAGCTTCCAGAGTGACAAGGATGACCCCAAGTCCATGTCGGGTTATGTCTTTACCCTCAATGGAGGGGCTGTCTATCGGAAGAGCTCCAAGCAGGATACCATTGCTAACGCGAATAAGGAAGCAGAGTATATCGTTGCACGTGACGCCGTGAAAGAAGCGGTCTAGATCAGGAAGTTCATGATAGAACTTCAGGTGGTTCCATCCATTGTTGATCCAATACTGTTGTATTGTGACAACAATGGCGCTATAGCTTCAGCGAAGGGACTAAGGTTCCATCAGAAGTACATACACATCTTGAGGCGGTACCACCTGATCAGGGAGATCGTTGATCGCCAGGTGATCGAGGTGCGGAGAGTAGACACAGAGAACAACACTGCAGATCCACTCACAAAGGCCATCCCTTAGACGTAGTTTGAGAGGCTGATCGAGATGATTGGTCTGTGATATGCCAATACATGGCCTTAGTGCAAGTGGGAGATTGTTAGTGAGATATGCCCTAAAGGCCATTATTGTATCATACTGGATTGTATATTACATATTGGAAGCTTGGGATATTCACAGTTATAATAATAGTCTTCCTCGAAATGGTAGTATGCTACTTAGTTTGATTCTACCTCAATATGTGCATGTGTTTGTTTTAGCATATCGCTTATACATATTGGTAGAGCCCTTAGGATCTTTGCTTGACTACCAGCGTTGTGATGGTATTCACATTAGTGGGGGCTAGGTAGTCTATAAGCACATCCTTATACATGTCCCTAGTCGTAAGACTATCGTGACGGGACATCGATACTCCAGAGTAGACTAGTGTATACGCTTCTCATCCCAGGATGGGAGATGGTCTGTTCCACAGCCATTAGTACGTCGTACTAAAGATAGTCTATAGGTGCTCATTAGGTTATGAGTTACATTGGACTAGACTCGTTGGAAACTGTTGGTTGGTATTATACCTATCGTCAGGTAGTAGTTCCTAGGTGACATGAGTATAGCTTAGTCCGTTGACTTTACACCGCTACTTCGTCTCGAGTGTGTTCCCACTGTTCCTAGATTACTACCCTACCACGGCTCAAAAGAGTCGTGCAAACAGGTAGTAGTTGGGTGCAGTCCCGAAGCACTTTGAGGCAGTAGAGGTTAAATAGGATTCGTCTCTCCCGGTATTGGAGGTTGATATCGCACTGTGTTTGGAAAGCCATTACACAAAGTCCCTGGACAGGGCAAGCGAGATTTCCTGGTAGGTACTCCAGTAGTTTCTCAGGATATTTTGGACTCTGTCCCGGCACGACTTATTGCGCTATTAGTGGTCTGGCGTTTACCATCCCCGTAGGCACAATATGCGAGTATTTCAGACGAACAGACCGGACTTTATGGAGATTGTCACAGATAGGCTCATTAGGAATTCGGATGAGTTTGCTCATTGGCCTTCGTATCGACAGATACTTAGTTAGACATTACATGAAGCTAGTACCGCTGATGTGCTTATGGTTAAACCCACTGCCAGCGTACTGTCGAGTCTTTAGATTCCCACACAGAGGGTTTCCCTGCTTCGGGCGAAACGATGTAGAGGCCGTATGGTTTTTACGGCAGGGTTCCAATCACATATGTGTACTGGCTACACAGATGATGTTCGGATGGATAATACTAATGGACTTTTGTTTAAGCCGGTCCTAGTATTGTATTATTAGATTGTTATCATCTCATTGTATTCGTATTTTGCAGAATACGAATACGGGTATGTATGTATATACGGTGAGGGAATTCTTGTAATTTTACATGGTATGCTTCTAGAAGGGGACACCTCATTATTGGATTATCTATTTTTGCAAAATAGATTAATGAGGTGTAATTGGAGATATTTGTGGCATGGGTGTGAAGCATGGCTCATTGAGTTTTTTATTGGTTTGTGATCATTATTGAAACATGGTGGCTATTTTCTATGAGAAAATAATCCATTCTTCAATGAGTGAAATCTTGAGCCATTCTCTACACTTAGCACTTCACTAGCTCATTTTGCATTTTGCTTTCTCTCTCCAAGTTTTCTCCTTCTTCCTCAAAAGAGATCCTTACCCTCATATGTGTTTTTGAAATAAAGGATATCAAGAGATAATACACTTCATTAGCTACTCTACATCACCTAGGCTACTTAGATTAGCGAACTAAGTACCCTAATTACCTCGGTTTAGAGGTAGGAGCTCAAAGTACATACTCTCGGCTGGATCAACTTTGACGCTTGGAGGCCGACGTTGCAAGCTCGATCCATTCTTCTAGGAGCCAAGGAGAGGAGGAAAAGAAGACCCAAAGGACTAGTTTACGGAGGTATAAAAACTCTTCATAGTAGTTAAACCGCTTAGTTAGTTTATCTAGTTAAGGTTCTATAAAGCTCCTGGAGTTTAGTCGGTGTTGCGAAGCTCATAAAAATCTATTTGAAAATTCCGCTTCCCCGCGTACTCACGGGGTGCGCGACATCGACTTACACTACGAGTTCGGTGAATAGCTCGCCAATTCTTGAGTAAGGCACCCTGGTATCAATGTCGTGAGATGGAAGTCCTTTGCCTTCTAGAACCCGGCTACTCGAGCACTCCTCTGCGGGGTCTATCCTAGTACAGAAAAGAAATAATATACAACGGTGACATCGACCTCAAACCGGCCATGTCCTAATAAAAGAATATACAAATAGACAGAAACGGCTGTCCATATGTCGGTCTCTCACCATGCAATAATGAATATACAAATGAACTCAAAACTGTACAACAGACATTGCACAAAATGCTATCCATCATGATAATCCGATGAAACCATCACAAAGATATCACAAGCAACATCACAAGTAAACAAAATGCATGTAACTCCTTCTAATCGATGTATAGAGATTAGAAGAAGCTAACCAACACATATACGCATCACATAAGCAAGTAATGAAAACTACAACAATAGAATTTTGTGGACAAAATGAAAACACAACAAGTTTTTTTAAAAACTGGAAAAAAAAACAGTTTAGTAAACCCCAAAATTCCATCGTTTTGCCAATCCGGGAGTCGAAACAAACTCGAAACTCGCCCGAACCTTCACGGTATCGAAGTCCCCAAAATTAACTGTCGCTCGATGGGTCTACAAGGGATACCATCCCCCTGGGGCCACCACGAGGTAGCCCCAAAGGGGTGGAAGACCCGAGCTTACCCAATGAGGTAGGGCTCAGGTCCTCAACCCCTAAGGCCACCTCATGGTGGGCTTGGGGGGGTGGGCCCGACCTTTTCCCCTTCGAGGTGATCCCTAGGGTACCCATGCAACACCCTGAGGCTTCTCGGTCTAAACCGTGAGCCCGCGAGGAGTGCAAACTGCTAAAACTTGGATTTTCGGGAGTGCAAACGGCGAAATTCGAACGTCATAATAAACTAGTTTATGTATTTGGATGGCTCTGATACCATGTCAGAGTTCTTAGCACCCTAGCCGCCACAACCGCGGCCTATGCAGAATGAAAAACCAAAAATTTAAAGGCGCTAGAAACTACAAACCTTAGAATCTAAACCAAACACATGAACTAGAAAAATAACATAGAGGTTTTAGATCTATGTTAGAAGGTTATACCAAATGATCCATGTCCTTTGGTCTTCTACCCTCTTCCTTAGCTCTTTAGGGTCTCCATGATCGAGCTTGACTGCCGATCTTCCTCCGTCGAAGATGATCCACCCAAGAGATATGGTTCATGGCTCTAACTCTACACTAAGAATCAAGTGGAGCAACTAAAGATCCTAACTTGCTACACTAGGATGTCTAGAGATGTAGTGAGTTGTTCTAGTAATTTTCTACCACTCTTCCACCCTTAATTCTCAACACATGAGAGTGTATGGAGGAAGAAGAAAGAGGAGCTCAAGAAAAGAGCAAAGTAAGGAAAGAGAACAAAATGGTGAGAATGAACTAAACTTGTGAAAGAAAAAATCAACCATGGTTTTGTATAAATGAATTTTACAAATAAAATATAGCAATCATGCTTGAATAATTTTCACAAATGAATATACAACTCATTTGTCAATACTATTCAAGTATGTTTCTTACCATTCCCTCCTTACTTACCCTTTACACTTCATTTCCATATAAATGAATAAATAAAAATAAGGTGTCCCCCCTTCTAGAATGTATTTCCGTATAAATACAGAATACACTCTACCGTATATATATACCCGTATTCGTATCAAAATACGAATATCCAAAATGATATAATAGTACAATGAACATAATACTAGAATATACATATCGATATATATATATATATATATATATATATATATAAATTATTAAATCAATACCTGATTTAATAATCCGGCCTAATCCTAATTCAGCTAGTATTATCAATCGTCCGATCAAAAGTCCGGGTAGCTAGTACACTCATTTGATCGGAACCCTGCACGTATCAAAATACGGCTACTATATCATTTCACTTGAACTAGGGAAACCCTCTGTGTGGGACTCTAAACACTCGACAATACGCTGGCAGTAAGTTACTAGATAAATCCATAACCACAAGCACGTCAACGGTACTAGCTGTACGTAATGGCTACCCGGGTATCTGTCGAAAAGAAGGACAATGAGCATGCTCATTCGAACCCCTACTGAGCTTATCTGTGACAATCTCCGTATAGTCTGGTCTCTTCATCTAAGAGTATCGCATACTGGGTCTAGGGGGTTGTAAACGTCAGACCTGAATAACTAGATAATTCGTGCCGATGTGGCTCAGGACCAATCCGAGAAACTATCGATCTAACTATCAGTAAATCTAAACTGCCTTGGCCAAAATCTTATGGTGCTAGTCAACCGAACATAGTGCAATATCGACTCCCGAAACCATGAGAGATGAATCCCCAACAATCGCTTATTGCTTTTATGTGGCTCGGGACTGTACCCAACTAAAACCTGTTTGCACGACTCAGTAGAGCCGTGGTAGAGTAGTAATCTAAATACAGTGGGAACTCACACGAGACACATGACGATTTTAGGTTTAAAGACTAACATATACTCATATCACCTGAGAACTGCTATCTAACGATGGGTATAGTACCATCTAGAATTTCTCGGCGAGTCCGTCTAGTGTACTCACCCTTAGTGAGCACCTGTATACAATCTTAGGTACCATAGACCAATGGCTATGGGACCAACCATCACCCCTCATCAAGGTCCAAAAATGTATATACTAGTCTACTCTGGAATATCGATGTCCAGTATCGATACACCTATGACTAGGGACATTTAAAGATGTGCTTATGGACTACCCATCCCCCATATATATGATCGCTATCATAATGCTGGTAGTCAAGCAATAATCCTACGGGCTTTATCAGCATGTATTAATAATATGTAATAACAATTAAAACAAATACACTGTTAAGATAAAGACAAACATAATAGCATACTATCATATAGAGTAAGATTGTCCTTTACATACATATGTCTAAGCATCCACTATATATATATATATATATATATAGACATACATAAATACATACATATATATATACACACATATATACAAACAATAATAGCCTCTAGGGCATACATATCCAACACTGATAGCTAGTAGGGTCATCATCACTATGATGCTGACCTCTCTGTCATCGTCTATGAGAAAATTAAAGTGTCTCACAAGTGGCTGAGATCACTTAATAAAATATGCAGAGTGGCTAATGGTTTGTCAAGTCCAATTGAATCTCTAGGTTCTACTAAATTTTTAGTAATCGTTTATGATTCTGAAATCACTTCCAGTTCAACCATACTTCAACTAATTTCTTTTGAAAAAAAGGTGGCATGTAAAGAACAATGTAACAATTGATCTTGAAAATGGTAGAAGCAAAACCCTAGCGAATGTTTGGGATAATCTACAAACTGCCATTACCGAAGCGTGCTTTAAGTTTGTCCGGATTCTGTTTTTAAATAGAAACCGGATAACTCCATATCTTAACAATATCAAGATATGAAACCATTCTATGTGCATATAGAATAAAAAGCACTAATTTAGATGGAACTAGATTCAAATTTCAAGCAACCGTTTTCAGTGCATATCACGTAAATGGAAAAAGGCCAATACAACATTATTCATCAAGGACTGCACCCATGGATGAGTAACCTGTGAGAGAATCAAGTTATCTATATTATTATGATGGAATACCTAGCATAAATATCTACATATTCAATCACCTCGAAAAATCCTGATACTTCCAATGTATGGTACTCTTATTTATTCTTATACCTATAAACTTCTCAAAATCTTTGGACCTTGCATTCCAACGAATGCGTATTTAAAACCAGAGAACTCATAGGCAAATCTGAATGATGTAAGTGTCCAAAAGGACCCCGAACAATATACATTACCATGTATAAGTCCCATGAGTAGACCAACTCATACTCCGCGTGTTGTAGATTGAAAACTGTATGTTGGTCAAGAATGTCTTACACCGTTATTCAATGCACTTTATCTTATCGTCAACAGATAAAAGTAAATGTTTGGAACACAATTTTCAAAATTTATATCTCACTTTATGAAATAAAGATACAGATATTCAATTTTAAAAATTGGTGCATAACAACATTTATTCAAAACCAAATATTTGTCGTAAGTTAAAACCAGGCGATTTCATCCAATATCACCAATTGCTACGAATTCCGACTCTTGGGTATAGGTGCATGATTTGTGTGACTACGGGGGAGATTAGAGAAGAGTTACTGAAAGAAGGACACAGTCCCCCGTACACAGTTCATCCAGGAGGAACTGAGATATACAAGGACCTTCGACAGAAATATTGGTGGCACGGGATGAAGAGGGAAGTAGCGAAAAGTTTATCCAAGTGCTTAGTCTGCCAATAAGTGAAAGCTAAGCATCACTGAGCCGCAGGATTGTTACAATTGTTACCTATACCAGAGTGGAAGTGGCAAAATATCATAATGGACTTCGTGATAACGCTACCTCATAGCATGAAGGGCAATGATGATGTATGGGTAATCATGGACCATCTTACCAACTCCACACACTTTATTTTGTTCAGCGTCGAACAGTCAGGTAAGAGTTTGGCTAAGAGATACATGGAGGAGATTGTTCGATTACACGGAGTGCCATTTTTCATCGTATCTGATCAAAACACACGTTTCAGATCCTAGTTCTGGCAGAGTCTACAGGAGAGTCTGGACACAAGCCTAAGTTTCAGCATGGCCTATCACCCTCAGATTAATGGCCAATATGAGAGAGTCATTCAGATTCTCGAAGACATGTTGCGGGATTGTATGTTGGACTTCAAGAGACCTTAGGAAGATCACCTGCATCTGGTAAAGTTCGCCTACAACAACAGCTACCAGGAGAGTATTGGCATTGCACCTTTTGCAGCCTTATATGGGAGAAAGGCTCATTTTTGAAAAAAAAGGGTCGCCGGCTCTCTCTCTCTCTCTATATATATATATATATATATATATATGGTAAGGCTGATATACTCTGAGGGCATAACCAGCATAGTTATGCCCAGTGGATAGTTAGTTTATTTTCCCCCCAAGCATGGATAAAGGATGTGTACTTTTTGTAATTTTCAAGAAGAGAGAATGTAAAGAATCTTTATGATTAAATAGGGAATTTATTATTATAGGAAGAGAGAAAATCTCATAAGATCTTTATAGTATTTTCTATGTTCTCTCTTCTTATGAATGACAACAAGTACTACCCCTTCATTATGCATACATGATGGGCTAATGATGTAATTATCCACAGGGCATAACTAAACTGATTATGCTCTCGGAGTAAATTAACCTTAACTCTCTCTCTCTCTCTCTCTCTCTCTCTCTCTATATATATATATATATATATATATATATATATATATATAGTACGGATCCATTAGGGTGGGTACGCGTTTTTAAATTCACGGACTTGAAAAACAACTGTTGGATCTACTCTTTGCTTTCAACGGCTCCGATTAAAACAAATTAATAAATCCATTAAATAACAAAGTAAATATTCTCTTACCTAATTTTTAGGATCCATGCGTATCTCTATTCATTATTTTGGGTAATATGGATCATGGAATATTTTAGGTAATATCGTTTTAGAATTATGGCGATTAAATTTGTTGGATATTTTGATATTTTATCTTTGGGTTCATTAAAAATATTTTGGGTAATATTAATTGAAATCATGAGTATTGGAATGTGTATCTCTATTCATCTATTTTGGGTAATATGGATCATGGAATATTTTGGGTAATACTATTTTAGAATCATGGAGATTAAATTTGTTGGATATTTTGATATTTTATCTTTGGATTCTTTAAAAATATTTTAGGTAATATTAATTAGAATCATAAGGATTGGAATCATATAATCATGGATCCCAAAAATTAGATAAGAGAATATTTACTTTATTATTTAATAGATTTATTAATTTTTTTAAATGGAGCCGTTGAAAGCAAAGGGTAAATCCAACGGCTGTTATTCAGATTCATGAATTTAAAAAAATGAACCCTCCCTAAAGGATCCATACTCTATCTCTCTCTCTCTCTCTCTCTCTCTCTCTCTATATATATATATATATATATATATATATATAATGGAGGAAAGGTGCCAAAGAAGGTTATGCGTTGGAAAAATACATTCTCTACTATTTATTTTCGATGATCGGAATCCATCATCATCATATTCAACATGTAAGATGTGGATACACCAACTTTCATATGATTCCATCACATTTTCACCGTTGATTTAGTGGTTGCAAAATTAACGATTTACCGACAATTGAACCTTTTACATTTCTAATTCAACAGCGAAAAAGTTATGGAATCACATGAAATTTGGTGCATCCACATCTTACATGATAAAGATGATGATGATAGGTGCCGATCATTGGAAAAAATCGTGGAGGATATAGATATTTGACGACACCTAATGAAAAAGCTTCCCTGGCCTCTTTTCTTCATTATATATAGGGGAGTGATCCATTGCAAACCGGTCCGCCTTTTTTAAAAAATAGGAACTCCCGATCTACGACATATTTTAACGATTTGATCCATTGAAGTTGATCATCTTATCCTCAAATATATGTTTATAGAAAATCAAAGGATTTGAAGACATCTAGCCTATGCATCGATGCGTGCAAAAATGGACGTCTTTTGATAAAGCAACATAAACTACATCCGATGAATATGCTAAAAGGTCGTTAAATCATTTGATTTTTCATACACATATATTTGAGGGTAAGGTAATCAACTTCAACTGATTGGACCATTAAAATATGTCGTAGATCGAGTGTTCCCGTTTTTAAAAAATGCGGACCAGTTTGCAATGGATCACTATATATATATAGTATAGATCCGTTAGGCGGGTTCGTGTAAATATTCTCTTCCCTGATTTTAGGATCAATAATTATATGATTTGAAACAAAAGGACAGAAATAATTCAAATTCCTTAAACCCAAAGATGAAAAATCAGAATATCCAACATTTCCTCATGATTTGAATATGAAAATAAGCTGAACATCTAACAAATCTTCATTATTCCCAAAAAAGATTACCTAAAATAAATGAATAAAGAATGATATGCATCCAGAAAATTAGGGAAGAGAATATTTACCAGATTATTTAAATGGATTTTTTTAGATATTTTAATCTGAGCCGTTAAAAGCAAAGGGCAGATCCAACTGTGATGCATGTTCGTGAATTAAAAAATGCGAACCCTCCCTAATGGATCCGTAATATATATATATATATATATATATATATATATATATATATATATATATATATATATATATATATATATGGGATTGATCCATTGCAAACCAGTCTGCTTTTTTTAAAAAGGGGAACTTCCAATCTACAATATATTTTATCGATCCGATCCATTCAAGTTGATCATCTTACCCTCAAATATATGTGTATGAAAAATCAAAGGATTTAAAGACCTCTAGTCTATGCATCGATGGATGCAAAATGGACATCTTTCAATAATGCAACATAAAATTCATCCGATACATAGGCTAAAGGTCTTAAAGTTCTTTGATTTTTTATTGAGGATGGTATGATCAACTTGAATGGATCAGATCGTTATAATATGTAGTAGATCGGGAGTTCCCGTATTTTAAAAACACGAACTTGTTTGCAATTGAGCACTGCAATATGTGTGTGTGTGTGTGTGTGTGTGTGTGTGTGTGTGTGTTCACATCTATTTAAGATGCACCTCTTGATGCGTAACTATATTAGGTGAGCACCTAGCATAAAATGGTTAAAAGCACTTGCTCTGTAGCATGTGCGCACAGGCAAAGCAAAAATACATTGTGCAAGTAAATCTCGCAAAGCAATGCACGTGGCACTATATTGTAGTGCGCAAAGCACCTGATGAAGCTGTAAGTCGATGTCGCGCACCCCATGTGTTCACGGGGAGGCGAAAATTGAAAAAAAATGATTTTTACGGGCTTCGCAACACCGACGAGAACCAAGGATCGAACATAAACCATAACCAGCAAACTACTTGAGGTTTAACTACTCGGATATGAAGTTATACCTCATGATACAAGTCCTTTGGTTCTTCATCGTTGTCCTCCACTCGTCGTCGGCTCCAAGGATCGTAACGGATCGTAGCAACCTTGACGGCCTCCTCGAGCCAAAGACGATCCACCCGAGAGTTTATAGTCCGAGCTCCTATCTCAAATCTGAGGTAACTACGGCTTCTAGTTCGCTAAAGTAGAAGTCCTAGAGGGTGTAGAGTGTGAAGATGGAGTGCTTTGTCTCTTGGAATCCTAGGATTCTCAACACATGAGAGCTTTTAGGGTTTTTAGTTGAGAGGAAGAAGAAGAGAGCTAACATGAGGAAAGAAAAATGGTTTTTGATAATGATAATAGAAAATGAGATGGCTCACTTGATATGACTACAAACATGGCAAGAAAATATCTTACCCAAAATATCTAGTGCCACAAAATATCTTACAAGAAATATCTAGTCAAAGAGTCAAACCAAGTCAAGTAGTCAAACCAAGTCAAATGGTCAAACCAAGTCAAGTAGTCAAAATAAGCAGCCATGCCACAGTTATCATTTACAAATATAACAAATACTTTACTCCACCTCATAATTGTTTTAATCAATTCAATGGTCAAAAACCTAATGAGGTGTCTCCTTCTATGCCCTTCTCATCCGTATATACATACCCGCATCCGTGTTCTGAGAAATACGAACACAAAGAGACAAAACTGATCCATCAATATAATACTAGGGTCCGACTTAAACCAAAGCCCACTAGTATTATCCGCCCGAACATCATACACGCACAAGTGCACATACGTGATCAAAGCCCTACCGTAAAACCATACGGCCTCTACACCTTTTTCCCGGTGCAGGGAAACTCTCTATGTGGGACTCTAAAGACTCGACACTACGCTGGCAGTGGGTTCAACCATAAGCTGCTAGCGGTACTAGCTGCACAAAATGGCTACCCAGGTAGATGTCGATAAGAAGGCCGATGAGCTAACTCATCCGAACTCCTACTGATCCTGTATGTGACAATCTCTACACGGTCCAGTCTATTCGTCTAAGAGTATCGCATATCGGGCCTAGGGGCGGTAATCGTCTGACCCCTAGTAGCACAATAAGTCGTGTCGGTGAATAGCCCAAAACACCCTGAAAAACTACTGGAGTACCTACCAGTAAATCTCGCTTGCCTTGTCCAGAGACTTTGTGTAATGGCCTTCCGAACACAGCGCGATATCAACCCCCAATACTGGGAGAGACAAATCTTATCTAACCGCCACTGCCTCCAAGTGCTTCGGGACTGCACCGAGCTACTACCTGTTTGCACGACTCCTTTGAGCCGTGGTATGTAGTAATCAAAGTACAGTAGGAACACACTTGAAGCGAAGCAGCAGTGTCAAGTCGACGGACTAAGCTGTACTCATGTCACCTGGGAACTGCTACCTGACGATATGTATAATACCAACCAACAGTTCCCGACGAGTCCTGTCCAGTGGACTCATAACCTAGTGAGCACCTGCATACTATCTCCAGTACGACGTACTGATGGATGTAGGACAGACCATCACCCCTACTGGGATGAGAAGCATATACACTAGTCTACTGTGGAGCATCGATGCCCTGTCTTGAAATCCTATGACTAGGGACCTGTATAGAATGTGTTTATATATTACCCAGCCCCACTAGTGTGACTGCCATCACAACGCTGGTAATCAAGCAAAGATACTAAGGGCTCTACCAATATGTATAAGCGATATGCTAAGAAAACACATGCACATATTGAGATAGAAACAAACCAGGTAGAATACTACCATTTTGAGCAAGATTGTTACTATATCCATGTATATCCCAAGCTCCCATTAAGTAATATACAATCCAGTATGATATAATAATGGCCTATAGGGCATATATCACTAAGGCTATATACTGGCATATCGCAGACTGAAGATCTTGAATAGCCTTCTCGAACACTGTCTGAGGGATGGCCTCTCTGAGTGGATCTGCAGTTTTGTTCTCCATATCTACTCTCCTCACCTCGATCTCCTGGGATCAACGATGTCCCTGATCAGGTGGTACCGCCTCAAGATATGTTTGGATCTCTGATGGGACCTGGGTTCCTTCCCTAAAGCTATAGCGCCGTATGTTGTCACAATACTAAAGTATTGGACTAACAAATGGAAGGAACCACCTGATATTCAATAAAGAACTTCCATATCCAGACTTCCTCTTTTGCGGCGTCTCATGCAGCGAACTACTCCGTTTCCATCGTCGAGTCTGCAACGGTGTCCTTCTTGGAGCTCTTCCAACAGACCGCCCCTCCACTGAGGGTAAAGACATAACCTGACATGGACTTGGAGTCATTCTTATCACTCTGGAAGTTGGAGTTAGCAAATGCCTCGATCTAGAGGTCCTTTTCCGCCATACACCAAGAACATCTCCTTAGTCTTTCTCAGATACTTGAGAATGTTCTTTACTGCTTCCCAGTGCTTCTCCCCTGGGTTTGACTGATACTGGCTTACCACGCTCAGTGCGTAAGCTACATCTGGTCTGGTACATAACATCGTATACATTATAGAGCCTATCGCAGAAGCGTAGCATATAGATGTGATGCGAGCCCTTTCCAAATCAGTCTTGGAAGACATCTCTTTGGAGAGGGTGATTCCGTGACAAGCCGGTAGACTACCGTGCTTAGAATTGTCCATACTAAATATTTTCAGTATGGTGTTGTTGTACCTTGACTGTAAAAGTTCTACCATCCTCTTTGATCTATCACGATAGATCTGGATCTCCAGAATGTAGTTGGTATCACCCAGGTATTTCATGGTGAACCTCTGTGACAAGAATCCTTTGACTGATTGTAGCATAGAAATGTCATTTCCTATCAAGAGAATGTCATCCATGTACTCAACGTGGAATTCCACAGTTCTTGCTACAATCTTACTATAAATGCATGGTTCATTTGGATTTTTGATAAAGTCGAATTCTTTGATTATCTCAATAAAAACATATGTTCCAACTCCGCAATGCCTGCTTTAATCCATAAATAGACTTAAGCAATTTGCACATTGTCCCGCTGCTCCAAATCTGATTGAAACCCTCTGGCTGATCCATATAGACGCACTCTTCTAAATTACCATTTAGAAAAAGCCGTCTCTACATCCATCTGCAGGATCTCAAAATCTTGGAAGATAGCAATGGCAAAAAGGATCCGAATGGATTTGAGCATAGACACAGGAGAAAAGGTTTCATCATGGTCCAAACCAGGTCTTTGACGAAAACCTTTTGCAACAAGTATAGCCTTATAGGTTTCAACCTATCCATCTACACCATCTTCTTTCTGAAGATCCATTTGCAGCCAACGGGTTTCACCCATTCTAGAGCAATGTTCAAAGTGCATACTTTGTTGGTGTAGATGGACTCCATTTCGGTCCGTATTGCATCCAGCCATTTTACCGAGTCGCACTCTGAATGGCTTACTGGAAGCTAGTTGGCTCATCATTGTTAATGATGCAATCCTCTTGATCCCCGCCTATAAGAAAACCGTAGTATCTCTCGGGCGGATGGGACTGCCTACTAATCCTGTGGATTGGCGTAGGGATGTCCGGTTCTTTTGAAAGCTCTGGTTCTACCATACTTTCAATAATAATTTGTGGTTCTGGAATTTCTTCCAGTTCTATTGCGCTCCCACTATTTCCTTTTACAAAAAATTGATTTTCCAAAAAAATGTGCATGACGAGGAACAAAAACCTTTTGTTCCTCTGCGTAATAGGAAAGATACCTCCTGGAGTTCTTTGGGTATCCCGCAAACTTAAACAGTACTAAGTGTGCCTTGAGCTTGTCCGCATACTGCTTTTCAACAAAAGCTGGACATCCCTATATCTTCAGATACTGAAGATAGGGTTTCTTCCCACTCCATATCTGATATGGTGTGGTAGGCACAGTCTTGGTAAGAACCTTAAGAAAGTCCTCGGGATGCAATTATCAGAATATACGGTCAAAAGATATGCAGCTTATTCTAGTGCATAACTTCAAAAGGATCACGACAACTCAGCGTTACTCATCATGGAACGAACAATATCTAATTAGGTTCTGTTATGCCTTTCTTATACACCTTTTTGTTATGGTGTGTATGGAGGAGTAAGCTGAGGGAGAATTTTATTCTCTTTTAGGTAATCCAGGAACTCAGCAATTTAAGTATTCACCACGTCGATCAGATCTCGGTGTCTTGATACTTTTTCCTGTTTGTTTTTCAACTTCATTCTTATATTCCCGGGATTTTTCAAAGGGTTCGGATTTATGCTTTCTCAAGAAGACATGTCCTAACCTAGAGAAATTATCCGTAAAAGTAATGAAATAGGAATAACCACTTCGTGTATCTGTAGATATTGGACTACACGCGTCGCTGTGTATGAGTTCCAAGAGCTCGCTCGCTCTTACTCCGTGTCCAGTGAAAGGAGTCTTTGTCATCTTTCCTATGAGACAAGATTGACAAGTTCCATAAGACTGATATTCGAACAGATTCAAATATCCCTCTCTATGTAACTTCGATAGCCGTGTTTCATTGATGTGACCCTGTCTACAATGCCATAAGAAACTTTTATTTAATTCTGGAGACTTTCTTTTAAGTGTGTTCTGGACGTTTGAAAACCTGAGCTTGATTCAATATATATTGTCCTCTAGTGTACCTGATCCAATCAAACTTTGATTTAGGTGGATGTGAACCACATCGCTTATATACTAGACTTGGTACATACAAACAGTTACGTAGAATCAATATCTGCCCACTTGTCAATTCTAGGTGATATACCCTACGGAAACATCGTCCACGCTCATTCCGTTAGCAACCCTAAGAGTCATATCACCTGCCCTAATAACTCTACGGTTTCTCAAAGCCTGTAATGAATTACAGATATGAGATCCTGATCTGGTATCTTATACCCACGAAGTAGAGTTAATTGACAAACTTTTTTCAATCAAAAACACACCTGTAGCCGAAGCCACAACATGCTTCGGATCCTGGATTCTGGCTTTTCAAGCCCTGCATCCCTTCTGCCAATGCCCTTTTCTGTAACAATAGGAATATCCCTCCTTCTCTACTGTTAACCCCGAAACTTTTGCCCTTCCCTTTTATTCTACCTTATCGACACCGCCTATCGGCTTTGTGGAGGTCTTCTTCTTCTCACACTTGGCATCTGCCTTAGATCCAGAAGAGGAAAATTCCCTAATAAGCAGAGCGGGTGTCTCCCTGGTTTCCTTCAGGGTGCCCTAAAATGGATGTATAACTTTCTTTCCCTGGGCGTAAGTAGGAGGTAGGGACTGTAGAATCAAGTCAGCATATGACTCGTTCTCCAACGTGGTCTCTAGGTCCGTGAGCTTTTTAATATAGCTAATCATTGTAGGGACATGGTCCCCTACATATGACCCAACAGCCAACCTCGCTTGAAGCAATTCTTTCGAGGTCTCATATCTTGCGATATGAGATTGCTCTCCATATAAAACTTTGTTATGGAGGAAGATAGAAACTAAGTCCACCTTCTTGTGCTGCCTCTGGTATTCACTATCAACTAAGGCCAACACGAGGCACTTGGCATTCACACAGTCTTTTTCCCTTGTCTTACGGATATCAACATCCATGACGGTGGAAACTGGACCTGGGATGGCAGGGGCTTAAGTAGTAATTAGGTGGTCCAGCTTGTCATAGGTAATGGACATCTGGATAAATCTTTGCCAGTCACTATAGTATAACTCAGTCATTATATTATCTATATGTAACCTAATCTGGTTACCTGGTCGCTGCAAGTAGGGGAGAGAGAAGAAAACACTCAGCATGATTCTCTTGCAAGTTTAGATTGGTTTTTAATTTATCTAAACAGGATGGCTTCCACTGTTTCTCGAATCCTTCCTCAAACCATAAAAGAAGAATTAGTCAGAATTGATCTCACCATACAATACTTGCTTAACCGTTCGGCCAGGCTAGTGTCGGTACTTCGAGGGAGCTTTTCCAAAGCTTTCACGAAGTTCCTTAATTACATAAGCTCTTTTCCCTAGAGGCGTAGCCCCACTAACACCATTCTAGACACCTACTTGGTTTATAGCATTGATCGTTAAGTGAAGAATCTCCCGAGGAGTAGAGGATACTCACAGTAGGATCGAGATCCAAATATCATTGTGTGATAATCCTGAAAGAATCCTACCAACATTATCACACTCCAAATGGTATGCAGCACTAGTAAGTTTTAGTTTCCTTAGAAACTCCCGATGTGGATTTTTGCCCCATGCTCTTATGACCTTGACGAAGGCCAACATATCATAAGTCACATGTTAAGTTCTACCCGTCATTGTCCAGGTTAATTTGAACCCATCCGTACTTACCCTTGACGAAGGCCGAAATAGTAGTACGACTGTCCCAAACCAACACATCTATCTATGTTACAGATGAATATTCAGCAGCTACCAAACACTATGCCTTGGCGAAGGTTAAAATACATAGCTTGAATACTACTGAATATTCAACTGAAATGACGAAGGGCTACGAATGGTTTTGGCCAAACTGTGAACGTAGTGAACTTGATATAATCGAAGGAACCCAATAGCTTTTAAAAGGAATGGTTTAAGCTCCGCATTTAAAAGTCTCATATTTTAAAATAACCGACTGGTTTTAAAATTTGTTCCAACTATTCAGCTTTGGATTGTTTGCTTTACATTAATGTAATCCAGTCCCATCAATTAACCTACCATTGCAGAAAACAACGAAAATACTACGTCCACTTATGCCATCCTCATTCGCCACTGGACCCCGTCATCACCCGTTAGGTTACTTAACTAACGATAGAGTGGGGGCTGGACTAGCGCGGATGCAAAACATAAGCAACGCCTACTAGATATCATATATATATATATATATATACATTCGTCTCACGCAATAATTGGCATTCTAGATCATAGATGAACATATTGGATATACTTGAAATTCCGCGTTTCGTTTGAGCCTGTAACGAAAAACAGATTCCACGGTCGTGATGAATAGCCAAACCCCACCCTAGACCCTTACGGGTGCGGCAAACTACCTGCCAAATACCTGAAGTGAAGCAACATCCCTCAATAAAGTAAGTAGGCCACTCGGCACTTCAAAGTACCCGGTAGTTTGTGCACCCCACCTTGGGTCTATCCTAGGAGCAAAAACAGTAAAAGAAATAATACAACGGTGGCTACAACCTCAACCCGGATGTGCCCCACAAAAATAATATTACATCACTTTACAAATTTACATCGAATGAAAGAATGAAAATCCTCATCTCACATCCCCGGCTAGTCATCCATAATGATCCAATAAAGTTCATATACACAAACCAATATAACAACATCACATATATATGCAACCCCGACTAATCGACGTATAGCAATTAGTCGACGTTTCCAAACACATATATACATCTCAAAGCTTGTAAAGTAACCACGACATTAGAATTCCGCATGCAATTAGCAAACTAAAACAATTTTTCCAAAACACGACAAATTCAGTGAGCTAAAGTTCCAAAACCGATCGTTTTAAGCCAATTCGGAAGTCCGAATCAAAAAGAAACGTGCCCGAACATTCGCGGGAAGTTAGAGAACGAAATTAACTTTGAGTTGGGGGCCTAGAGAGGGTACCCCACCCCCGAGGCCACCACGAGGTGGCCAGGGGGTGAGGCAGACCCGAAACTGCCCAAGGTGGGGCAGTTTCGGGTGCCCACCGTCAAGACCACCTTGTGGTGGTCTTGGGTAGTGGGCCCAGCCATTCGGCCCCCCCAGAGGGTCCCCGAGGTGTGCATGTTCTCCTCCGCTGCTTCTCGGTCCAAACCGTAATCTCGCGGGGTGTGCAAACAACTTAAAACATCAATTTTGGAAACTGGTTTTTCGGCAGTTTTTTGCGCGACAAAAACGACGGATTTCTAACGTTGCTATAAGTTATCTAAGGTTTATGAGAGGCTCTAATACCACTGTAAGTCGATGTCGCACACCCACGTGTTCACGGGGAGGCGTAAATTGCAAAAAAAGATTTTTACGGGCTTCGCAACACCGACTAGAACAAAGGATCGAACATAAACCATAGCTAGCAAACTACTTGAGTTTTAACTACTCGGATACGAAGTTATACCTCATCATACAAGTCCTTCGGGTCTTCATCGTTGTCCTCCACTCTTCGTCAGCTCCAAGGATCATAACGGATCATAGCAATCTCGACGGCGTCCTCGAGCCAAAGACGATCCATCCGAGAGTCTATAGTCCGAGCTCTTACCTCAAATCAGAGGTAACTACGGCTTCTAGTTCGCTAAACTAAAAGTCCTAGAGGGCGTAGAGTGTGAAAATGGAGTGCTTTGTCACTTGTAACCCTAGGATTCTCAACACATGAGAGCTTTTAGGGTTTTTAGTTGAGAGGAAGAAGAAGAGAGCTAACTTGAGGAAAGAGAAATGGTTTTTGATATTGATAATAAAAAATGAGATGGCTCACTTGATATGACTACGAGCATGGAAAGAAAATATCTCACCGAAAATATCTAGTGCCACAAAATATCTCACAAGAAATATCTAGTCAAAGAGTCAAACCAAGTCAAGTGGTCAAACCAAGTCAAATGGTCAAACCAAGTCAAATAGTCAAAACAAGTAGTCATGCCACAATTATCATTTACAAATATAACAAATACTTTCCTCCACCTCATAATTGTTTTAATCAAGTCAATGGTCAAAACCATAATGGGGTGTCTGCTTCTATGCCCCTCTCATCCGTATATACATAGCCGCATCCGTGTTCTGAGAAACATGAACATAAAGAGACGAAACTGATCCATCAATATAATACTAGGATCCGGCTTAAACCAAAGCCCACTAGTATTATCCGCCCGAACATCATATGCACACAAGTGTACGTACATGATCGAAGCCCTACCGTAAAACCATACGGCCTCTACACCTTTTGACCGGTGCAGGAAAACTCTCTATGTAGGACTCTAAAGACTCGACACTACGCTGGCAGTGGGTTCAACCATAAGCTGCAAGCGGTACTAGCTGCACGTAACGGCTACCCAGGTAGATGTCGATAAGAAGGCCGATGAGCTAACTCATCTGAACTCCTACTGAGCCTGTATGTGACAATCTCTGTACAGTCCGGTCAGTTCGTCTAAGAGTATCGCATATCGGGCCTAGGGGGCAGTAATCGTCTGACCCCTAGTAGCGCAATAAGTCGTGTCGGAGAATAGCCTAAAACACCCTGAGAAACTACTGGAGTACCTACCAGTAAATCTCGCTTGGCCTGGCCAAGGACTTTGTCTAATGGCTTTCCGAACACAGTGCGATATCAACCCCCAATACCGGGAGAGACAAATCCTATCTAACCGCCACTGCCTCCAAGTGTTTCGGAACTGCACCCAACTACTACCTGTTTGCACGACTTCTTTGAGCCGTGGTAGGGTAGTAATTAAAGTACAGTGGGAACACACTTGAGGTGAAGTAGCAGTGTCAAGTCGACGGACTAAGCTGTACTCATGTCACCTGGAAACTGCTACCCGACGATAGGTATAATACCCACCAACAATTCCGACGAGTCCTGTCTAGTGTGCTCATAATCTAATGAGCACTTGCATACTATGTCCAGTATGATGTACTGATGGCTGCAGGACAGATCATCTTCCCTGCTGGGATGAGAAGCGTATACACTAGTCTACTGTGCAGTATCAATGCCCTGTCTCGATAATCCTATGACTAGGGACCTGTATAGAATGTGTTTATAGATTACCCAGCCCCCACTAGTGTGACTGCCATCACAATGCTGGTAATCAAGCAAAGATCCTAAGGGCTCTACCAATATGTATAAGCGATATTCTAAGAAAACACATGCACATATTGAGATAGAAATATACAAGATAGTATACTACCATTTTGAGCAAGACTGTTACTATATCCGTGTATATCCTAAGCTCCCATTAAGTAATATACAATCTAGTATGATACAATAATGACCTCTAGGGCATATATCACTAACAGAAGCGTGCACTCCTGATAAAGAATTAAATCTTTATTTAGAAGAAAATCTTATGTTATTAACAAATTTAACAAATTAAACCAAATTTATTTAGGATAAAAGATCCAACGGTGCGCATGTGCCCTAAATTGATATGAATCAATTAAAATCAAATTAAAATAAAAAAAAACTTAATTGTTTGGAACAAACCCTAACTTTTTATCTCCTATAAATAGGAACCTCTTTCACAAAGGAGAAAAATAGGATACACAAAGATCTCTCTCGAAATCATCATCATCTTCATTAGTTGAAGCTCTTCAAAGAAGAAAAAGTTCTTCTCAAAATCCCAAAACCCTAGCAAAAAACTAGGTAAATCAAAAGAGAAAAATTTATTTTTTTCATAAAATCTTTCGCTTTTCTTTGAATCTATTGATTCACCATACACAAGATCAAAAGATCTTTGGGTTTGTCCCTCTCTTACAAAAAATTTCGGACTTTTATGAAAGATCAATTATAAGATTTAAGAATTTGAGTAGAACCTACATAAAAGTGTTTCAACACATAAAAGATCGAAGCTTTTGCTTCTTGTTGAGTTTTGAATCCTTTGAAAGTGACAACTTTCCTAAAAAATTGGATGCATCATATGAATTCACTCCAAAAATGAAAAGAACAAAGACTTTGATCTCTTTGAAAGTCAAAACTTTTCTTAAAATATAGCACACCCTAACTTAGGGCGCACTCTATTGAGCTGCGCATTAAATGCCACACACGTGAGCGCAAGGGGAAAATAACGTCCACGAAGAAGTGCGCATCATGTGCCATACACGTTAGCGCAAGTGAAGAATATCGTCTATGGAGAGGTGTGCATCACATGCCATATACGTAAGTGCAAGTGAAGAATATCGTCTATGGAGACGTGCACATCATAGGCCATATACGTGAGTGCAAGATGGATAATATCGTTTGAAAGACGTGCGCATCACGTATCACACACGTGAGTGCAAGTTGAAAACATGCCCCATGATGAAAGTCGCATCCCGTGCTATGCAAATGCGCACTCCTTCAAAGGATATGCATGCACATCATATGCGAAGCACATGTGCACCCCAAATGTGCATGCGAACATGAATATCAAGCAATTGCTTGAAAACTTAGTCAAATAAACTAAGTATTGAAGCTTATACTTCCTATATGTGATCTAATGATAAAAAATACCCTCTTATCTAAGTTGATCTTAGTCTAATATAAGACTAACAATCCTTAGGCTGAGCCTATATGCCTATAAATCCTCTAAGTTGATTTTAGTCTAATATAAGACTAAAGATCCTTAACCAAAGTCCTAAATTGAACTTAGTCTTAAATAAGACTAATAACCCTTAGTTGAAACTCTAAATTGATCTTAATCTAAAATAAGATTAACGATCCTTAAAACAAATGTCCCCTGAACTGACGTACCCCACTCTTGTGAGAAATGCAACCCAAGTTCAATCTCAAATCTAATATGTAAGTATTTGGACTAATTCGCACCCTACAAAAGAAGATATAATTTAGTCTCCGTATACAATCCAAGCGAAACCCAAAATAAACAAAAACATGGCGACACAAAGGAATAAACATAGAGTGTAGAAAGTTGTTATCGCTTATGATAACATAATTAAATGCAGGGACTTGTGCTTGCAGGAAAAAACGTCTTCACAATCAATAAACCCCTCATCCGTGCGGAGGAATCTGAAAAGTCTGCTATAACAGTCACATCCATCCAAACCTCCAATATATGGTGCCTGTTTCATGACGACGAATTTGGCTGCTTACCCGATTCGTTGTGTAGTCGTGTTTTGTTAGTGTGGTTTGAATGTGTTTGGGCCATTACTTGAAATTGAGAATAATATTATCTTATTGAATAATGATCCAAAAAACTCAAGACGTTAGTCTTCTTTTATTTTAAATGAATCTCATATGGAATGAATATGATTAACTCAATACTTGAACAATACAGAACCATAAAAACGGTTCTCTTTATTCAGTATTGAATCAATCAGCCGATGTCCACGATACAATCAAAATAAAAGTAAAGAAAGAAACGATAATGGTAAAAATCCAATATAATGTCGATCATTAACTGTGTTAACCGATAAAGTAGGGTTATGATAAATAACTAGCCAATCTCTATAATATAGAGTTGGGCTTTTATAAATTATATAGCCAATCTCTATAATAGAGTAGGGTTTTTAGTAAAGTTACATAAAACTGTATTTTTATATGTTAAATAAAGAAAATAAGAAGGTTAGGCTGTGCACTTCCAAAACAACATGCAGACAATATTTTTACCAGTTTGTTTTGTTAATTACATATTTTAAAGAATACCATCGATTAAGAAAAGAAACATATAAAATATAAATGAAAGCGATATTAAAAGATGTTCATTACTATTGAAAGAGACAAGTTCAATTTAGAAGATAATGTTTCATTGATTGCATGAGAAAATAAAAGACTACATTATAGCAAATTAAAAATAAAGGTTACTGATTGTCGGGAATAATCCCGACATCCCCTCTTATTGGAGAGAATGCGAAGAACCGATGAAAGAATTGAATAAAAAATCCTTCTCTTTATTGAATGAGAATGGGTATAGGTACAAGGCCTCTCTCTCTCTCTCTCTCTCTCTCTCTCTTTGAGTGGAGAATTTTTGTGCATGTGTGTAGAAAGTGCGTATGAAAATTATGACATCCACTCTCCTTTTATAGGCTAAGGGGGTGGCATAATGGTAATTAAGAGAAGAGGGAAAATCCTCTTTGAATTTAAAAAATAATAACTAATCTTTCTAATACAATGTAAAAAAGTGTGCAAGACAAGTGTAGAAATGTCATGATATTTCTTTGTCTAACTTGTACCAAACCGGCCCTATAAGGGGGCCGGTGCACCAAACCGGCCCCAAAGGGAGGACCGGAGCCACCAAGTCGGTCCCAAGAGGGGCTAAAGTGACCAAGCTGGCCACACTAAAGGACCAATTCATCAAACTGGCCTCTATGGGGGGGGTCCGGTTCACCATCGTAGCTAGACCCTATGGGGCTCCAGGCTTCACTTGATCGGACTTTAAGGGGTCCGGGCTTCTTGGTCGGACTTTAAAGGATTCAGGATTTGTTTGATAGGATTTTAGGGGGATAGAGTTTCTTGGTTGACCGGACTTTAAGGGGTCCGGGTCTTGGTTGAAAGGAATTTAAGGTGTCCAGGTCTTGGTCAACTGGCCGTTGAGAAGGCTGGGTCTTGGTTGACCGGATTTTAAGGGGTCCGGATCTTGTTTGACCAGCCGTTGAGAGGGATGGGATAAGTTGACCAACTCATTAAGGGGCTGTGAATAATTTGATCGACCTGTTAAGGGGCCGGGGGTAAGTTGACCGACCGTTGAAAGGGCCGGGGGTAAGTTGACCGACCGTTGAAAGGGCCGGGAATAAGTTGATGGACCCGTTAAGGGGCCGAAAATAAGTTGACCGACTGTTGAAAAGGCCGGTAATAAGTTGACTGGCCCTTTAAAAGGCCGGGAATAAGTTGACCGACCGTTGAAAAGGCCGGGAATAAGTTGACTGACCCGTTAAGGGGCTAAGTTTGCTTTGGACCGATCCTAAGGGAGACCAGCTTGAAGGGTGATACAGAAGCAGCGATCGATGATTTCAACCTCAAGCGCCTTCCGAAACTCGAGCGTTTGATACTCAAGTGTAAATTGATGAGAGTAACCCAGCGGTGCAGAAGTAGTAGTTGGCGATTTTAACTCTGAACCTTTTCTGATGTTTAAAAATAGCCCTCATGCTTGGACTTGCATGCACAATTTGGTTTTGTGCAGGAGAGGCCAAGCATAATTGTGATGAGTTTCATATATAATGGCGTCAAAGGGCATTTGTTGCCGAAGTCAAAATAGAATGACACATGTATGAAGTGTGCCTTTACCTTATTCAGAAATATAATACTTCCTTCCCGTAATAGGGTGTAAATTTTCTTGAACCGGTGCGATGAAACTCATGGCGTAAAGATAGCTGTTTGGTTAATGAGCCCCCGTTGCTGAAGGCATAATCAGAGAATGGCGTACACATAAACATTGCTAGATAAAGGCGTAAAGATAGCTGTTTGGTTAATGAGCCCCTGCTTGTGAAGGTATGTTGATAGTTGTTGAAAATTAAGCGCCTTTGTAGATATGGCGTAGATAGCGCCATTTTCTTTCTTTCTTTGAAGAAGTGACGGGATAAGCCTCCATTCTTTTCAGGAAGAAGTGGCATAAGGGCTTACAGTTTATACTCATAGAGGTTGGAGAAAGCTATGAAGTTGTTTAGGTATAGTATTTCTTCAGAAATTTGGCATTGATTGGAGACGGTGAATATTCTTCGTCAGGTGAAATAATGTTGTAAGCCCCGCTAAAATAGACTTCTTGTACAATGAAAGGTCCTTCTCCTTTTGGTTCGAACTGGCTTCGTGTTTTGCGGGTGATGATGATAGGGCATAATAATGCTAGTACTAAATCCTTTGTCTTGAAAGAAGTGTGGTTGACTTTCTTATCTTGATCAGGAACGAGTTGAGGATAAACTAATCCTTGTAGCATTATGAGAGCATTTTCATTGTTGTAGTGATCAGCATTTTCGTGTGATGTAACTAAGCAAGCTTAATAACCTAAGCCCTTCTTTGAACAGGGCATTGGTTTATTCTTGTAAATTTCTTTCTTTTGTTCTTCGGAGAGTATATCTTTGAATGGTGTTGGAAGTGGGGTTATGCTAGGTCCGAGATCGTAAGCCAACTTGATCATCATATCGACTGCCTTTGCATTGTAAAGATGCACTGGTAAGTAGAATTCCGACTCCTTTATGTTGTTTGATGAAGCTGGCACAAAGGCTATGGGACGAGGTGTATTGTGATGACTTTTCTTCTTGTTGTTGTTCTTTCTAGTTTTATGCTTGTGAGGAGCCTTTTTCTCGATTATTTAAAATATAGGGTCTCCTTTGCTCTTTCGCTTTAATGCTATATCTATGGTCATCCTTGATTATAGCATTATCTTGATAGAACTTGGTATCAGCATAGAAAGCTTCAGCGATGGTGAAAGGTTGTGTATCCGCGAATATCCTTTTGATCTCGTCTTCTTTTGATACAAACTTAAAACATTGGTGCAAGGAGGAAGAAATCATACCATGCTCATGCATCCAAGGGCAACCAAGTAAGGCATAATCATTATTCGAGACTAGCAAGCAAGACAATCACTAGTCTAGTTAGGGTTGTATGATGTGAAGGCATCGATAACATGAAAGAGTGGAGTGGAATACCATCCTTCAAATTTTTGGGTGAGCCGTATAGTCCCTAAAGCTTGTTGTTGTTAGGTCCACGTTACCTCTCCCGGTACTTTCGGGATTGCGGAAACGGTAAAACAAAATTTTTTCTAGACTTGGTAACATGGACCGTAAAAACCGGATCTTTGCTAAACAACACACTAGCATCCTAACTAGAGATTTATCTACTTGGTTAGGGGTTATACCTCAACTTGAACTCCTTCTCTTCTTGTTGTTCTTCTCTTTGTTTGCTCCGATGGTTGATCCGGACTTTGGTCACCTCCGCGGCTTCCTTGAGTCGAAGACGATCCACCCGAGAGATGTGCACCGAGCTCCACCTCGAGCCGAGGTAACTAGGGCAAAGAGATTGCTAGTCTAGAAGCCCTAGGTTGTGTAGAAGTGGTAGAGGAATGGTTTTGTCTTTGTGGGATCTTTATCTCTCAACACATGAGATCAAAAGATGAATCAAGAGGAGAAAGGAGGAGCTAGCAACCATGGTGCATTTTTTTCTTCTCACTAGAAAAAGGCAAGAGAGAGAATGAGAAAGAAATTGTGAAAAGATTAAGCCAAATGAAATGAACCATGGTTGCAATAATACACCAAATCATCATTACTAATCCTATCATGATAAAAGTTGATGGCACATTGAATTGACCATTATCATAACACAAGAAATAAAAAGAAAATGAAAGAAGAGTGTGGATCTCTCTTGAAGGTCAATGGTCAACACGATCAACGGGTCAACAAAGTCAAGAGAGATCTAAGTGGTCAAATGGTCAATGCAATTAGCCATCACTAATCTATCACTAAAAGGATCAGTAAACAATGTCTCCGGCTCATAAAGGATTTGACCAAACGAATTGCCAAAACCCCCGGCTCATAACGGATTTGACCAAACGAATTGCCAAAACCCTAATGAGGCACCTCCTCCTTCATCGCTTCGGAAAACTGTGCATACACACCTGCATCCACATTCCGTAGAATGCGGATGCGCAAAATACAAAAACAAATCCATCCGTGCAATACTAGGATCCAGCTTAAACCAAAGGCCACTAGTATTGCTTGCCCGAACACCACACGCACACAAGTGTACGTAAGTGATCGTAGCCCTGCCGTAAAACCATACGGCCTCTACACGTTTCGCTCAGTGCAGGGAAACTCTCTGTGTGGGACTCTAAAGACTCGACACTACGCTTGCAGTGGGTTTAACCACATACCGCAAGCGGCACTAGCTGTACGTAATGGTCCCCAGGTAGATGTCGATAAGAAGGCCGATGAGGTAAACCCATCCGAACTCCTACTGAGCCTGTATGTGACAATCTCCGTACAGTCCGGTCTGTTCGTCTGATAAATCGCATGGCGGGCCTAGGGGGCGGTAAACGTCAGTCCCCTAATAGCGGTACAAGTCGTGTCGGAGTGAAGCCCAGAATACCCTGAGATAACATTGGAAACCTACCAGTATATCTCGCTTGCCCTGGCCAGGGACTACTCGTGTAATGGCTCTCCTAGACACAGCGCGATGTCAACCCCAATACCGGGAGAGACGAATCCTGTCTAACCGTCACTGCCTCCAAGTGCTTCGGGACTGCACCCAACCACTACCTGTTTGCACGACTCAGTAGAGCCGTGGTAGGGTACTAATCAAAGAACAGTAGGAACACACTCAAGGCGAAGTGACAGTGTTAAGTCAGCGGACTAAGCTGTACTCATGTCACCTGGGAACTGATAACTGACGATAGATATAATACCAACCATCAGTTCCCGACGAGTCCTGTCCAGTGTACTCGTAACCTAACGAGCACCCGTATACTATCTCAAGTACGACGTACTGACGGCTGTGGGACAGACCGTCTCCCGTGCTGGGATGAGAAGCGCATACGCTAGTCTACTCCGGAGTATCGATGCCCTATCTCGATAATCCCACGACTAGGGACGTGAATAAGGATGTGCTTGTGGATTACCCAGCCCCCACGAGTGTGATCGCCATCACAACGCTGGTAATCAAGCAAAGATCCTAAGGGCTCTACTAATGCGTATAGGTGATATAATAAAGAAACACATGTACACATTAAAGCAGAGACAAACCAAGTAGCATACTACTATTTCGAGCAAGATTGTCTATACAACTGTGGATATCCCAAGCTTCCATCAAGTAATATACATACTAGTATGATACAGTAATGGCCTCTAGGGCATATACACTAACAATCTCCCACTTGCACTAAGGCCATGTACTGGTGTATCGAAGACCTATCATCTCGATCAGCCGCTCGAACTGAGTCTGGGGCAAGGCCTTCGTGAATGGGTCCGCTGTGTTGTCCTTTGTGTCCACTCTCCGCACCTCGATCTCCTGGCGATCAATGATCTCCCTGATCAGGTGATACCGCCTTAAGATGAGCCTGGATTTCTGATGGGACCTTGGTTCCTTCGCTAAAGCTATAGCCCCATTGTTATCGCAATACAAAGGTATTGGGTCAACAATGGACGGAACTACCTGAAGTTCACTAATGAACTTCTTCATCCAGACCGCCTATTTTGCGGCATCGCTTGCAGCAATGTATTCAGCCTCCATCGTCGAGTCTGCGACGGTATCCTGTTTGGAACTCCTCCAACATACCGCCCCTCCGTTGAGGGTAAACACAAAACCCAAGACAGACTTGCTGTCATCTTTGTCACTCTGGAAGCTTGAATCGGTAAAGGACTCGACCCTGAGGTCTCCATTACCGTAAACCAGGAACATCTCCTTAGTCCTTCTCAGGTACTTAAGAATGTTCTTCACTGCTGTCCAGTGGTCCTCACCTGGGTCTGACTGATACCGGCTTACCGTGCTCAGCGCGTAAGCTACATCTGGTCTTATACATAGCATTGCATACATTATAGATCCTACCGCCGAAGCGTAGGGTATAGTGCTCATGCGAACCCTCTCCTCGTCAGTCTTAGGAGACATCTTCTTGGAGAGGGTAATTCCGTGCAATGCGGGTATGTTACCGCGCTTGGAATCCTCCATACTAAATCTTTTTAGTACGGTCTCTATGTACCTGGACTGCGAAAGTCCCAGTAGTCTCTTGGATCTATCTCTATAGATCTTGATCCCCAGAATGTACGAGGCATCACCCAGGTCCTTCATGGAGAACCGTTGTGACAAAAATAGCTTGACCGATTGTAGCATAGGAATGTCATTTCCTATCAAAAGAATGTCGTCCACATACAAGACTAGGAATACGACAGTTTGTCCTACAATCTTCTTATAGACACAGGGTTCATCTTCGTTTTTGATAAATCAAATTCCTTGATTGCCTCATCAAAACAGATGTTCCAGCTCCGCGATGCCTGCTTTAATCCATAAATGGATTTAAGCAACTTGCACACCTTCCCGCTGCTCCCACTGTCTACGAAACCTTCTGGCTGATCCATGTAAACGCACTCTTCCAAACAACCGTTTAGGAAAGCCGTTTTAATATCCATCTGCCAGATTTCATAGTCATGGAAGGCAGCAATGGCAAGTAGGATCCGAATGGATTTGAGCATAGCCACCGGAGAAAAAGTTTCGTCATAGTCCAAACCAGGTCTTTGACGAAAACCTTTTGCAACGAGTCTAGCCTTATAGGTTTCCACCTGCCCATCTACACCACGTTTCCTTTTGTAGATCCATTTGCATCCAATGGGTTTTACCCCAGGTGGAGCAATATCCAAGGTCCACACTTTATTGGCGTACATGGACTTCATTTCGGATTGCATTGCTTCTTGCCACTTATCAGAGTCCCTACTGATAATGGCCTGCCGGAAACTGGTAGGGTTATCTTCTTCCAAGATGCAATCCTCTCGATCCCCGTCTATGAGAAAACCGTAGTATCTCTCAGGCGGATGAGAAATCCTACCAGATCTGCGGAGTGGCTGAGGTTCGTTTGGGGTTATTGAATTCAGTGGTTCCTCCAAATTTTCAGTTACATTTTGTGGTCGCTGAATTTCTTCCAGTTCTACCGAACTCCCACTAGTTTCTTTTGCAAGAAACTCCCTTTCTAAAAAGGTAGCGTGGTGAGATACAAACACCTTCTGTTCCTCAGTGTAGTAGAACAGATATCCTAGTGAGTCTTTAAGATATCCCACAAATTTACACAGAACTGACCGTGCCTCTAGCTTGTCCGGTTTCTGTGTTTTCAAATAGGCCGGACAACCCCATATCTTAAATCGCTTAAGATACGGATTTCTTCCACTCCATATTTCATATGGAGTCTTAGGCACTGATTTGGATGGAACGTAATTCAATAGGTATGCCGCTGTATGAAGCGCATGTCCCCAAAATGAAAGAGGCAACTCAGCACTACTCATCATGGAGCGAACCATATCCAGTAGGGTACGATTCCTCCGCTCCGATACACCGTTGTGCTGTGGTGTATAAGGAGGAGTAAGCTGAGAGAGAATACCATTCTCTTTTAAGTAATCTAGGAATTCCGTGCTTAAGTACTCCCCTCCCCTGTCAGACCGGAGGATCTTGATACTTTTGCCAGTCTGGTTCACTACTTCGTTTCTGAATTCCTTGAATTTCTCAAAAGCTTCAGATTTGTGTTTCATAAGATACACATATCCGAACCTAGAGAGATCGTCAGTGAATGTGATGAAGTACGAGAACCCACCCCTTGCATGTATAGACATCGGACCACATACATCACTGTGTATGAGTCCCAAGAGCTCTGCTGCCCTCTCTCCATGTCCGGTGAACAGAGATTTGGTCATCTTCCCTATGAGACAAGACTGACAAGTTTCATAGGATGAAAACTCGAACGTATTCAAGAGTCCATCTTTATGCAACTTGCTCAGTCTTTTCTCTCCGATATGACCAAGTCTACAATGCCATAAGTAGGATTCATTCGTATCTGAATTCTTCCTCTTGCGTGTGTTTTGTAAATTGAGAACTGTATTCTGATTTAGAACGTAGATACCATTACACAGTGTACCCTCTGCAACCAGTACCTTATGAAGGTAAATTTTCATGATATTTCTATCAAGAACAAAGTTATATCCATCTTTATCGAGTAAAGAAACTGATATGATGTTGCAAACCATGGAAGGTACATAGTAGCAATCGTTCAAAATCATAGTCTTGCCATTTGGCAATACTAGGTGATATTCACCGACGGCTTCCGCATTAACTTGTGCTCCATTCGCTACTCTGAGCGACATATCACCTGGTGCAACTTTCCTACTTTTTCTCAGTCCCTGCAATAAATTACAGATATGAGATCTTGATCCGGTATCAAGTACCCAGGAGGTAGGGCTGACCGTAAAACAGTTCTCAATTACAAGAACACCTGAAGTAGATGCAAAACCATGCTTCTTCTTCAACTGGGTATCCTGGGAATCCATACAATCCCCTTTCCCTTGCTCATACTTATGACCGTTGTCATAAGTTAGAGCCGAACCAACGTTCCCCAGCCCCGAATAAGAATTCGGATCGGTCAAGCGATACATTTTATTATCTTGATTTGGGCGTGAAACGGTTGCTACCTGGAGAGAGAGAAAAGAAACACTTAGCGTGCGCTCTTGCAAGTTTAGATTGGTTTTTAATTTATCTAAACAGGATGGCTCCCACTGTCTCTCGAATCCCTCTTCAAACCATAAAGGAAGAATTAGTCGGGATCAATCTCACCGTACAATACTTGCTTAACCGTTCAGCCAGGCCAGTGTCGGTACTTCGAGGGAGGTTTTCCAACGCTTTCGCGAAGTTCCTTAATTAAGTAACCTTTTTTCCCTGTGGGCGTAGTCCCGCTAACACCTTTCTAGACACCTACTTGGTTTATAGCATTGATCGTTAAGCGAGAAAGTTCCCGAGGAGTAGCATATACTCACAGTAGGATCGGGATCCAAATATCATCGTGTGACAAAACTGAAGGAATCCTTCCAGAATCATCACACTCTAAATTTTATGCAACACTAGCAAGTTTCAATACTTTTGAAACTCCTGATGTGGTTTTTGCCCCTAGGACCCAAGTGACCTTGACGGAGTCAACAAATCAAAGAGTCCTAGTCAAGTTCAACCCGTCATTATCTGGATTGCATCAAACCCACCCGCATAACCCTTTACGGAGTCAACAAGCTTATACGACTGTCCTAACCAATCCCATATAGCGATACAAACAAGCAGCACTCAGCTACCGTACACTACGCCTTGACGGAGTCAACAAACGCAGCACGAATACTAAGTGTTACTTGTAAGAAATGACGGAGGGCTACGGCTGGATTTTTGGCGATAAACCCGTTAACGTAATGAACTTGATATCGTTGAAGGAACCTGGTAATCTTTTGAAAAAATATAGTGGCGAAAACTTTTGCTAAAGAGGTCACTCCCTGTGAAGGGATCTCGGCTCTTTACTCGTCGAATGAGGTGCAGGATATTCCAAACTGAATACCTCGATGCAAAGCAAGAATAATCGACTATAGTGAAGTTATTACCCTGACGCAAACTTTTGTCCAAGGGGTCACTCCCGATGAAGGGATCTCGGCCCTTGCCTCGTCGACTGAGGTGCTGGGCATTCATAACCGAATACCTCGATGCAAAACAAAAGTGAACGTCCTTGCAATAACAGCTTTTTGAAAAAATGTTCCAACAACGTCTTTTAGGTTTATTTTCATGCATTAGTTCTTTTAATGCGTCCCATCATTTAAATCCTACCATTGCAGAAAACAACTAAAATATGACGTACGCTTATGCCATTCGCATTCTCCACGGGGCCCCGCCATCACCCGTTAGGTTACTTAACTAACGACAGAGCGGGGGCTGGGCTAGCGCGGCTGAAAAACATAAGCAACGCCTAAATAGTTATTATATATAGATATATAGCAATGATAGCCAATCCAGATCACAGATGAACACTTTGGATATACTAGGAACCCGCGATTCGTTCGAGCCTGCAACGAAAAGCGGATTACACGGTCGCGATGAATAGCCAAAAACCCCACCCAAGACCCCTACGGGTGCGGCAAACTACCCGCCAAGTACCCGAAGCGAAGCAACCTCCCTCAACACCGTGAGTAGGCTACTCGGCACTTCGAGATACCCGGTAGTTTATGCACCCCCTCCATGGGTCTATCCTAGGAGCAAAAACAGAAAAAAGAATTATACAATGACGGCTACAACCCCGACCCGGTTGTGCGGCCATACAAATAATATTACATCAATTTACAAATTTATTACATGAATGAAAGAAAAAGAAACTCTTATCTCACATCCACCCCGGCTATTCATCCGCGACAATCCAACGAGTTCATATACACAAACCATCAACAACACAGATCAAAGATATGTACAACCCCCACTAATCGACATATAGCGATTAGTAGACGTTCAATACACATATAACATTACAGATATAACCATTAGCCAAAGTCTACAGAACATCGACCAAAAAATACAGATTTTTGAGCCCCAAAAACAAATTTTGCTTTCTGGAAAATCTGGGCAGAAAAATCATATTCCAAAAATCCCAAAATACCCATCTAAGAAAACCGCAGGAAACAGATCCCACAACTGAGCTAACTCGGCCGCGGTTACGCGGTATAAGCAAGCTTATGCCGCGGATCCGCGGCGCTTTAACCGAGTTGGGGGATCAAATTTCTCCAGTTTTCTAACAAAAGCCTGAGCCGATTTTTAGTGCATGATTTATTAATTTTGGAACAGATCTGAAAATCGGCAGAAACTTGAAATTCCGGGGTGTTTTGCGGTTTTTTCGTTCGGTCGATATTCTAAATACTTTGCTAACATGCTAGGGAGTGTTTAGTTAGGCTCTGATACCACTGTTAGGTCCACGTTACCTCTCTCGGTACTTTCGGGGTTGCGGAAACGGTAAAACAAAAATTTGTCTAGACTTGGTAACATGGACCGTAAAAACCGGATCTTTGCTAAACAACACACTAGCATCCTAACTAGAGATTTATCTACTCGGTTAGGGGTTATACCTCAACTTGAACTCCTTCTCTTCTTGTTGTTCTTCTCTTTGTTTGCTCCGATGGTTGATCCGGACTTTGGTCACCTCCGCGGCCTTCTTGAGTCGAAGACGATCCACCCGAGAGATGTACACCGAGCTCCACCTCGAGCCTAGGTAACTAGGGCAAAGAGATTGCTAGTCTAGAAGCCCTAGCTTGTGTAAAAGTGGTAGAGGGATGGTTTTGTCTTTGTGGGATCTTTATCTCTCAACACATGAGATCAAAAGATGAATCAAGAGGAGGAAGAAGGAGGAGCTAGCAACCATGGTGCATTTTTTTCTTCTCACTAGAAAAAGGCAAGAGAGAGAATGAGAAAGAAATTGTGAAAAGATTAAGCCAAATGAAATGAACCATGGTTGCAATAATACACCAAATCATCATTACTAATCCTATCATGATAAAAGTTGATGGCACATTGAATTGACCATTATCATAACACAAAAAATAAAAAGAAAATGAAAGAAGAGTGTGGATCTCTCTTGAAGGTCAATGGTCAACACGGTCAACGGGTCAACAAAGTCAAGAGAGATCTAAGTGGTCAAATGGTCAATGCAATTAGCCATCACTAATCCATCACTAAAAGGATCAGTAAACAATGTCTCCGGCTCATAACGGTTTTGACCAAACGAATTGCCAAAACCCTAATGAGGCACCTCCTCCTTCATCGCTCCGGAAAACTGTTCATACATACCTGCATCCACATTCCGTAGAATGCGGATGCGCAGAAGGCAAAAACAAATCCATCCATGCAATACTAGGATCCAGCTTAAACCAAAGCCCACTAGTATTGCCTGCCCGAACACCACACGCACACAAGTGTACGTAAGTGATCACAGCCCTGCCGTAAAACCATACGGCCTCTACACGTTTCGCTCAGTGCAGGGAAACTCTCTGTGTGGGACTCTAAAGACTCAACACTACGCTGGCATTGGGTTTAACCACAGACCGCATGCGGCACTAGCTGTACGTAACGGTCCTCAGGTAGATGTCGATAAGAAGGCCGATGAGGTAAACCCATCCGAACTCCTACTGAGCCTGTATGTGACAATCTCCGTACAGTCCGGTCTGTTCGTCTGATACATCGCATGGCGGGCCTAGGGGGCGGTAAACGTTAGTCCCCTAATAGCGGTACAAGTCGTGTCAGAGTGAAGCCTAGAACACCCTGAGATAACACTGGAAACCTACCAGTATATCTTGCTTGCCCTGGCCAGGGACTACTCGTGTAATGGCTCTCCTAGACATAGCGCGATGTCAACCCCAATACCGGGAGAGACGAATCCTGTCTAACCGTCACTGCCTCCAAGTGCTTCGGGACTGCACCCAACCACTACCTGTTTGCATGACTCAGTAGAGCCGTGATAGGGTAGTAATCAAAGAACAGTGGAACACACTCAAGGCGAAGTGATAGTGTCAAGTCAGCGGACTAAGCTGTACTCATGTCACCTGGGAACTGATAACTGACGATAGGTATAATACCAACCATCAGTTCCCGACAAGTCCTGTCCAGTGTACTCGTAACCTAACGAGCACCCGTATACTATCTCAAGTACGACGTACTGACGGCTGTGGGACAGACCGTCTCCCGTGCTGGGATGAGAAGCGCATACGCTAGTCTACTCCGGAGTATCGATGCCCTATCTCGATAATCCCATGACTAGGGACGTGAATAAGGATGTGCTTGTGGATTACGCAGCCCTCACGAGTGTGATCGCCATCACAATGCTGGTAATCAAGCAAAGATCCTAAGGGCTCTACTAATGCGTATAAGTGATATAATAAAGAAACACATGTACACATTAAAGCAGAGACAAACCAAGTAGCATACTACTATTTCGAGCAAGATTGTCTATACAACTGTGGATATCCTAAGCTTCCATCAAGTAATATACATACTAGTATGATACAGTAATGGCCTCTAGGGCATATACACTAACAGTTGTCCTGTCTGGTTGAAGCCTTGTAAGATTATATTGTTGGTTGTCAAATCTCTGACAGTGTATCTAATCCTTTTCAGGATCTCAAAGGTAAAAGGTTTACCATGGAACCACAATCCAACATTATTCTGTTGACAAGTGTATTCTCAAGCTCTCCAGGTAACAAGCAGTGGACGATTATGGAGTTTGGTGCCGGGCAATAAATCATCTGCAGTAAATTCGATATTGAAATCATCTGAAGGATCGGTACTTGAATTGGATACATCTACTGTGCCATTCTCTGTGTGTTATAAAGCTGCGGGAGAGCTTTACGTAGATCAGATGAAAAGCATAAAGAATTATACACACTGAGAAGAGACGAAATCTTCTTCAAATAGACAAATATGTTGTATTTTACAGCTTCAGAGTGTATTATCTCACCAGGGTTTTGGACCCTTACTTGGTCGGATGTCGATGGTTGATCAGGAGAAGGGCATATTTCTATTGTTCAAGTGCTTGCTCGGGTGACAACATCTTTTTCAGGAGATTCTTCTGGGAAGTGGAGAGGTTCATCGCTTTCTTCAAAAATACCGATAATGTTACAAGGCATGTTTTCCCATTGAACATTCTTTTTTTGTCCTTAAGGCTTGATTATTAATAAATCATGGGAGACTCGAGCGATGATGCCTTCAATGTCATTTCTTGGCATAACTTTTCTTAATATCTTGTATTTTGGATCTCTTTTGCGGCGACGAACATATGTCAAAGTATTTGGGCAAGTAAGAGGGTGGTCTAGTGGTCAATTAGTCATCCCTTCTGAGTGTAAAGACGTGAATATATTCTGATGATCTTGTACAGTTGGAGGAACTACTATTGAAGATGACTGTATGGCTGAAGAAGCCTTCACCGAGTTGGCGTTAGAGGAAACTGATATCATGTGAACGGATTGCTATACTTTCTTCAATTTCTTAAGTAATATGGTATCAATCTTCTCTTCATTGATTATATTATGGATCAGTTTCTTGAAGATAAAACATTGTTGTAGATCATTTCCTGGCATGCGATAATATTCGTAGTATCGACCGTTGCTGGGGAGTGGCTTTCCTTCATCTGAGTAGCATGATGGAGGTAATTGAACTAATTTCATTTTGGGCAAACCTTTTAATATGTTTTGTAAATCTTCTTTTGACAGATTCTCTACTTGTGGCAAGAATTTTGTCAGGAATATGGATGGTTGACTTTGGGGTTCAGAGTGTCGTTGCTTCACGAAAGTTTTCATTACTTGTTTTCCTTTCCCATTGTCATAACTTTGATTTTTCTTAAAATTCCAATTGTGACCTTTGAAAGCCCGGTCAGACTGCTTATTCAACTGATTAAGGAAATTCTCAATGCCAGTTGCTTTGGATGACAGATCTTTAAAAGATAATAGTCGGACCCCTTACAGATGGATTTCTATTTTCGGTCAAAGATTGTTCATGCACATTCTAACTGCATCTACTTCTGTGATTGGTTAGGGGCAGTGTAAACTCAAATTCCGCCAT
Source organism: Agapanthus africanus (assembly GCA_030015575.1). Taxonomy (NCBI): domain Eukaryota; kingdom Viridiplantae; phylum Streptophyta; class Magnoliopsida; order Asparagales; family Amaryllidaceae; genus Agapanthus; species Agapanthus africanus. Next base: position 43,345,239 of record JASDDO010000010.1, read on the forward strand.
CAATTGATGAAATCTGCGGCCTTTTCATTATAGGCCTGCTCGGTTCGTGTCAATTCAGTGATCCCCCCGACCTGTTGAGTACTGTATAAGCATTGTAGAAAAGCCTTTTGCATTTGCTCCCAATTATGAATGGAGTTAGGAGGCAACTTGCTATACCATGTGAATACTGGATCAGAAAGTGTTTGCATAAATCTATGAAGAAGAAGCAAACCAATGCGCACGGTGTCTACTAAAAAGTGAGCGATGTGCACATGGGGTGATCCATTTCAATTGAATTTGGTGAAGGATGTCTGCTTGTAGTGCTCTGGGAATTGTACCGCGTCTACTTCCAAAAGGCAGGGTTTCATATATCCAGGCCTCATAGTATGCTGAGTTTGCATAAGGTGTGCTCTTACACATTTCGGTACCATCTTTTGAACGGTGTCAATTGATGGCGCTTGGCTTTGTACTGACTCATTAATAGGAGGTTTTGGTTCAACACTGGAGTGATTTGACGGAAGCTATGTTTTTAGACGATTTAGTTCCTCTTCTTTTTCTTGCAGAGTCCTTTGGAGTTGTGCCAAATTATCATCTAGGGATGTTTCATTAGTGGCCATTACTTGTTTCGTATGAGGAGTGTAATTTTCTTCGTTTATATTGTTTATGTTATAAGGTGAAGAAAAATACTCAGAACTAGATTTATTATTGATAAAAATATTGTTTGATACAGATAATGATCTAGACCGATCCCTATTTACCGGACCACGACTCGATGAAAAATTAGTACTTCTTCCATCAATATGTTCATTGTTTGGTTCCTCGATACCGACAGGAAACGCTGTCAGAGTGTGCGAAGTGACTCTTCCATTCCTCTGCGGATTCGTTGCAAGGTTCTTGGTTCTTAGGGAGACAGCTTGAAACCTTCCGTATTTCACATCAAGATCCTATACTCCCGAGCGGTGAGGGGTGGAAGCAGAGTAGGCTTAGGTTCGGTGTTGTTTCGCTAACGGTTACTTGAAATCTCCTTAGGAGACGGTGGGTATTTTATGTAGTCCTGGTGACGCCATTCTATAGGAACATAACTTAGAAAAGAGTTACTCTGCGATGAGGAACGCGCCATTGCTTGCTTTTGAAGGGGTGATGATGACTTGACCATGTTACTATCTCCCTTAGAATTTTTTGGAGAACTCGGAACAGCAGTTGGCGCCCTCTTTTTGATGATGTTGGGTGGTAGTAAAGTCTTTACGACCACTGCTTTGGCTTTTGGAGCACATAATGAAGGAAAAACCTTCTTTGTCGAGCGAAAAGGAGGGAAATCCTCGTCGGAGAATGGGTGGAACCCTACATTGCGGGAACAACCTTCTTGTGGATCGTAGCGTGTGGGAGAGTGAAGATCTTCCACCATCGTCTTCCCTTTATCGCGGGAGACTTGATTGGATGCCAAGGGCTCCTTGCAGTTAAAGTTTCCATGACAGAACGTTCGGTTCTGGACGTTATTTGAGGTGGAAAACGCGGCTTTAGCCCTCTTCCTAGTGGACCTTGAAATGACTGGGATGAATTCGTCGTCATCATTATGTTCAACATTCGGATAGGGTGCTTGCGCGGAAATGGACGGATTCGATATTGGAGTAGGATTCTCGATCTCTTGTCTTTGAGTGGTCACTGTCATGTCATCAAGTGGAATAAGAATCGTGATGAAACCAATCTCTATAGTGATAAAAACTCTCGGAATAGCATTTCCGTTGAAATTCACCATGTTTGCCATGATCACCTTTTATGAAAAGATGAGTAAAAATTAATAAATGGCAAAACGATGAAAAATAACACATATTTATATTTTATAATCTTTTTCAAAGATGGGGAGAAAAGTGTGCTCCCATTGTGGTCGCCAAAATCTGTTTCACGGTGGCGAATCCGGTTGTTTGCCCAGTTCGTTGCGTAGTCATGTTTTGTTAGTGTGGTTTGAGTGTGTTTGGGCCATTACTTGAAATTGAGAATAATATTCTCTTATTCAGTAATGATCCAAATAACTCAGGACCTTAATCTTCTTTAATTTTAAATGAAGGTCATATGGAATGAATATGATTAACTCAATACTTGGAAAATACATAACCATAAAGTCGAGTCTCTTTATTCTGTATTGAATCAATCAACCCATGTCCATGATACAATCAAAATAAAACTAAAGAAAGAAATGATAATGGTAAAAATTCAACATAATGCAAATCTTTAACAGTGTTAACAGATAAATTAGGGCTATGATAAGTAACTAGCCAATCTCTATAATATAGAGTAGGGCTTTTATAAATTATATAACCAATCTCTATAATAGAGTATGCATTTTACTAAAGTTGCATAAAACCGTATTTTTTATATGTTAAAGAAGGAAAATAAGAAGGTTAGGTTGCGTACTTCCAAAACAACAAGTAAACTATATTTTTACAAGTTTGTTTTGTTCATTACATCTTTTAAAGAATACTCACGAATTAAGAAAAGAAACATATAAAATATAAATTAAAGCGATATTAAAAGAGTGTTCATTACTATTTAAAGAGTCATGTTTAATTTAGAAAATAATCTTCCATTGACTGCATAAGAAAAGAAAAGACTACACTATTGCAAATTAAAAGTAAAGGTTATGGATTGTCGGGAATAATCCCGACATCCTCACCTTTTGGAGAGAATGCGAAGAACCGATACAAGAATTGAATAAAAATTCCTTCTCTTTATAGAATGAGAATGAGTATTGGTACAAGGCTTCTCTCTCTTTATTTTAGAGTGGAGAATTGTTGTGTATGTGTGTAGAAAGTGTGTGAAAATTATGACATCCACTCTCCTTTTATAGGTTAAGAGGGTGGCATAATAGAAATTAAAAGAAGAGGAAAAATCCTCTTTGAATTTAAAAATTAATAACTACTCCATTAAAGACATTGGGAGTGAATAATTTGTAAAGAGACAAGTGCAAACATGTCATGATTTTTTGTTCAACTTACACCAAACCGGCCGCATGAGAGGGCCGGTGCACCGAACCGGCCCTAAAGGGAAGGGTCGTAGCCACCAAGACGGCCCCACTAAGGGGGCGAAAACACCAAGCCGGCCCCACTAGGGGCCGGTTCACCAAACCAGCCCCTATATAGGGGGCCAGTTCGCCATCTTTGCTAGACCCTATGGGGGTCCGGGCTTTACTCAGATTTTAAGAGGTCCGAGCTTCTTGGTCGGACTTTAAGGGTTCCGGGCTTCGCTTGATTGAAATTTAAAGGGTACGAGCTTCTCGATTGGCCAGACTTTAAAAGGTCCGATTCTTGATTGACCGGATTTTAAGGGATCTGGGTCTTGGTCAACCGGCCGTTGAGAGGGTCGGGTTTTAGTTGACCGGACTTTAAGGGGTCTAGGTCTTGGTCGAACGGCCATTGAGAGGGCCGGGTCTTGGTTGACCAGACTTTAAGGGGTTCGTGTCTTGGTTGACCGGACTTTAATGGGTCTGGGTCTTGGTTTACCGACCGTTGAGAGAGCCGGGAATAAATTGACCGACCCGTTAAGGGGCCGGGAATAAATTGACTGACCCGTTAAGGGGCCGAGGTTAAGTTGACCAATTGTTGAAATAGCCGGGAATAATTTGATCGACCGCTAAGGGGCTGGGAATAACTTGACCGATCGTTGAAAGGGCGAAGAATAACTTGAACGACCCGTTAAGGGGCCGAAAATAAGATGACCGACCGTTGAAATGGACGGGAATAATTTGACCGACCCGTTAAGGGGCTGTAGATAAGTTGACTGACCCGTTAAAGGGCCTGGAATAATTTAAACGACCATTGAAAGGGCTGTGAATAAGTTGACCGACCCGTTAAGGGTCCGGTGATAACTTGACCGGCCGTTGAAAAGACCGAGAATAAGTTGACTGGCCCGTTAAGGGGTCGGGTTTTCTTTGGGCCGATCCAAAAGGACACCGGCTTGAAGGGTGATACAGAAGCAACAGTCGATGCAAACCCAAGAGCCTTCCGAAATTTGAGCGTTTGATACTCAAGTGTAAATTGGTTAAAGGAACCCATGGATGTAGAAGTAGTAGTTGGAGATTTTAACTCCGAACCTTTTCTGATGTCTATAGTGCCATAAATCTACTTGGTATCTTTGGAGAGGTGGATGGATATGTTCCAAATAGTATCTACCCCCGTATGTTGGCTGGATACGCTCCCCGCACCTCTGTCCGGTTTTCGGCGGTAAACCGATTCTAGCACACCCTGTAGGACTCTTTTCTCTTTCCACCCCACAGCTTTATGTGTCGTGTTTCGCGAAAAAAATCGTAAATATATGTTTATGGTTGCTCTTTGTATTGGGATACTAAGCTGGTGTTTCACCTTCGTGCAGATCAATGGCTTCCACCTGCACTCACTGCAACTCAAGCTTTGCCCCATCTCAAGGAATCAAATATGGGACATTCGTAGCCCCGATGTTCTACATCCCTGAAGTGCAAACGACTGAAGGAATGAGTGGGATTTTCTTTACGATGATTCCCCCAGCTCCTGCCTTTAATATTCCAACGCCAAAGAAGGAAACTCAAAGAAAATCGATGACTACTCGTGATGGACCTCTAGAGAAGCCTGCTCTGTCTAAAGGTTCGGTCTTCCACAGGCTGAATACGAGCTCTGTGGGCCCCCTAATAAGCCCACTATGTTGGGGTTTCTAGCACCCTGGCCACTAACCGTAGCCATTGTAGCCATTGTAGAACGAAAAATTTTGGTGTTTAAAAATATGGCGATAGAAACAACTACCTAGAATCGAAACAAACATGAAAATAGCAAGCTAAAAAAAGGTTAGCTACTATGATAGAGTTGTTTTAGCAAAAGATCCATGGCCTTCAGTGTTCTACCCTCTTCCTTAGCTCCTTTAGGTCTCCTTGATCGAGCTTGACCACCGGTCTTCCTCCGTAGAAGATGATCCACCCGAGTGATGTGGTTCATGGCTCTAGCTCCACACTAAAAATATAGTGGAGCAACTAGAGACTCTATGTTGCTAATCTAGAGTGTCTAGGATGTAGTGAGTTGATCTTAGTGTATATCTATCTCTCTTCCACCCTTAATTCTCAACACATGAGATTGTGGGAAGGAAGATCAAGAAAAAGGAGAAGGAGCTCAAGAAAGGCTAGTGAGGAGAGATAAGAAAAATGGTGAGAAGGATTTCATTCATTCATCCCAGTGAGAGAAAAACAAGAAGCATGGTTTTGTATAAAACATTTTTCCAATAAAGAATCACAACCATGCTTGAATAGTTTGCACAAATAAATATACAATTCATTTGTCAACACTATTCAAGTATGGTTCTCACCATTCTCACCTCACTACCTTTACACCTAATTTTCTATTTAAATTAATAAATGGATAAAATAAAATAAGATGTCCACCTTGTAGAATGTATTCCGTATAAATACGGATTACACTCAACCATATATATACCCGTATTCATATCAAAATCGAATACCCAAAGAGATAAAATAACACAAAGAACATATTGCTAGAATATACATATTGAAATATATATACATAAATTATCAAATCAATACCTAATTTAATAATCAGGCTCAATCCCAAGCCGGCTATTATTATCAACCGTCCGATCGAAAGTCCGGGTAACTAGTACAATCATTCGATCGGAACCCTACATGTATCCCGATCGAAAGTCCGGGTAATTAGTACAATCATTCGATCGTAACCCTGCACTTATCAAAATAGGGCTACTACGTCATTTTGCCTGAACCAGGGAAACCCTCTGTGTGGGACTCTAAAGACTCGACAGTACGCTGGCAGTGAGTTATTGGATAAATCCATAACCACAAGCACGTCAGCGGCACTATCTGTATGTAACGGCTACCCGTTGAAAAGGAAGGCCGACGAGCAAACTCATCTGAATCCCTACTGAGCCTATCCATGACAATTTTCGTACAGTCCGGTCTCTACATCTGAGAGTATCACATACCGGGTCTAGGTGGTGGTAAACGTCCGACCCTAATATCCCGACAATTCGTGCTGATGTGGCTCAGGGCCAATCCGGGAAAATACCGATCTAACTATTAGTAAATCCCAACTGCCTTGGCCAAGGTCTTATAGTGCTGGACAATCGAACACAGTGCGATATCGAATCCCCAGACCGAGATAGACGAATCCCCAATAATTGCTCACTTCCTCCATGTGGTTCGAGACTGCAGCCAACTAAAACCTGTTTGCATGACTCAGTAGAGCCGTGGTAGGGTAGTAATCTAAGTACAGTAGGAACTCACACAAGATAAATGACGATATCAGGTCTGAAAACTAATCTGTACTCATGTCACCTAAAAACTGCTATCTGACGATAGGTATAGTACCATCTACAAGTTCTCGTCTTATCTGTCCAGTGTACTCACCCCCAGTGAGCACCTGTATACGATCTTAGGTATGAAAGACCACTGGCTGTGGGACCAACCATCGCCCCTCGTCGGGGTCTATAAATGTATACACCAGTCTCCGGAATATCAATGCCCAATCTCGATACTCCGATGACTAAGGACATTTTAAGGATGTGCTTATGGACTACCCAACCCCCATATGTATGATCTCCATCATAACGCTAGTAGTCAAGAAATAATCCTATGGGCTTTATCAATATGTATTAATGATATATGATAACAAGTAAAACATATACACATATTAAGACAAAGACAAACCAAATAGCATACTATCATGTCGAGCATGATTATCCTGTACATACATATGTCCAAGCATCCACTATATATATACAATAATGGCCTCTAGGGCATACATATCCAATAATCTGCCACTTGCACTAAGGACATATATTGGCGTACCAAGTACCCAACGTCTGCACTAGGGCCAGTTGTTGGCGTTGTTAGTTATATGTATGCCCTGGAGGCCATTACTGTACATTGGATGTATATTGTAGTGGATGCTGGGACATATATAGGTAGGACTTTCTTGCTCGACATGATAGTACGCTATCTGGTTGCTCTTTATCTTAACATGTATACTTTCTGTCTCTCAAATTACATGTTGATAAAGCCCTTAGGATGTGTACTCGACTTCCAGGACTATGATGCAGATCATACTAGTGGGGCCTGTAAGTGCACGGCGGCGCCCCGGCCGTTAATCCGACGGCCAAAAGCGGAAGCGGTGATAAACTTAAATTTTGCGGACTTAGCAAACCGGCACCACCGCGCACTAAACACCCGGATCATAACCATTAACAAGTCTAAGCTAACTAGAAGAAGGGTTAGAGATATACCGACGATCCAAGTCCTCCGGTCTTCTCGTCATGGTCCCGATCTCCTGCGGAAAAACCCCGTCTCCTCCTCGTCACCAGAAGTGCACCACATCGCCTACTTTGTTTACGGGCTCCCACCTCAATGCCGAGGCAACTCGGGCACGAAGCCGGCTACTCGACGTGCCCAAGATTTGCTGTAGAATGTGTAGTGAGCTATTGTCTCTATTGGGGTTGAAGGAGTTGCCATATGGTGGAGGAAAAGATACAAGCTTTTGGAGAGGAGCTAGGAATTTTGGAGAGTCTTCTTGTGTGATTTTTGGAGCATGAAGAGAACCAAAAATTGCCACACCAAAATCAATCACCCACCACCTTAAAGAATGGCCGGCCCTTGTAGGAAAAAGGAGAGAGGGAAAAGTCAAGGGGGAGGTAACCATATGAATCATGCAAGAGAGAGAGAGAGAGGAATGGTTATCATGAAAAACAATGATACCAAAACAAAACCCATACTCCACCACCAACCACCAACCTCATCATCAACAACCATGATGAGCCAAAAGTCATGCCATCATGACAAGAAGAAGTCAAGGTCAATGAAAAGATGTCATGATAAAACAATATGCAAAGACCCCCTCCACAAACACTTATTTGCAACTATGCAAATAAGCCCTCCTCACCAAACTTCGGCCAATGAACGATACAAAGGAAATCGGCCGAAACGAAAAGCAAACTGGCAACTCCAGAAAACTGGTCCCGTAATAAATTACAGGAAAACCCCGATACTGTGCATACACACCCGCATCTGTATTTCGACCGAAATACAAATGCAATGAGACAAAATCTCCACTGTACTATACTAGAATCCGGCTTATACCAAAACCGGCTAGTAATATCTGTTCGATCCTGATCCGTGCAATACCGCACGTATCTGATCGAACCCTGCCATATAACCATACGGCCTATAGTACAAACTGTCCGATCCTGATCCGTGCAATACTGCACGTATCTGATCGGACCTTGCCATATCTCCATACGGCCTCTACAACCTTTCGCCCGAAAGCTGAGTAACTGAAATGTGGGGGACTCTAAAGACTCATCAACACCTTGGTTGTGGATTTAACCACTAGCACGTCAGAGGTATAAGCCAATACGTAACGGGCTACCAGGTACTGACTAAAAGGGATGTCTGTGAGCGAACTCAGCCTGACAACCCTACTGAGCCTGTCAGTGACAATATCCGTGCAGTCCGGTCCGTTCGTCTATGAGTATCGCATGGCGGGCCTAGGGGGTTGGTAAAAGTCAGACCCCCAAAAGCGGTACAAGTCGTGTCGGAGTGTAGCCCAGAACACCCTGAGATACTACTGGAATACCTACCAGTAAATCTCCTTGCCTTGGCCAAGGACTTTGTGTAATGGCTCTCCTAGACACAGCACGACCTCACCCCCAATACCGGGAGAGACGAACCCCTGAAGATACGCTCACTGCCTCCATGTGGCTCGGGACTGTACCCAACTAAAACCTTTTTGCACGACTCCTTTGAGCCGTGGTAGGGTAGTAATCAAAGTACAGTGGGAACTCACACGAGACAAATGACGATCCCCAGGTCGATGAACTAACCTGCACACATGTCACCAGGGAACTGCCATCTGACGTCTGGTATATGACCAACTAGCAGGTTCCCGGCGAGTCCTGTCCGGTGTACTCATAACCCAATGAGCACCTGTATACATCTTAGGTGATCCAACTGACACCAGTGGCTTGTGAGACCGGCCACCGCCCCTCGTCGGGGTCTCGACTGTATACACTAGTCTACTAATGGAGTATCGATGCCCAGTCTCGAAACTCCCACGACTAGGGACCTTTTAAGGATAAGCTTATAGACCCCCAGCTCCCACTTATATGATCGCCCTCATACTGCTGGTGGTCAAGCAAGAATCTTAGGGGCTCTATCAACGTGTAATAGCGACGTGTCAGGTCACCTAAAGCAGTACACGATGATAAAGGTAAACCAGATAGCATACTATCATCTCGAGTAAGACTGTCCTATCGGGATAGGTCCTCCCTCAATCATTACAATCACGTACCTGTGACCTAATAATTGACTCTGAGGGCACTATCTCCAACAATCTCCCACTTGCACTCAAGGCTAATTATTGCGATGTCGCATACTCACAGCCCGTGTGATACCAAACATCCAACTCCTCTACTAGTCAGTCTCACAAAGCTCGTTTGCGGAACTATTGCGTTCGAGGAATAGCCTCAGTGAGTGGATCCGCTTAGTTGTTTCTTCCTTTGTCTCTCTATATCTCAAGTTCGCGGAGAAAGCCATCTCCCGAAAAGAGCAATACCTGTCTCAGAATATGTCTGGATGTCTGATGGGACATAGCTCATAAATGAACTCCAAATCCAAACTTCTTAGACTGTATCGTCAACTGAACTTAATCAGTATCCTGCGCCATGCCTCCCTCAGTATTGCCTTAGATCACCTGTCCAAAATACTGCCCCTCGTCAGAGGGAAAACTATAACTCTGACAACCTCCTTGTCGTCCATGTCACCTTGGAAGCCTGGAATGATAACTGTCTCCTGAATGAGGCTGTCATTATCATATCCCTAGAACATCCACTTATGTTCTAAAACTGCTTCCGACTGTTTCTCCAAGATTGGATTAATGTCAACTTATTGCATCTAGTGCAAGAACAACATCTGGTGTGGTACTTGACATCTCACGATTGACTCAATTGCCTGAGCAAGTGATCTGCCAATCATGCCCGTCCCTCTCCCCTTTAGTCTGTAAGACAGCTTCAGAGAGGGTGACTCCATCACCTGCAGGTACACTATCGTGCCAGGAGTCGTCCATCCTAAATACTCTTAGAATGCTGTCAAGTACCCTGATTGGGAAACCACCCAAATCTAGATCTAATACCATAGATCCAGTAACCAGTATGTCTGATATAATGTCCAAGTCCTGTGTGGAGAAATCACTGTGTGACGACCAAAGTATAACCGGTTGTAGTATAGGAGTTTCCTTTCCTACTCTGTGTATGTCATCCAAACACCATGACATCACACCCTACTACCTTCTCAACAGATCCATCCCCTATTCTGATGAAGTCAAACCTATGACTGTCACGTCAGAAATAGATGATCTATCTCCGCTACATCTGCTCTAGTCTATAAATAGACACAAGCAACCTGTCCACCAATGCTTCCGCTGCTCCCACTGACTACGACAACCCTCTGGCAGAGTCATATAGACATACACTTCTAAAACTGGTTTAGAACGACGCTATACTCATCCTCCCGCCGGGTCTCGTAACCTGGAACAACAGCAATGGCAATTGTGGGTAAACAAGAACTTCCCTGTCACCGTCCTTGAGGCTACCGTAGTGCCTCTCGGGTGCCTGAAGTTACCCACCTTATCTGCGGAGTGGCCAATGGAATGTCAATCCAGATTGAATCTTTAGGTTCCTTATCAAATCTTCAGTAATCGTTTGTGGTTCTGGAATCACTTCCAGTTCTACCATACTCCCACTACTGTTTTCTGAAAAAAAAAAATCCATTTTTAATAAAACTGTGGCGAGTCTAGAACAATATCGCTATTGTTCATCCAGATGGTAGAAAGTCAACCCTCGTCATAGCCTGGGTCAACCCACAAACAGCCATTACAGAAACGTGCCTTGAGTTGTCCAGTGTCTGGTTTTAATCATAAACCGGACAACTCCCCGTACCTTAACATCGTTAAGATATGAACTGTTCTATATCCAATATAGAAACAGAGGCACTGATTTAATTGAACCAGATTCAAATCATGCAGCTGTCCCCAGCGCATGTCAACTAAATGGAAGGAGGCCGATCAGCGTTACTCAACTTAGGATTGCTTCCAATTATGAGTAACCTGAAAGAGAAGCAAGATCTCTTTATCATTACTATCAACTGAATACCATACACAAGTATCTACATCTTCGATCTCTTTGAAGAATCCCGATACTTGCTACACCTGGTTCTCTACTCTATCCAAATACCTATAACTCCTCAAAACTTAGACCCTGTGTTTCAACGAAACACATGTCTAAGAACCAGAGAAGTTAAAAGTAAACAGAATATAGTATGAGGACCAACCCCTCTGTCCTAATGGACACTGGACAACATACAATACTCTGTATAAGTCCCTTGAGTCTGATAACTCTTTCACTGTGTGTCGTAGGTTGAAAACTGTACTTATGGTTAAGAAGAATTACACCGCTGTTTAATGCTCCTTACCTAACCATCCACTGATATAGGTAAATGTCGTAGACATAATTTCAGAAAGGTATATCTCACTCTATGAAAATAGACGTACAGATATATCATTTTGAAATTGGTGCATAACAGCGGATATTCAAAACCAAATATTTGCCGACCGGCAAACAGCCCAGGTGATTTCCTCAAATATCACCAATTACAACGAATCCCGATATAATGAGGATGATCACCCAATTCCCAATAACCTACTCCCACTCATCATCTGTAAAACCATACAGATGTGAGAATCGTACCTGGTAAATACATTCCTTGGAGTAAGTGTCTAATCGGGAAATCAGTTTTCTTTTAATAGTACACAGTGAAACTGAAACATTGAAATGTTTCGTTGGGGTATCCTGGTATTCCTAGTAATGCCTCTTCCAGATTCACGACTGTAACCGTATAGTTCTTTGCCACCTCTCCAAATCCCTTCATATGTCTTTAGTCTTTACCTTCTGCACACCCTTTTAGGCCAAATGGTTTTCTTCCTTCCCTACCGTTCGGCACCAGCCTATGGTTTGGAAGAAGACTATCCAATAAGCATAATGGGTGTACTGTCCCAATCCTAGGAACACTCGCAATGAGAGAGGGTGAAGATAAAAGACAACCGAATAAACCTTATTCTTATTTCTCCTGAACCAGAATCCATCCCCGAACTGGAACAAGTTCCATTCGAGTTCGTATATAACCATACGATGGAGTATCCAAATAAACTGTGGATCTTCGTAGTGATACGGAGTGTCCTGGAGAAATACAAAGGTGATGTGGGAGTGGTAACGAAATATTTGGTTTGGTCGTGAATATCTGTTGCAATTTACTTTGCCCTCTTACTAATCCCTTGCTTTGTCTGAACTTAATACCTTCTGCACACCATCGTTATGCTAATTGGTTTTCTTCATTCCCTACCGGTCGGCACCAGCCTAAGGTTTGGAAGAAGACAATCCAATTTGCGTAATAGGTGTACTACCCCTAAACCAAGGAGTACTCGCAACCTGAGAGAGGGTAAAAGGAAAAGACAACTGAATAATCCTATCCGTTTTCCCCAGAACCTGAAACCATCCTCGAATAAATTCTTTCGAGTTCGTATCTAACCATACGATGGTTTTGTCCAATGGAAGTGGACGTTCGTAGTAAAACGGGGTGTCCTGGAGAAAAGGGTAAAAGTAGGAGTGGCAATGAGGTTTGCAACTCTGACAATCCAAAAGCCAGTGTTAAGAAGGTTCGGTTAACTTGGTCACTGAGTCATAGTCTTAGGGTCGGGTCAATGGTCGCTGCCAAAGAGAGAGAGAAAAGAAACACTCAGCGTGCACTCTAACCTAGATCAGAATGGTCACCAATTTATCTAATCAGGAAACCTCCCACTGTACCTCAAATTCTCCTCCAAACCTGAAAGAAGAATTAGTCGGGATCACCCGAGGAGTATACCAACTCATCAGTGGGAATCGGGATCCAACTATCATCGCATGATAACGTGACGGAATCCGCTCACGTCATCACACTCCAGAAGGTATGCGCATATCTGGCAAGTTTCAGTTCTTTTGAAACTCCCGATGAGATTTTTGCCCCATGCTCTTATGACCTTGACGAAGGCCAGTAAATCATAAGTCACATGTCAAGTTCTGCCCGTCATTCTCCAGGTTGATTTGAACCCACCCGCACAAGCCCTTGACGAAGGCCAACAAGGCTATACGACTGTCCCAAACCAACGCATCTATCTATGCTGCAGAAAGGCAACAAGCAGCTACCATACACTATGCCTTGACGAAGGCCAACAAACATAGCATGAATACTACTTACTACCCGGCTGAAACGACGGAGGGCTACGAATGGTTTCTGGCGAAAACCTTTAACGTAATGAACTTGATATCGTTGAAGGAACGGATAGCTTTTTAAAATATAGTGACGAAAACCGCTGCTAAAGAGGTCACTCCCGGTGAAGGGATCTCGGCTCTTTCCCCGTAGAATGGGGTGCAGGATATTCCAACTGAATACCACGGTGCAAAGCAAAAGTAATCGGCTATAGTGAAGTTAATGCCCTGACGCAAACTTTTGTCCAAGGGGTCACTCCCGGTGAAGGGATCTCGGCCCTTGCCTCGTCGACTGAGGAGCAGGATATTCCAACTGAATACCACGATGCAAAACAAAAGAGAACGTCCTTGCAATAACAGCTTTTTGAAAAGTGTTCCAACAACATCAGATTAGGTTTGTTTTTAACTTGCATTGATCCGAATCAATGCAGTCCCATCAATTGATCACACCAAAAAGAACGAAAATATACTGATGTACGTATATGCCATCCGCATTCGCCACTGGGTCCCGTCATTACCCGTTAGGTTAGCTTACTAACGACAGAGCGGGGACTGGACTAGCGCGGATGCAAAACATATACGACATCTACTAATATATATACCAATATATATAGTATTTCGCTCAAGGCGTGAATAAAATGCAACATCACAGAGAATGAACAGCATTACAGAAACAATACAGATATCTGGGATCCCCGGGTTTCACAGAGCCACTACTGAAACCCGACGTTCCCCTGGTCGTGTGGATAGCCTGCGCAATGAAATCCTAGACCCCTACGGGCGCGGCAAGTCACCCGCCAAAACCTGAAGCGAGGCAGCCCCCTTCAGCACCGTGAATGGACCACCCAGCACTTCACGGAATCCGGCAACTTGGGCACCCCTCCTGGGTCAACCTGTACCCCCTACGAGTGCGGCGAATAGCCCGCCAATCCTAGAGTGAAGCCCCCTCCGTCCCAATGCCATGAGATGCGGGCTTGTTGCCCTCTAGAACCCGGCTATCCGTGCACCCCTCCGCGGGGCAATCCTAGTACAGAAAGTAAAATATACATACAACGGGTACATCGACCGCAACCAGGTCGTGCCCCAAAATAATAATACAATCAGGCAGTGACGGCAGTCCACATGTCGGACGCTCGCCCCGCAATATCAAATGTACATAATACAATCACAACTGTACTAGCATTGCATCCAGGCTATCCCCCACGACCGATCCGCAACATCACAGCAAAAACAAAACATCAACGTGAAAGTCACGTTCGCAAATCCGTCTAACCGGGCTATAGCAGTTAGACCGGATTTACCGATCGAGTGACATTCACGGTCGCAGATAAAATGTAAATACTGTGAAAAATGTGTTTAAAATATCCGTTCAATCAAAATTTTAACAAGTGGGCCCCAAAGCAATACTGTAGCAGTTAAAGAAATTCTGGGCCCAATGTTATTATTCCAAAACCCCTAAAAACAGCCCAGAAGCCCACTGGAGAAAATTGACACAGTGAGCTCATTATAGTGCGGCGGAACCGCGGCCCAAAGGGGGGTTTGGCCGCGGTTCCGCGCTCCAACTATGGCATCACTCAGTCGAATTTCTACAGTGGCCTTACAATTTCCAGTACATCAATTTTCTGCAACCTGAAAAATTTTTGGAGACTGAAAAATTCTGACAGAAAACTGATGTGAAGACAATACGGGTTTTGGAACATTTTATCGATCGGAACTGAAAAACACATTAAACCAAGCTAGACTAAGTTAATGGCGAGGCTCTGATACCAATGTAAGTGCACGGCGGCGCCCCGGCCGTCAATCCGACGGCCAAAAGCGGAAGCGGTGATAAACTTAAATTTTGCGGACTTAGCAAACCGGCACCACCGCGCACTAAACACCCGGATCGTAACCATTAACAAGTCTAAGCTAACTAGAAGAAGGGTTAGAGATATACCGACGATCCAAGTCCTCCGGTCTTCTCGTCATGGTCCCGATCTCCTGCGGAAAAGCCCCGTCTCCTCCTCGTCGCCGGAAGTGCACCACATCGCCTACTTTGTTTACGGGCTCCCACCTCAATGCCGAGGCAACTCGGGCACGAAGCCGGCTACTCGACGTGCCCAAGATTTGCTGTAGAATGTGTAGTGAGCTATTGTCTCTATTGGGGTTGAAGGAGTTGCCATATGGTGGAGGAAAAGATACAAGCTTTTGGAGAGGAGCTAGGAATTTTGGAGAGTCTTCTTATGTGATTTTTGGAGCATGAAGAGAACCAAAAATTGCCACACCAAAATCAATCACCCACCACCTTAAAGAATGGCCGGCCCTTGTAGGAAAAAGGAGAGAGGGAAAAGTCAAGGGGGAGGTAACCATATGAATCATGCAAGAGAGAGAGAGAGGAATGGTTATCATGAAAAACAATGATACCAAAACAAAACCCATACTCCACCACCAACCACCAACCTCATCATCAACAACCATGATGAGCCAAAAGTCATGCCATCATGACAAGAAGAAGTCAAGGTCAATGAAAAGATGTCATGATAAAACAATATGCAAAGACCCCCTCCACAAACACTTATTTACAACTATGCAAATAAGCCCTCCTCACCAAACTTCGGCCAATGAACGATACAAAGGAAATCGGCCAAAACGAAAAGCAAACTGGCAACTCCAGAAAACTGGTCCCGTAATAAATTACAGGAAAACCCCGATACTGTGCATACACACCCGCATCTGTATTTCGACCGAAATACAAATGCAATGAGACAAAATCTCCACTGTACTATACTAGAATCCGGCTTATACCAAAACCGGCTAGTAATATCTGTTCGATCCTGATCCGTGCAATACCGCACGTATCTGATCGAACCCTGCCATATAATCATACGGCCTATAGTACAAACTGTCCGATCCTGATCCGTGCAATACTGCACGTATCTGATCGGACCTTGCCATATCTCCATACGGCCTCTACAACCTTTCGCCCGAAAGCTGAGTAACTGAAATGTGGGGGACTCTAAAGACTCATCAACACCTTGGTTGTGGATTTAACCACTAGCACGTCAGAGGTATAAGCCAATACGTAACGGGCTACCAGGTACTGACTAAAAGGGATGTCTGTGAGCGAACTCAGCCTGACAACCCTACTGAGCCTGTCAGTGACAATATCCGTGCAGTCCGGTCCGTTCGTCTATGAGTATCGCATGGCGGGCCTAGGGGGTTGGTAAAAGTCAGACCCCCAAAAGCGGTACAAGTCGTGTCGGAGTGTAGCCCAGAACACCCTGAGATACTACTGGAATACCTACCAGTAAATCTCCTTGCCTTGGCCAAGGACTTTGTGTAATGGCTCTCCTAGACACAGCACGACCTCACCCCCAATACCGGGAGAGACGAACCCCTGAAGATACGCTCACTGCCTCCATGTGGCTCGGGACTGTACCCAACTAAAACCTGTTTGCACGACTCCTTTGAGCCGTGGTAGGGTAGTAATCAAAGTACAGTGGGAACTCACACGAGACAAATGACGATCCCCAGGTCGATGAACTAACCTGCACACATGTCACCAGGGAACTGCCATCTGACGTCTGGTATATGACCAACTAGCAGGTTCCCGGCGAGTCCTGTCCGGTGTACTCATAACCCAATGAGCACCTGTATACATCTTAGGTGATCCAACTAACACCAGTGGCTTATGAGACCGGCCACCGCCCCTCGTCGGGGTCTCGACTGTATACACTAGTCTACTAATGGAGTATCGATGCCCAGTCTCGAAACTCCCACGACTAGGGACCTTTTAAGGATAAGCTTATAGACCCCCAGCTCCCACTTATATGATCGCCCTCATACTGCTGGTGGTCAAGCAAGAATCCTAGGGGCTCTATCAACGTGTAATAGCGACGTGTCAGGTCACCTAAAGCAGTACACGATGATAAAGGTAAACCAGATAGCATACTATCATCTCGAGTAAGACTGTCCTATCGGGATAGGTCCTCCCTCAATCATTACAATCACGTACCTGTGACCTAATAATTGACTCTGAGGGCACTATCTCCAACAGGGCCTGGGTAGTCAATGAGTACATCCTTCAATGTTCCTAGTCGTGGGAATATCGAGACGGGGCATCGATATTCCATAGTAGACTAGCGTATATCTTCTCGACCCATGTGATGGGCGATGGATGATCCCATATCCATTGGTGTTTGACATCAGAGATGGTATGCGGGTGCTCAGTAGAGACTGGGTACACTGAACGGACTCGCCGAGAACTCCCAGATGGTATTATACCTCACGTCAGATGGCAGTTCTCTGGTGACACTGGTGCAGCTTAGTCTGTTGACCCGAGATTGTCATAGAGTCTTGTGTGTCTCCCACTGTGCTTTCATTTCCACCCTACCACGGCTCTACTGAGTCGTGCAAACAGGTGGTTTTTGGGTACAGTCCCGATTCACATGGAGGCAATGAGCGATAGGAGGGGATTCGTCTCTCCCGGTATTGGGGGTTGATGTTGCGCTATGCTCGACTGGCCATAACAGGAAATCCCTGGCCAGGGTTGCAGTGATATACTGGTAAGAGTTATCAGTAGTTTCACGATTGTTATGGACCTCACATCGGCATGACTTATCAAGCTATTGGGGTCTGATGTTTACCACCCCTAGGCGAGATATGCGACATATCAGACGAACAGACCGGACAGTACGGTAAGTGTTACTGGTTGGATTCACAGGAGTATGAGCGGGCTTGCTCGTCGATCTTCTGATCGCTCAATACCCGGGTGGCCGTTACATTTAGCAGACCGCTTGCGGCTTGTGGGTGCTTGATATGATCATCATCTGCTGCCGGCGTATTGACGAGTCTTTAGAGTCCTACACAGAGGTTTCCTGGCTCAAGCGAAACGAAATAGGAGCGCATATGAGATATGTGCGGGACCGAGAATAATGCGTATATGTGATACCGTATTCTATTCTCGCGATGAATTTATCGATTGGTTGTATGCGATATAACCTAGTTATCGAATCGAGGATTGATTCGATAAGGCGATACATCAGATATTAGTCGGTCATATGCGATATGACCGGATCGTTAAATCAAGTGTTTGTTAGTTATATGTATGCCCTAGAGGCCATTACTGTACATTGGATGTATATTGTAGTGGATGCTGGGACATATATAGGTAGGACTTTCCTGCTCGACATGATAGTACGCTATCTGGTTGTACTTTATCTTAACATGTATACTTTCTGTCTCTCTGATTACATGTTGATAAAGCCCATAGGATGTGTGCTCGACTTCCAGGACTATGATGTAGATCATACTAGTGGGGCCTGGGTAGTCCATGAGTACATCCTTGAATTGTTCCTAGTCGTGGGAATATCGAGACGGGGCATCGATATTCCAGAGTAGACTAGCGTATATCTTCTCGACCCATGTGATAGGCGATGGATGATCCCATATCCATTGGTGTTTGACATCGAAGATGGTATGCGGGTGCTCAGTGGAGACTGGGTACACTGAACGGACCCGCCGAGAACTCCCAGATGGTATTATACCTCACGTCAGATGGCAGTTCTCTGGTGACACTGGTACAGCTTAGTCTGTTGTGTTGCGCCACGGCAGCGCCCCGGCCGTCTTACTCGAGGCCAAATCGCGGAATCAAAATTTTTCCTTACTCGGAAACCGGCGCTACCGCGGACAAAGAAAACCCGGATCGTTTACCATTAACCTATACTAGCTAACAAGAGATGGGAAGAAAAGTATACCGAGTGATCCGAGTCCTCCGGTCTTCTCTTCATCATCCCGATCTCCCGCGGAAAAGCTTGGCTCCACATCGTCGCCTCCTCGCCGGAAAGGGCACCACATCGCCTTCGTCTTTTACGGGCTCCCGCCTCAATACCGAGGCAACTCGAGCATGAAGCCGGCAACTCGACATGCTCAAGATAAGCTGTAGAATGTGTAATGTAGTGTCTCTTTTGGGGTTTGTTTCCATTTGAGGATGATGGAGGAAACAAGACAAGAAAAATGGTGCTTGCATTTTTCTTATCATGAAATGAGATCAAGAAAATGAAACACTCTCAAGGATGAAGATGAAACCCTCTTCTTCTCTTTTCTTTCTCTCTTTTTTTTTCTCAACCATGAATAACTTATGATCAAAAAGAGAATGGTGGAGGAGGTAATATCAAGCAAGGAGGGAGGTGAGTGTAGGAGCAAGGAAGTGGTGACCACATCAAGAGACAAATAAACATACAACCATGCTTAAACACTATGCCCTCCATAACCTTTCATCTCACCATAAAAGCAAGCATGGATGAAAGAAAATGAAATCTATCATAATCAAACTTTATGCAAGAAACCCCCCCACAAAGTGTAATTTGCAAAACTGCAAATTACCCCCTCCATCGGAAAAGTCCGGCCGGGAAAGAACAAAGAAAAACCGGCCGGAACGGAATGCAAACTGGCAACTCCAGAAAACTGGTCCCGTAATAAATTACAGGAAAACCCCGACACTGTGCATACACACCCGCATCTGTATTCCGACCGGATACAAATGCAAAGAGACAAAATCTACACTGTACTAGACTAGGACCGGCTTAAGCCAAAGCCGGCTAGTAAAATCCGTTCGATCCTGATCCGTGCAATACCGCACGTATCAGATCAAACCCTGCCATATAACTATACGGCCACTAGTACAAAAATGTCCGATCCTGATCCGTGCAATACCGCACGTATCTGATCGGACCCTGCCATATCTCCATACGGCCTCTACAGCGTTTCGCCCGAAAGCTGAGTAACTGAAAGTGTGGTGGACTCTAAAGACTCGTCAATACTATGGCTGTGGATTTAACCACTGGCACGTCAGAGGTATAAGCCAATACGTGACGGGCCACCAGCTATTGACCAAAAGGGACGTCGATGAGGAAGCTCACCCCGACACCCAACTGAGCCTGTCAGTGACAATATCCGTACAGTCCGGTCCGTTCGTCTATGAGTATCGCATGGCGGGCCTAGGGGGTTGGTGAAAGTCAGACCCCCAAAAGCGGTACAAGTCGTGTCGGAGTGTAGCCCAGAACGCCCTGAGATACTACTGGAATACCTACCAGTAAATCTCCTGCCTCGGCCGAGGGCTTTGCGTAATGGCTCTCCTAGACACAGCGCGACCTCACCCCCAATACCGGGAGAGACGAACCCCTGAAGATCCGCTCACTGCCTCCATGTGGCTCGGGACTGTACCCAACTAAAACCTGTTTGCACGACTCCTTTGAGCCGTGGTAGGGTAGTAATCAAAGCACAGTGGGAACTCACACGAGACAAATGACGATCCTCAGGTCGATGAACTAACCTGTACACATGTCACCAGGGAACTGCTATCTGACGTCTGGTATAAGACCAACTAGCATGTTCCCGGCGAGTCCTGTCCGGTGTACTCATAACCCAATGAGCACCTGTATACATCTTAGGTGAACCAACTGACACCAGTGGCTTGTGAGACCGGCCACCGCCCCTCGTCGGGGTCTCGACTGTATACACTAGCCTACTAATGGAGTATCGATGCCCAGTCTCGAAACTCCCACGACTAGGGACCTTTTAAGGATGTGCTTATAGACTACCAGCTCCCACGTATATGATCGCCATCATACTGCTGGTCGTCAAGAAAGAATCCTAGGGGCTCTATCAACGTGTAATAGCGACATGTCAGGTCACCTAAAGCAGTACACGATGATAAGGATAAACCAGATAGCATACTATCATCTCGAGTAAGACTGTCCTACCGGGATAGGTCCTCCCTCAATCATTGCAATCACGTGCCTGTGATCCAATAATTGACTCTGAGGGCACTAACTCCAACAATCTCCCACTTGCACTCAAGGCTAATTATTGCGATGTCGCATACTCACAACCCGTGTGATACCGAACACCCAACTCCTCTACTAGTCAGTCTCACAAAACCCGTTTGCGAAACTATTGCGTTCGAGGAATAGCCTCAGTGAGTGGATCCGCTTGGATGTTTCTTTCTATGTCTCTCTATATCTCATGTTCGCGGAGAAAACCATCTCCCGAAATGAGCAATACCTGTCTTAGAATATATCTGGATGTCTGATGGGACCTAGCTCATAAATGAACTCCAAATCCAAACTTCTTAGACTGTATCATCAACTGAAACTAATCAGTATCCTGCGCCATGCCTCCCTCAGTATTGCCTTGGACCACCTGTCCAAAATACAGTCCCTCACCAGAGGGAGAACAATAACTCTGACAACCTGCTTGTCGTCCATGTCACCTTGGAAGCCTGGAGTGATAACCGTCTCCTAAAGGAGGCAGCCGTTATCATATCCCTAGAACATTCACTTATGTTCTAAAACTGCTTCCGACTGTTCCTCCAGGATTGGATCAATATCATCTTATTGCATCTAGTGCAAGAACAACATCTGGTGTGGTACTTGACATATCATGATTGACTCAATTGCCTAAGCAAGTGATCTGTCAATCATGCACATCCTCTCCCCTTTAGTCTGTAAGACACCTTTAGAGAGGGTGACTCCATTACCTGCAGGTATACTACCGTGCCAGGAGTCGTCCATTCTAAATACTCATAGAATGCTGTCAAAATACCCTGATTGGGAAACCACCCAAATCTAGATCTAAAACCATAGATCTAGTATCCAGTATGTCAGATATGATATCCAAGTCCTGTGCGGAGAAACCACTGTGTGACAACCAAAGTATAACCGATCGTAGTATAGGAATATCACTTCCTACTACCTTCTCAACAGATCCATCCCCTATTCTGATGACGTCAAACCTATGACTGTCACATCAGAAATAGATGATCTATCTCCGCTACATCTACTTTAGTCTATAAATAGACATAAGCCTGATGTCCACCAATGCTTCCGCTGCTCCCACTGACTACGACAACCCTTTGGCAGAGTCATATAGACGTGCACTTCTAAAGCTAGTTTAGAACGACGCTATACTCATCCTCCTGCCGGGTCTCGCAGCCTGGAACAACAAAAATGGCAAGTGTGGGTAAACAAGAACTTCCCTGTCACCGTCCTTGAGGCTACCGGAGTACCTCTCGGGTGCCTGAAGTTACCCACCTTATCTGCGGAGTGGCCAATGGAATGTCAAATCAGATTGAATCTTTAGGTTCCTTATCAAATCTTCAGTAATCGTTTGTGGTTCTGGAATCACTTCCAGTTCTACCATACTCCCACTACTTTTTCTGAAAAAATCCATTTTTAATAAAAACTGTGGCGAGTCTAGAACAATATTGCTATTGATCTGCCAGATGGTAGAAAGTCAACCCTCGTCATAGCCTGGGTCAACCCACAAAAAGCCATTACAGAAACGTGCCTTGAGTTATCCGGAGTCTGGTTTTAAGCATAAGCCGGACAACTCCCCGTACCTTAACATCGTTAAGATATGAACTGTTCTATATCCAATATAGAACCAGAGGCACTGATTCAATTGAACCAGATTCAAATCATGCAACTATCTCCAGTGCATGTCAACTAAATGGAAGGAGGTCGATCAGCGTTACTCAACTTAGGAATGCTTCCAATTATGAGTAACCTGAAAGAGAAGCAATCTGTCTTCATCATTACTATCAACTGAATATCATACACAAGTATCTACATCTTCGATCTCTTTGAAGAATCCCGATACTTGCTACACCTGGTACTCTACTCTATTCAAATACCTATAACTCCTCAAAACTTAGACCCTGTGTTTCCTCGAAGCACATGTCTAAGAACTAGAGAAGTTAAAAGTAAACAGAATATAGTATGAGGACCAACCCCTCTGTCCTAATGGACACTGGACAACATACAATACTCTGTATAAGTCCGCTGAATCTAACAACTCTTTCACTGTGTGTCGTAGGTTGAAAACTGTACTTATGGTTAAGAAGAATTACACCGCTGTTTAATGCTCCTTACCTAACCATCCACTGATATAGGTAAATGTCATCGACATAATATCAAAAAGTATATCTCACTCTATAAAAATAGACGTACAGATATATCAATTTGAAATTGGTGCACAACAGCGGATATTCATAACCAAATATTTGCCGACCGGCAAACAACCCAGGTGACTTCCTCAAATATCACCGATTACAACGAATCCCGATATAATGAGGATGATCACCCAATTCCCAATAACTTACTCCCACTCAGCATCTGTAAAACCATACAGATGTGAGAATCCAACCTGGTAAATACATACCCTGGAGCAAGTGTCTAACTGGGAAATCAGTTTTCCATTAACAGTATACAGTGAAACTGAAACATTGAAATGTTTCGTTGGGGTATCGTGGTATTCCTAGTAATGCCTCTTCCATTATCCAGATTCACAACTGTAACCGTATAATTCTTTGCCATCTTTCTAAATCCCTTTCTGTGTCTTTAGTCATTACCTTCTGTACACCCTTTTAGGTCAAATGGTTTTCTTCCTTCCCTACCGTTCGGCACCAGCCTATGGTTTGGAAGAAGACTATCCAAAAGGCATAAAGGGTGTACTGTCCTAATCCTAGGAACACTCGCAATGCGAGAGAAGGTGAAGATAAAAGACACCTGAATGTACTTTATTCCTATTTCTCCTGAACCAGAATCCATCCCCGAACTGGAACAAGTTCCTTTCGAGTTCGTATATAACCATACGATGGAATATCCAATAAACTGTGGATCTTCGTAGTGATACGGAGTGTCCTGGAGAAATACAAAGGTGATTTAGGATTTGGCGAAGAAATACTTGGTTTGGTCGTGAATATCAGTCGCAATTTACTTTGCCCTCCTACTAATCCCTTGCTTTGTCTTAACTTAATACCTTCTGCACACCATCGTTATGCTAATTGGTTTCCTTCATTCCCTACCGGTCGGCACCAGCCTAAGGTTTGGAAGAAGACTATCCAATTTGCGTAATAGGTGTACTATCTCCTAAACCAAGGAGTACTCGCAACGAGAGAAGATGAAAAGAAAAGACAACTGAATAATCCTATTCGTTTTCTCCAGAACCAGAAACCATCCTCGAAGTCCTTCGAGTTCGTATATAACCATACGATGGTTTTGTCCAATGGAAGTGGACGTTCGTAGTAATACGGGGTGTCCTGGAGAAAAGGGTAAAAGTAGGAGTGGCAATGAGGTCTGCAACTCTGACAATCCAAAAGCCAGTGTAAAGAAGGTTCGGTCAACTTGGTCACTGAGTCATAGTCCAGGGTCGGGTCAATGGTCGCTGCCAGAGAGAGAGAAAAGAAACACTCAGCGTGCACTCTAACCTAGATCAGAATGGTTACCAATTTATCTAATCAGGAAACCTCCCACTGTACCTCAAATTCTCCTCCAAACCTGAAAGAAGAATTAGTCGGGATGACCCGAGGAGTAAACCAACTCATCAGTGGGAATCGGGATCCAACTATCATCGCATGATAACTTGACGGAATCCACTCAAGTCACCACACTCCAGAAGGTATGCGCATGCTTGGCAAGTTTCAGTTCTTTTGAAACTCCCGATGTGATTTTTACCCCTAGGACCCAAGTGACCTTGACGAATAATCAACAAATCAAAAGGTCCTAGTCAAGTTCAACCCGTCATTATCTTGATTGCGTTAAACCCACCCGCACGACCCTTGACGAATAATCAACAAAGTCGCACGACTGTCCTAACCAATCCACATATCCATGCGACAGAAAGCATTACAGAGCTACCGCACACTACGCCTCGGCGAATAGCAACGACAAACGTAGCGCGAATACTAAGCAATACTAATCCGAAATGACGGAGGGCTACGAATGGTTTCTGGCGAAAACCTTTAACGTAATGAACTTGATATCGTTGAAGGAACTGGATAACTTTTATAAAAATATAGAAACGAAAACCTTTACTAAAGAGGTCACTCCCGGTGAAGGGATCTCGGCTCTTTCCCCGTAGAATGAGGTGCAGGATATTCCAACTGAATACCACGATGCAAAGCAAAAGTAATCGGCTATAATGAAGTTAATGCCCTGATGCAAACTTCTGTCCAAGGGGTCACTCCCGGTGAAGGGATCTCGGCCCTTGCCTCGTCGACTGAGGAGCAGGATATTCCAAATGAATACCACGATGCAAAACAAAAGTGAACGTCCTTGCAATAACAGCTTTTTTTTTTTTTTTAAAAATTGTTCCAACAACATCAGAATAGGTTTGTTTAAACTTGCATTGATCCGAATCAATGCAGTCCCATCAATTGATCACACCACAAAGAACGAAAATATACTGACGTACGTATATGCCATCCGCATTCGCCACTGGGTCCCGTCATCACCCGTTAGGTTAGCTAACTAACGGCAGAGCGGGGACTGGACTAGCGCGGATGTAAAACATATACAACATCTACTAATATATATACCAATATATAGTATTTCGCTCAAGGCGTGAATAAAAAGCAACATCACAGAAATGTACAGCATCACAGAACAATACAGATATCTGGAAGCCCCGGGTTTCACAGAGCCGCTGCTGAAACCCGACGTTCCCCTGGTCGTGTGGATAGCCTGTGCAATGAAATCCTAGACCCCTACGGGCGCGGCAAGTCACCCGCCAAAACCTGAAGCGAGGCAGCCCCCTTCAGTACCGTGAATGGACCACCCAGCACTTCATGGAATCCGGTAACTTGGGCACCCCTCCTGGGTCAACCTGTACCCCCTACGAGTGCGGCGAATAGCCCGCCAATCCTGGACTGAAGCCCCCTCCGTCTCAATGCCCTGAGATGCGGGCCCGTTGCCCTCCAGAACCCGGCTATCCGTGCACCCCACCGCGGGGTAACCCTAGTACAGAAAGGTAAAATATACATACACCGGGTACATCGACCGCAACCAGGTCGTGCCCCAAAAGAATAATACAAACAGGCAGTGACGGCAGTCCACATGTCGGACGCTCGCCCCGCAATAACAAATGTACATAATACAACAAAGCTGTACTAGTATTGCATCCAGGCTATCCCCCACGACCGATCCGCAACATCACAGCATAAACATAGAACATCAACGTGAAAATCACGTTCGCAAATCCGTCTAACCGGGCTATAGCAGTTAGACCGGATTTACCGATTGAGTGACATTCACGGTCGCAGATATAATGTAAATACTGTGAAAAATGTGTTTTAAAAATTTCCGATTGACCAAAAATTAATAAATGGGCCCCAATCAAAACTGTAGCACTCACAGAAAACCTGGGCCAAATTTTAATATTCCAAATACCCCATTTTCGTGTAAAAACCTCACTGGAAAAATTTGGTCCAGAGAGCAAACTGAACCGCCGCGGAAGAGCGGCGCCAAGGAGGGTTACGCCGCGCTTCCGCGGCGGATCTACAGTAACGCATGCCCAAAATTTCCCAGATGTCTTAAAATTTCCTGTACATCATTCTGCAATCACCTGAAAAATTTTTCGAGCCCGGAAAAAATCGACAGAAAACTGATGTACACAAAACGCGGTTTTTGGAATTTCGGTCGATCGGAAACGCAAACACATTACACAAAAGCTAGGTAAGGTTAATGGCGTGGCTCTGATACCATGTTGCGCCACGGCAGCGCCCCGGCCGTCTTACTCGAGGCCAAATTGCGGAATCAAAATTTTTCCTTACTCGGAAACCGGCGCTACCGCGGACAAAGAAAACCCGGATCGTTTACCATTAACCTATACTAGCTAACAAGAGATGGGAAGAAAAGTATACCGAGTGATCCGAGTCCTCCGGTCTTCTCTTCATCATCCCGATCTCCCGCGGAAAAGCTTGGCTCCACATCGTCGCCTCCTCGCCGGAAAGGGCACCACATCGCCTTCGTCTTTTACGGGCTCCCGCCTCAATACCGAGGCAACTCGAGCATGAAGCCGGCAACTCGACATGCTCAAGATAAGCTGTAGAATGTGTAATGTAGTGTCTCTTTTGGGGTTTGTTGCCATTTGAGGATGATGGAGGAAACAAGACAAGAAAAATGGTGCTTGCATTTTTCTTATCATGAAATGAGATCAAGAAAATGAAACACTCTCAAGGATGAAGATGAAACCCTCTTCTTCTCTTTTCTTTCTCTCTTTTTTTTTCTCAACCATGAATAACTTATGATCAAAAAGAGAATGGTGGAGGAGGTAATATCAAGCAAGGAGGGAGGTGAGTGTAGGAGCAAGGAAGTGGTGACCACATCAAGAGACAAATAAACATACAACCATGCTTAAACACTATGCCCTCCATAACCTTTCATCTCACCATAAAAGCAAGCATGGATGAAAGAAAATGAAATCTATCATAATCAAACTTTATGCAAGAAACCCCCCCCACAAAGTGTAATTTGCAAAACTGCAAATTACCCCCTCCATCGGAAAAGTCCGGCCGGGAAAGAACAAAGAAAAACCGGCCGGAACGGAATGCAAACTGGCAACTCCAGAAAACTGGTCCCGTAATAAATTACAGGAAAACCCCGACACTGTGCATACACACCCGCATCTGTATTCCGACCGGATACAAATGCAAAGAGACAAAATCTACACTGTACTAGACTAGGACCGGCTTAAGCCAAAGCCGGCTAGTAAAATCCGTTCGATCCTGATCCGTGCAATACCGCACGTATCAGATCAAACCCTGCCATATAACTATACGGCCACTAGTACAAAAATGTCCGATCCTGATCCGTGCAATACCGCACGTATCTGATCGGACCCTGCCATATCTCCATACGGCCTCTACAGCGTTTCGCCCGAAAGCTGAGTAACTGAAAGTGTGGTGGACTCTAAAGACTCGTCAATACTATGGCTGTGGATTTAACCACTGGCACGTCAGAGGTATAAGCCAATACGTGACGGGCCACCAGCTATTGACCAAAAGGGACGTCGATGAGGAAGCTCACCCCGACACCCAACTGAGCCTGTCAGTGACAATATCCGTACAGTCCGGTCCGTTCGTCTATGAGTATCGCATGGCGGGCCTAGGGGGTTGGTGAAAGTCAGACCCCCAAAAGCGGTACAAGTCGTGTCGGAGTGTAGCCCAGAACGCCCTGAGATACTACTGGAATACCTACCAGTAAATCTCCTGCCTCGGCCGAGGGCTTTGCGTAATGGCTCTCCTAGACACAGCGCGACCTCACCCCCAATACCGGGAGAGACGAACCCCTGAAGATCCGCTCACTGCCTCCATGTGGCTCGGGACTGTACCCAACTAAAACCTGTTTGCACGACTCCTTTGAGCCGTGGTAGGGTAGTAATCAAAGCACAGTGGGAACTCACACGAGACAAATGACGATCCTCAGGTCGATGAACTAACCTGTACACATGTCACCAGGGAACTGCTATCTGACGTCTGGTATAAGACCAACTAGCATGTTCCCGGCGAGTCCTGTCCGGTGTACTCATAACCCAATGAGCACCTGTATACATCTTAGGTGAACCAACTGACACCAGTGGCTTGTGAGACCGGCCACCGCCCCTCGTCGGGGTCTCGACTGTATACACTAGCCTACTAATGGAGTATCGATGCCCAGTCTCGAAACTCCCACGACTAGGGACCTTTTAAGGATGTGCTTATAGACTACCAGCTCCCACGTATATGATCGCCATCATACTGCTGGTCGTCAAGCAAGAATCCTAGGGGCTCTATCAACGTGTAATAGCGACATGTCAGGTCACCTAAAGCAGTACACGATGATAAGGATAAACCAGATAGCATACTATCATCTCGAGTAAGACTGTCCTACCGGGATAGGTCCTCCCTCAATCATTGCAATCACGTGCCTGTGATCCAATAATTGACTCTGAGGGCACTAACTCCAACATGTTGACCCGAGATCGTCATAGAGTCTTGTGTGTCTCCCACTGTGCTTTGATTTCCACCCTACCACGGCTCTACTGAGTCGTGCAAACAGGTGGTTTTTGGGTACAGTCCCGATTCACATGGAGGCAATGAGCGATAGGAGGGGATTCGTCTCTCCCGGTATTGGGGGTTGATGTTGTGCTATGCTCGACTGGCCATAACAGGAAATCCCTGGCCAGGGTTGCAGTGATATACTGGTAAGTGTTATCAGTAGTTTCACGAATGTTATGGACCCTACGTCGGCATGACTTATCGAGCTATTGGGGTCTGACGTTTACCACCCCTAGGCGAGATATGCGACATATCAGACGAACAGACCGGACTGTACGGTAAGTGTTACTGGTTGGATTCGCAGGAGTGTGAGCGGGCTTGCTCGTCGATCTTCTGATCGCTTAATACCCGGGTGGCCGTTACGTTTAGTAGACCGCTTGCGGCTTGTGGATGCTTGATATGATCATCATCTGCTGCCGGCGTATTGACGAGTCTTTAGAGTCCTACACAGAGGTTTCCTGGCTCAAGCGAAACGAAATAGGAGCGCATATGAGATATGTGCGGGACCGAGAATAATGCGTGTATGTGATACCGTATTTTATTCTCGCGATGAATGTGTCGAATGGTTATATGCGATATAACCTAGTTATCGAATCAAGGATTGATTCGATAAACCGATACATATGATACTAGTCGGTTATATCCGATATGACCGGATCATTGAATCAAGTGTTGATTTAATGATTTAATGTATAATTATATATTTGATATATTGCTTTGCATTAACTAGTATTGGTTCACTTTAAATGGATTTACTCACTTGTATTGCACATTGTATATGTGATATATTTTTGTGCACATTTTTGTATCATGTTTGATGATACATTCTTTCTTGGTTTTGTGTAAAGTATTGAACCATGGTTAGTTAGTGGTTAGGGTATCATTTCATTTGCTTATTCATTTATCCTTTTATTTATTTCATTTGAAAAGAAAAAGAGAAATGAATGGTGGCTATTTTTGTTTTTAGTTGAAGATTCATGAAGCATTGACTTAGTCACCATTCTTGTCTCTTGCCTAAACCTAACCACTCATCTAACCTAAGTTAAGTCTCTACACTAAACCATGGTTGAAGAAATGATAAGTATTCATTTTATTTTCCTTTTTAAAATTAACTTATCATATCTTCTTCTTCTTCTTCTTCATCTTCTTCAACAATGAAGAAAGCTTGCTACTCCAATGGCAAGTCATGAAATCTAGTGAGAAATCCAAAACTAAAGTTTACCCACTTCCTATTTCTTCATCCTCTACCTCTTGCCAAGTAATATAGGGTGTTTCCTTCATAAGTTTTTCCGACTTGGTGAAGTTGGAGCTTGTTCTAGCGATGCCTCGACGTAGATCATCTTCGGCATCGAACCGACGATCAAGCCCGCCCATTCTTCGATGATGCCGACGCTAGAGCCCAAGACATGATTTGGACAGCGAGGGGACTTCATTGCGGAGCCGTGGAGGTGGTGGACCGGATCTACAAAGGTTGTATATCCGTTCCCTTAGTTAAAATGTTAACTAGTTTATGTTTTCGCCTAAATATCTAGTAAACGATCCGTAGTCGGGTTTGTAGGCACCCGTAAAATTTGATTTGTGCATGTTTGATCACTTGTGAGACTTCACTAGAGTGCCTAGGAACCCTACAGTGGTATCAGAGCCTAGCTAGAGCCTTAGGCGAAGTCCCAACGGAGTTAGAAGTCCGATCGACCCAAAACCCCGACCCGAATATTGCTCTCTGGACATTTCTGTAAAATGTGGTTTTTTCGAAATTAAAAATATGCAGAAAAATCCGCAGGTAATCCTAAGACTTACTGTGAAATTCGAGGGATTGATTCCACAAAGGCGGCGCGGATCCGCGGCCCTACAGTAGGCTCATGCGGCGGATCCGCGGCGCTTTTGTCGCTTTGTGCAGCCAATTTTGCATAGTAGTTCTAAGCTTTCTGTGTTGGTTTTCCTGGGGATTTTTAATAATTTTTCCAGAGTTGCATTTTCTGGGTTGTATTGGGAACTCGGTGTATCGATCGGATTGTCTAATTTTGTCGGTGTGTTTTTCCGGATAAATCTTAGAATATGTTAAAAAGTTCGACCGGATATAAATACCCACTTTTTCCCCTGCCGGGAAATTTCCAATTGTTGGATTTTTCCGTAGTTTAACGACGTTCTAAGTAGTGCAAGTAACGCGATGGACCCTCTAGAAGACAACAAACCTTAACTCGATTATGTGACCGTCTTGAACTGCCCTTTGAACCTTCGGGTTTGGGGCAGTACGGCGTGCCATATGTGAGGCGTTGGCTTGACCCTTCTACGGCTGGACCGTTGCTACTGAGGCACGAACTGAATGTTGTTAGACTTATTTCATGTGTTGAGCTGTATCGGGAAAACTTGGGTGTTCGATTGTTCGATCGAAAAGTTTAGCATTTTCTATTTATCCAGAATTTGATACAATAATTGGAATTCGCAAATAGTTATGAGATAACGGAATGAATATTATAAACATAGCAGTTTGGTCTCACTTGATCGGTTGCCACGGAATTTTGATGTGATCAAAAGTCCGTCGCAATCACGTAGCGTACGCGGATACTCGCCGGGTAAACTTAATAGACAGCCTCACTCCATAGCCCCGACCAAGTGACTGTAGGAGAACCCCGTCGCCGAAAGCATCCGTCCGGGTGCTCGCAGTAGCGGTGTTCCGCCTTGGTGAACTTCGTCGACGGCATTAGGGGTGCGGCCGCCTACTAAAGTTTGCGACGAGCATTCGATCAGAATGTCGAGAATCCTGTTGAATTGCCCGACTTGATATTGAAAAGAGTTTTCGATAATGAGACTAAAATGCGGGGTTTATAATTGTTAGGCATGCGATGTCTTAAGTAATTCATTTGGTCAGGCATGCGATGTCTGAGGTGATTGCGGATTCCAACTGTTGTAGTTTTACACTTTCTTTTCTGTGACCGTAAGTGTAATATGTGATATCGCCGGTTTCGTTGCTATATGTCAACGACAATTGGGATGCGCATATTTACTTACGTTGATGACATGTGATGTTATGTGTTGCTGGATATGTTATATTTGATCGTCGTGTTTGAATAGCCGGGGGGTTTTTATGTGAGATGAGTGTTTTTCATTTTCATTCATGTAAAAACTTGTATGTAATATTCTTTTATTGGGGCACTTCCAGGTTGCGGAAGTTGTCACCGTTGATGTATATTATTTACTTTTCTGCACTAGGATAAACCCAAGGAGGGGAGCACAAGTAACCGGGTTCTGGGGTCCAGTGGGAGACCAACTCGAGGAGTCGAGTCCGGGTCTCCTAACCCTAGAATTGGTAGGGTTGCTTGCCGCTCTCATAGGGGTCTAGGGGTGTGGGATTGGCTATTCATCACGACCGTGGAATCCGTGTTTTATACTGGCTCGTATTGAAAACACGGACGTCCTAGTATATCAAATATTTCATATATTTCTTCTGCTGTGTTTTATCTGTGATCATGCGATGTTCTGTGCTCTGTGATAGATATTATAGTATATATGATATATTATATAGACGTTGCTTATGTTTTACACCCGCGCTAGCCCTGCCTCGCTCTGGCGTTAGTTACCTAACCTAACGGTGCAGACGGGACATCGAGGCGAATGCGGATGGCATAAGCGTACGTTATATATATCTGTGATGTTTAGGTGGATTTAAATGATGGGATATTCATTAATGAGATTAATGAAAGAAAATAAACCTAATTGATGTTGTGGAATCGAATTTTAAAATAAAAACAGGTAGCTACAGTTCTTGCTTTGCATCGCGGTGTTCCTTGTAGAACATCCTGCACCTTATTCGATAAGGAAAGGACCGAGATCCCTTCACCGGGAGTGACTCCTTTAGCAATAACTGGCAGATGCTATACACTCGGTTTGTCTTTGATCGCTTCTATAGTTTCCGCTTTGCACAGTGATATATATGATATATCCCGCACCTCATTCGACGAGGAAAGGGCCGACGATCTCTTCACCGGGAGTGACCCCTTTAGCAAAACTAGAAAAGCCTCAAAAACATTCCATTTAAAAACCATTTGATTCCGCAACGAGATCAAGTTCAAAGCGTTAAAGGTTTTCACAAAAACCAGCCGTAACCCTCCGTCATTTTAGGAAGTAGAGTACTTAGTATTCGTGCTGTGTTTGTTGACCATAGTCAAGGCACAGTGTACGGTAGCTAAGTGATGTCTTCCTACACCGCATATGATGCGATTAGTTAGGACAGTCGCGTGACTTTGTTGACCTTAGTTAAGGGTCATGTGGGTGGGTCTAATTAATCACGAAATGACGGGTAGAACTTGACTAGTACTTGTGATTTGTTGACCATAGTTAAGGTCATAGGTGCTAGGGGTAAAAACCTTTATCGGGAGTTTCAAGTGTTGAAATTTGCAATGAGATTGCATACCTTCTATGTGATAGTTGGATCCCGATACCCACTTCGAGTAATTGTTACTCCTAGGAGAGTTTTGCACTTTGCAATTAGCCGATCAAGTAGGTGTCTAGAAAGGTGTCAACGGGGTTACGCCTCTGGGAAAACGAGGTTTACTGTAATTAGGTCCGTGCGAAAGCACGGGGACCCTCCCTCAAAGTACCGACACTGGCCTGGCTGAAAGATTGGCGAACTTGTAGAGTGTAATTAATCCCGGCTAGTCTTTCCTTTTAGGGTTTGAAGGAAGATTTGATAAAAACAGTGGGAGCCATCCTGATTAGATAAAATATATAACCAATCTGATCTTGCAAAAGCGCACGCAGAGTGTTTTTCTTCTCTCTCTCTCCTGGTAGCGACCATATCACGCCTTAATCAAGATAATAATACGGATGTATTGACCGAACCCGCTTGTTATACTGAGCTGGGGAACGTTGGTCCCGCTCCAACTTGTAATTGTTATAAGATAGAGCAGGAAATAGGGGAATACCAGAATTCCTATGCCGCCCAAACGAAGAAAGTGCATATGATGCATCTCCTTCGGGTGTGTTCATTATAAAGAACTGTTTCTCAGTATCCTCTGCATCCTGGGTATATGATACCGGATCAGGATCCCAGATATGTAATCTGTTACATAGGGCTACAAAAAGGTAGAAAAACTGAGAACGGGTGATAAGTTTCATGAGGCAGAAAACGGGGCAAGTGTTGCAGCCAAGTCTGTTGGTCACTGTCACCCTGTATTACGAATACATTGATTCTGAACAAATGCTATTAGATACCGAACCTGGTATACAAAATCATATCATTCTCTTTATTAGTAAAGAAATGATAAAATTTCGTATAGTTGGATAATGTTTTGAACATTTCCTTTATCAAAAGTTGATCGGTTCAGGTGCGTTATCTAAAAGTATTGATGTTCTAAATCAAACTACAGTTCTTAGTATATGGAACACACACAAGAGGAAGAGTTCAGAAATGAACGGATTCTTCTTGAGGTATTGTAGACTAGGTCAGATCAATGCGACCCGACTGGCTGAAGTTACATTTAGATGTATATTTAAATCAGTTTGAATTTACATCTTGTGCAACTCGCCAATCATGTCACAAAGATAAGATGACCATAGCCCTGTTTACTAAGAAACAAAGAAAGAGTTAGTGAACTCTTGGGATGATACATGTTGATGTATGTAAGGTCCCCTGTCTACACATGCCAGGACTGGTTCTTTATACTTCATTATATTCTCTGATAATCTCTCAAGATTCAGTCCTATATTCCTGTTGAAATATAAGTCCGAACCTTTTGAGGTATTCACAGAATATAAGTAGGAAGTAGAGAACCAATATATGGGTATAAGTATTATGTCCTATGATGAGATCAGGGAGGAGAATACTTGTGCATGGCATTCCTGGACCATTCTAAAGGAGAATGAGATTCTCTCTCTGTATTACTCCTCTGAATACACCATAGCACAACGGTATGTCAGGGCGGAGCAATCACACGATATTAGATATGGTGTGCTCTATGATGAGTACTACTGAGTTTCCTATTTCCTTTTGGGAGTTATGCACTTATGAAGTTGCATACCTATTGAATAAGATTCGATTCAAATCAATGCCTACCACTCCATATAAGATATGGTGTGGGAAGATCCTATCTCTTAAGTAAGTTAAGATCTGGGATTGTCCGGCCTATGTCAAAAGCAAAATCCGGACAAGATCGAGGCAAGATCAGTTCTGTAGAACTGGAAAGGTTCCAGCTGTACAAAACTGCTAATGATTTGACAGAACCAAAGGATTCAATAGTTTCCGACGAACCTCAGCCTCTCCGCCGATCTAGTAGGGTTCCTCATCCGCCTGAGAGATACCTTGGTTTCTCGATGACAGTGGGAGCAAGGATTGCATCATGAGATGATGACCCAACTAGTTTCGAGCAGGCCATCGAGAGTAGGGACTCTGTAAGAATGGCTGGATGCTTAGCGATCTGAGATGGAATCCATGTACACCAGCAAAGTATGAACTTTAGCTGCTATATCTGAAGGGTTAAATCCCCATCAGGAGCAAGTATATCTTGAGAAGATTACTTGGTGTGGATGGAAAAGTTGAGACTTTCAAAGCTAGACTTGTTAAAGGTTTTCGTCATCGACCAGGCGTGGATAATGATGAAACCTTTTTCCAGTAGTATGCTTAAGTCTATCCAGATCCTACTTACCACGGCTACATACCATGACTACGATATCTGGCGGTTGGGTGCCATGACTGCTTCTCTAAATACTGATTTAGAAGAGAACGTCTATAAGAACACAGCCAGAGGTCTTCGTAAACAGTGGGAGCAGCGGAAACGTGTGCAAGTTGCTTTACATAATGAAGCAGGCATCGCGGAGTTGGAACGTCTGTTTTGATGTGATAGCCAAAGTGTTTGACTTCATCAAAATGGTAGACGAACCTTGTATATACAAAAGGGTAGTAGAGAGTAAGGTGGTCATCTTCGTATTGTACGAAGACAACATACTCTTGATAGGAAAAGAGTTTCCTATACTACGATCGATCAATCTCCTATTATCACAAGGATTCTCCTAATAGGATCAAAGTGATACCTCCTAAATCCTGAGTTTTCATCTATGAGATAGATGTAATTGGATGCTAGGATTCTCACTAGATGTAATGAGATGGTATCAATCGATCCTGGGGAGAATCACTGGAAGTGTTCCAGGGTGATAAAGACGACTGAATGTCAGTCACAGGCACTGTCTTTACCCTCAGTAAAGGGACGGTATGTTGGAAAAGTTCCAAGCTAGATACCGTGGCAAACTAGACGATAAAGGCTGGTAACATCGCTATTAAAGATACTACCAAAGAGGAAGTTTGGGTGTATATTGGTTCATAAGATGAACTAGGTTCCTGCCATTGTATGACAATGGAAGTATGGCTTTGGCCCTGGAACCCTGGTCCCATCAGTGACCCAGACAAATTCTGAGGCAGCATCACCTGATCATGGAGATAGTTGATCTCCAGGGTGATCGAGGCTAGGAGAGAAGACTCAGAGGACAACACGGCGGATCCACTCACGAAGGCCTTTTTCCCAAAGAGAGACAATTTAGGGGATGGTTGAGTATGTGATACTGCAACCACTGCTACAGATGGCCCTAGTCCAAGTGGGAGATTGTTAGTTATATGTATGCCCTAGAGGCCATTACTGTACATTGGATGTATATTGTAGTGGATGCTGGGACATATATAGGTAGGACTTTCTTGCTCGACATGATAGTACGCTATCTGGTTGCACTTTATCTTAACATGTATACTTTCTGTCTCTCTGATTACATGTT
Source organism: Agapanthus africanus (assembly GCA_030015575.1). NCBI lineage: Eukaryota > Viridiplantae > Streptophyta > Magnoliopsida > Asparagales > Amaryllidaceae > Agapanthus > Agapanthus africanus. Next base: position 43,382,167 of record JASDDO010000010.1, read on the forward strand.
GATAAAGCCCATAGGATGTGTGCTCGACTTCCAAGACTATGATGTAGATCATACTAGTGGGGCCGGGGTAGTCCATGAGTACATCCTTGAATTGTTCCTAGTCGTAGGAATATCGAGACGGGGCATCGATATTCCAGAGTAGACTAGCGTATATCTTCTCGACCCATGTGATGGGCGATGGATGATCCCATATCCATTGGTGTTTGACATCGAAGATGGTATGCGGGTGCTCAGTGGAGACTGGGTACACTGAACGGACCCGCCGAGAACTCCCAGATGGTATTATACCTCACGTCAGATGGCAGTTCTCTGGTGACACTGGTACAGCTTAGTCTGTTGACCCGAGATCGTCATAGAGTCTTGTGTGTCTCCCACTGTGCTTTGATTTCCACCCTACCACGGCTCTACTGAGTCGTGCAAACAGGTGGTTTTTGGGTACAGTCCCGATTCACATGGAGGCAATGAGCGATAGCAGGGGATTCGTCTCTCCCGGTATTGGGGGTTGATGTTGTGCTATGCTCGACTGGCCATAACAGGAAATCCCTGGCCAGGGTTGCAGTGATATACTGGTAAGTGTTATCAGTAGTTTCACGAATGTTATGGACCCTACGTCGGCATGACTTATCGAGCTATTGGGGTCTGACGTTTACCACCCCTAGGCGAGATATGCGACATATCAGACGAACAGACCGGACTGTACGGTAAGTGTTACTGGTTGGATTCGCAGGAGTGTGAGCGGGCTTGCTCGTCGATCTTCTGATCGCTCAATACCCGGGTGGCCGTTACGTTTAGCAGACCGCTTGCGGCTTGTGGATGCTTGATATGATCATCATTTGCTGCCGGCGTATTGACGAGTCTTTAGAGTCCTACACAGAGGTTTCCTGGCTCAAGCGAAACGAAATAGGAGCGCATATGAGATATGTGCGGGACCGAGAATAATGCGTGTATGTGATACCGTATTTCATTCTCGCGATGAATGTGTCGAATGGTTATATGCGATATAACCTAGTTATCGAATCAAGGATTGATTCGATAAGCCGATACATATGATACTAGTCGGTTATATCCGATATGACCGGATCATTGAATCAAGTGTTGATTTAATGATTTAATGTATAATTATATATTTGATATATTGCTTTGCATTAACTAGTATTGGTTCACTTTAAATGGATTTACTCACTTGTATTGCACATTGTATATGTGATATATTTTTGTGCACATTTTTGTATCATGTTTGATGATACATTCTTTCTTGGTTTTGTGTAAAGTATTGAACCATGGTTAGTTAGTGGTTAGGGTATCATTTCATTTGCTTATTCATTTATCCTTTTATTTATTTCATTTGAAAAGAAAAAGAGAAATGAATGGTGGCTATTTTTGTTTTTAGTTGAAGATTCATGAAGCATTGACTTAGTCACCATTCTTGTCTCTTGCCTAAACCTAACCACTCATCTAACCTAAGTTAAGTCTCTACACTAAACCATGGTTGAAGAAATGATAAGTATTCATTTTATTTTCCTTTTTAAAATTAACTTATCATATCTTCTTCTTCTTCTTCATCTTCTTCAACAATGAAGAAAGCTTGCTACTCCAATGGCAAGTCATGAAATCTAGTGAGAAATCTAAAACTAAAGTTTACCCACTTCCTATTTCTTCATCCTCTACCTCTTGCCAAGTAGTATAGGGTGTTTCCTTCACAAGTTTTTCTGACTTGGTGAAGTTGGAGCTTGTTCTAGCGATGCCTCGACGTAGATCATCTTCGGCATCGAACCGACGATCAAGCCCGCCCATTCTTCGATGATGCCGACGCTAGAGCCCAAGACATGATTTGGACAGCGAGGGGACTTCATTGCGGAGCCGTGGAGGTGGTGGACCGGATCTACAAAGGTTGTATATCCGTTCCCTTAGTTAAAATGTTAACTAGTTTATGTTTTCGCCTAAATATCTAGTAAACGATCCGTAGTCGGGTTTGTAGGCACCCGTAAAATTTGATTTGTGCATGTTTGATCACTTGTGAGACTTCACTAGAGTGCCTAGGAACCCTACAGTGTTGATTTAATGATTTAATGTATAATTATATATTTGATATATTACTTTGCATTAACTAATATTTGTTCACTTAAAAAGGATTTCCTCACTTGATGTGCACATTGTATATGTGATATATTTTTGTGCACTTGATTGTATCATGTTTGATGATACATGCATGTTTGGGTGTAGGTTTACTTTAAACCATGTTTAAGTGATTGGTTAGGGATTGAATTATTTACTTATTCATTTATTTATTTTCTTTAATTCAATTTTTGGCAAAAAAAGGGAAATGGTGGCTTGATTTGTTTTCTAGTTGAAGCTTCATGAAGCTTTGAATAAGTCCACCATTTTTGTTTCATGCTAAACCTAACCATTCACCTAACCTTGGTTTATTCTCTACACTGAACCATGGTTGCTATATGATAAGAATCAATTATTTTCTATTTTCTAATAATACTTATCATATTCTTTTCTTCTTCTTCTCCTTCTTCAAGATGAAGAAAAGCTTGCTTCCATCAATGGTGAAATGAGAAAAAGAGTGAGAAATCCAATTCTAAAGTGAACCCACTTTCTATTTCTTCATCCTCTACCACTTGCCAAGTAGTATAGGGTGTTTTCTTCATAAGTTTCATGACTTGGTGAAGTTGGAGTTTGATCTTGAGTTGCCTCGACGTAGATCATCTTCGGCATCGAAGTCGACGACCTAGCCCGATCTTTTCTCCGATGAAACCACCATGAGAGTCCGGATTTCGATTGGTACAGCGGAGGGACGTCATTACGGAGCCAAGAAAGTGGAGGACCGGATCTACAAAGGTTGTAGTCACTTCCCTTTTAGTTAAAGTAGTTAACTTGCATTGCATCGCCTATACATCTAGTTAACGATCCGTATTAGGGTTTGTAGGCACATGAAAAAATTTGAATTGGCCATGTTTGATCACTTATAGAACCTCATGGGTGTGCCTACGAACCCTACAGTGGTATCAGAGCCTAGCTAGAACCTTAGGCGATGAGTAGACGAAGTTAGAAGTCCGTTCGAACTCGAAACCCTAACCGAAGACCCCTCTCTGTACATTTTTCCAAAACTGGGTTTTTTCCAGATTAAAAATGCTTAAAAAATTCAGCAGGAAGTTCTAAGAATTACAGTGCAAAATGACAAAGTGATACGTCCAAAGCGCGGCGGAACGGCGGCAGAAGCCTGGCTTCTGCGGCCGTTCCGCGGCCATATGATGACGCCCGCCTTCAATTTTTGCACAGTAATTTATTTCTTGAGGTGCTGAGTTTTCTGGGATTTTTTAATTTTCTCTCAAGAGTTGAGTTTTCTGGGGTGTTTTGGGGCTTCGATGATTCGATCGGAAATTTCAAACTTTGTCTATGTGCTTTTCCGGGTAATTTTAGAATATGTTAAAAAGTTCGACCGGATATAAATACCCAATTTTTCCCCTGCCGGGAAATTTCCAATTGTTGGATTTTTCCATAGTTTAATGACGTTCCAAGTAGTGCAAGTAACGCGATGGTCCCTCTAGAAGACAACAAACCTTAACTCGATTATGTGACCGTCTTGAACTGCCCTTTGAACCTTAGGGTTTGGGGAAGTACGGCGTGCCACATGTGAGGCGTTGGTTTGACCCTTCTACGGCTGGACCGTTGGTACTGAGGCATGAAGTGAATGCCTTTGAACTTATTTCATGTGTTGAGCTGTTTCGGGAAAACTTGGGTGTTCGATTGTTCGATCGGAAAGTTTAACATTTTCTATCTTATCCGGAATGTGATACAATAATTGGAATTCACAAGCAGTTATGAGATAACTAAATGAATGTTATAAACATAGAAGTTTAGTCTCATTTGATCGGTTGCCACGGGATTTTGATGTGATCAAAAGGCCGTCGCAATCACGTAGCGTACGCGAATACTCGCCGGGTAAACTTAATAGACAGCCTCGCCCCATAGCCCCGACCAAGTGACTTTAGGAGAACCCCGTCGCCGAAAGCATCCGTTCGGGTGCTCGCGGCAGCGGTGTTCCGCCTTGGTGCACTTCGTCGACGGCATCGGGGGTGCAGCTGCCTACTAAAGTTTGCGACGAGCATTCGATCAAAATGTCGGGAATCTTGTTGAATTGCCCGACTTGATATTGAAAAGAGTTTTCGATAATGAGACTAAAATGCGGGGTTTATAATTGTTAGGCATGCGATGTCTAAGGAATTCATTTGATTAGGCATGCGATATCTAAAGAGGTTGCGGATTCCAACTGTTGTAGTTTTACACTTTCTTTTCTGCGACCGTAAGTGTAATATGTGATGTCACTGGTTTCGTTGCTATATGTCAACGACAATTGGGATGCGTATATTTACTTACGCTGATGACATGTGATGTTATGTGTTGCTGGATATGTTATATTGGATAGTCGTGTTTGAATAGCCAGGGTTTTTTTTTATGTGAGATGAGTGTTTTTCATTTTCATTCATGTAAAAACTTGTATGTAATATTCTTTTATTGGGGCACTTCCAGGTTGCGGATGATGTCACAATTTTTATATTATTTACTTTTCCGCATTAGGATAGACCCAAGGAGGGGAGCACAAGTAACCGGGTTCTAGGGTCCAGTGGGAGGCCATCTCGAGGAGTCGAGTTCAGGTCTCCTAACCCTAGAATTGGTAGGGTTGCTTGCCGCTCTCGTAGGGGTCTAGGGGTGTGGGATTGGCTATTTATCACGACCGTGGAATCCGTGTTTTATACTGGCTCGTATTAAAAACACGGACGTCCTAGTATATCCAATATTTCATATGATATTTTTCTGCTATGTTATCTGTGATGTGATCATGTGAGGTGTTGAGATAGATATTATATATAGTATATATGATATATTATATAGACGTTGCTTATGTTTTACACCCGCACTAGCCCTGCCCCGCTCTGGCGTTAGTTACCTAACCTAACGGTGCAGACGGGACATCGAGACGAATGCGGATGGCATGAGTGTACGTTATATTTATCTGTGATGTTTAGGTAGACTTAAATGATGGGACATTCATTAATGAGATTAATGAAAGAAAATAAACCTAATTGATGTTGTGGAATCGAATTTTAAAAAATAAAACAGGTAGCTACAGTTCTTGCTTTGCATCGCGGTGTTCATTGTAGAACATCCTGCACCTTATTCGATGAGGAAAGGACCGAGATCCCTTCACCGGGAGTGACTCCTTTAGCAATAATTGGCAGATGCTACACACTCGATTTGTCTTTTGATTGCTTCTATAGTTTTTGCTTTGCACAGTGATATATATGATATATCCCGCACCTTATTCGATGAGGAAAGGGCCGACGATCCCTTCACCGGGAGTGACCCCTTTAGCAAAACTAGAAAAGCCTCAAAAACATTCCATTTAAAAACCATTTGATTCCGCAACGAGATCAAGTTCAAAGCGTTAAAGGTTTTCATAAAACCATCCGTAACCCTCTGTCATTTTAAAAAGTAGAGTACTTAGTATTCGTGCTACGTTTGTCGACCATAGCCGAGGCGTAGTGTGCGGTAGCTAAGTGATGTCTTCCTACACAGCATATGATGCGATTAGTTAGGACAGTCATGTGGCTTTGTTGACCTTAGCAAAGGGTCATGTGGGTGGGTCTAATTAATCACGAAATGACGGGTAGAACTTGACTAGTACCTATGATTTGTTGACCTTAGCCAAGGTCATAGGTGCTAGGGGTAAAAACCTTTATCGGGAGTTTCTAGTGTTGAAATTTGCAATGAGATTGCAAACCTTCTATATGATAGTTGGATCCCGATACCCACTACGAGTAATTGTTACTCCTGGGAGAGTTTTGCACTTTACAATTAGCCGATCAAGTAGGTGTCTAGAAAGGTGTCAACGGGGTTACGCCTCTGGGAAAACGAGGTTTACTGTAATTAGGTCCGTGAGAAAGCACGGGGAACCTCCCTCAAAGTACCGACACTGGCCTGGCTGAAAGATTGGCGAACTTGTAGAGTGTAATTAATCCCGGCTAGTTTTTCCTTTTATGGTTTGAAGGAAGATTTGATAAAAACAGTGGGAGCCATCCTGATTAGATAAAATAAATAACCAATCTAATCTTGCAAGAGCGCACGCAGAGTGTTTTCTTCTCTCTCTTTTAAGGTAGCGACCATATCACGCCTTAATCAAGATAATAATATGGATGTATTGACCGAACCCGTTTGTTATACTGAGCTGGGGAACGTTGGTCCCGCTCCAACTTATAATTGTTATAAGACCGAGCAGGAAATAGCGGAATACCAGAATTCCCATGCCGCCCAAACGAAGAAAGTGCATATGATGCATTTCCTTCGGGTGTGTTCATTATAAAGAACTGTTTCTCAGTATCCTCTGCATCCTGGGTATTTGATACCGGATCAGGATCCCAGATATGTAATCTGTTACATAGGGCTACAGAAAGGTAGAAAACTGAGAACGGGTGATAATGTTTCATGAGACAGAAAACGGGGTAAGTGTTGCAACCAAGTCTGTTGGTCACTGTCACCCTGTATTACCAATACATTGATTCTGAACAAATGCTATTAGATACCGAACCTGATATACAAAATCATATCAATCTCTTTATTTATTAAAGAAATGATAAAATTTCGTATTGATGGATAATGTTTTGAACATTTCCTATATCAAAAGTTGATCGGTTCAGGCATGTTATCTAAAAGCATTGATGTTCTAAATCAAACTACAGTTCCTAGTATACAGAACACACGCAAGAGGAACAGTTCAGAAATGAATGAATCCTTCTTGAGGCATTGTAGACTAGGTCACATCAATGCGACCCGACTGGCTGAAGTTACATTTTAGATGCATATTTAAATTAGTTTGAATTTACATCTTATGAAACTTGCCAGTCATGTCACAAAGATTAGATGACCATAGCTCTGTTTATTGGAAACAGAGAAAGAGTTAGTAAACTTTTGGGACTGATATATGATGATATATGTAAACTCCCCTGTCTACACATGCCAGGACCGGTTCTTTATACTTCATTATATTCTCTGATAATCTCTCAAGATTCAGTCATATGTTTCTGTTGAAACATAAGTCCAAAGCTTTTGAGGTATTCACAGAATATAAGTTGGAAGTAGAGAACCAAAATACGGGTATAAGTATTATGTCCTATGATAAGATCAGGGAAGAGAATACTTGTGCATGGAATCCCTGGATTATTTTAAAGGAGAATGAGATTCTCTCTCAGTATTACTCCTCTGAATACACCACAGCACATCGGTGAATCAGGGTGGAGCAATCGCACCGTATTAGATATGGTGTGCTCTATGATGAGTACTACTGAGTTACCTATTTCCTTTTAAGGGGTTATGCACTTGAGAAGTTGCATACCTATTGAATTAGGTTCGAATCAGATCACTGCCTACCACTCCATATAAGATATGGTATGGGAAGAGCCTATCTCTTAAGTAAGTTAAGATTTAGGATTGTCCGGCCTATGTCAAAAGCAAAATCCGGACAAGATCGAGGCAAGGTCAGTTCTGTAGAACTGGAAAGGTTCCAGCTATACAAAACTGCAGCTGATGATTTGAAAGAACCAAAGGATTCAATAGTCCCCGACGAACCTCAGCCTCTCCGCCAATCTGGTAGGGTTCCTCATCCGCCTGAGAGATACATCGGTTTCTCGATGACAGTGGGAGCGAGGAATGCATCATGAGATGATGACCCAACTAGTTTCGAGCAGGCCATCGAGAGTAGGGACTCTGTAAGAATGGCTGGATGCTTAGTGATCTGAGATGGAATCCATGTACACCAACAAAGTATGGACTTTGGATGCTATATCTGAAGGGTTAAATCCCCATCAGGAGCAAGTATATCTTGAGAAGATTACTTGGTGTAGATGGAAAAGTTGAGACTTTCAAAGCTAGACTTGTCAAAGGTTTTCGTCATCAACCCGGCATGGATAATGATGAAACCTTCGAATCAGATCACTGCCTACCACTCCATATAAGATATGGTATGGGAAGAGCCTATCTCTTAAGTAAGTTAAGATTTAGGATTGTCCGGCCTATGTCAAAAGCAAAATCCGGACAAGATCGAGGCAAGGTCAGTTCTGTAGAACTGGAAAGGTTCCAGCTATACAAAACTGCAGCTGATGATTTGAAAGAACCAAAGGATTCAATAGTCCCCGACGAACCTCAGCCTCTCCGCCAATCTGGTAGGGTTCCTCATCCGCCTGAGAGATACATCGGTTTCTCGATGACAGTGGGAGCGAGGAATGCATCATGAGATGATGACCCAACTAGTTTCGAGCAGGCCATCGAGAGTAGGGACTCTGTAAGAATGGCTGGATGCTTAGTGATCTGAGATGGAATCCATGTACACCAACAAAGTATGGACTTTGGATGCTATATCTGAAGGGTTAAATCCCCATCAGGAGCAAGTATATCTTGAGAAGATTACTTGGTGTAGATGGAAAAGTTGAGACTTTCAAAGCTAGACTTGTCAAAGGTTTTCATCATCAACCAGGCATGGATAATGATGAAACCTTTTCCAGGGACTATGCTTAAGTCCATCCAGATCCTACTTGCCATTGCTACATACCATGACTACGATATCTGGTGGTTGGGTGCCATGACTGCTTCTCTAAATAATGATTTAGATGAGAACGTCTATAAGAACACAGCCAGAGAGCTTCGTAAACAGTGGGAGCAGCGGAAACGTGTGCAAGTTGCTTTACAGAATAAAGCAGGTATCGCGGAGTTGGAACATCTGTTTTGATGTGGTAGTCGAAGTGTTTGACTTCATCAAAATGGTAGATGAACCTTGTATGTACAAAAATGTAGTAGAGAGTAAGGAGGTTATCCTCGTATTGAACGTGGACAACATACTCTTGATAGGAAAAGAGTTTCCTATACTACGCTCGGTCAATCTCCGCTTATCACAAGGATTCTCCAATAGGATCAAAGTGATACTTCCTAAATCCTGAGTTTTCATCTATGAGATAGATGTAATTGGATGCTAGGATTCTCACTAGATGTAGTGAGATGGTATCAATCGATCCTGGGGAGAATCACTGGAAGGGTTCCAGGGTAATAAAGACGACTGAATGTCAGTCACAGGCATTGTCTTTACCCTCAGTAAAGGGACGGTATGTTGGAAGAGTTCCAAGCTAGATACCGTGGCAAACTAGACGATAAAGGCTGGTAACATCGCCATTAAAGATACTACCAAAGAGGAAGTTTGGGTGTATATTGGTTCATGAGATGAACTAGGTTCCTATAATTGTATGACAATGAAAGTGTGGCTTTGGCCCGGGAACCCTGGTCCCATCAGTAACCCAGACATATTCTGAGGCAGCATCACCTGATCATGGAGATAGATGATCTCTAGGGTGATCGAGGTTAGGAGAGTAGACTCAGAGGACAACACGGCGGATCCACTCACAAAGGCTTTTTCCCAGAGAGAGACTTGTATGGGATGGTTGAGTATGTGATACTGCAACCACTGCTACAGATGGCCCTAGTGCAAGTGGGAGATTGTTAGTTATATGTATGCCCTAGAGGCCATTACTGTACATTGGATGTATATTGTAGTGGATGCTGGGACATATATAGGTAGGACTTTCTTGCTCGACATGATAGTACGCTATCTGGTTGCTCTTTATCTTAACATGTATACTTTCTGTCTCTCTGATTACATGTTGATAAAGCCCTTAGGATGTGTACTCGACTTTCAGGACTATGATGCAGATCATACTAGTAGGGCCTGGGTAGTCAATGAGTACATCCTTCAATGTTCCTAGTCGTGGGAATATCGAGACGGGGCATCGATATTCCAGAGTAGACTAGCGTATATCTTCTCGACCCATGTGATGGGCGATGGATGATCCCATATCCAATTGTGTTTGACATCAGAGATGGTATGCGGGTGCTCAGTGGAGACTGGGTACACTGAACGGACTGGCCGAGAACTCCCAGATGGTATTATACCTCACGTCAGATGGTAGTTCTCTGGTGACACTGGTGCAGCTTAGTCTGTTGAACAGAGATCGTCATAGAGTCTTGTGTGTCTTCCACTGTGCTTTGATTTCCACCCTACCATGGCTCTACTGAGTCGTGCAAACAGGTGGTTTTTGGGTACAGTCCCGATTCACATGGAGGCAATGAGCGATAGGAGGGGATTCGTCTCTCCCGGTATTGGGGGTTGATGTTGCGCTATGCTCGACTAGCCATAACAGGAAATCCCTGGCCAGGGTTGCAGTGATATACTGGTAAGAGTTATCTGTAGTTTCACGATTGTTATGGACATCACGTCGGCATGGCTTATCGAGCTATTGGGGTCTCACGTTTACCACCCCTAGGCGAGATATGCGACATCTCAGACGAACAGACCGGACTGTACGGTAAGTGTTACTGGTTGGATTCACAGGAGTGTGAGCGGGCTTGCTCGTCGATCTTCTGATCGCTCAATACCCGGGTGGCCGTTACGTTTAGCAGACCGCTTGCGGCTTGTGGGTGCTTGATATGATCATCATCTGCTGCCGGCGTATAGACGAGTCTTTAGAGTCCTACACAGAGATTTCCTGGCTCAAGCGAAACGAAATAGGAGCGCATATGAGATATGTGCTGGACCGAGAATAATGCGTGTATGTGATACCGTATTCTATTCTCGCGATGAATGTATCGATTGGTTGTATGCGATATAACCTAGTTATCGAATCGAGGATTGATTCGATAAGGCGATACATCAGATATTAGTCGGTCATATGCGATATGACCGGATCGTTAAATCAAGTGTTGATTTAATGATTTAATGTATAATTATATATTTGATATATTACTTTGCATTAACTAATATTTGTTCTCTTAAAAAGGATTTTCTCACTTGATGTGCACATTGTATATGTGATATATTTTTGTGCACTTGATTGTATCATGTTTGATGATACATGCATGTTTGGGTGTAGGTTTACTTTAAACTATGTTTAAGTGATTGGTTAGGGTTTGAATTATTTACTTATTCATTTATTTATTTTCTTTAATTCAATTTTTGGCCAAAAAAAAGGGAAATGGTGGCTTGATTTGTTTTCTAGTTGAAGCTTCATGAAGCTTTGAATAAGTCCACCATTTTTGTTTCATGCTAAACCTAACCATTCACCTAACCTTGGTTTATTCTCTACACTTAACCATGGTTGCTATATGATAAGAATCAATTATTTTCTATTTTTCAATAATACTTATCATATTCTTTTCTTCTTCTTCTCCTTCTTCAAGATGAAGAAAAGCTTGCTTCCATCAATGGTGAAATGAGAAAAAGAGTGAGAAATCCAATCCTAAAGTGAACCCACTTCATATTTCTTCATCCTCTACCACTTGCCAAGTACTATAGGGTGTTTTCTTCACAAGTTTCATGACTTGGTGAAGTTGGAGTTTGATCTTGAGTTGCCTCGACGTAGATCTTCTTCGGCATCGAAGTCGATGACCTAGCCTGATCTTTTCTCCGATGAAACCACCATGAGAGTCCGGATTTCGATTGGTACAGTGGAGGGACGTCATTACGGAGCCAAGGAAGTGGAGGACCGGATCTACAAAGGTTGTAGTCACTTCCCTTTTAGTTAAAGTTGTTAACTTGCATTGCATCGCCTATACATCTAGTTAACGATCCGTATTAGGGTTTGTAGGCACATGAAAAAATTTGAATTGGCAATGTTTGATCACTTGTAGAACCTCATGGGTGTGCCTAGGAACCCTACAGGCGTATCGCATACCCAACATCTCAAATAGTCTCTCGAACTGTGCTTGAGGGAGGGCCTTGGTGAATAGATCTGCCGTGTTCTTTTTTTGTGTCTACTCTTCGTACCTCAATCACCCAGCGATCTATGATCTCCCTGATCAGGTGATACCTCCTTAAGATGTGTCTAGATTTCTGATGAGGCCATGGTTCTTTTGCTAAATCCATAGCCCCATTGTTATCGCAATACAAAGGTATTGGATTAACAATGGACGGAACCACCTTAATTTTAGTAATGAACATTTTTATTCAGACCCCTTCTTTTGCAGTATCGTTGGCAGCAATGTATTCAGCCTCCATCATCGAGTCTGTGACGGTATCCTGTTTGGAGCTCTTCCAAAAGACCACACCTCCATTGAGGGTAAACACAAAACCCAAGACAAACTTGCTGTCATCCTTTTCACTATAGAATCTCGAGTCAATAAAGGACTCCACCTGGAGGCCCCCATTACCGAATACCAGGAACAATTCCTTAGTCCTTCTCTGGTACTTAAGAATTTTCTTCACTACTGTCCAGTGGTTCTCTCCTAGGTTTGACTGATACCGGCTCACCACGCTAAGTGCGTAAGCTACATCTAGTCTTGTACATAGCATCACATACATTATAAATCCTATTGCTGAAGCGTAGGGTATAATGCTCATGCGAACGCTCTCCTCATCAGTCTTGGGTGACATCTCTTTAGAGAGGGTGATTCCATGCAATGCGGGTATATTACCACGCTTGGAATCTTCCATACTAAATCTCTTTAGTACGGACTCTATGTACCTGGACTGTGAAAGTCCCAACAATCTCTTGGATATATCTCTGTAGATCTTAATTTCGAGAATGTATGAGGCATCACCCAAGTCTTTCATGGAGAACCTTCGTGACAAGAACAGCTTGACCAATTGTAGCATAAGAATGTCATTTTTTATCAAAAGGATTTCGTCCATGTACAAGACTAGGAATACGACAGTTCATCCTACAATCTTCTTATATATACAAGGCTCATCCTCGTTTTTGATGAAGTCAAATTCCATGACTGTTTCATCAAAATAAATATTTCAGCTCTGCGATACCTGCTTTAATCCATAAATTGATTTAAGAAACTTTCACACCTTCCCATTGCTCCCACTGTCTATGAATCCCTCTAGCTAATCCATATAAACGCACTCTTCCAAACTTTCGTTTAGAAAAGCTATTTTTACGTCCATCTGCTAGATTTCATAGTCATAGAAGGCAGCAATAGCAAGTAGGATCCGAATGGATTTGAGTATAGCCACTGGAGAAAAGGTTTCGTCATAGTCCACAATTGGTCTTTGCCGAAAACCTTTTGCAACAAGTCTAGCCTTATAGGTTTCCACCTGTCCATCTGCACCAATTTTCTTTTTGAAGATCCATTTACATCCAACGGGTTTTACCCTAGGAGGAGAAATATCCATGGTCCAAACTTTATTAGTGTACATGGACTCTATATCGGATCGAATAGCATCCGGCCATTTAACAGAGTCCCTACTGGTAATGGGCTGCTTGAAACTAGTAGGATCATCTTCTTCCAAGATGCAATCCTCTCGATCCCCATCTATGAGAAAACTGTAGTATCTCTCGGGCGGATGAGAAATCCTACTAGATCTGCGGAGTGGCTGGGGTTCGTCGGGTACTTTTGAATCTAGAGATTCTACCAAATTTTCTGCTTCAGTTTGTGGTTCTGAAATTTCTTTCAGTTTTACCGTACTCCCACTAATTTCTTTTGCAAGAAATTCTCTTTCTAAGAAGGCTAAGTGGCGAGAGACAAACACCTTCTGTTCCTCGGAGTGGTAGCCAAGATATCCCTTTGAATTCTTAGGGTATCCCACAAACTTGCTCAATACAAATCTTGCCTCGAGTTTACCTAGGTTCTGCTTTTTAATAAAAGCAGGACATCCCCATATGTTAATGTAATTAAGATATGGTCTTTTCCTACTCCATATTTCATATGAGGTAGTAGGCACTAATTTGGTTGAAACTCTACTCAATAAGAATGCAGCTGATTCAAGAGCAAACTCCCAGAATGAAAGAGGCAACTCAACACTACTCATCATGGAGCGAACCATATCCGATAGGGTACGATTCCTCCGCTCCGATACACCATTGTATTGTGATGTATACGGATGAGTAAGCTGAGAGAGAATTCCATTCTCTTTTAGGTATTCTAGAAATTTCGTGCTTAAGTACTCCCCTCCTCTATCAGATCGGAGGATCTTGATACTTTTACCAGTCTTGTTCTCTACTTCGTTTCTGTATTCCTTGAATTTGTCAAAAGCTTCAGATTTTTGTTTCAAAAGATACACATATCCGTACCTAGAGAGATCGTCAGTGAATATTATGAAGTATGATAATCCACCCCTTATATGTATAGATATTGGACCACATACATCACTGTGTATGAGTTCCAAGAGCTCTGTTGCTCTTTCTCCGTGTCCGATGAACGGATATTTGGTCATCTTTCCTTTGATACAAGACTGAAAAGTTTTATAAGATGAAAATTCGAATGCATTTAAATATCCATTTTTAGGTAACTTAGATAGTCTTTTCTCAATGATATGACCAAGCCTACAATGCCACAAGCATGATTCATTCACTTCTGAACTATTCTTTTTGCGTGTGTTTTGTATATTGAAAGCTGAGTTTTGATTTAGAACGTAGATACCATTACAATATGTACCTTCTACAACCAATACCTTATCAAGGTAAATATTCATGATATTCTATCTAGAATAAAGTTATATCGATCTTTATCAAGTAAAGAAACTGATATGATGTTGCAAAGTATGGAAGGTACATAGTAGCAATTATTCAATATCATAGTATTGCAACTTGGAAATACTAGGTAATATTCACTGACGGCAGTAGCATCAACTTGTACTCCGTTCTCTACTCTGAGGGACATATCACCAGGTCCAACCATCCTACTTTTTCTCAGTCCATGCAATAAATTACAGATATGAGATCCTGATCGGCTATCTAGTACCCAGGAGGTAGGACAGACCGAAAAACAGTTCTCAATAACAAAAAAACTGAAGGAGACACAATAGTATGCTTCTTCTTCGTTAGGGTCATCAAGGAATTCAAGCAATCCTCTTTCCTTTGCTTATACTCGTGACAGTTGTCATAAGTTAGAGCCGATCCGACGTTCCCCAGCCCCGAATAAGAATCTGGATCGTTCAATTCATATATTTTATTATCTAGATTAAGGCGTGAATTGGTTGCTGCCTGGAGAAAGAGAAAAGAAACACTCAGCGTGCACTCTAGCAACATTAGATTGGTTATTAGTTTATCTAATCAGGATGGCTCCTACTGTTTCCTCGAATTTTTCTTATAGCTGGGATCATTAACACCTTACAAGTTCGCTAACCGTTCAGCCAGGTTGGTGTTGGTACTCTGAACGAGATTCCCCGTGCTCTCTCAAAGACCTAATTAAAATAAACATCGTTTCCGCAGAGTCGTGGCCCCGTTAACACCTTTCTAGACACCTAATAGGTAATCTAATTGTGAAGTAAAAAAAATCTCCCAAGAGTAATCCTACTCATCAATGGGATCGGGATCCAACTATCATTGCATGATAAACTAGATGGAGCTACTCTAGTCACCACACTCTAGAAGGTATGTAATGCCAGCAAGTTTCCTGTACATTTGAAACACCCGATTTAGTTTTTGCCCCAAGCGCTTATGACCATGTAACATTTCAGAAAAATAAAATAATATTTTTGGGAATTTTTATAATTAAATAATAAATATTATGAATATTTGATAATACGGTATAATTAATTTCTAATAAATTGGGAAATATTTGGAAAATTATAGGAATTTCTGAAATGAGGGTGTTTTATGTGATTTAGACAAATTATGAATTTTTAAAATTAATTATGTTCACTTTTAATGCTAATCACGATTAAATATCGCTAATCTTGCATTAATCCGGTTTTGTGCACATGACATGCACCATATCATTTTTACACTTGTGTTACATTTTCCTACATGTCTTTCTTGTTTTGGGTTAGTTTTAGATGAGAGAAAAGAAGAGAGAAGAGAAAAGAAAACAAAAGAAAAGATAAAAAAAGAAAATGATAAAGAAAAGAGGTATGGGCATGAGAGAGAGAGAGGTGAGGGGGTCAACCTTGGACCATGGCTTGTGTTCCCTCATTGTTTTCCTTCTTCATTCTCTCCCCTCTTCATCTCCATGGCAGCCACTTCATCCCCCTCCTCTTCAACCCACACAAACACCCTCAATCCTTCACCAAAACTCCATCCCCCCTTCATTAAGAACATGCACAAACTCCTCACAAACACTTTGGACCAAGAAAAATTCGATTTTCGAGACTTGGTGCAACTCAAGAAATTTCTTGAGTTGCCAAATGAGGTAATTTCCTTACCATTAACATTGTATTTCATTCACCTTCGCTTTCATGTTAGTTTAGAGGTGATTAATTAAGGTTCAGTGAACTTTGAAAATTCAAAATTAAGGGTTAGGGTTTGATTTGAATCAAAAGGTGAAATTAAGGTTTGTAGAGACCACACAACACATATAGTGATCGTATTTTGGATTAAAATCAGAGAATAGAACCCCAAACCCAAACTTAGAAACCCCGACATCAGCAGATTTTATGGAAATTGTGATATGTTTTAGTATCTGCTATCACCCGGGACACCTGAAAACTATTTAGCAAACACAGAGAGATGTGCAGGCAACTTAGAACCTATACCCAAAACCCAGGACCCAAATTCATTCATGTGGCCGTAGATTTAACCATTTTGGCCGCAAATTGCGGCCAAAGCAGGGAATTTTGGGCTCGTTCTTGTTCCAGGGATTTATTTCCAGTAAATTAGACCCTCCATATGTGAAAAATTGGCTAATTTCACCTAGGGTAAAATCTAGGACCATTTTCTTGACCTGCTGCTTGTTTTGAGATTTCGTTTTGACTTGAATTTTGGTATTTGATGTATTGTATTCCGTCGTGTGGCGTTTGAACGCCAACGACTAGGGCTATTCATCGTGTTTTGCATGCGAGGCTATAGGTTTTAACCTATGAGCGAAATGTGTGCCGTTTTGGTTTTCTGCCTTGATTTTAATACGCATTACGATTGTGTTATATATGTAGGTACCTTCACATGGATTTCATACGATGAAGAAAAGGATAGCAATATCGACTTCGGCACGCAAGAATCGAGATGAGTAGATATATATCTATGGGGGAAGTCGGGTGCATGGCGTATAGCACCCCCACAGTTCGTAGTGTAGCCTTCATATATACATTATAGTTATATATATAATTACGTGTTTTGAAACTTGGATGGTTAACAAGTATGACCTTAGAAGATCATGGGTTAATTTTAGTATAATTGGATGATAGTATCGTTAGTTAGTTTAGTCGCGAACCCTAGAACAAGGTTTACACCCACACGCATACACATGCTTACTTTGTTTTACTTGTGCTTAAATGGGGATATGTATATATATACACACATTGGTATGGGACTATGTGTGTGTGTGTGTGTGTGTATACGTATACTTATACATGGATGATGAGGATTGTACATGGTACTTGGAGATGAGTCGATGAGTTTAGGTATGATGCCATGAGATCGGTGATCTGTTTTGATTCGTATTATGAGACACGGCATGAGATTATAGCGGGCCTTTAGGTGTGTGTTTTCATACACGCATATTTATGTAGATAGTATCAGTTAGTACTAGACTTAGATCAGTACCCTTAATACAGGATATGATGATAAGGATACTAGATAAATGATGAGATAAATGTGAGATTCGACCCGTACCCAGATTGGGATGCCGTACGATGGATTTACCGTACAAGCTTTATATTGATAATAGCTCCGCACTCTTGACTCCAGAATGTCATGTTATATATTGTATCGTATGTGATACTATTGAGGCGGGATCACCGACTATTATATTTAAATATATCGACTCAGACTTAGGTGGTTTTCCCTTACCCTTTCGATGAGTCTGTTAGTTTAGTCCTGTAGCTACTTGTAGATGTTAGACTAGACTCGAGTCATACCTATTTCAAAACTAACGAATCGTGAGTATTTTAAAGACATGCCAAGGGATTCTATGAGTATTTCAAAGGATGTACCCTTTTTCAAAAAAAAACCCATCGTAGCCTCTATTTTTCCAAACACCACGATTCGTGTGATTTCAAATGACAAACTGTATGACTCGTATAACTAATGTAGATTCCTTATTGTTGCATTTACTTTCCATTTCCATATAATCTTGTTGTTATTAGCGCATTGCATGCTTATATGCTTATGATTTATGTTATATTAAACCCATGCTGTCAGGA
The DNA here is from genome assembly GCA_030015575.1 of Agapanthus africanus. NCBI lineage: Eukaryota > Viridiplantae > Streptophyta > Magnoliopsida > Asparagales > Amaryllidaceae > Agapanthus > Agapanthus africanus. Next base: position 43,400,294 of record JASDDO010000010.1, read on the forward strand.
CACCAGCACCATTATCAAAGATGCGTATGCTCCACGTACACCTGCTTGCCGGCTCACACACTTCATCATCGATGATTGCCATGTCACTACACAATAGGATTGTTGTATCAGGATATGACTCCTTGCATGACATACTTGCGTACATACATATGGTACACCCATATTTGCGTATACACATATTGTACACCCATACTTACATACACACATATTTACACATACATAGATAATGCTTGCTTTATTTTGGAGATTTGGGAACCGCATGATATATTTTAAAACTGGATTCATTTAAAAGAGCTGTTTTCCCTCGATATGTGCATATTACTGTTTTATGTTGCATGATATACTGATTGCTCACATTTCTATTATATGTCTCCTACATTATGCTTTATGATTATACGCATTGAGATATGCTGTTTCCATGAGATTTCCGGATTTGAGAACCGTGGGTATTTCAAAAGAAATTATGTACTGTTTTAAAAACCCGGTTTCTCTTGATATGATATTTCAGTGCGTCCACCATGAATTTTCTCGATTCTGAAACGTGTGACAGTGATACTCGATTCGAGGAGCTGGATGAGGCTGATTACGGGTACATGGTGGACCCGGTATGGTACCTCGGGGCGAGAGAGAGATTTCATGGGGATGGCGATGAGCCTGGCAGGGGGACCACTACCTACCGGTGATAGTATTTGGACCCTGCGATTATCTGGAGGATACCGACCGGAGTCATGAGATGGATATAGGCTGACCCGTACTGCCGGAGCCGCGGGCCAATCCCGCAGATGATACAGAGCCTGAGATATATGAGGATTTACGTGTCGATGCTGGACATGGGTTTCATGATGTTTTGAGTGTCGATGTTGGACACTCAGGTTCCATGATTTGATGTGTCGCGAGGGACACACGTTGATTTCTATCCTCATACTTTCATGCATATGCTTTTATGATATTTACATGCATGATGTTGTTGTGTCATTGGTTGACACGTGGACAAGATCCACAAGCATACAGGTATTGATTACATAGTTGGAAAATATCCACATACTTATAGACTTCATGATATAGTTGACACTGATTTCATGTTGATTACATTGATCACACCTCATGTTTATGATAGGTAGCTACCTGAGGCACTGACACGAGCACTTGGTATTACACTTATGCATAGATGTTTACCCTTACCACCTTATCATGCTTCAGACATTATCATATTGAGGATATATATGACTAATCGTATTGACCTAGGATTGAGTCATACATACGATTTCTGCTCTGTGATATTTTCTACTCACGAGTTGGCAATTCACCCCCATTGTGCCACAGTTCTTGGAAGTTTTCCCGTACAGGTTCTTTGCGGCTTTCTGGCACACTACGCCCATTCTGGGTGATTGGTTTGGTAGGTGGGTTCACTCATATCGTGACCACCATTGTACATTTATATTCAGTTGTATCTAGTAAACCCCATCAACTAGACTTGTATATTTATTTCAGACTTAGAAAACCAATTGTTTATTCTTTCGACCTTAGAGTCGCGCGCTGTATTATTATGGTTTTCTTAATGATTTTGAGTTCCCTTTTGAGTTTTGATTCTCTCCCTTCGGCGTTGTATATTCTATTGCTTGCGTGGTTGTGACCGTCAATTGACGAAGAGCTAGCTCCCGCTTGGGAATGCCGTTATTCATATTATGCATGGTGTACCATTTTGGGGCCAGTATTAACAAAGGAAAGTCTGCCAAAATTTTCGGAAAAGATATGACGTTTTAAATTGTATAATTTGGCTTATGTTATTAAAACCACTTGCTTTAAAATAAGTTTTCTTCACTTCTTTTTTAAAATGGTTTAGATTTCTGGGATTTTTGGCTTACTTGAATTAGATGGGGTCGTATAGACTTCATATGATTCAAGTTCCAGTCACGTGCCATTTCGGGTCGTGACAAAGTTGGTATCAGAGCGCTAGGTTAACCTTGGTTCGAGTCTATGTTTGACTATGCGGAGCCTACGGCGTATGTATATGTACGGAATCTAGGCTTGACCTTACGGAACTTAGGCTTGGTCGAGGGAGTATTAGACTTGAAATTTCGTCGCGTAGGTTGACCTTGGTTGATGGAGTAGGTGACTTAAGGAGAGTGGCGTACCGTGTGTATGGTCCGCGGCATACTTACGATACGCTACCATGCTTAAGAAGCCTTAGGATGTACATTTCCTTGCACAGTATTATATTCATTCTTATGATCTATCCTCATCGATATTGGTTATGGTTTTGCTGCCATGATTACACGGGTAGAGAGTGCTACGGCTAGAGTTACGTCAGCATGAGCTTGTCACGGACGAGAACTGACCAGGGCGTGATTCCAGGGACACACGATTTGCATAGATGCATCATTTTATTGTGTTTTCGTGCCATGAGCGTTTGATGGATTGCTTTTACAAGATTTCTCGGATATGCAGATCAGCACCAGAGGATTGGGCCACTGCTAGAGGCCAGCCGAATGTGATGACCGTCGATGCACCGATTGTACTTGATGATTGAAGCACTGTCCAGCGTGCGGACGAATGAATCAGTTGTTGCTGCGAATGATAAGATATCGCCCCAGATGTTTGAAGCTAATTCCGCACGTGTTATACTTCGAGATATGATAGAAGATCGCTAGTCACCAAAGATGAAAGACTAGGACATGTGATTCATTGCCTACCCCGATGCGAGGTCATCAGATTGATTGATTCCAGCTAGAGACGACTTCACGAAGGTACGTTGAGAGTCGATAGAAGATGATCGAATGTCAGAAACCCATTTTTCCAAGTTTAAAGTATTCTGACAAACATGCAAGTAATTCTGTGGACCCACTAGAAGAATGAAACCCTAACTCGATATAATGACCATGAGAACGCTTTGTAACCTTAGGGTTTGCAGCAGTTCCATGGTGTCATTAATGAGGCTTGGGTTTGCCCTTCTACGGCTAGTCCATAGGTACTGTGGCATGTACTGGAATACTATTAAACTGTACTCAATATGTTGAGCTCTTGGGGGATTATGAAACTTTGACGAATCGATCAAAAGGTTCGACGTCATTCGGATATCATGTGATGGGATACATTGCTTGGGAGACTCCAGATACGAGTATAGCCGTTGGAGCGCAGTCCATGCATCCACGAAAAGACGAGTCCGAATCGGTCGTCATTAGAGAAAAGTGGGGTAAGGGGTTCGTACGAGATTTCTACGAGATGACGTTCCACTCCGCTGATATCAGAGATGTGATACGCATGCAAAGGCGTTGTACATAGATATATATTCCAGAAGGAGTCGTGATGAGTATGCAGCCGTTCCGGAACAAGAAACGGAGTTAGTAAAGGGTGACGACTTCCGGGCAGTTCGGCAGAAACGAGATTCGGGAGAGACTCCCACGAGATCTTTCTGGAATACTATACGAGAAGACTTGGACCCAAGAGCAGTCATATTGTGCATACCCAGCAGGCCAGAGTTCGACATCGTCGACGAGACACGTTATGAGTGACCATGACAGTTGGCCAAGAGATGAACAGGGGATTTCCAGAGAGGAATCATTTCCGTTAGCACACCTGACCAGACCGATAGGCCGATGGATTGCGAGATTGGTAATCCGAAGAGAAAATGAGGACCCAGAGATAGAGAACGCCAGACCGTGAGCATGAGGCAAGCAGATGTTCTTGCTCTGCCAGTTTTTGGCGCACCGACTTTTTCGACATTGTAGGAGGTGTACCTTGATGTCATTTATTGCGATTTGCGTTTGTGATCCGAGTATCACGTTTATATTGCTTGGATTTGAATTTTGATGATGAGTTTCATGATATCGATTTCGTACACCATGGCAGCACCTATTAGGTATTTACATTTTGTGCATAGTTATTGCATTTGAGATACGTTTTTATATACCGTTGGGTTGGTTTATGATTTGTGCATATCTATTGCACTTGATATTGATTTTGTGCCTTAACTGCATATGTTTAAGATTTCGTGGATTTCATACCGTTGATTTGATTTTGTGCATGTGGTACGCACTCGATTTGATTTTTTGCAGTCGGTAAAGCTCACATGTACTTGCAGTGCATTGATACGGATTTTTTGCACATAGTTGCACATGTTTTTAGATTTTATACACCTTCGTACACTCGGTGTTGTTTTATACGCATTTGAGTTATTTGTGCATTTCGTGTACTTGTTGCAACAGATTTGCACTTGTGCAATTGTTGCACTATGTCTTTACGTCGTGCATTCGTTGCACTGTATTTGTATTTCGTGCACTGGATGCACTGTATTTGTATTTCGTGCATTGGATGCACTGTATTTGTATTTCGTGCACTGGATGCACTATATTAGTACCCGTGCATTTATTGCACTATATTTTTATTTCGTGCATTTGTCGCACCAGATTTTTATTTCGCGCATTTGTTGCACTAGATTTCCATTTCGTGCATTTATCGCACCAGATTTATATTTCGCGCATTTGTTGCACTAGATTTTCATTTCGTGCATTTGTCCCACCAGATTTATATTTCGCGCATTTGTTGCACTGGATTTATATTTTGTGCATTGGTTGCACCGTATTTGTATTCATGCATTTGATGCACCAGATTTGAATTTTGTGCACACTGATGCACATGGTTGTGAGATTATATACCATGGTATACCTGATTTGGATTTGGATTGAGATGTGTTGTATACCATCGTTTTCGATTGTGGTACTCGATATTTGTTTTCGTGCACTTTGTGCACTTGATTTGGACTTTGCGCAGACTTGACGCGCTTGATGCGATTTTGGTGCACATCAGATGCACTAAATCGAGATTCTTCGTGCATATCAGATGCACCTGGTGTTGCTGTCAGGCACACACCTTTGCCCTTGATAGGTGTTTTTGTGCACACCCGTTGCACTTAGTTTTTGTTCTGTGCACATGTATGGCACATTCATGGATTTCGATTTCTGTGTGCACCAGACGCACGTGGCATTCTTATGAACATTTTGGGATTGATTTCTGGTGGAGCAGTACGTTTTTATGGATGTACTATTTGTTTTAGTATTGAGCAGGACCGGTCAGAGGACAATACCTGATTATGTTTTTGCATGCATTGATAGTTATCAAAGGGATTTCTAAAAAGGAGGTATAGTCTCAGTATTTACCTACGTGTCCGAGATGACACGAAATATTTTACAAAGGAAACCCTTCTAAATTATTTTTTCAAACGGCGGGACGTGTATGTTAAACAAAGGGTATATATATATATAGTTATTTTCATCCAAAAAACGTCTGCCACTGTGCCGGAATATGCGCATCGCACAACGATTTGAAAGGATTTGACATGCATTTCTTTTGATGTTTTGACGAATTTACCACGATGTTTACATGTATAGTTTAGATGTATATCATATTGGTTTTCGTATTTGATTTAGACATTGGTGTCTTCACCATAACTCCGATGATTGCGGGATACTTGATGGAGTTTTGATTTTGAGTTATCTGCTCATTTTTCATGCGCATGCATTGCGCTACGATGTTTTTTAGGTATTTATGATTTCGGAGTCCCGACGACATGGCCATTTTACTGAAATGTTTTAGCATTGAGGGGTTTAAATTTAAATTCGGGGATCGAATTTTTTTAACGGGGGAAGACTGTAACATTTCAGAAAAATAAAATAATATTTTTGGGAATTTTTATAACTAAATAATAAATATTATGAATATTTGATAATGCGGTATAATTAATTTCCAATAAATTGGGAAATATTTGGAAAATTATAGGAATTTCTGAAATGAGGGTGTTTTATGTGATTTAACAAAATCAAGATTTTTAAAATTAATTATATTCACTTTTAATGCTAATCGCGATTAAATATCGCTAATCTTGCATTAATCCGGTTTTGTGCACATGACATGCACCATATCATTTTTACACTTGTGTTACATTTTTCTACATGGCTTTCTTGTTTTGGGTTGGTTTTAGATGAGAGAAAAGAAGAGAGAAGAGAAAAGAAAACAAAAGAAAAGAAAAGAAAAAGAAAATGATAAAGAAAAGAGGTATGGGCATGAGAGAGAGAGAGAGAGGTGAGGGGGTCAACCTTGGACCATGGCTTGCGTTCCCTCATTGTTTTCCTTCTTCATTCTCTCCCCTCTTCATCTCCATGGCAGCCACTTCATCCCCCTCCTCTTCAACTCACACAAACACCCTCAATCCTTCACCAAAACTCCATCTCCCATTTATTAAGAACATGCACGGACTCCACACAAACACTTTGGACCCAGAAAAATTCGATTTTGGAGAGTTGGGGCAACTCAAGAAATTTCTTGAGTTGCCAAATGAGGTAATTTCCTTACTATTAGCATTGTATTTCATTCACCTTAGCTTTCATGTTAGTTTAGAGGTGATTAATCAAGGTTTAGTGAACTTTGAAAATTCAAAGTTGAGGGTTAGGGTTTGATTTGAATCAAAAGGTGAAATTGAGGTTTGTAGAGACCACACAACCCCTGTAGTGATCGTATTTTGGATTAAAACCAGAGAATAGAACCCCAAACCCAAACTTAGAAACACCGACATCGGCAAATTTTATGGAAATTGTGATGTGTTTTGGTATCTGCTATCACCCAGAACATCTGAAAAATATTTAGCAAACACAGAGAGATGTGCAGGCAACCTAGAACCTATACCCAAAACCCAGGACCCCAATTCCTTCATGTGGCCGCAGATTTAATCATTTTGGCCATAAATTGCGGCCAGAGTAGGGAATTTTGGGCTCGTTCTTGTTCCAGGGCTTTATCTCCAGTAAATTAGACCCTCCATATGTGTGAAATTGGCTAATTTCACCTAAGGTAAAATCTGGGATCATTTTCTTGAGTTGCTACTTGTTTTACGATTTCGTTTTGACTTGAATTTTGGTATTTGATGTATTGTATTTCGTCGTGTGGCGTTTGAACGCCAACGACTAGGGCTATTGGTCGTGTTTTGCATGCGAGGCTATAGGTTTTAACCTATGAGCGAAACGTATGCCGTTTTGGTTTTCCGCCTTAATTTTAATACGCATTGCGATTGTGTTATATATGTAGGTACCTTCACGTGGATTTCATATGATGAAGAAGAGGATGGCGACATCGATTTCGGCACGCAAGAATCGAGGTGAGTAGATATATATCTACGGGGGAAGTCGGGTGGATGGCGTATAGCACCCCCGCAGTTCGTAGTGTAGCCCTTGATATATATATATTATCGTTATATATATGATTACGTTTTGTGAAACTTGGATGGTTAATAAGTATGACCTTAGAAGATCATGGGTTAATTTTAGTATAATTGGATGATTGTGCCGTTAGTTAGTTTAGTCGCGAACCCTAGAATAAGGTTTACACCCACAAGCACACACATGCTTACTTTGTTTTACTTGTGTGTATATGGGGATATGTATATATATATACACACATAGGTATGGGACTTTGTATATGTGTGTGTGTGTGTGTGTGTGTGTGTGTGTGTGTGTGTATACTTATACATGGATGATGAGGATTGTACATGGTACTTGGAAATGAGTCGATGAGTTTAGGCATGATGCCATGAGATCGGTAATATGTTTTGATTCGTATTATAAGATACGACATGAGATTATAGCGGGCCTTTAGGCGTGTGTTTTCATACATGCATATTTATGCAGATGTTATCAGTTTGTGTTGGATATATGTATGCCCTAGAGGCCATTATGTGATAGTGGATGTATCTATACATGTATATATATTCAGTTTGCATTCTTGCTCGACATGATAGTATGCTATCTGGTTATTCTTTATCTGACATGTTGATTTGATCATGCTTTTATTCATTCATACATGCTGATAAAGCCCCAAGGATATCTGCTTGACTACTCTGATTATGATAGAGATCATACTAGTGGGACATTTGTAGTCTATAAGCATATCCTAAAATGTCCCTAGTCGGAGGTGTATCGAGATGGGGCATCGATATACCAGAGTAGACTAGCGTATATGATACTAGACCCATGTGATGGGCGATGGATGTTCCCACATTCATCGATGTTTGACATCAAGATCATATACGGGTGCTCAGTGCTGACTGGGTACACTGGACGGACTCACCGAGAACTCCTATATGGAATTATATCTATCGTCGGATAGCAGTTCTCAGGTGACACTGGTACAGGTTAGTCTGTAGACCCGAGATCGTCATGGAGTCTTGTGTGTTCTCCCACTGTACTTTGATTGCCACCGTACCACGGCTCTACTGAGTAGTGCAAACAGGTGGCCGTTGGGTACAGTCCCGAGACACACGAAGGCAATGAGCGATAGGAGGGGTTTCGTCTCTCCCGGTATTGGGAGTTGATGCTGTGCTGTGCTCGAATGGTTATAACAGCAAGTCCCTGGCCAGGGCTGCTGAGATTTGCTGATAAGTGTTATCAGTAGTTTCTCGATCTGTTATAGACCATTCACCGACACGACTTATTGAGTTATTGGGGTCGACGTGACCATCCCTAGGCTCGATATGCAGCATATCTGACGAAGAGACCGGACTATACGGTAGTGTTGCCGGATGGCTCGACGGGAGTTGTAGCAGGTTCGCTTGTTGTCTTCTGATCGCTCAATACCCGGGTGGCCGTTACGTTTAGCTGACCGCTTGCGGCTTGAGGGTACCTGATATGATCATCACCCTCTGCCGGCGTATTGACGAGTCTTAGAGTCCCACAAAGGAGTTACCCAGTCCAGGCGAAACGTTGTGGTGCGCATATGCGATATGCGCATGCACTCGATTGAAATGTGCGTATATGATACCGAACATTGATCGGGTGAACTGCTTTTGGTGGGGTCGTATGAGATATGACCGGATTGATAAATCAAGTGTTGATTTATCATTTAACCATTAGTTTTCTCACTTAAAACCTTTTCTTGGATGATGGATGTGTGCATGCATGTGTGCTTTTCTTTCTTTCTTTCATGCTAGTTTCATGCACATGTGGATGTGCATACATGCACACATACATACACTCATCCATCATGGTTGTTAGCATATGGAAATGGTGGCAATATAAGACTCACACCATAGATTATATAATGGATTATTATTTAATTTTGGATTTAAAAGAAAATGAAAAAGGAAAGGATAATCTTTCATGCTTCTACATTCTTCCTTTGACCTAACCATGCTCAACTACCACTAACCTAAGGTTATCCTTCTCTTTATCATTCCAAACTAAAGTTAAATAATGTCTCCATCACTTTAACCATGGTTCATACCATGAAGGAATAAAATATATATGGATATATTTCTTTTTCTTCACTAGAGTTAACTTTTGATCTCTTGTTAAAATTGCCACCATCTTCTTCCTCTAGCTCCTTTGCTCTCTTGTTTTTCTTAGTGAGCAAATACCACTTAAAGATAGGTTTTTGAAGTGAGATTCCATACCACAACATCATTCTACTCAAGTCTAGCCGACTTGATTAGAGTGTTTCCTTCGGTTTTCCAAAGTAGCGAGCTTGGACGGAGTACTCCGTGGTGGATCGTCGTGGACGCAAGGGAACTTCGAGAGGACCTCGATTCAACACCCAAGACACCAAGGAGTCTAGCAAAGGGGAGCTACAAAGGTTGTAGCCTTCAAACCCTAATCTTTTCTAGCTTAATGTTTCATAACCCTAATTTTCTAGGATCGATCCCTTTGCATGTTAGTTTAGCACCTTAAAAATTATAACTTTGGGTCATGTGATGCTTCAAAACACTTCATAGGGTGCTAAACAAACCTTTCATTGGTATCAGAGCCGACCTAGAACATTAGGTGACGTTTTTACGAAGTGAAAACCCTGATCGGACAAAAATACGGTATTTTTGGGTGCTCTCTGGAAATTTTCTAAAATTTGATAATTTGCAGAATTAAAAATATGTAAAAAATACAGCAGGAAAAAATAAGGATTACGGTACAAAAATTTTCAAGTGAACAGTGATTATCGCCGCGGAAACGCGGCCTAAGCTTGCTTAGGCCGCGGTTTCGCGGCCGTATAAATGAATTGATGAATTTTGTTTGTACAGTAATTCATGAATCTTCTTATATAAATTTTTGGATATTTTTAATCTGTATTTGGTTTTGAAAAATTCTGGAGATGGTGTTGGACTCGTCAATTCGATCGGGACTTTCATTTCGTAGCTTTTCCGGGTAAATTAGAAAGTATTGAAGTGTTTGAACGAGTATCATTTACTCACTATTCACGGGGTTTAAATACTTTGGAGATACGTGCAAGTCTTTTTGCGGTGGTCCCTCTAGAAGACAACAAACCTTAACTCGATTATGTGACCGTCTCGAACTGCCCTTTGAACCTTAGGGTTTGGGGCAGTACGGCATGCCACATGTGAGGCGTTGGCTTGACCCTTCTACGGCTGGACCGCTACTACTGTGTCATACTCCGGATTTTTGAACCCTGCTCAAGTGTTGAGCTTTAGTGAATCTTGGGTGCTTGATCGTTCGTTCGAAAACTTTAATACTGTCTGTTTGTCTGGAATGTGATACAATATGTGGAATTCATATAGTTTAGGCATGAAATACGAAATATGTGATATTTCGCATTTATGATGTCTAAAGAGAATCTGGATTCCAAATATTGTAGTTTTAGACTTTCTTTTCTGTGACCGTAAGTGTAGTATGTACGATATCGCCGGTTTCGTTGCTATACATCAACGACAATCGGGGTACGCATACTTACTTACGTTGATGATATGTGATATTATGTGTTGCTGAGATATGATGTGCAGGATTGTCGCGATCGAATAGCCGGGGGGTTTTTGTGAGATGAGAGTTTTATATTTTCATTCATGTAAATTCAAATGTAATGTAATATTCTTTTATTTGGGGCACTTCCAGGTTGCGGTTGTGTCACCAGTGTTGTATATTATTTACTTTTCCGCATTAGGATGGACCCAAGGAGGGGAGCACAGGTGACCGGGTTCTGGGGTTCAGTGGGAGGCCATCTTGAGGAGTCGAGACCGGGTCTCCTAAACTCCAGGATTGGTAGGGTCACTTGCCGCTCTCGTAGGGGTCCAGGGTGTGGGCTTGGCTATTCATCGCGACTGTGGAATCCGTATTTTCTATTCTGGCTAAATACTAAATACGGACGTCCTAGGATATCCCACGTTATATCTATGTTTCTGCTGCCTGTGTTCTGTGATATCTGAGACGAATGACATATTATATATATAATATATAGTAGACATTGCTTATGTTTTACACCCGCGCTAGTCCTGTCCCGGTATGCCGTTAGTTAAGTAACCTAACGGTGCATAACGGAACATTGCGGCGAATGCGGATGGCATAAGCGTACGTGTTATTTTCGTTTCTTTTCTGTGATTGGCTTAAGGACTTAAATGATGGAATTACATTAATGTGATTAATGTAAAGAAAATAAACCTAAAAAGATGCTGTAGAATCGGATTTAAAAACTACTCAGCTATTTGTGAAAAAGCTACATTTCAAAACTGCGGAGCTTAAGCCACTCCTTTTTGAAAACTGTTTGATTCTACAACGACATCAAGTTCAAAGCGTTAAAGATTTTCTTAAAAATCATTCGCAACCCTCCTTCATTTTAGGAAGTAGAGTACTTAGTATTCGTGCTACGTTTGTTGACTTTAGTTAAGGCGTAGTGTACGGTAGCTAAGTGATGTCTTCCTACACTGCATATGATGCAGATTAATTAGGACATTCATGCGACTTTGTTGACCATAGTTAAGGGTCATATGGGTGGGTCTAATTGATCAAGAAATGACGGGTAGAACTTGACTGGTACTTATGATTTGTTGACTATAGTTAAGGTCATAAGTACTAGGGGTAAAAATTACATCGGGAATTTCAAGTGTTGAAATTTGCAATGAGATTGCATACCTTCCATGTGATGGTTGGATCCCGATCCCACTGTGGGCAATAGTTGCTCCTAGGAGAGTTTTACAGTTTACAATTAGCTAACTCATTAGGTGTCTAGAAAGGTGTTAACGGGGCTCCGCCTCTGGGAAAACGAGGTTTACTCTAATTAGGTCCGTGCGAAAGCACGGGGAACCTCCCTCAAAGTACCGACACTGGCCTGGCTGAACGGTTAGCGAAGTTGTAGACTGTAATTAATCCTGGCTAGTTTTTCTTTTTAAGGTTTGAAAGAAAAACTTGATAAAAAGCAGTGGGAAACATCGATTAGACAAGATAATAAACCAATCTAATCTGTGCAAGAGCTTTCGCTGAGTGTATTCTTTTCTCTCTCTTAATGGCAGATACCAATGACTAGACTTAAGCTTCTACTAGATAAAATCAAACTGAATGGGACCAACTATAAAGACTGGCTAAGGAATCTGAAAATCGCCTTGACTTATGATAAAGTATCATATGTCCTCATGGCTTCAGCCCCGCCCGTCCCTGGTCCAAAATCCTCAGTTGCGGACATTGAAGTCCGCAAGTCATGGGACGCTGACTATGCCACGGCCACATGCCTCGCGCTTGCATCGATGGATAACACACATCAAAAGCAGCACGAGGACATGGACATTCACGGTATATTGCTCCATACAAAGGAGTTGTATGGGGAGCAATCCCGCGTATTACGATACGAAGCATCAAAGAAACTGTTTCAGATGCGAATGGCCCCTGGCACACCAGTAGGAGACCATGTGTTGAAGATGATAGCTCTTATAGAAGAGCTTGAGGACCTTGGATGGACAATGGACAATGAACAATATATAGATATTATTCTGCAGTCCCTCCCCTCCACCTTTGCTCAGTTCATAGTGAACTTCAACATGCATGGCATGGAGAAGGACCTCCCTGAACTCCTTAATATGTTAAGGAGTGCAGAGAGCACTATGAAGTCAGCAAAGACTCCCGTTATGACCATTGGACAGTCTTCTTCTTCTCGCCCAAAAGCTAAGGCCAAGGGAAAGAAAAAGAAGAAACCCACTAATCCTAAGGGCGGAGTCAAAAAGGTGAAGGGAAAGGGAAAGTCCACGGCTGGAGACCCGGGGAAAGGCGAGTGTTTTCATTGCCACAAGACAGGACATTGGAAGCGCAATTGCACGGAGTACCTAAGTCTCAAGAAGAAGCATGGTGATGCTTCTGCTTCAGGTGCGTTTGTGACTGAAAACCGTTTTTCTATAAACTCTGCTTCCTGGGTATTGGATACCGGTTCAGGTTCTCACATTTGCAATTCTATGCAGGGGCTGAGAAATAGCAAGGTTTTGAAGACAGGTGACCATACTCTCCGCGTAGGAAATGGTTCCAATGTACATACAGTCGCAGTGGGAGATGGGGTTGCCATCTGGATGTATTTTGATTTTGAATCCATGTTATTTTGTACCAAGTATGCTATGTAATATAATATCCGTTTCTTTGTTGGACAATGAAGGATATAATTTTGTGTTGCAGAACAATGTTATGAACATTCACCTAAATCAAATGTTGGTTGGGTATGGTACGCTTAATAACGGAATATATGTCCTAAATCAACACACAGTTTTCAATATACAACACACTAATAAAAGAAAACTTTCAGAATTAAATGAAGCTTTTCTTTGGCATTGTAGACTTGGTCATATTAACGAAACAAGACTAAACAGGTTACACAAAGATGGATATTTAAACTCTTTTGAATATAAATCTTATGCGACTTGCCAGTCTTGTATCAAGGGTAAAATGACCAAAACTCCGTTTACCGGACACGGAGAAAGAGCTACTCAGCTCCTTGGCCTCATACATAGTGATGTATGTGGGCCAATGTCTACACAGGCTAGAGGCGGTTTTTCATACTTCATTACATTCACCGACGATTTCTCAAGATTCGGTCATGTATTTTTATTAAAGCACAAGTCCGACGCTTTCGAGAAATTCGTTGAATATAAACAAGAAGTAGAAAAACAAACCGGCTTGAGTATTAAGATGCTTCGATCAGATCGAGGTGGAGAGTATCTCAGTACAGAATTTGCAAACTTCCTAAAAGAGAATGGAATTCTCTCTCAGCTCACTCCTCCTTACACACCACAGCACAACGGTGTGTCAGAACGACGGAATAAGACCCTATTAGATATGGTCCGGTCCATGATGAGTGATGCTGAGTTACCAGTCTCGTTTTGGGGGCATGCATTGGAGACTGCAGCGTTTCTGCTAAACAGGGTTCCGACCAAAGCCGTGTCTACCACGCCATATGAGATATGGAATGGGAAGAGACCATCTCTTAAGAGAATTAAGATTTGGGGTTGCCCGGCCTATGTTAAAAAACAGAATCCGGACAAACTCGAGACACGGTCAGTCATGTGTAACTTTGTGGGATATCCAAAGAATTCTTATGGATATCTGTTCTACCACAAAGAGGAACAAAATGTGTTTGTTTCTCAGTATGCCACATTCTTGGAAAAAGAGTTTTTCACAGATAAAGATGATGGCAAGGTGGTAGATCTAGAAGAGGTTCTGGAGACACAAACTACAAATGACGATTTGGTTGAACCGGCTGTTGCAACAGAAACTGAAGAACCTCGGCCACTCCATAGGTCTGGTAGGACTTCTCGCCCACCGGAGAGGTACTACGGTTTCCTCATTGATGGTAACGGAGAAGATTGCATCATGGATGATGATGATCCTACCAGTTTTCAGCAGGCCATCACGAGTGGTGACTCTGTGAAGTGGCTGGATGCCATGAGATCCGAAATGGAGTCTATGTACACCAACAACGTATGGACTTTGGACGTTGTACCCCCTGGGGTAAAACCTGTAGGGTGCAAATGGATCTTTAAAAGAAAGATTGGTGTGGATGGGCAGGTAGAGACCTATAAGGCAAGACTTGTGGCGAAAGGTTTTCGTCAAAGACCAGGTTTGGACTATGACGAAACTTTTTCGCCCGTAGCCATGCTTAAATCCATTCGGATCCTACTTGCTATTGCTGCTCACTACGACTATGAAATCTGGCAGATGGACGTTAAAACAGCATTTCTAAATGGAAATTTAGAAGAATGCGTTTATATGGATCAGCCAGAGGGCTTCATTGACAGTGGGAGCAGCGAGAAAGCATGTAGATTGCTTAAATCCATATATGGGTTGAAGCAGGCATCTCGGAGTTGGAACATCTGTTTCGATGATGTTATCAAAGAGTTTGATTTCATCAAAAATCCAGATGAACCTTGTGTTTATAAGAAGGATGTAGGAAGAGCTGTCACATTCCTCGTATTGTACGTGGATGACATTCTTCTGATAGGAAATGATATTCCTATGCTACAGTCGATCAAATCATTCTTATCACTAAGGTTCTCCATGAAGGACCTGGGTGATGCCACATACATCCTGGGCATAAGGATCTATAGGGATAGATCCAAAAAGTTATTGGGATTGTCCCAAACCAGGTACATCAACACCATCCTAAAGAGGTTTAGTATGGAAGACTCCAAGCGGGGTGCCTTACCCGCTTGCCATGGAGTCACTCTCTCCAAGGATTCTTGTCCAAAGACCGATGAAGAGAGAGCTCGCATGAGCATTATACCTTATGCTTCGGCAGTAGGGTCTATAATGTATGCGATGTTATGTACACGCCCAGATGTAGCTTATGCACTTAGTGTTGTAAGCAGGTATCAATCCAACCCAGGGGAGAACCACTGGACAGCTGTGAAGAACATTCTTAAGTACTTACGAAGGACTAAAGAATTGTTCTTGGTGTATGGTAATACAGATTTCCAAATGGAGGCCTTTACCGATTCGAGCTTCCAGAGCGATAAGGATGACAGCAAATCTATCTCAGGGTTTGTATTTACCCTCAATGGAGGGGCGGTAAGTTGGAAGAGTTCCAAACAGGATACCGTTGCAGACTCTACGATGGAAGCTGAGTACATTGCTGCAAATGATGCCGCCAAGGAAGCCGTCTGGATGAAGAAGTTCGTCTCGGAGCTAGGAGTAGTTCCAACCATTATTGATCTAATACCTTTGTATTGTGACAATAATGGGGCGATGGCGTTAGCCAAGGAGCCCAGATCCCATCAGCGGTCCAGACACATCCTGAGGCGCTTTCATTTGATCCGGGAGATTGTAGATCGCCGCGAGATCGAGGTTAAGAGAGTTGACACAAAGAACAACGCCGCGGATCCACTCACCAAGGCCCTCCCTCAGCCATAGCATGAGCGACTTTTTGAGATGTTGGGTATGAGATATGCCAATAACTGGCCTTAGTGCAAGTAGGAGATTGTTGGATATATGTATGCCCTAGAGGCCATTATGTGATAGTGGATGTATCTATACATGTATATATATTCAGTTTGCATTCTTGCTCGACATGATAGTATGCTATCTGGTTATTCTTTATCTGACATGTTGATTTGATCATGTTTTTATTCATTCATACATGCTGATAAAGCCCCAAGGATATCTGCTTGACTACTCTGATTATGATAGAGATCATACTAGTGGGACATTTGTAGTCTATAAGCATATCCTGAAATGTCCCTAGTCGGAGGTGTATCGAGACGGGGCATCGATATACCAGAGTAGATTAGCGTATATGATACTAGACCCATGTGATGGGCGATGGATGTTCCCACATTCATCGATGTTTGACATCAAGATCATATAAGGGTGCTCAGTGCTGACTGGGTACACTGGACGGACTTACCGAGAACTCCTATATGGAATTATATCTATCGTCGGATAGCAGTTCTCAGGTGACACTGGTACAGGTTAGTCTGTAGACCCGAGATCGTCATGGAGTCTTGTGTGTTCTCCCACTATACTTTGATTGCCACCCTACCACGACTCTACTGAGTCGTGCAAACAGGTGGCCGTTGGGTACAGTCCCGAGACACATGAAGGCAATGAGCGATAGGAGGGGTTTCGTCTCTCCCGGTATTGGGAGTTGATGCTGTGCTGTGCTCGACTGGTTATAACAGCAAGTCCCTGGCCAGGGCTGCTGAGATTTGCTGATAAGTGTTATCAGTAGTTTCTCGATCTGTTATAGACCATTCACCGACATGACTTATTGAGTTATTGGGGTCGACGTGACCATCTCTAGGCTCGATATGCAGCATATCTGATGAAGAGACCGGACTATACGGTAGTGTTGCCGGATGGCTCGACGGGAGTTGTAGCAGGTTCGCTTGTTGTCTTCTGATCGCTCAATACCCGGGTGGCCGTTACGTTTAGCTGACCGCTTGCGGCTTGAGAGTACCTGATATGATCATCACCCTCTGCCGGCGTATTGACGAGTCTTAGAGTCCCACAAAGGAGTTACCCAGTCCAGGCGAAACGTTGTGGTGCGCATATGCGATATGCGCATGCACCCGATTGAAATGTGCGTATATGATACCGAACATTGATCGGGTGAACTGCTTTTGGTGGGATCGTATGAGATATGACCGGATTGATAAATCAAGTATTGATTTATCATTTAACCATTAGTTTTCTCACTTAAAACCTTTTCTTGGATGATGGATGTGTGCATGCATGTGTGCTTTTCTTTCTTTCTTTCATGCTAGTTTCATGCACATGTGGATGTGCATACATGCACACATACATACACTCATCCATCATGGTTGTTAGCATATGGAAATGGTGGCAATATAAGACTCACACCATGGATTATATAATGGATTATTATTTAATTTTGGATTTAAAAGAAAATGAAAAAGGAAAGGATAATCTTTCATGCTTCTACATTCTTCCTTTGACCTAACCATGCTCAACTACCACTAACCTAAGGTTATCCTTCTCTTTATCATTCCAAACTAAAGTTAAATAATGTCTCCATCACTTTAACCATGGTTCATAGCATGAAGGAATAAAATATATATGGATATATTTCTTTTTCTTCACTAGAGTTAACTTTTGATCTCTTGTTAAAATTGCCACCATCTTCTTCCTCTTGCTCCTTTGCTCTCTTGTTTTTCCTAGTGAGCAAATACCACTTAAAGATAGGTTTTTGAAGTGAGATTCCATACCACAACATCATTCTACTCAAGTCTAGCCGACTTGATTAGAGTGTTTCCTTCGGTTTTCCAAAGTAGCGAGCTTGGACGGAGTACTCCGTGGTGGATCGTCGTGGACGCAAGGGAACTTCGAGAGGACCTCGATTCAACACCCAAGACACCAAGGAGTCTAGCAAAGGAGAGCTACAAAGGTTGTAGCCTTCAAACCCTAATCTTTTCTAGCTTAATGTTTCATAACCCTAATTTTCTAGGATCGATCCCTTTGCATGTTAGTTTAGCACCTTAAAAATTATAACTTTGGGTCATGTGATGCTTCAAAACACTTCATAGGGTGCTAAACAAACCTTTCAGTTTGTACTAGACTTAGATCAGTACCCCTAATACAGGATATGATGATAAGGATACCAGATAAATGATGAGATAAATATGAGATTCGACCTATACCAAGATTGGGATGCCGTACGATGGATTTACCGTACGAGCTTTATATTGATGATAGATCCGCACTCTTAACTCCAGAATGTCATGTTATATATTGTGTCGTATGTGATACTATTGAGGCAGGATCACCGACTTTTATATTTATTTATATCGACTCAGACTTAGGTGGTTTTCCCTTACCCTTTCGATGAGTCTGTTAGTTTAGTCCTGTAGCTACATGTAAATGTTAGACTAGACTCGAGTCATACCTATTTCAAAACTAACGAATCGTGAGTATTTTAAAGACATCCCAAGGGATTCTACGGATATTTCAAAGGATGTACCCTTTCTAAAAAAAAACATCATAGCCCCTATTTTTCCAAACACCACGATTCGTGTGATTTCAAATGACAAACTGTATGACTCGTATAACTAATGTAAATTCCTTATTGTTGCATTTACCTTCTATTTCCATATATTCATGTTGTTATTAGAGCATTGCATGCTTATATGCTTGTGATTTATGTTATATTAAACCCATGTTATCAGGACACCAGCACCATTATCGATGATGCGTATGCTCCACGTACACCTGCTTGCCGGCTCACACACTTCATCATCGATAATTGCCATGTCACTACAAAGTAGGATTGTTGCATCAGGATATGACTCCTTGCATGACATACTTGCGTACATACATATAGTACACCCATACTTGCGTACATATATATTGTGCACCCATACTTGCGTATACACATATTGTACACCCATACTTGCATACATACACATTTGCACATACATAGATGATGCTGGCTTGATTTTGGAGATTTGGGAACCACATGATATATTTTAAAACTGGATTCATTTAAAAGAGTGGTTTTCCCTCGATATGTGCATATTACTGTTTTATGTTGCATGTTATACTGATATGCTCACATTTCTATTATATTTCGCATACATTATGCTTTATGATTATACGGATTGAAATATATTGTTTTCTTGAGATTTCTGGATTTGAGAACCGTGGGTATTTCAAAAGAAAGTATGTACTGTTTTAAAAACCCGGTTTCCCTTGATATGATATTTCAGTGCGTCCACCATGCGTTTTCTCGGTTCTGAGACGTGTGATAGTGATACCCGATTCGAGGAGCTGGATGAGGCTGATTACGGGTACATGGTGGACCCGGTATGGTACCGCGGGACGAGAGAGAGATTTCTTGGGGATGACGATGAGCCTGGCAGAGGGACCACTTCCTACCGGTGATAGTATTTGGACGTGGCGGTTATCCGGAGGATATCGACCGGAGTCATGAGATGGATAGAGGCCGACCCGTACTACCGGTGCCGCGGGCCGATCCCGTAGATGATACGGAGCCTGAGATATATGAGGATTTACTTGTCGATACTGGACACAGGTTTCATGATGTTTTGAGTGTCGATGCTGGACATTCATGTTCCATGATTTGATGTGTCGCGAGGGACACACGTTGATTTATATTCTCATACTTTCATGCGTATGCTTTTATGATATTTACATGCATGATGTTGTTGTGTCATTGGTTGACACGTGGACGAGATCCATATGCATACAAGCATTGATTACATAGTTGGATGATATCCACATATTTATAGACTTCATGATATAGTTGACACTGATTTCATGTTGATTACATTGATCACACCTCATGTTTATGATAGGTTGCTACCTGAAGCACTGACACGAGCACTTGGTATTACACTTATGTATAGATATTTACCCTTGCCACCTTATCATGCTTCAGAAATTATCATATTGAGGATATATATTAATGATCATATTGACCTAGGATTGAATCACACATACGATTTCTGCTCTGTGATGTTTTTTACTCACAAGTTGGTAACTCACCCCGTTGTGTTACAGTTCTTGGAGGTTTTTCCGTACAGGTTCTTTGCGGCTTTCTGGCACACTGCTCCCATTCCGGGTGATGGCTTTGGTAGGTGGGTTCACTTACATCATGACCACCATTGTACATTTATATTCAGTTGTATCTAGTAAACTCCATCAACCAGACTTGTATATTTATTTCAGACTTAGAAAACCAATTGTTCATTCTTTCGACCTTAGAGTCGCGCGTTGTATTATTATGGTTTTCTGGATGATTTTGAGTTTCATTTTGAGTTTTGATCCTCGCCCTTCGGCATTGTATATTCTATTGCTTGCGTGGTTGTGACTGTCAATTGACGAAGAGCTAGCTTCCATTTGGGATGCCTTTATTCATATTATACATGTTGTACCCTTTTGGGGCCAGTATTTACAAAGGAAACTCTGCCGAAATTTTCGGAAAAGATATGATATTTTAAAAATGTATAATTCGGCTTATGTTATTAAAACCACCTGATTTAAAATAAGTTTTCTTCACTTCTTCTTTAAAATGGTTTAGATTTCTGGGATTTTTGGCTTACTTGAATTAGATGGGGTCATATAGACTTCATATGATTCAAGTGCCAGTCACGTGCCATTTCGGGTCATGACAAACCTTGACTTTGGCCAACAAATCATAACACACAACTCAAGTTCTACCCGTCATTGTCCAGATTGATTTGGACCCTCCCATACACACCCTTGACTTTGGCCAACAAGGCAGTACGACCGTCCTAAACCAATGCATCTATCTATGCTACGAATAAGCAACACATAACTACCATTCAAAATGAGTTGACTTTGGCCAACAAACCTCGCAAGAATACTATGTGCTATTTATCCAAAATGACGTAGGGCAACGGATGGTTTTTGGCGAAAAAACCGTAAACGTATTGAACTTGATATTGTTGAAGGAACCAATAGCTTTAAAAAGGAGTGGTTTAGGCTCCGCTTTTAAAAACTAGTGGTTTCGAAGAAAACCGAGTAATCTATAGCAACATAAACGTTTGCTCAAGAAGTCACTCCCCATCAAGGGATCTAGGCTCTTGCCTTCTCGAATGAGGTGCTGGATATTCCTAACCGAATACCACTATGCAAAGCGAAAGAATATGACTATAGGTTTTCGAAATTTGTTCCAACAATATATTTTAGGTTTCTTTTTCTTCCATTAATAAAAATTAATGTGGTCCCATCAATTAATCCCAATCACACCAAAAAAGAACGAAAATACAATATACGTATATGCCATCCGCATTCGCCACGAGCCTCGTCATGCACCGTTAGGTTACTTAACTAACGGTAGAGCGGGGGATGGACTAGCGCAAGTGCAAAACACATACAATATCTACTAGTATATATGTAAATATATAACCATTTGTCTCAGGCATGATATAAGCAACATCACAGAAAAGCGATATGCAACACAGAATAATGGAAAATTTAGGAGCCCCGGGTTTCATTGGAGCCGCAAATGAGTCCCGATGTTCTCTGGTCGTGTGGATAGCCTGTGCAATGTATAACCAAGACCCCTACGAATGCGGCAAGTTACCCGCCAATCCTAGAAGTGAGGAAACCACAATCAACGAAGTGAATGAGCCACCAGGCGCTTCATGGAATCTGGAAACTTGGGCACCCTTCTGTGGGTCATCCTATACCCCCTATGAGCGTGGCGAATAGCCCGCCAATTCTAGAGTAAGGCCCCTTCCGTCTCAACGCCATGATATGCGGGCCCGTTGCCCTCTAGAACCCGGCTACTCGAGCACTCCACCGCGGGGTAATCCTAGTAAGAAAAGAAAACATATATACAACGGTGGCATCGACCTCAACCCGGTCATGCTACAATAAAAGAATATACAAACTGACGGAAACGACAGTCCATAAGTCGGAAGCTCTCCCTGCAATAATGAATATACAAATAAATCTAAACTGTACGACTACCATTGCACTAGGGGCTATCCATCACGACAATTCGAATGAACCATCACAGATAACATCAAAGCATTATAAGCAAGTATGTGCAACCCCGTCTTAATGGCATATAGCAAATAGATTATTGGCTATAGTGTCTTCAATTCAATTATTGGATTGCAGGTTCGTGATTGCAATGATTGAGGGAGGACCTATACCAGTAGAACAGTCTTACTCGAGATGATAGTATGCTATCTGGTTTGTCATTATCATCGTGTACATGCTTCAGGTGACATTTCGAATCACTATTACATGTTGATATAGCCCATAGGATTCAAGCTTGACTATCAGCAGTATGATGGCGATCATATACGTGAGAGTTGGGTGGTCTATAAGAATATCCTTAAAATGTACCTAGTCATAGGAGTTTCGAGACTGGGCATCGATACTCCAAGAGTAGACTAGTGTGTACGGATTGAGACCCCGACGAGGGGCGGTGACCGGTCTCACAAGCTATTGGTGTCTGTTTGTTCACCTAAGATAATATACAGGTGCTCATTGGGTTATAAGTACACCGGATGGACTCGCCGGGAACATGCTAGTTGGTATTATACCTATTGCCAGATAGCAGTTCCTAGGTGATATGTGTACAGGTTAGTCTATCGATCTGAGATCGTCATTTGTTTCATGTGAGTTCCCACTGTGCTTTGATTACTACCCTACCACGGCTCAAAGGAGTCATGCAAACAGGTTTTAATTGGGTAGAATCCCGAGCCACATGGAGGCAGTAAGCGGATCGTTAGGGGATTCGTCTCTCCTAGTATTGGGGGTTGATGTCACGGTGTGCACGGGTGGCCATCACTAGAAATCCTTAGCAAAGGTAGTCGAGAATTACTGATTCTGATCAGTAGTTTCTCATGTGGTGATGGGTTTCATACCGACACTAAATGTCAAGTTATTAGGGGTCTGACATTATCCACCCCCTAGACTCGATATGCGATACTCATAGACGAACGGACCGGACTGTACGGATATTGTCACCGTCAGGCTCAGTAGGGTTTCAGGATGAGTTTGCTTGTCGGTCTACCTTTCGCTCAATACCTGAGTAGCCGTTACGTACAGCTTGTGCCACTGACATGCTTGTGGTTAAACCCACTGCCAGCGTATTGACGAGTCTTTTGAGTCCCACACAGACGGTTTCACTGCTTCGGGCGAAACGTTGTAGAGGACGTATGGTTTTATGGTAGGGTTCGATCATATACGTGCACTTCTGCAAATACTAGTGGGCTTTGGTTTAAGCCGGATCCTAGTATTATATTGTTGGATTATTTTCATCTCGTTGTATTGGTAGTCAGTCAGAATACGGATGCAGGTATGTATATACGGATGAGGGGTATTCTTGTAATTCATTACAAGTTTACTTTAGAGGTTGCCATTTCTTTTTTCTATTGAACATTTTGGTTTAAATGTTTATTGGGTGGAAAGTGTGAATTATTGTTTGGCTTTGGTGACTCATGGTTGTGAGTCATGGTGCCATGATGTAAGTTTTTGTTTATGTTGAGATATTTTGTGTGAGAGGCATATATTTTAGTGAGGGATTTTCTTTAGTCTCTCTCACAAAAAATAGCACAACACAACACTAAAAAGAAAAGTGGCAGCCACATTCGCTCACACTTTTCTCCCATGGGATCTTCTTCAATCTCCACCTAAACCCTCTCATGAGTTGAGAATCCTTGGGTGTATTGAGACAAAGTAATCACAAACTCTCTCTACTTCATCTTGGCTATCTTGGCTAGCAAACTAAATACCCGAATTGCTTCGGTTTTGAGGTCGGAGACCGTATTACTAACCCTTGAAGTGGATCTTCTTCGATGTGGAGAGACCGGAGATCAAACAAGATCGGGAAAGCCGTGAGGAGCTTGGGACAGAGGTTGAAGACCGAAAGACTCGGATCGTTCGGTATAACCTCTTTAGACTCCTTTAAATATAATTAGTATAGTGTTAATGGTACGATCCGGGAATCAGGTTCCGTTACCGCAGGTTTCTAAAAGTTTTTGTTCCGCATTTGGCTACGGATTGATGGCCGGGGCGCTGGCGTAACCCAACATAGACGAAGTTTGAAAAATACATACACCACATCACAGATATCAACGCTGCAAAATTTCAAGTTTTGAAACATTCCAAGTTTCCCCAATGCAAAGACGACACTAAGTGAAATCTGTGGCAAAACTAATAAGACCAAAAATACCAATTTACAAAACCCAAGACATTGGATGAAAATGGGGCCCAGAAGTGAACGGTGAACCACCAGAATTGGGGATTCTGGGGTTTTGGCCGGCCAAAGTATGATGGAATGGCCTCGTTATCATCGTGTGTCACATATATGTCTAGAGTAAGTCTTTGCACTTGTTTAAAAAAATTTCAGAGACCAAAAAAATTTAGAGACAGAGAGTGGGTTTCGAAATCGGGATTTTTCGGTTTTGAAACTAAAGCATCGTCTACTACTAGTTTCTAATATTTGGGTGGCTCTGATACCATGTTGGGGTTCCTAGCGCCCTCGCCACTAACTGTGGCTATTGCGGAACGAAAAAATTTAGTTTTTTAAAAACTTGGCGCCAGAAATAACTATCTAGAATCGAAACCAAATATGAAACTAGCAAGCTACAAAGAGGTTAGCTACTGTGATAGAGTTGTTTTACCAAAAGATCTGTGTCCTTCGGTCTTCTACTCTCTTCCTTAGATCCATTAGGTCTCCTTGATCGAGCTTGACCGCTGGTCTTCCTCCGTCAAAGATTATCCATCAAAGAGATGTAGTTCATGGCTCTAGCTCTACACTAAAAATCTAGTGGAGCAACTAGAGACTCTATGTTTCTAATCTAGAGTGTCTACGATGTAGTAAGTTGATCTTAGTGTATATCTATCTCTCTTCTACCCTTGATTCTTAACACGTGAAATTGTAGGGAGGAAGATCAAGAAGGAGGAGGAGGAGCTCAAGAAAGGCTAGTGAGGAGAGATAAGCAAAATGGTGAGAATGATTTCATTCTTTCATCCCAGTGAGAGAAAAACATGAAGCATGGTTTTGTATAAAACATTTTTCCAATAAAGAATCACAACTATGCTTGAATAGTTTGCACAAATGAATATACAATTCATTTGTCAACACTATTCAAGTATGGTTCTCACCATTCTCATCTCACTACCTTTACACCTCATTTTCCATTTAAATTAATAAATGGATAAACTAAAATGAGGTGTCCACTTTCTAGAATGTTTTCCGTATGAATACGAAATACACTCAACCGTATGTACATGCCCGTATTCGTATCAAAATACGAATACCAAAAGCAATAGAATAACACAAAGAACATAATATTAGAATATACATATCGAAATATATATACGTAAATTATCAAATAAATACCTGATTTAATAATCCGGCTCAATCCTAAGCCAGCTAGTATTATCAACCGTCCGATCGAAAGTCTGGGTAACTAGTACAATCATTTGATCGGAACCCTACACGTATCCCAATCGAATGTCTGGGTAACTAGTACAATCATTCGATCGGATCCCTGCGCGTATCAAAATACAGATACTACATCATTTCGCCTGAACTAGGGAAACCCTCTGTGTGGGTCTCCAAAGACTCGACAGTACACCGGCAGTGAGTTACTGGATAATCAATAACCACAAGCAGGTCAGCGGCATTAGCTGTACGTAACGGCTACCCGGGTACCTGTTGAAAAGGAAGGCCGACGAGCAAATGCATCTGAATCCCTACTGAGCCTATCTGTAACAATCTCCGTACAGTCCTGTCTCTTCATCTGAGAGTATCACATACCAGATCTAGGGGATGGTAAACTTCAGACCATAATAACCTGATAATTCGTGCCGATGTAGCTCAGGACAAATACGGGAAACTACCGATCTAACTATCAGTAAATCCCAACTGCCTTGGCCATGGTCTTATGGTGCTGGCCAATCGAACACATTGCGATATCGACTCCCCATACCGGGAAAGATGAATCCCTAACAATCGCTCACTACCTCCATGTGGCTCGGGACTGTACAAAACTAAAACCTGTTTGCACGACTTAGTAGAGCTGTGGTAGGGTAGTAATCTAAGTACAGTGGGAACTCACATGAGACAAATGATGATCTCAGGTCTGAAGACTAACCTTTACTCATGTCACCTAAGAACTGCTATCTGACGATTGGTATAGTACCATCTAAAAGCTCTCGGCGAGTTCGTCCAGTGTACTCACCCCAGTGAACACTTGTATACGATCTTCGGTGCGAAAGACCAATGGCTGTGGGACCAACCATCGCCCCTTATCAGGGTCTAGAAACGTAGACACCAGTCTACTCCTGAATATCGATGCCCGGTCTCGATACTCCCATGACTAGGGACATTTTAAGGTTGTGCTTATGGACTACCCAGCCCCCACATGTATGATCTCCATCATAACACTGGTAGTCAAGCAATAATCCTACGGGATTTATCAAAATGTATTAATGATATATGATAACAAGTAAAACATATACACATGTTAAGATAAAGAGAAACCAAATAGCATACTATCATGTCGAGCAAGATTATCCTGTACATACATATGTCCAAGCATCCACTATATACATATACAATAATGGACTCTAGGGCATACATATCCAATACACTATATCCAAGAGATCATTCTTTAAGAGGCCGAGCTTTGTTGCGTCGGATGCATCAACCATCTCGGCAATTCCTAAGAAGTCAATCACCAAAAGGCTGACATCAACTGCTTTAGAGGCACCAAGGAATACATCCCCACCATGACAGTCTCTCTTCAACAGGCTGGCGCCTCAAACTCATGCTCTAGCTCAGCCAAAGGCATCGGTCTTCCACCAAATGACTCTTGAAGAAGCTCTAAAGCGACACAGGGGGCATGTTGAATAGCTCCTAAGTCTGAAGAAGCTCCTGCCTTACGAGGTGCACGATGTCACTATTGGATTTGAGTAAGGAAGGTTGGGGGTAGTTTCCCATCTTGGATGACTCCGCTGGCTCCGGTGTTTATGCTACTGTTCTAACTGGGAATAGCTTCGAACCGCTAAGGAGAGTGAAGCACAATTCTCATACCGTGGTGCTGAATAAGTCTCCACCTCCTGTGAAGATACCAAGCGAGCTGAAGCCAGCGTGCTCACTCAAGCAATTTTCCCGACTATGCATAGGGTCTGGAAAGAAGTATGAGGATCTGTCATTAACAAAGACTACTCTCCCTGGTCCAAGAAACCGAAGAGTTATGTTGACAACTCTTCTCCCAATCAGAAGGTGCCTCCTCCTACAGTGACTCCTTCGAAGATAGCTCCTCCCGAATCAGTTTCTCATAAAAGGCAGAGGCCGAAGATAGTCCAAGCACCCTAGGAAAATCTTAGGGGACAAGACTCTAAGCGCCCGAGGCATAAGGGCATGGTAATTCACACGGTACACATGATGAACTCCCCAGTGAAAATAACTCTTCATCCAGTCATAGGCCCAACACACAATCTTTGACTGCGTCCAAAAGGAAGTAGGAAAAGCTGTAAGAAATGCTGGTTCTGGCAACTGCACTGGTTAGTCTTTCACAACAAGAAAACTCGGAGAAGGAACTGGAAGAGCAAACAGGATAGGGTCTGATATGGACTTCTTGAAACGTACGCTCAGCAAGAATGATGAAGAGGCATAGAAATGACCGCTAGGATGAACAAGATGGCCCTCCTAATCCAAAATATGGTTAGAATGATGGTTCAATCAGAACCACCGGCAGATGAACCGCCGGTAGTCATCGTTAATGATAAAGGAGGCACTACAAATCCTCTACAATCCCTATCAATGGCCAAGGAGAAAATGATCTCCAAACTAAGGCTGAATATCTATCAACAAATTAAAGCTCACCAGGCCAGCGAAGCATCAAATAAGCTGTTCAGGACCGGTCCACCATATCCAGCATGGTACGACCAGATGCAATATCCTCAAGGATACACAATCTCGATGCAAATATACAAAGGGACCGGCAACTCTCATCAGCATGTCGCTCAGTTTAAAGCCAAGTGAGACAACACCAGAGGAAACGACATACTGCCTCTCCATCAATTTGTTACTAGTTTGTCCGACACTGCTTTTGAATGGTATGCAAAACTTCTGAATGACTCCGTCAAGACCTTTGCTGAAATGGAACTCCTCTTTACACAGAGGTTCGCTAGTGCAATTGAACACGCTACCATGACCGCATTGATCAATGAAAGAGTCAGATCAAATGAGGCATGGGTTCAATACGCTATCCGATGGTGGAACCTTTAGTCTAAATGTAAACAACGCATCGCTGAAGCTCCAGCCATAGGGATGTTTGTAGGCATCATCGACCCAAATTCAAAGGTGTTCCCGTTCATGGCCTTTTTCAAGCCGACTACTTTTCAAGAGCTCATCAATAAGTTTGGTCAACTGGATCAAATGGGATATGACCCTTCTCCTTCGGGTGGAGATTCTAGAAATAATAAAGGTAAAAGCAAGACGGCGTTTATCACCAATACACAGCAACAACAGAAGGCCCTAAAGCAACTGGTCGCCAAAGCAACAACCGCACAGGTCCTACCCTTGAAGAAAGGATGGGACGTGAATATTTGTTTCCTCACGATAAAACGAAGAAATTATTTGATCTTTCCATAAAGAACAACATGATAACTTTGCCCGAGCCATGGCGACCTGCACAAGCCTGCAAGGTCAACAGTCCAAATTATTGTCCTTTCCATCTAGTGGTAAGCCATCCGATTGAGGACTGCTATGTTTTCAAAAAACTGGATCGAGGACCAGTATAAATAGGGCAAATTTATGCTGTCGGACGATTGGAAGGTGGATCCATTATAAAAACATACCTTCAAAAGAGCTGATACACAAGAGGCATCTTGTTCACTAGTGGAAGAAGCTCCGTGGGAGATGGTTTTTTCTTCGAAAACGAGGATGATGCTAAAAGACTTGCAAGCATGTTTGGCAATCAGGTGGAAGAGCCCGCTTGAGCTCGAAATCATATAAGGGATGTTAAAGCCATGGCCATCTCCAAAGGCCAATGACAGAAGGAAAAATCCCATAAGTCCCTCAGTTTCCTCTTCTAAAAAGCAGTAGTGGAACAAGAAGAAGGCCAAGAAGCTCCTACAGCCCGATGACAATGTCGACATCCATACAACTTACAGAACTATAACGATATGCTAGAAGAATATAACCAGAAGGCGCGTATACCCATAACACTTAAAGAATTCCTACAGCATCTCTTCAAAAATAGTGATACCGAGGAAGAAGAAAACTTGACAAATAAGTAGAATAACAGGTGGGAAGTTGCCACATGATCTCTCACTCTTTATATGATATAGATGCTCCACCAGCATCAGAAAGCGACACTGATGTGCTGGGGGTCAGCGCCAGTTGCTCCGAGTCCCTCACATGAAGACCTAGTTGATAGGATGCTAAAAGAAGCCTTTCAAGCAAGCAAAGATAACCAAAGGCGTGAACTGGCCATTTATGAAAAGGCCAAGCGACTATGCCTTAGCAAGCATGCTGCGGAAGGGACAAGTTATGTAACACCCCCTCCAAAGAAAAATCCATCTAAAAAGAAGAAAAGCCAGAAGAAATCCGAGAATAGGTTCGCCAAAGACCTGTCAATGGGAATGAAGCCACCTCTCCTTATGAAGTACATCCCAAGAGTATCGTATTTTGACGGTGGCGAAGAACACCCAAAGTACTGCTCATATCACAAGAGGGTCTCTCACCCCCTAAAAGAATGTATTGATTTCAGAAAATGGTGGCAGGGTTATGTATCCCATAAGAGACGCTTGAAGAAGGAAAAGCGAAAGGCCAAGGCTCATCTGCTTGAAGGCGATAATTCCAAAGCCAATGATAAAACAGGAAGCTATCACATGACTAATGATCAGCCTTTAGAAAAAGGGACTTCCAAAGTTCCTACGTTCGGAAGTTGTTCTGAAGACAAAAATCTCTTTAATCATCTCCTCACAAGCAATGAACTGGTGGAAGAAGCACCAAAAGATTGTGAAAATATTCAGCTAAGAAATCGCACTCTCCATGAGAAGAACCTTGGACCTTCTATGAAACAGGAAAAGAGAAAAGGGAAAGTGAATGAGGAGATCGAGGTAAATGATGAGGTCTCCAAAGATCTTACCTCCAAGGATCTGCCGAAGAAAACCAAGGTAGACTATAATGTGTTAGCTCATCTGAAGAAGCTTCCTTCCCAATTGAGCATATATGATGCTCTACACTTGTCAAAGAACCTCTGGCAATCCTTGATCAAAGCTATAAAAGACCCAAACTAATTCCAAGCCATCATCACCGAAGGAATGAAGGATCAACCGGAGGAAGCACGTATTGCCGATATTACATTTAGCGAAGAAGATATTCTCTTGGGAACGTGCAAACATAATCAACCGTTATACATGGCCATCTATTGTGAAGATAAAAGGATAAATAAAATCCTTGTCAACAACGGGTCGTTGTTCAACCTACTCAATGTGAGCGTCCTAGGGGATCTATGTATGGAGGTTCGATCCCTAGCTTGGGAAAGGATCACTATCTCCAGATTTGATTCACAGTACTCTCGGACGCTCGGGTCTGTAATATTGAAGCTTCACTTCAGGAAGCTGGTTACGGATGTCAAGTTTCATGTGATCTATACCAAGAAAAGCTATAAGGCTCTGCTTGGTAGACCATGGTTACACGAGTACAACATCATCCCTTCTACACAATATCAGTGTATAAAGTATTTTAAAGACCGGAAAGGAGCACATCATCACAGGAGAGCTGAATCCATTTTTGGTAATGAAGTACGGAAGTATGAAGACGCTAAGTAATTCCTGCCAGATTTCAAGGATACACAGAGATTCGACAAACCGGAAAGCAAGGAAAAACATGTGGCCACGATTCCTGTCTTCAGAAATGATACGGAAGAAGAGGAAGAAATAGTGTTCTCTGGCCAACTCAAGCCAAACAAGGACGAGAAAAATCCGACACCGATCATCCCTGTCTTTGGAAATGATTCAGAGGAGGAGGTTAAAACGATATTCTCCACCCATCCCCTGGTGAAGACCCTTGACGAAGTTGATCAGGTTTTGCATGTCATGATGATTCCTTCTAAGCACTGTAAAGTGCTTGATACTATTAGCATCGATAACGTAGAGGAGCTGATAACCTTCTATGTACCTCATAGACATAGGGGTGAAAAGCCAAATCTCTTCTACAAATCAGAAGAGACAAAAGTTGAAAAAGAAATTTGGTGTGGAATCGACCCAAATCTTGATAGGTTGCAACCCATCCATATGCCAAAATATTCCACAAAAACCATAAAGAATCTTCTTCAACGGAAAGGAATACCATTTGAGCAAACCATTCGAAAAGCCCAATTCTATAAGAGAATTTACGAAGTTTCCGGGTCCCGTGAAGCCAAGTCTAACAGGAAGCTTGATACTACTGGATTGGGATATGTCCGATCCAAGAAGCAGGAGAGAACTTATAGTTGCCATATTGTAAAATTTTCAAACAAAGAAGATGATCGCTGTGAAACGACGTGACTGAACAGGGAGAAGGGCACGCAAAGGAATCTAAGCCCATCACTCGAAGACCAAATTGATAGGCTGATAAGAAAAGCTTATCAACCAAGCCAAGAAAAACAAATCCGTGAGCTAGCCATCTATGAGAAGGCTAGACAGCAACATTTAAGAGAGCAATTTGTGGAAGGGGAAAATCATGATACGCTTCAACCACAGATGCCCTCGTCCTCCCATGTGGGAGGAGAGTATCGAAGTGATGAGAACAAGAATAAGGCGATAATCGCTGTCAATACTCAAAAACAAGAAAACAGTCTCAAGACACCAATCTTTCGGAACAAGATCGGTTGGAGCATGTCTCTAATAAGAAAGATGGGACTCGAATATTCGTTCCCTCGAGCCAAGAAAAAGAAGATTTTCAGTCTTGTCATGAAGTACCAGATGCTCACTCTTCTGCAACCCCGACGACCCGAGCAAGCAAAGACGGTCGATAACACTGAAAATTGCCCATAGCATCGAGTGATAAGTCGCCTGATTGAAGATAACTTTGTGTTAAAGAACTGGGTTAAGGACCAGTACAAATAAGACAGGTTCGTATTGTTCGACAACTGGAGAGTAGATCCGTCTCATAAGCACGAGCCGAAGAAGACTTATGCCATCAGATTAGGACTCATTCAATCCAGAAAGAGTAAGTGAACCCATACCTGTCACATGATAAAACTCTTATGTGAAGAAAAAGACAAAGATATGATTGAGCTCTTCAAATGCTTCATAAATGAAGAAGGGAAGATCTCAAAACAGCCACCGGCGCCGAAAGAGCTGGAAGATGGGATACACACCATGGCAGATGAACTGAAGATGATTGACTTGGGAGTGGAGGATGATCTGAGACCAACGTTTGTTAGTGAGCTGTTGTATGAAGAACAAGTGGAAACTCTAAAAGACGTGCTTATAGAATATATGGACTGCTTCACCTGGAACTACTCCGAGATGTTGGGGTTCGTTACAGATATAGTAGTTTACAAGCTGGCCATAACCCCAAGGATAAAGCCAGTTAAACAAGCGCCAAGAAGAATGCGGTTCGAACTCGAAATGAGCATCAATGCCGAAGTCAAGAAGCTCTCCGACTCTAGATTTGTTCATAAAGTGCAATACCCGGATTGGATAGCCAATATCATTTCCATAATGAAAAGAATAGGACAGTTCGGATCTTCATGGACTTTTGGGAACTCAACAAAGCGTTCCTGAATAAAGATTTCCCCGTACCAGTTACCAAGCTGATGATCGACAACACCTGTACAAACGAGGTCTTCTCATTTATGGATGGGTCTTCAGGATACAATCAGATAAAGATAGACCCCGAAGACTAGAAACATATAGCCTTCCATACCCCGTTAAGCATGTTCTGCTACAAGGTGATGCCCTTCAGTCTGAAGAATGCAGGAGCAACCTACCAAAGAGTGATGATGAAGATATTCGACGACATGATCCATGAGATCATCGAATGCTACATCGACGATCTTGTGGTCAAAAGAAAATCTCACGAGGAGCACTGGGAGCATCTAAAGATCGTGATCGAGCGTCTCCGGAAGTATAATTTGAAGATGGATCCGCTGAAATGCGCCTTTGGAATCTCTTCCGGAAAATTCTTTGGATTCATCATTCGTCACCAAGGGATCGAAATCGATCCCTCCAAAATCAGGGCAATTACAGCTATACCCCCACCAAGGAATCTCAAGCAACTTCGGTCTCTCTAAGGAAAGCTCGCCTATATGTGACGATTCATCGCCAATCTCTCTGGAAAATGCCGACCTTTCAGCCATCTGATGAAGAAAGGAACTCCCTTCATATGGGACCAGAAGTGTCAAAAAGCACTGGAGGAAATTAAGCAGTACCTGCGAAACCAACCAGTACTGGTTGACCCGGTCAAGGGAAAACCCCTTATCCACTATAAAACTACCCTTAATGGTTCTTTAGGCGCTCTATGGCATAGGAGAATGACCAAGGAAAAGAAAGGGTTTTATACTACATAAGTTGAGTCCTGCTGGGAGAAGAAAGCAACTACTCCCGTATCAAAAAGCACTGCCTGGAGCTAATCTTCGCCGTTACGAATCTCGGACACTACGCCCTGGCTCATGAAGTCCACCTAATATCTACAGTAGATCCCCTCAAGTATCTGATGACGAAAGCCATACTGAAGGGAAGGCTCGAAAAATGGGACCTTTTGCTATTGGAGTTCATAATAGTTAATCTCCCCCTCAAGGCGGTAAACGAACAAGCTATCGCCGACTTCCTCACGAAGCATCCCGTTCCAAAAGGCTCTCCATTAAACTGTGAACTGCTAGACGAATATGCGTTCAGCACAGAGGAAGAAGAAGAAAAGAAGTCTCGGTGGGAACTCTATTTCATTGGAGCATTGTCGGAAAAAATGCGAAAGAAGAATACTGTCACGCCCCGCTTCCCAAAAGAAGGAGAAGGATGACGTGGTATGGTCTGCAACCTAACTATATTGAAGGTGGTCTATTCAATACAGTTATTATGAATATTTAACATGCAGGATGTGTACCAAAATAAAAATAATAAAAGCGAAAGGCATTTATTTCCATTAACCAAACTTTATTACATCCTAAAAGAAAGAGTAAAATAAACTAAGTAGTTTAATTACATTAAGGAGAAAACAAAAGCCCTAAACATGTGGACAACAACAAAAATTAAATCTGACTAATCTTCCATCGTCCAGTCTGCATAATCTTCATAAGTTGGCTTCGCACCTTGATCTTCGCTATAATACCCATTCTTATCTGACGGACATTCCAAAGATAAAGGAAGAAAAGGAAGGTCCGCCAGCGAGTTATACTCGGGTAGGATTGCCTCATAAGAAAGTAAAGATATAGAAACGAACAGGTGTATATAATGAATATGATGTACATGTGTATAAAGGTATGAGGTTATATACAAATTAGATATGTGAACTTGAGTATGTTGTGTGAGGTATATGTTTGGTAAAGGTTCAAGTCAAGTCAAACGGATATTCAATCTAAGAGTTAGATCAGGTTAAACAAGGTGTGTATGGATGGAACTGACTGGTGAACATACTCGTATCCTTGAGGTATCCCATGACTAGCTGGAAGCAGTATGAGCTGGTGTTTGTGCCTGGAATGGCAATCAATGTGTTAGCGTGAACATCTCTGAAAGGTGTCCCATGACTACGATGGAGCTTTGTCTAGCGTGAATATCACTCAAATGCACAGGTATTACCACCCTTCAGTTCCATAATAAACAACAAGTCTAAACTGGTAAAATATCCGCATCCAAGATACTGAATAACTCGTGTCTTAGAAAGAAAGGTAGATAAGACAACAGGTAGGTATAGCATATGATGTGAGTTTAGTGTTGAGTATCAATAGGTATTGTAAACGTTTTAGTTTGTTAAACAGGGGTCCAGATACTCGCGATTATTCCGTTGTGGCCACGGAACAACAACTGGGGAAGTGAAATGTACCGTTTCACTTCCCGGGATCATGATCGAGTAGTAGGGGAATCCGAATTCCGAATCTCCTTGCCTAATCAAACTACCCATCCCTGTGGTTCGGTATAAAGGTTTTGATGAATTAGAGTTAGTGCGTATACCTCTAGGCATAGAATTTCTACAATGTATAGTCGTCCATATTTTGGACTGTTCAACCGGAATATCGGGATCTTCATATTTGTATAGTCGTCCACACTTTAGACTGTTCACCCGGAATATCGGGATCTTCATATTTGTATAGTCGTCCACACTTTGGACTGTTCACCCGGAATATCGGGATCTTCATAATAAGTATTCCATACCTAGGTCCACACATTCTAACCCTAACCGTATCATGTTTTGTATATGTCATGTTGTCATAAACTGGAAATTTAAAAGTATTGATCTCGTTTAATATGGCCTTCCACAACCACTCGTTTTATTTTCTAAAGTTCGTAAAGTACTTCGTCTCATCTTAGGGAATGCTTAGTAAAAAGAATAATAGTGTTTAATTATCTTTTATCACTTCTAAGAAAAACTATGAGATTTGGGATATTTATCATTTTGGAAAAAAACATAATGTTTTACGGAAAAATATCCTTTCGATAAAAGGTTGCAGTGTTTATTTGAAAATCTTTTGCAAGAGATTTTTTATAAGGACAAGTTGTAAGAGGTTTTTATTTGAAAAACTAGACTGCTCCTAACTGTTCCAAAGGGTAAGTTGTGAGATCCTCAAATCGCCTCTTCACCGTCAATTGCGGCCAGGTAAGCACAAGTAGGGAAGGAGGGATCCGCTCACGAATCACCGTGAGATGGCCCTTTTAAAATTACCTTTCCCACTTGTCTAGCCTAGGCACCACAAAATCTGGTTTAGATAAACGACCGATGCCCACAACCTTTCCTATGTCCTAGATTTGTGTTATTTGAAAATTTCCTTTTAATAAGGTAGTAAGTATTTCTTTTGAAAAGATATCGTTATACGGATTATGATCCTTGTGGAAAAATGGCCCTTCAATAAAGGTCGAGGTATTTAAATGAAATTAATAATTTTATGAAACTATAGTGTTTTAGATTCGGGGTAATGTTTTAGAAAATACGTTCGTTTTGGAAAAACCAAATGACGTTATTTAAATTTAGTATTTTCTCCTTTAAAAAGGTTGAAGGGGGTTAAACAATATTATATTAGTTGATGAAAAAGTTTAAGTAAAATATATATATCGTATCAAAAATATTTATTTCACATATCTTATTTCTTATGGTTATTTTAAACAAATATAACATTTTAATTAAACGAGGGTATTTTGTGGAAGTAACCTATTTCGAGGTCATTTTGATAGTATGGGTAAGTGTGGGTATACAGAGGTAAATTGTCAATTCATGAGTTATGACATTACGCATATCAGATTCCAGGCAGTATGAGAGTGCAATATAATTTTGTGTACAGAGGAAATTAAACACTGTTTTAAAACATGGGTTAACATTATCATCATTGAGGGTACAAGGAATAAGCATGCACGAATATTATAACATCATTTTAAATAGGGGGTTGATGATTAGAAGTTGGAACTAGGTTATTGAAAAAAGAAGGAGGCGACAGAAAGAGGGAAGTGAGGCGGATCCTACCTTTGATTAGAGTTAGACGTAGACGATTGAAGACGTAGACTTGTGCAAAACTCCTCAAAAGCTCTGCGCCTCGATTTTTCCTCGGCGATTGGGTGGAGCCGTAGCGTCGACGTCATCGATATGAAGGCACCGGTATTATTTTCAGAATTTTTGGAATTCTGAGGTGTGAGAAATCAGTATTTGAAGTGCCTATTTATAGCGTTTTTTCTCCAACCATAAAATCCAAAATTTCCGTTAAATTTCCCCAAAATCCGCGCCGCCCAATCATTCAGAACCATCACCTCATGATTAGCCACTGCCGCCTCATCGCATCAGCCGTTGGATCAAGATCCAACGGTATGGATCGCGCCGCCAGTCCTACTGCCGCCGCCACATGTCGCCACGCGTTACGCGTGCGTTTGCGAGTGGAGACCACGCGTTTTCGCGTGGTCCCCACCACTTGGGCGGCGCCGCGAGGGTCTTGGCCGTCGGATCTTTTAATCCAGCGGTCCAAGTTAAAGGGAATATATATATATATATTATAAATAAAATAATAATCTGTTTATTATTTTAAAAATTAAATTTGGTTTTAAAAAAATTGTTAAAAATAGTTTAAAATACGGGAAAATTATGGAAAAAATTTCAGAAAATATATTTTATTATTATCTTTAGTATAAAAATAATTTTGGGCTAAAACTAAGTAATATAACCATTGCTATGGTTTTAGTTAGTTATTAAAGTTATATAATATCTAGTTTATCCTTTAAAATATTTTTAATTACGAATTAATTACTTTAATTGATAATAAAAATATGTAGATTATTTTAAGGCATTATAAAATTTTACTAAAACATTTTATGTCTATAAAAAACAATAAATAGATTTTAGAAAATTCCTTTAATCATATTTCGAAGCCTTGAAAATTATTAACATTACTTTAAAAGTTATTCTTCTATTAACGAAACACATAAATAATTATTTGATAGTAGAAATTTAAATAAAATATATTTTATTAGGTATTACAAAATACGGTCGTTACAATCTACCCTCCTTAAAATAATTTCGTCCTCGAAATTTCAGAAGGTAGGTCAAGGAAAGAAAGAAATCACTAAGAAGGGATTATCGCGGTTAAATATTTTGGGTCTCGCTCTCTCGTCTCGTCTTCTCGCTTCCGTGTATATCTTTCCTGGTAGTTCCTTCCCCACATAACTCTAGCCAGCTGGATTATCTTGTCCCTCAAGGTTTCATCCTTCTGGTATCCCGACCGGTTGCTGCTTGTAGATTACGCCGAAATTTCCATAATCTCGGAATGATCAAAAGTATGACTAAGGTTGCCAGCATACCCTCTTAGCTGTGAGATATAAAAGTATTATGCACACCCTCCATAGAAAATAGCAAAGCTAGTCTATACACAAACCCACCATCTTCTTCCAAGATGTTAAACGGCCGATGAGTCGTGGGCTGAGCTTTCCTCGCTCGCTGCATTGTATCACCATC
Organism: Agapanthus africanus; assembly: GCA_030015575.1. Classification (NCBI taxonomy): domain Eukaryota; kingdom Viridiplantae; phylum Streptophyta; class Magnoliopsida; order Asparagales; family Amaryllidaceae; genus Agapanthus; species Agapanthus africanus. The sequence goes on from JASDDO010000010.1 coordinate 43,438,637, forward strand.
TCCACCCCCCTTTTTTTCTACAATTATGTCAATCCTACAATTCTCCATCTTCAGGGTCGTCCCAATCGATCGGTACTTCTCCCATATAAAACTTGACCCCTCTCATCCACTTCATGTGTTTCAACCATCCGTGTTCCCATGTTCTCCAAAGAGTAGTGTTTCTATATCTTCAAGATGAAAATTACCATTGCCAGTTCTAAATCTGAACATGATAGTTGCGTCCACAAGTCGTTAGTTGTCTTGATGCATATGCGACTATATCGCCGCGCTGATACATCACATCCCCAAGTCCCTTCTCCGAAAAATCGTTGTGGATGTTTAAAACTTCTGGATCTATTGAGTATGGTAAGGATGGATGCATTAGTTACGATCTACCCTCCTTAGAATAATTTCATATTTGAAATTTTCAAAGGAGTAGCCACTACTAGGCACGGAAAATCAGTAACGTTGTCAGGAATCCTCTTTACTGCATGTGTCGCTCCCGTGAGTTGGTGTATCACTTGATTCATGTAAAGTCCCTAAAGGGTTTAGGTATAAGAAATTGGAAATGTAAAATCAGTAGTTGTTTCCAGATAGAAAAGTTTTGGAAGTTGAATGGAGGTTGTGAATTGATGGAAAACATGCGAGATATAACATAAAGGCAACTAGTCGAAATTACGAAAACTAGAGGAATTATGGTGAGTCCAACTAAGATTTGCATCGAAAGATAAATAAGAATGGTATCGAAAGAAAGGTTGAAAAAAGAAAAGAGTATCTCTGCTGTCTTGCCATGTGGTATCAGCCTTCTCGGCTGTCATGGTGAAATTCTGGCGTTTGGGTCCATTTCTCTGCGCTTGTTGAAAAACACGCTCCTGTGATGACAAGAGTGGTCCCCTTGGTGATGCCCCTTGACCGGTTGGTTTAGTAGCGGAAAGTGGCCGGTTTCTCTGTGTTGGTGTCATATAGTTAGCCGGCTTGTTGACGGGGCCTGATTATCTCCCTCTCCGAGGACAGTCTCCAATGGCATGATCCGGAGACCCACAAACTATGCAAAGTTTATTCACAATGCAACAGCCTCTCATGAAGTGTCCGGCTCTACCGCAATGGTTGCATAACGGCTGGTTTTCTGAAAATAGTTGGTCCTGATGGCCTCTTAGCTTGTTGTTTCCTGTTGGATCTGGAAGATGATCCTCCAAGAATTTGATTGGCTGGTTGCTTAATGCCAGACAAGCGGTCATCCTTCCTCATGCGTCTCTCAAAATCTTTTCCTTCCGATCTAGGATCTCCACCGGTTGCTGTTCATAGGTTAGGTCAGTCCCCACGGTGATTTCAGAATGATCCAAAACGTGACTGGGGTTGCTGACATATTTCTTCAATTGAGAGATATGAAAAACGTTGTGTACTCCTTCCAGAGAAGGGGGCAAGGCTAGACGATACGCAACCTCTCCAACTCGTTCAAGAATATCGAAGGGACTTATGAACCGAGAGCTGAGTTTCCCGCGTTTTCCAAAACGTATCACTCCCCGATTAGGAGAAATCTTCAGAAACACGTGTTCTCCTGGTTGGAACTCTAGTGGCTTCTCTTCGTATCTGCCCAATGCTTCGGCCGATCTTGTGCTATGTGTAATTGTTCTCTGATGTTTCTTATCACCTCCACTGTCTCGACAATCATCTCGGGGCTTAGAGATTCTCTATCCCCAACATCGTCCCAACTTAACGGTGACCTACACTTTCGTCCATACAAAGCGACGAAAGGCGCCATGCCGATACTAGACTGGTAGCTATTGTTGTAAGCAAACTCTACCAAGTGCAGGTGATCTTCCCAAGATCCTTTAAAATACAACATACAGGCCTGGAGCATGTCTTTGAGAATTTGAATAACCCTTTTCTGATTGGCCATCGGTCTGAGGATGGTAGGCGGTACTGAAACTCAGATTCATGCCCAGACTCCTTTGTAGGCTTTGCCAAAACTGAGATCTGAAACGTGTATCTCGGTCGGACATGATGCAAATCGGTACGCCGTGCAATATGACAATCTCCTCCATATACCTTTTTATAAGGCTTTCGGTTGATTGACCCACTCGAAAAGGAATGAAATGCGCCGACTTGGTGAGTCGGTCCACAATCACCCCTACAGTATCGTTTCCCTTAGAGCTGCGAGGGAGTGCGGTCACAAAATCTATAATAATGTTTTACCATTTCCATTCGAGTATTGGTAACGGCTGTAATAGACCTGCCTTCCTGTGGTGTTCGGCTTTTACTTATTGGCAAACAAGATATTTGGATGCACTCTTAGCTATCTCCCGCTTCATCCCATGCCACCAATAGTTTTGCCTGAGGTCTTTGTACATCTTTGTTCCTCCCGGATGAACAGAGTATGGAGAACTATGTGCCTCTTTTAATAATTCCTCTCTCATCTCCCCCTTAGGTACACAGACTCTGCATCCATATCCTAAAGAACCATCTTCGTAGATGATGAAGTCCGTCTGCAGATTTGCATCCACTTGTTCTCTGATCCTTCGCAACCTCGGGTCCTCCATTTGAGCTGTCTTGATCCGTTCGACTAAGGTTGAGTGAATTTTCAAATTCATGAAGAATGTAAGCATTCCGGGCATTATCAATGAGTTGTAGTTTGGCAATGTTCACCCATGCGTCCTTTGAAATTTAGGCTGCACCGAGGTCGTTGATTGTTCCCTTGAGCCATTCCTCAGCTTTTAAGGGAGTTTCCTTCCCCGAAAAAGTCTTAGGGAGGAGTGATCTGAACTGCTTCACTCCCGCCGAACCATAAGAAACTGGGGTTAGTGCCTTACTTAATATCTCTGCTTGTTGCTGCCTACTTTCTCGTAGCTCCTGATGAAGGGCAGCTGTCTGCTGCTGCTGTTGCTCCGGTAGTCCTTGCATCATTTGAAGCATTGCTGCGTGTTGAGCAGTGGCTTCATTGTCTCCATTTCCCCTTCGGTTGCGGTGATGGTGTCGTCCGGCCATTGATGATCAGAATAGGTTAGGTCACAAACAGGCTGAGGGATGAGACAAGATAATAGCTTGCATGGAAGAACAACAATCAATGCAAGAGAGAGACTAATAAGAAAAGCAAGAGACTCAAGAGAGATTTTTGCTCGAAACTAAGATTTTATTATCCGACTTCAATATGGAGAGTACATCCGAAAAGTAAGGACATGCCTTTCTCGTTTTATTTGGCCAAAGAAAAGGAAAAAGACTTATTAGTCTCGATTATTGGAGTTCAACAAGTTGTGATAGGCCTCCGCACTAAGAAAGGTACGACCATTCCCACGGTACCTTATAGGGAAAACTGCCTGAGTTTCATCGGCCTCAAGTTCCTCCTCACTCGAAGCTTCGTCCTTCGACTCATCCTCGGCAGGAGCCTCATTCTCTGATTCCGCCTCTATAGGGTTTTCTTCTTCTGCAGGAGTCTCCTCATCCGGATCATATTCCATAGGATTCTCTTCCGCCGTAGGTGCCTCTTTTTCTGGCCTATCCTTTATATGTGTAGGGTTCCTAGGCACACCCATGAGGTTCTACAAGTGATCAAACATGGCCAATTCAAAATTTTTCTATGTGCCAAGTGACCCTAAGCAAGATCGTAACTAGAGGATAGGCGATAAAGATGCAAGTTAACAACTTTAACTAAAAAGGAAGTGACTACAACCTTTGTAGATCCGGTTCTCCACCTCCATAGCTCCGCGTTGACGTCCCTCCGCTGCGATCATCGGATCCCGGACTCTAGCGATGGTATCATCGAAGAAATGATCGGGCTAGGTCGTCGACTTCGATGCCGAAGATGATCTACGTCGAGGCAACACAAGATCAAGCTCCAACTTCACCAAGTGATGAAACATGTGAAGAAAACACCCTATACTACATAGCAAGTGGTAGAGGATGAAGAAATAGGAAGTGGGTTCACTTTAGAATTGGATTTCTCATTCTTTTTCTCAAATCACCATTGAAGCTAGCAAGCTTCTTTCTTCTTGAAAAAGAAGAAGAAGAAGAAGAAAAAGAATATGATAAGAATAATTGAAAATAGAAAATAAAGTGATTCTTATCATATAGCAACCATGGTTAAGTGTAGAGAATAAACTAGGGTTAGGTTTAATGGTTAGGTTAAGGCTAAGAAACAAAATGGTCAAACTTCAAAGCTTCATGAAGTTTCAAGAAAGAAACAAAGTTAGCCACCATTTTATTCTTGCTAAAATAAATGAATAAAGAGAATAAATAAATAAGTAAATCAAAACCCTAACCATTAACATAACCATGGTTTAATCATACACACCCTTGTTTGCATGTATCATCAAACATGATACAAACTAGTGCACAAAACTATATCATATATACAATGTGCACATCAAGTGAGAAAATCCATCTTAAGTGAACAAATACTAGTTAATGTAAAGTAATATATCAAATATATAATTATACATTAAATCATTAAATCAACACTTGATTTAATGATCCGGTTATATCGCATATGACCGACTAATATCCAATATATCGACTTATCTTCGATTCGATAACTAGGTTATATCGCATACAACCAATCGATACATTCATCGTGAGAATAGAATATGGTATCACATACACGCATTATTCTCGGTCCCGCACATATCTCATATGCGCTCCTATTTCGTTTCGCTTGAGCCAGGAAACCTCTGTGTAGGACTCTAAAGACTCGTCAATACGCTGGCAGAAGGTGATGATCATATCAAACACTCACAAGCCGCAAGCGGTCTGCTAAACGTAACGGCCACCCAGGTATTGAGCGATCATAAGATCGACGAGAAAGCCCGCTCACACTCCTGTGAATCTAACCAGTAACACTTATCGTATAGTCCGGTCTGTTCGTCTGATATGTCGCATATCTCGCCTAGGGGTGGTAAACGTCAGACCCCAATAGCTTGATAAATCATGCCAACGTAAGGTCCATAACAATCGTGAAACTACTGATAACTCTTACCAGTATATCACTGCAACCCTGGCCAGGGATTTCCTGTTATGACCAGTCGTGCATAGCGCAACATCAACCCCCAATACCGGGAAAGACGAATCCCCTCCTATCGCTCATTGCCTCCATGTGAATCGGGACTGTACCCAAAAACCACCTGTTTGCACGACTCAGTAGAGCCGTGGTAGGGTGGAAATCAAAGCACAGTGGGAGACACACAAGACTCTATGACGATCTCGGGTCAACAGACTAAGCTGTACCAGTGTCACCAGAGAACTGCCATCTGACGTAAGGTATAATACCATCTGGGAGTTCTCGGCGAGTCCGTTCAGTGTACCCAGTCTCCACTGAGCACCCGCATACCATCTCTGATGTCAAACACCAATGGATATGGGATCATCCATCGCCCATCACATGGGTCGAGAAGATATACGCTAGTCTACTCTGGAATATCGATGCCCCGTCTCGATATTCCCACGACTAGGAACATTGAAGGATGTACTCATGGACTATCCAGGCCCTACTAGTATGATCTGCATCATAGTCCTGGAAGTCGAGTACACATCCTAAGGGCTTTATCAACATGTAACAGAGAGACAGAAAGTATACATGTTAAGATAAAGAGCAACCAGATAGCGTACTGTTATGTCTAGCAAGAAAGTCCTACCTATATATGTCCCAGGATCCACTACAATATACATCCAATGTACAGTAATGGCCTCTAGGGCATACATATAACTAACAATCTCCCACTTGCACTAGGGCCATCTGTAGCAGTAGTTGTAGTATCTAATACTCAACCATCCCCTAAAAGTCTCTCTTTGGGAAAAGGCCTTCGTGAGTGGATCCGCCGTGTTGTCCTCTAAGTCTACTCTCCTAACCTCGATCACCCTGGTGATCAACTATCTCCATGATCAGGTGATGCTGCCTCAGAATATATCTGGGTCACTGATGGGACCGGGGTTCCTAGGCCAAAGCCACACTTCCATTGTCACACAATGGTGGGAACCTAGTTCATCTTATGAACCAATATACACCCAAACTGCCTCTTTGGTAGTATCTTTAATAGTGATGTTACCAGCCTTTATCGTTTAGTTTGCCACGGTATCTAGCTTGGAACTCTTCCAACATACCGTCCCTTTACTGAGGGTAAAGATAATGCCTGTGACTGACATTCAGTCGTCTTTATCACCCTGGAACCCTTCCAGTGATTCTCCCCAGGATCGATTGATACCATCTCACTACATCTAGTGAGAATCCTAGCATCCAATTACATCTATCTCATAGATGAAAACTCAGGATTTAGGAGGTATCACTTTGATCCTATTGGAGAATCCTTGTGATAAGCGGAGATTGACCGAGCGTAGTATAGGAAACTCTTTTCCTATCAAGAGTATGTTGTCCACGTACAATACGAGGATAACCACCTTACTCTCTACTACCTTTTTGTATATACAAGGTTCATCTACCATTTTGATGAAGTCAAACTCTTTAACTATCGCATCAAAACAGATGTTCCAACTCCGCGATGCCTGCTTTATTCTGTAAAGCAACTTGCATATGTTTCCGCTGCTCCCACTGTTTACGAAGCCCTCTGGCTGTGTTCTTATAGACGTTCTCTTCTAAATCATTTTAGAAAAGTAGTCATGGCACCCAACCACCAGATATCGCAGTCATGGTATGTAGCAGTGGCAAGTAGGATCTGGATGGACTTAAGCATCGTCCCTGGAAAAAGGTTTCATCATTATCCACGCTTGGTCGATGACGAAAACCTTTAACAAGTCTAGCTTCGAAAGTCTCAACTTTTCCATCTACACCAAGTAATCTTCTCAAGATATACTTGCTCCTGATGGGGATTTAACCCTTCAGATATAGCAACCAAAGTCCATACTTTGTTGGTGTACATGGATTCGATCTCAGATCGCTAAGCATCCAGCCATTCTTACAGAGTCCCTACTCTCGATGGCCTGCTCGAAACTAGTTGGGTCATCATCTTATGATGCATTCCTCGCTCCCACTGTCATCGAGAAACCGAAGTATCTCTCAGGCAGGTGAGGAACCCTGCTAGATCGGCGGAGAGTCTGAGGTTCGTCGTGGACTATTGAATCCTCTGGTTCTGTCAAATCAGCTGCAGTTTTGTATGGTTGGAACCTTTCCAGTTCTACAAAACTGACCTTGTCTCGATCTTGTCCGGATTTTGCTTTTGACATAGGCCGGACAATCCCAAATCTTTACTTACTTAAGAGATAGGCTCTTCCCATACCATATCATATATGGAGTGGTAGGCACTGATTTGATTCGAACCCAATTCAATAGGTATGCAACTTCATAAGTGCACAACCCCAAAAGGAAATAGGTAACTCAGTAGTACTCATCATAGAGCACACTATATCCAATATGGTGCGATTGCTCCACCCCGATACACCGTTGTGCTGTGGTGTATTCAGAGGAGTAGTACGGAGAGAGAATCTCATTCCCAGGAATTCTATGCACAAGTATTCTCCTCCCTGATCACATCAAAGGACATAATACTTATACCCGTATTGGTTCCCTACTTCTAGCTTATATTCTGTGAATATCTCAAAAGGTTCGGACTTGTGTTTCAACAGGAACATATGTCTGAATCTTGAGAGATTATCAGAGAACGTAATGAAGTATAAAGAACCAGTCCTAGTATGTGTAGACAGGAGACCTTACATACATCATCATGTATACGTCCCAAGAGTTTACTAACTCTTTCTCTGTTTCCAGTAAACGGAGCTATGGTCATCTAATTTTTGTGACATGACCGGCAAGTTTCACAAGATATAAATTCAAACTGTTTTAAATATGCATCTAAAATGTAACTTCAGCCAGTCGGGTCGCATTGATATGACCTAGTCTACAATGCCTCAAAAAGGATTCGTTCATTTATGAACTCTTCTTCTTGTGTGTGTTCTGTATATTAGGAACTATAGTTTGATTTAGAACGTCAATGCTTTTAGATAACGTGCCTAAACCGATCAACTTTTGAAGTAGGAAATGTTCAAAACATTATCCAACAATACAAAATTATATCCTTTATTTACTAATAAAGAGACTGATATGATTTTGTATATCAGGTTCGGTATCTAATAGCATTTGTTCAGAATCAATGTATTTGTAATACAGGGTGACAGTGACCAACAGACCTGGCTGCAACACTTGCACCGTTTTCTGTCTCATGAAACTTATCACCCGTTCTCAGTTCTCTGCCTTTCGGTAGCCCTATTTAACAGATTACATATCTGGGATCCTGATCCGGTATCAGATACCCAGGATTCAGAGGATACTGAGAAACAGTTCTTTGTAATGAACACACCCGAAGGAGATGCATCATATGCACTTTCTTCGTTTGGGCGGCATAGGAATTCTGGTATTCCCCTATTTCTTGTTGTCTTATAAAAATTATAAGTTGGAGCGGGACCAACGTTCCCCAGCTTCGTATAACAAGCGGGTTCGGTCAATACATTCATATTATTATCTTGATTAAGGCGTGATATGGTCGCTACTTGGAGAGAGAGAGAAGAAAACACTCTGCGTGCGCTCTTGCAAGATTAGATTGGTTATATATTTTATCTAATCAGGATGGCTCCCACTGTTTTTATCAAATCTTCCTTCAAACCTTAAAAGGAAAGACTACCCGGGATTAATTACACTCTATAAGTTCTCCAATCTTTCAGCCAGGCCAGTGTCGGTACTTTGAGGGAGGTTCCCCGTGCTTTCACGCGGACCTAATTACAGTAAAACTCGTTTTCCCAGAGGCGTAACCCCGTTGACAACTTTCTAGACACCTACTTGATTGGATAATCGCAAAGTGCAAAACTCTCTCAGGAGTAACAATTACTCGCAGTGGGTATTGGGATCCAACTATCACATAGAAGGTATGCAATCTCATTGCAACTTTCAACACTTGAAACTCCCGATAAAGGTTTTTACCCCTAGCACCTATGACCTTAACTATGGTCAACAAATCATAAGCACTAGTCAAGTTCTACCCGTCATTTCGTGATTAATTAGACCCACCCACATGACCCTTAACTAAGGTCAACAAAGTCACGCGAATGTCCTAACTAATCGCATCATATGCGGTGTAGGAAGACATCACTTAGCTACTGTACACTGTGCCTTGACTATGGTCAACAAACACAGCACGAATACTAAGTACTCTACTTCCTAAAATGACGGAGGTTGCGGCTAGTTTTTAAGAAAACCTTTAACGCTTTGAACTTGATCTCATTGCGGAATCAAACGGTTTTTAAATGGAGTGTTTTTGAGGCTTTTCTAGTTTTGCTAAAGGGGTCACTCCCGGTGAAGGGATCGTCGGCCCTTTCCTCGTCGAAAGAGGTGCAGGATATATCATATATATCACTGTGCAAAGCAGAAACTATAGAAGCAATCAAAAGACAAACCGAGTGTGTAGCATCTGCCAGTTATTGCTAAAGGAGTCAATCCCGGTAAAGGGATCTCGGTCCTTTCCTCATCGAATAAGGTGCAGGATGTTCTACAATGAATACCGCGATGCAAAGCAAAAACTATAGCTACCTGTTTTATTTTTGAAATTCGATTCCACAACATAAATTAGGTTTATTTTCTTTCATTAATCTCATAAATGAATGTCCCATCATTTAAGTCCACCTAAACATTACAGATAAATATAACGTACGCTTATGCCATCCGCATTCGCCTCGATGTCCCGTCTGCACCGTTAGGTCAGGTAACTAACGCCAGAGCGAGGCAGGGCTAGCGCGGGTGTAAAACATAAGCAACGTCTATATAATATATTATATATACTATATATAATATCTATCTGAACATATCACATGATCACATCACAGATAACGCAGCAGAAAATATCATATGAAATATTGGATATACTAGGACGTCCGCGTTTTCAATACGAGCCAGTATAAAACACGGATTCCACGGTCGTGATGAATAGCCAATCCCACATCCCTAGACCCCTATGAGAGCGGCAAGCAACCCTACCAATTCTAGGGTTAGGAGACCCGGACTCGACTCCTCGAGATGGTCTCCCACTGGACCCTAAAACCCGGTTACTTGTGCTCCCCTCCTTGGGTCTATCCTAATGCGGAAAAGTAAATAATATACAAATGGTGACATCATCCGCAACCTGGAAGTGCCCTAATAAAAGAATATTACATACAAGTTTTTACATGAATGAAAATGAAAAACACTCATCTCACATAAAAAAAACCCGGCTATTCAAACACGACGATCCAATATAACATATCCAGCAGCACATAACATCGCTTGTCATCAACGTAAGTAAACATGCGTATCCCAATTGTCGTTGACATATAGCAACGAAACCGGCGATATCACATATTACACTTACGGTCACAGAAAAGAAAGTGTAAAACTACAACAGTTGGAATCCGCAAACTATTTAGACATCGCAGGCCTAACCAAATGAATTCCTTAGACATCGCATGCCTAACAGTTATAAACCCCGCATTTTAGTCACATTATCGAAAACTCTTTTCAAAGTCGGGCAATTCAACAAGATTCCCGACATCCTGATCGAGTGCTCGTCGCAAACTTTAGTAGGTGGCCGCACCCCCGACGCCGTCGACGAAGCGCACCAAGGCGGAACACCGCTGCCGCGAGCACCCGAACGGATACTTTCGGCGACGGGGTTCTCCTACAGTCACTAGGTCGGGGCTATGGGGTGAGGCTGTCTATTAAGTTTACCCGGCGAGTATCCGTGTACGCTACGTGATTGCGACGGACTTTTGATCGCATCAAAATTCCGTGGCAACCGATCAAGTGAGACTAAAGTGCTATGTTTATAACATTCATTCAGTTATCTCATAACTACTTGTGGATTCCAAATATTGTATCACATTCCGGATAAATAGAAAATGTTAAACTTTCCGATCGAACAATCGAACACCCAAGTTTTCCTGAAACAGCTCAACACATGAAATAAGTTTAAAAACATTCACTTCGTGCCTCAGTACCAACGGTCCAGCCGTAGAAGGATCAAGCCAACGCCTTACATGTGGCACGCCGTACTGCCCCAAACCCTAAGGTTCAAAGGGCAGTTCAAGACGGTCACATAATCGAGTTAAGGTTTATTGTCTTCTATAGGGACCATCGCGTTACTTGCACTACTTAGAACGTCATTAAACTACGGAAAAATCCAACAATTGGAAATTTCCTGACAAGGGAAAAAATGGGTATTTATATCCGGTCGAACTTTTTAACATATTCTAAAATTACCCGGAAAAACACATAGAAAAAATTAGACAATCCGATCGAAACACCGAGTCCCCAATACAACCCAGAAAACTCAACTCTTGAGTGCAGATTAAAACTTCTCAGGGAACAGAGGAAACAGATACGAGCATTACTGTATAAAAATTAATACCTAATCAGTACATACGGCCGCGGAACCGCCGCAAATAGCATGGTAAGGCCGCGGTTCCGCGGCGATCTAGTGGAGTTAGGGGTTCGTTTTCTACAGTAACTCTTAGAATTTCCTGCTCTATTTTCTGAGAATTTTTAATTTACAAAAATCCACAGTTTTGAAAATTGTCCAGAGAGGGTTGAAATCTAGGGTTTCGGGGTTCGATCGGGTTTCTAGCTTCGTCTACGCATCGCCTAAGGCTCTAGCTAGGCTCTAATATCACTGTAGGGTTCCTAGGCACACCCATGAGGTTCTACAAATGATTAAACATGGCCAATTCAAAAATTTTCTATGTGCAAAGTGACCCGAAGCAAGATCGTAACTAGAGGATAGGCGATAAAGATGCAAGTTAACAACTTTAACTAAAAAGGAAGTGACTACAACCTTTGTAGATCCGGTTCTCCACCTCTATAGCTCCGCGTTGATGTCCCTCCGCTGCGATCATCGGATCCCGGACTCTAGCGATGGTATCGTCGAAGAAATGATCGGGCTAGGTCGTCGACTTCGATGCCGAAGATGATCTACGTCGAGGCAACACAAGATCAAGCTCCAACTTCACCAAGTGATGAAACTTATGAAGAAAACACCCTATACTACATGGAAAGTGGTAAAGGATGAAGAAATAGGAAGTGGGTTCACTTTAGAATTGGATTTCTCATTCTTTTTCTCAAATCACCATTGAAGTTAGCAAGCTTCTTTCTTCTTGAAGAAGAAGAAGAAGAAGAAAAAGAATATGATAAGAATAATTGAAAATAGAAAATAAAGTGATTCTTATCATATAGCAACCATGGTTAAGTGTAGAGAATAAAATAGGGTTAGGTTTAATGGTTAGGTTAAGGCTAAGAAACAAAATGGTCAAAGCTTCAAAGCTTCATGAAGTTTCAAGAAAGAAACAAAGTTAGCCACCATTTTATTCTTGCCAAAATAAATGAATAAAGAGAATAAATAAATAAGTAAATCAAAACCCTAACCATTAACATAACCATGGTTTAATCATACACACCCTTGTTTGCATGTATCATCAAACATGATACAAACTAGTGCACAAAACTATATCATATATACAATGTGCACATCAAGTGAGAAAATCCATCTTAAGTGAACAAATACTAGTTAATTTAAAGTAATATATCAAATATATAATTATACATTAAATCATTAAATCAACACTTGATTTAACGATCCGGTCATATCGCATATGACCGACTAATATCCAATGTATCGACTTATCGAATCAATTTTCGATTCGATAACTAGGTTATATCGCATACAACCAATCGATACATTCATCGCGAGAATAGAATACGGTATCACATACACGCATTATTCTCGGTCCCGCACATATCTCATATACGCTCCTATTTCGTTTCGCTTGAGCCAGGAAACCTCTGTGTAGGACTCTAAAGACTCGTCAATACGCCGGCAGCAGGTGATGATCATATCAAACACCCACAAGCCGCAAGCGGTCTGCTAAACATAACGGCCACCCGGGTATTGAGCGATCAGAAGATCGACGAGCAAGCCCGCTCATACTCCTGTGAATCCAACCAGTAACACTTATCGTACAGTCCGGTATGTTCATCTGATATGTCGCATATCTCGCCTAGGGGTGGTAAACGTCAGACCCCAATAGCTTGATAAGTCATGCCGACGTAAGGTCCATAACAATCGTGAAACTACTGATAACTCTTACCAGTATATCACTACAACCCTGGCTAGGGATTTCCTGTTATGGCCAGTCGTGCATAGCGCAACATCAACCCCCAATACCGAGAGAGACGAATCCCCTCCTATCGCTCATTGCCTCCATGTGAATCGGGACTGTACCGAAAAACCACCTGTTTGCACGCCTCAGTAGAGCCGTGGTAGGGTGGAAATCAAAGCACAGTGGGAGACACACAAGACTCTATGACGATCTCGGGTCAACAGACTAAGCTGTACCAGTGTCACCAGAGAACTGCCATCTGACGTAAGGTATAATACCATCTGGGAGTTCTCGGCCAGTCCGTTCAGTGTACCCAGTCTCCACTGAGCACCCGCATACCATCTCTGATGTCAAACACCAATGGATATGGGATCATCCATCATCCATCACATGGGTCGAGAAGATATACGCTAGTCTACTCTGGAATATCGATGCCCCGTCTCGATATTCCCACGACTAGGAACATTGAAGGATGTACTCATGGACTATCCAGGCCCCACTAGTATGATCTGCATCATAGTCCTGGAAGTCGAGTACACATCCTAAGGGCTTTATCAACATGTAACAGAGAGACAGAAAGTATACATGTTAAGATAAAGAGCAACCAAATAGCGTACTGTCATGTCTAGCAAGAAAGTCCTACCTATATATGTCCCAGCATCCACTACAATATACATCCAATGTACAGTAATGGCCTCTAGGGCATACATATAACTAACAATATGCTCATTTTCAAAATACACCTCAAGTATTTATTGTTCGTCTTTAGAGTTATAATGAGAGTGGATTTTATGTTGTGACATTTCTAGTGAAAATATCCTAGTTTAATAAATAAGGGTATTTATCTGTAACATTGATTTATTTAAAGTTCATGGTATTTTAGTGTAAAATCTATTCTTGTGATTTTTAGAAAAAGGTGAAATTTTTTTATTATAATAAAATAGATGTTTAAATGATAAATATACATATGTTTATACAAAAATAATTTTAATAAATATTTTATATTCCAAAATTCTCATTTTCTTAAGATGTCGTATTTTAAACCTTTCGAGACCTAATGCTCCTTGCGGAGGTCTGAATCTCGCACTACTAAGCCCGAGGATGTGCGATAATCCACACCATCCCGAACGGGTTCCCCAAAAATGGGTTGTAGCGGCGCTTTGCAAAGATTGTAAAATACTAAATCGTTTAGAAAACGGTTTTATAAAGTAACAGGTATTTATTTGTAAAATGTAAATTTTCCGTATTTTAGATTCTAGGGTTTCCTAAGTGGACCAGCCTATTTCTAAATGGTCTAAACGACAAGTCGTTAGATGCCTCAAATCGCCTCTTCACCGCCAATTGTGGCCAGATAAGTACAAATGAGGAAAGGAGGGATCCGCTCACGAATTACCGTGAGACGGGCCTTTTAAAGTTACCTTTCTCACTTGCCTAGCCTAGACACCACGAAGTTAGGTTTAGATAAACGATCGATGTCCATAACTTATCGTGTTTTCCTAATAAGAGGTATTTATTTAAAAGTGTATCAAAGCTAAAACTTTTAGAAATGGTTTTATTAAGAATATGGTACTTAAATGAAAGTATTATTTTATCGTATTCTAAGTTTTGATGATATCTTTTAGGGTTGTATTTGCATGTGTGTGGAGGTAGGTCATTACCTCATGCTCTACTTTAAATGTATAGCAAAGTTTAGGGCTTAAATGTGAAATCGAAACATGATGGTATTAAAGTGAAAAAATACGATAGATTGGAAAGGTTATCATTTCATGTGAGAAAACTTATTCAAATTGATCTTTAAAAGTTTAATAGTCAAGATAAAAATGTTTAAGCATGATTGAATTGATTATAAGTGAAATTTTATAGAAAACCGAATCGAAAAATCGGATTTGTTCCAATTCCGTCGGGTTTCGTAGTTTCGTATTTTAGAGAAATAGAAAGGGGGATAGAATGGGACTTACTGGTTTTCGATTACACTAGAGTGAGGGGGAACTAAAGAGATTGCCGATGCGTTGCGTCGTTGCCGGTAGTTCCTAAAATCGTCGCCGGAATTTCCGCCAGAATTTTGTCGGAGCTTCGCCGCGAGCTTGTTTTCAAAGTACACAACTCTTGGAAAATTTTGAGAGAGTGGGCTTAGAATTTTGGGATGAGAGGGTAGAAGGGAAGGGGTGTATTTATAGGGTAGGATATGGTAGGGTAGGTGAAGGGTTTTTAAATAATAAAAAAATGTAAAAATGTATAAAATCATTAAAAATTAGAGTAAATAGGGTATATGAAAGGTTTTATAGTAAAAATGTATTAAAAAATAATTAAAATGGAGTAAATGGGGATTTCAAAGGTCTCTGAAACCGATCTAGGAATTTGAAGTGTATAGGGGGTTTTAGAAGATGAAGAGACACAACATTGAAGAAGGGAACTCGGCCGTCCGGACGAGTCCGGCCAGCGGCGCCGGCCCGAGTCGGGCCGAGTCATGGCATAGGGAGGTGCGGGGTCGTCTAGTGTAGCCTCTGGTATATTTAGTTTTTAAAGTGTAGTGGGAAAATCTGGAGTTATCTTGTGTGGACTGTTGGGCTTCCAAAGGATTTAAAACAAAATAATATTAAAAATAGTGTGGGGCATAGGATTTGAACTCTGGTGGCTTGGTTCAGCAATGCAAGATATTACCAATAAGCTACAAGCTCCTTCTTGTAATTAAATTGCTAATCAATTATTTAAGTCTTGTGCTCAGGAAATAAATACCCCTTTATGAATTTTTAAAAAAATTAATTTAAAAATTTGTATAGGAAAAAGTGTATAAAAAATTAGGGTTGTTACATTTTAGTACACAGGGGGACCTGCATGGGCCACCACAAAAACCTGTCAAGCCCCGCTTCCCAAAAGAAGGAGAAGGATGACGTGGCATGGTCCGCAACCTAACTGTATTGAAGTTGGTCTATTCAATACAGTTACGTTAAGCGTATGAATATTTAACATGCAGGATGTGTACCAAAATATAAATAATAAAAGCGAAAGGCATTTATTTCCATTAACCAAACTTTATTACATCCCAAAAGAAAAGAGTAAAATAAACTAAGTAGTTTAATTACATTGAGGAGAAAACAAAAGCCCTAAACATGTGGGCAACAACAAAAATTAAATCTGACTAATCTTCTATTGTCCAGTCTGCATAATCTTCATAAGTTGGCTTCACACCTTGATCTTCGCTATAATACTCATTCTTATCTGACGGACATTCCAAAGATAGAGGAAGAAAAGGAAGGTCCGTCAGCGAGTTATACTCGGGTAGGATTGCCTCATAAGAAAGTAAAGGTATAGAAACGAACAGGTGTATATAATGAATATGATGTACATGTGTATAAAGGTATGAGGTTATATACAAATTAGATATGTGAATATGAGTAGGTTGTGTGAGGTATATGTTTGGTAAAGATTCAAGTCAAGTCAAACGGATATTCAGTCTAAGAGTTAGATCATGTTAAAAAAGGTGTGAATGGATGGAACTGACTGGTGAACATACTCGTATCCTTGAGGTATCCCATGACCAGCTGGAAGCAGTATGAGCTGGTGCTCGTTCCTGGGATGGCAATCAATGTGGTAGCGTGAACATCCCCGAAAGGTGTCCCATGACTACGATGGAGTTTTGTCTAGCGTGAATATCACTCAAGTGCACAGGTATTACCACCCTTCAGTTCCATAATAAACAACAAGTCTAAACTGGTAAAATATCCACATCCAAGATACAGAATAACTCGTGTATTAGAAAGAAAGGTAGATAAGACAACAGGTAGGTATAGCATATGATGTAAGTTTGGTGTTGAGTATCAATAGGTATTGTAAATGTTTTAGCTTGTTAAACAAGGGTCCGGATACTTGCGATTATTCCGTTGTGGCCACGGAACAACACTGGGGAAGTGAAATGTACCGTTTCACTTCCCGGGATCATGATCGAGTAGTAGGGGAATCCAAGTTCCGAATCTCCTTGCCTAATCAAATTACTCATCCCCGTGGTTCAGTATAAAGGTTTTGACGAATTAGAGTTAGTGCGTATACCTCCAGGCATGGAATTTCCACATTGTATAGCCGTCCACATTTTGGACTGTTCACCCGGAATATCGGGATCTTCATATTTGTATAGTCGTCCACACTTTGGACTGTTCACCCGGAATATCGGGATCTTCATATTTGTATAGTCGTCCACACTTTGGACTGTTCACCCGAAATATCAGGATCTTTATAATAAGTATTCCATACCTAGCTCCGCGCATTCTAACCGTATCATGTTTTATATATGTCATGTTGTCATAAACTGGAAATTTAAAAAGTATTGATCTCGTTTAATATGGCCTTCCACAACCACTCGTTTTATTTTCTAAAGTTCGTAAAGTACTTCGTCTCATCTTGGGGAATGCTTAGTAAAAAGAATAATAGTGTTTAATTATCTTTTATCACTTCTAAGAAAAACCATGAGATTTGGGATATTTATCATTTTGGAAAAAAACATAATGTTTTATGGAAATATATCCTTTCGATAAATGGTTGCGGTGTTTATTTGAAAATCTTTTGCAAGAGATTTTTTATAAGGACAAGGTGTAAGAGGTTTTTGTTTGAAAAACTAGACTGCTCCTAACTGTTCCAAAGGGTAAGTTGTGAGATCCTCAAATCGCCTCTTCACCGCCAATTGTGGCCAGGTAAGCACAAGTAGGGAAGGAGGGATCCGCTTACGAATCACCGTGAGACGGCCCTTTTAAAATTACCTTTCCCACTTGCCTAGCCTAGGCACTACAAAGTCTGGTTTAGATAAACGACCGATGCCTACAACCTTTTCTTTGTCCTAGATTGGTGTTATTTGAAAATTTCCTTTTAATAAGGTACTAAATATTTCTTTTGAAAATATATCGTTATACGGATTATGATCCTTGTGGAAAAATGGCCCTTCAATAAAGGTCGAGGTATTTAAACGAAATTAATAATTTTATGAAACTATATTGTTTTAGATTCGGGGTAATGTTTTAGAAAATACGTTCGTTTTAGAAAAACCATATGACGTTATTTAAATTTAGTATTTTCTCCTTTAAAAAGGTTGAAGGGGGTTAAACAATATTATATTAGTTGATGAAAAAGTGTAAGTAAAATATATGTATGTCGTATCTAAAATATTTATTTCACATATCTTATTTCTTATGGTTATTTTAAACAAATATAACATTTTAATTAAACGAGGGTATTTTGTGGAAGTAACCTATTTTGAGGTCATTTTGATAGTATGGGTAAGTGTGGGTATATCAGAGGTAAATTGTCAATTCATGGGTTATGACATTACGCATATCAGATTCCAGGTAGTATGAAAGTGCAATATATTTTTGTGTACAGAGGAAATTAAACACCGTTTTAAAACATGGGTTAACATTATCATCATTGAGGGTACAAGGAATAGGCATGCACGAATATTATAACATCATTTTAAATAGGGGTTGATGATTAGAAGTTGGAACTAGGTTATTGAGAAAAGAAGAAGGCGACAGAAAGAGGGGAGAGAGGCGGATCCTACCTTTGATTAGAGTTAGACGTAGACGATTGAAGACGTAGGCTTGTGCAAAACTCCTCAAAAGCACTGCGCCCCGATTTTTCCTCGGTGATTGGGTGGAGCCGTAGCGTCGGCGTCATCGATACGAAGGCACCGGTATTATTTTCAGAATTTTTGGAGTTCTGAGGTGTGAGAAATCAGTGTTTGAAGTGCCTATTTATAGCGTTTTTTCACCAACCATAAAATCCAAAATTTCCGTTAAATTTCCCCAAAATCCGTGCCGCCCAATCATTCAGAATCATCACCTCGTGATTAGCCGCCGCCGCCTCATCGCATCAGCCGTTGGATCAAGATCCAACGGTCTGGATCGCGCGGCCAGTCCCACCGCTGCCGCCACGTGTCGCCATGCGTTACGCGTGCGTTTGCGAGTGGAGACCACGCATTTTCGTGTGGTCCCCACCACGTAGGCGCCGCCGCGAGGGTCTGGGCCATTTGATCTTTCGATCCAGCGGTCCAGGTAAAGGGAATATATATATATATATATATATATATATATAAAATAATAATCTGTTTATTATTTTAAAAATTAAATTTGGTTTTAAAAAAATTGTTAAAAATAGTTAAAATTCGGGAAAATTATGGAAAAATTTCAGAAAATATATTTTATTATTATCTTTAGTATAAAAATAATTTTAGGCTAAAACTAAGTAATATAACCTTTCCTATGGTTTTAGTTAGTTATTAAAGTTATATAATATCTAGTTTATCCTTTAAAATATTTTTAATTACGAATTAATTACTTTAATTGATAATAAAAATATGTAGATTAGTTTAAGGCATTATAAAATTTTACTAAAACATTTTAAGCTTATAAAAAATAATAAATAGATTTTAGAAAATTCCTTTAATCATATTTCGATGCTTTGAAAATTATTAACATTACTTTAAAAATTATTCTTCTATTAACGAAACACATAAATAATTATTTGATAGTAGAAATTTAAATAAAATATATTTTATTAGGTATTAGAAAATACGGTCGTTACAAATACCCTCATCATCAAAGCCGGAGTGGTCCACAAGACGAGATACTACTTTATGATCTCTCATTGAAAGAACCGAGAACCAACAATGAGATGGAATATGAAGCCTTCATCACCGGTCTTAAAATTGCGATCAAGATGGGAATCAAGGATCTACATATATATGGAGACTCCTAACTGATCGTGAGTCTGGTAAATAGTAACTACAAGACATGCAAGCCGGAGATGATAAGATTTGGTGAAAAAGTAAAGGAGCTACCAAGGCAGATTTCATCATATACATTGGAAAATGTGCCGTGAGCAGAAAACAGCAAAGCGGATGCATTGTCCACACTGGCCAAAGAATTGGAAAATGAAGATCTTGACGATGTAAGGATCATCGTCCTAATCCGCAGAATCTTAGCACCAGTGGAACTACCTTCGGAACCTCCAAATGAAGTGTCCAAAGAAAATATTCTTCAAACAGAAGAAGAAGTAGTCCGGCGGGAAGTCTTAATAGACTACTTCAAGTACCAACGAGTGCCCAAAAACGCATCTCAAAGACATCAGCTCATGAAACAAGCTTTGTCATTCACTTTCATCAATGGTACCTTATATTAAAGGTTCTTCGATCATATATGCCTAAGATGCCTAGGATCGGAAGAAGCCAAAAAGGTCATTTAAGAAATACATGATGGACTTTGTGGATCTCATCAAGCTGGTCTAAAGATGAAGCTGAAGATCAAAAAGATGGGCTACTACTGTCCAACGATGATTCAAGACTGTATCGAATATGCGAAATTGTTTGCTATAGTGCCCTCAAGGAAATTATTATGATCACAAACAGGCGATTATGATGATTAAGGGAGGACCTATACGGATAGAACAGTCTTACTAGAGATGATAGTATGCTATCTTGTTTGACTTTACCATCACGTACATGTATTATATGGCATTACAGATCACTATTACATGTTGATAGAGCCTATAGGATTCATGCTTGACTACAAGGATTATTGTGGTGATCACACTTGTTTGAACTGGGTAGTCTATAAGAAAATCCTTAAATGTCCCTAGTCGTGGGAATATCAAGACTGGGTATTGATCAGTCGAAAATATTGCATTTTTAACACGTCAATTTCCATACCATTTGCACTCATCTAGCGGTGTTCGGTATTAATATAGCACATATTAGCAAAACAGCCGTATAATACCAAATTACTGTGTTATACTTTAATACCGTCATTTTGAGGGAAATTGAGTGTTTATCATGGCATCGCATCATCCTTGTATAGCGCAACACTTGTTTCGAGAATCTGTGCAGGAAATTCCAAGAGAAAAGCCAAATTTGTGAAAAAGTGCTGATAAAAATATGCCAACTCAAAGATTTGAGATCTGGCAGTGATCAAGGACTAATTATAAGATTCAACATATCAGCAAAATACCATGAGGTCAGCAGAAAGACACACTTGAAAATTGATGCACCTAGGCACCAGAACGGCCGCGGATCCGTGGCCGGAGTAGGCATGTGCTGTGGATCCGTGGTTACGTGAGGGTGACGTCAGCAGATGTTTACTCCAGTATTCTCAGTTCAGCCTCAGCACCTCATCAAGCCACTACAAGTTCCAGAAATCTCCAGAGTCTTCTGCCAGATCAGCAATCTCCTTGTTCAAGCTAAACTTCCAAGCTTCCAAAGCAAGCTTCTCACTTAAAAAGCTAAACTTCCAAGCTTCAGAAGCTTCCCGCTAACCTCCAAGCTTATGAAGGAAGCTAAAGCCTAACTAACTACTTCTAGAGGCTTCTACCTAACTACCTAGCTTACAAGGGAAGCTAACCTAAACCAAGCTTACAAAGAAAGCTAATCATTCATAAGGCTATAAAAGGGACCCTAGGCTTCACTTCTAAAGGTTGTTGAGAGTTATTCATTCTATCACCTCTTCCACCCACAAGTTGAGTGACACAACTTGTGTCTCAAAACCCTAACCCTAATCCAATCAAAAAGCCAAAGTTCAAGATCTTCGAGTTCAATCAAAGCAAGAAGCCTTCGATCCTTAAGAAAGCGACGCCGGACTTCATCGAAGCAAGTGATCCGAGGAGATTCGCGACTCAAGGAGCCGAGCGAAGCCAAAATCGACGATCAAGTTCCTTACTCTTGTAGATTTCAAAAGATTTGTAACGAAATTGTTGATAAATAAAGGTGACAATTCTTTTATCTTGCTTATCTTTTTAATTCAAGCATTATGATTCAATCTAGATTCTTGAATGTGTTCTTTGTGATAATGCTTGAGTAAAACTCCGCTCGTGGAGGAGTCGAGAGAATCAATAGATGATCATGTTGACAAATCTTGAAACGATTCTTAAGTCCTACAATGTTTGTAAATTCTTGAAAATCGAATGATCGACGATCTAGTTTCTATGCGAAATGCTTTCTTGATTATTTTCGCTCGGAACTAGAGATCAACGATCGATTATTTGATTTACTAGAAACTAGCTTGTGAATGAGATTCATCGAAAGGACAAAAGATGACATGAGGAAACCCTAGTTTCTTCGCAAGATCCTTAAACCTCGATAAATCGTCATCGATCTAGCATCAATTCATTAATGGATAAGAAAACATAATCGCTAGTCTTCGTCACGTCTATAGATTTAATCGACTCCTACGAGCTTCACTTCAATTCTTGAAACTTAAATCGATTGGAATTCTCTCAATTCTTGATTCTTGATTTTAATGTTTTCTTGATTTTAGATTAGATCTAGATGATTCTTGAATTCATTTTACAAATCATGAATTGAATTGTTCTTTCTTTTCTTTTCTTTAAATTTTCGATTCATCTAATTCGAAATACGAACGGATTACACTTTCCCTGTGGACGATCCGCACTTACTAATGCGCTACAAATCGACACCGTTATTGATTGCGGTCAAATATTTTTGGTTGTGATTTCTATACATTTCTTTACATACACATCGGAAAACGTATCAATCAAATGGCGCCGTTGCCGGGGATAGTGCTCTAATTCATTCGTTTTTGAAATTTGAGTTGAAAAGTTTATTCCATTATAATTTTGAGATCAAAATTCGCACAAACCCTAAACGATTCGTTGTGATTTGTTGCAAGGAAATCTGGAGTCTGCTGTGCAATTGGAAAAATATTTGGAATATTCCAGAGGACTTAGGGACTGAACAGGAGCTGCTGCAAGAATTTTTGTGCAGGTATCTTTCTATCGGACCGTGGAACCGCGACCTAAGCGTGCTCCCGCGGCGGAATCGCGGCGGCCTTGCCTCTTCGCTGCATGAAACTTTCTCGGTGAAATCCTATCTTTCTTATCTCCTCCTCAATCTGCTCCAATAACAAATTTGCTGCAGGTTTCTTTGCAATAATTCGCAGCGCCACAAAAAGCAAAAATTGTGCGTGTTTTGATTTTGGTTGTTTTCATATTAATACGGAATTAAGGGGCACGGCCAAATTCAGATTAGGTAGGGAGTTCATTACCCTTCCTAAGCCCTAAAAATCACAAACTTGCATCCGCATTACCCTCATTAACTAAAAAAGATCTAGATATGACTCTAAGGGCCGTCGCGCTCATTTACGACAAGAGAAGGCCGTGGATAATTCATTGCTTATCCGCGTTTCTTTTGTGGTGTCTAAGGCAAGTGTGTCTAAGGCAAGTGGTTACTTAATTAGGCCCACTACTTACGTAGTGGAGAACCTCCCACTTACCTGACACTTACCTGGCCACAGGAGAGACAAAGAGGCAGTGGAGGATTGATCCTGCGACTTGTCTTTTGGCAGTTAGAAGCGGTCTAGAGCCTTGACCTAGGTGACCACTAGATTTAGGGTTGCTTGTTGCATTTATTGTTATTTGCATCATTTTTTTCTCAAAAAATCCGTATAATTTTCAAATCAAACACCAATCACATTCATTCTTTCCCCTAATTATATTCACGCTGCTACTTGTACTGAAACCTTTAGTGCAAGATAGGCTGGACACGGGATTCTAGTGCCCGTTTAGTCCGCGTTCCTTCTATCGACCCCAAAGTCGGTATTTCTAACCCACCACCACACCCATTTTGATGGACGATTCTCCATCGAACTTCTTTACCACTAATCTGCCGCCGTCCGTTGGTGCGCAGAATCCACCCCGCATCTCTCTCCAAGAGCGGTGCTATCCTACACGAGGTCCTCTTTCGACCTGTCTCTCCATTCCACCAGCCAACGGGGACAATTTTCATATTAACCCCCAATACATCAACCTTCTACCCAAATATCACGGTCTCGAGTCTGAAGACGCATATGTCTTTATCACCAAATTTGAAAATATATGCGCAATGATGGACTTCACAGCTTTCTGTGGATGCTATGCGTCTTCGTCTTCTCCCATTTACCTTGTGCGATATAGCCGAGAAGTGGCTGTATAACACAACCGCACATTCCATTTCAAATTGGGAAGAATTCGTCAAAGCATTCCTTAAGAAATTCTACCCAAATCATAAGACAGCTCGAGTCCGTAGCGAAATCAATCAATTCACCCAGCTTCCAAATGAAACATTCTCAAAATGCCTTGAACGCTTGAAGGATCTGTTAGTTCAATGTCCACATCACGGAATCCCCATATGGGATCTGTGCCGAATCATTTATTAGGGCATTAATCCTAACACAAAACAGACTCTTGAATTGATGTGTCAAGGCAACTTCATGACCAAAGATGATAGGGAAGCCTGGAAATTTTTAGAAGATTTCGCTGAAAAATATTTACAGTGGGAGGGTGTGAGTCAATCGTCTAGGGGTGGCAATAACTAATCAGAAGTTTCCATAGGAGTTAGAGCTGACATTTCAGCTATGCAAAAGAAACTCAAGACTATGGAAAATAAATTTTTAGCTGCCGCCCTAAATTAAATGTCACTCTCCAAAACTGTATGTGGATGCTGTTCTGATCCTTCTCATTTGACGGAAGAATGTCCACGAAATTCTCCGTTTCAAGGTCACGAGCATACCAATGCTGCTTTTCAAAGACCTAGGAACGATCCATTTTCTTCCACATATAATCAGGGTTGGAGGAATCACCCTAATTTTGCTTGGAACCAATCACAAACTCAAAACACGGTTCCAAATCAAAATAATTTCCAAAGGGCTCCTCCACCACAACAGCAACCACTTCAATTAAGTCAGCACCCCTTCCAAGCACAAAACTTCCAAAATCCGGTCAACACTCCTGCACCGTCTAATCCTTTGCGGTTGACCAGGACTGATGAATCCTCTTCATTTGCACAATACATGAATTTGGTCCAAACAAATATCATGCAAGTGTCGGCTGAAATGAAGTCTTATGTCGATGACATGAAAAGAAATACTGTCTCTCAAAATGAGACTATAAAATCGATGGAAGAAGAAATTGCACGATTAAAAGCCGAAATGAGTGCAAGAGAGAAAGGAAAACTTCCAGCTCAACCCCTACCCAATCCTGGCTATTCACATCATGTGAATGCAATCACGTTGAGATCTGGAAGAGTGCTTGACAATCACGTTGGGGAAGAGATTGATGACACAGAAAAATCTATTGATGATACCCCGGCTGAGACCTTTCCTTCCACTTCTACTTCTAATTCTAACCCCAGTTCATCTACCCCACCATTTTCTTCCGAGCCTATTCTCCGTTTCCCACATGACTCGACACCTCAGCCCATCTCTTCCAGACCACCGAAAACGATCCGCACTCCTATTCTTAGATCGTTGCCACCCACACGATCTTCTCCAATGTTGGACCCCGACCTTATTGCCCAAGCTCCTTACCCAAATCGGTTAAGGGGAAATAGACCAAGTCCACAAATGGAGAAGATCACTGAAATCTTGAAACAGTTTAACATCAACATCCCTCTTCTAGATGCTATCCAACAAGTCCCCGCTTATGCGAAAACTCTTAAGGACTTGTGCACTACAAAGAGGAAGACTCAAGTGCCCAAGAAGATATTCATGGCAAAGACAGTAGACACAGCCTTCCCCCAACAATTACCATGGAAACGTAAGGATCCTGGATATCCTACTATTTCCATTTCTATTGGGGAGAAACACATCAACCGTGCTCTACTAGACCTTGACGCAAGTGTTAACCTGCTTCCTTTCTCGATATACGAGCAGTTAGGGATCGGAGAGTTGAAACCAGCTCCTTGCACTCTCCAGATGGCTGACCGATCAAGCACCAAACCTAGGGGTGAACTGGAGGATGTGTTAATAAAAATCGGGGAATTTATATTCCCTGTGGACTTTATTGTACTTGATACACAGCCTATAGCGAACCCACAGAATCAAATTCCGGTGATTTTAGGTCGCCCCTTTTTGGCCACTTCCAATGCTATCATCAACTGTCGTAACGGTTCTATGACCCTATCCTTCGGGAATAGGTCAATTGAGCTGAACATTTACAAGTTGGGAAGTGTATCCTCCGAACCTACTGCTCAGGTCTGTTCTTTCAACTTAATGGATGTCGACAGCAGCGAAATTGATGATCCTCATGATACTGATCTTGACTCTTTTCATATGTTGTTGTTTGACCCAACTATGTATCATACACATACGGACTCTTCCACCGAGTTGTCCGGGTCAACAACTAACATTGTTTATGAACCGTTTTTGGAGTCAGAAGATCACCCCGTGCTTTGTGATGACATTATTCTTTAGGGTATTGATGAGACTTTTGAGAAAATCTTCGCTGATGAACTCGCATTTTTGAAAGACACGGGTGTTGGGATGAATTATCTCCCAATCAATGAAATTGAACCTTCACCCCTTCTTCTGGACTGTAAAAAGGATGCGAGCAATCCATCACATTCACTGCACCGTCTCTCCAAAATGAGACGCACACACATTCTATTCCACCACTTACCCTTTCTCCACTTCTTCTTCCACCAACCCGAGCACTACATTGATAAAATCTTCGAATGGTTGGTGTTAACCTTCGGTCTTTGTAAAGCTTGGCATCGACCAATGATTTTTGACCCCCTCATGTGATTTTCAAAGCTTAACATTATTTAATTCAAGTTTGGAGGGGTACAATCTGGCTCTTGATAAGAAAATTTTTACTGAAAATTATGAGCCAAAAATAAGTTTGGGGGAGGATTTTCACTTAAATATTTTTCCCCCGTTAATAAATTTCCTCCCAGGCTTACAGGTTTTTGTAGATATAGCGGAAGGCAACAGTAAGGACACTGTTAAAAACAAGTTTGGGGGAGGTTTGTGCTTATTTTCGCATCATTTGCATCATACTTTGTATAAGCACAAAACATTTTTGAAAAAACCTATAAAAATTTAAAAATTTTCAAAAAAATATAAAAATATTTTTGTACATAAATAAGATAATAAAAGTTAGATAGTGAAAAATTATATCCAAAAGATTGGAAAATTTAAGAAAACCAAGAAAATTAGAAGTTTTCTTAAACGATCTAGTAATAAGTAGTTATGAGCCATTGTCCCAAGGGTTAGTAAGATGAAGGAAGTCACTAATCTGTGGATAAAAATAAGTCTGAAAAATAGTTCCTATTCTGGAAGCCAAACATTTTGAACGTAGATATCCTACTATACGCACTTATACATGTCTTGAAACTCGGGATAGTAGAGGATACCTTGAAATGCTCTTGTCTAAAAGCCAAAAGTATGAATGAAATAAAAAAAATGAATGAATAAAATATAAAGTGGTGAGAAAAATGAACACTGGTTTTGTTATCGTCAAGGCAGCAATAAAAAAAAATATAGTGAGGGTGCCTCTTCACCTAGTGCCTTAGACCAACTGGTCTGGGAGTCACCGCTAAGCCTTAGGTGGTGCAAGACGAGGAAAAACACTGTATAAGCAAGCACATGAGTAATCGGTCGGTTAGTACCTCAAGAAATATTAACGGTCGCATGAAAATGTGTGAGCGAATCTAAATATTCATCAAATTAAAAAGTACCGAGGCAGATGGACAAGAGTATGATAGCTTGAATTGAATTCTTCGGGTGTAGGGATGTTCTTTACACACACGTAGGGTTATATGATCGATGTTTGGAAGACAGATAGGAATGAAGAATAAAAGACGATGTTTTATTGAGGGATGATGTGAATTCTGACATCTTTTCATGACTATTAAGATAGGGCTCATGACAACCGAAAAGCTAGCATAGTTGGAAACCCTAATTTTCAAAGCTTTTCTTTTACAATTCTTATCTTTATATGTAACTTTCACGGTCTTCCTTTTATTATTAGATTTTGTAGGTGCAATCCGCTGAAAACCCTCAGGAGACAACACTCCTCCTACTAGGGACACGTAGAGGTTTAAAGGCTTGTTGCACGTGCTCAGTGCAATCGTGTTGCCTAGGAAAGTGTGCTAGTTAGTTTTTCTCTTTCTTTATTTTCTCCTTGTCTTCTTAATAAAACAGTTCGCTCGAGACGACCGAAAATAAGTTTGGGGGAATTTGATCAGTCGAAAATATTGCATTTTTAACACGTCAATTTCCATACCATTTGCACTCATCTAGAGGTGTTCGGTATTAATATAGCACATATTAGCAAAACAGCCGTAAAATACCAAATTACCTGTGTTATACTTTAATACCGACATTTTGAGAGAAATTGAGTGTTTATCATGGCATCGCATCATCCTTGTATAGCGCAACACTTGTTTCGAGAATCTGTGCAGGAAATTCTAGGAGAAAAGCCAAATCTGTGAAAAAGTGCTGATAAAAATACGCCAACTCAAAGATTTGAGATCTGGCAGTGATCAAGGACTAATTATAAGATTCGACATATCAGCAAAATACCATGAGGTCAGCAGAAAGACACACTGGAAAATTGATGAACCAAGGAACCAGAACGGCCGCGGATCCACGGCCGGAGTAGGCATGTGCCGCGGATCCACGGTCACGTGAGGGTGACGTCAGCAGATGTTTACTCCAGTATTCTCAATTCAGCCTCAGCACCTCATCAAGCCACTGGAAGTTCCAGAAATCTCCAGAGTCTTCTGCCAGATCAGCAAGCTCCTTATTCAAGCTAAACTTCCAAGCTTCCAAAGCAAGCTTCTCACTTAACAAACTAAACCTAGAAGCTTCCCCTAACCTCCAAGCTTATGAAGGAAGCTAAAGCCTAACTAACTACTTCTAGAGGCTTCTACCTAACTACCTAGCTTACAAGGGAAGCTAACCTAAACCAAGCTTACAAAGGAAGCTAATCATTCTTAAGGCTATAAAAGGGATCCTAGGCTTCACTTCTAAAGGTTGTTGAGAGTTGTTCATTCTATCACCTCTTCCACCCACAAGTTGAGTGACACAACTTGTGTCTCAAAACCCTAACCCTAATCCAATCAAAAAGCCAAAGTTCAAGATCTTCGAGTTCAATCAAAGCAAGAAGCCTTCGATCCTT
Organism: Agapanthus africanus; assembly: GCA_030015575.1. Lineage (NCBI taxonomy): Eukaryota > Viridiplantae > Streptophyta > Magnoliopsida > Asparagales > Amaryllidaceae > Agapanthus > Agapanthus africanus. The sequence continues at coordinate 43,467,659 of JASDDO010000010.1, forward strand.
TAGAAAGCGACGCCGGACTTCATCGGAGCAAGTGATCCGAGGAGATCCGCGACTCAAGGAGCCGAGCGAAGCCAAAATCGACGATCAAGTTCCTTACTCTTGTAGATTTCGAGAGACTTGTAACCAAATTGTTGATAAATAAAGGTGACAATTCTTTTATCTTGCTTATCTTTTTAATTCAAGCATTATGATTCAATCTAGATTCTTGAATGTGTTCTTTGTGATAATGCTTGAGTAAAACTCCGCTCGTGGAGGAGTCGAGAGAATCAATAGATGATGATGTTGATAAATCTTGAAACGATTCTTAAGTCCTACAATGTTTGTAAATTCTTGAAAATCGAATGATCGACGATCTAGTTTCGATGCGAAATGCTTTCTTGATTATTTTCGCTCGGAACTAGAGATCAACGATCGATTATTTGATTTACTAGAAGCTAGCTTGTGAATGAGATTCATCAAAAGGACAAAGGATGAGATGAGGAAACCCTAGTTTCTTCGCAAGATCCTTAAATCTCGATGAATCGTCATCGGTCTAGCATCAATTCATTAATGGATAAGAAAACGTAATCACTAGTCTTCGTCACGTCTATAGATTTAATCGACTCCTACGAGCTTCACTTCAATTCTTGAAACTTAAATCGATTGGAATTCTCTCAATTCTTGATTTTAATGTTTTCTTGATTTTAGATTAGATCTAGATGATTCTTGAATTCATTTTACAAATCTTGAATTGAATTGTTCTTTCTTTTCTTTTCTTTAAATTTTCGATTCATCTAATTCGAAATACGAACGGATTACACTTTCCCTGTGGACGATCCACACTTACTAATGCGCTACAAATCGACACCGTTATTGATTGCGGTCAAATATTTTTGGTTGTGATTTCTATACATTTCTTTACATACACATCGGAAAACGTATCAATCAGGCATCGATATTCTAAAGTAGACTAGTGTATACGTTTCTTGAACCCCGACGAGGGGCAATGGTTGGTCTCACAGCCATTAGTGTTAGTTAGTCACCAAAGATTGTATACATGTGCTCATTAGGTTATGAGTAACACTAGAAGTACTCTCCGGGAACATGCTATATGGTATTATACATATTCAAGTAGCATTTCTCAGGTGACATGAGTACAGGTTAGTCTGTCGACCTGAGATCATGATTTGTCTCGTGTGAGTTCCCACTGTGCTTTGATTACTACCCTACCACGTCTCTATTGAGTCATGCAAATAGATTTAAGTTAGGTACAGTCCCAAGCCACATGGAGGCGGTGAGCGGATCGTTAGGGATTTTCTATCCCGGTATTGGAGATATATGTCACGCAATGCACGGGTGAGCATCACCAGAAATCCTTGGCCAAGGTAGACGAGATTTACTGATTTGGATCATTAGTTTCTCTGTGGGTCATGGGCTTCACACCGACATGACTTATCACCTTATTAAGGGTTTGACTTTATCCATCCCATAGACCTGATATGCGATACTCTTAGACGAATAGACCGGACTGTATGGAGACCGTCACTTTCAAACTCAGTAGGGATATAGAAGAGTTTGCTTGTCGACCTTTTTTCGTTCAATACCTGGGTAGTCGTTACGTACAGCTAATGCCGCTGACGTGCTTGTGCTTAAACCCACTTCCAGCATATTATCAAGTATTTAGAGTCCCAGACAGAAGGTTTCCCAGCTCAGGTGAAACGATATAGTGTATGTATTTTTATCCATACTTTGGTTCGATTAAATACGTGTTTTTGTACACGTACTTTTAATCGGACATTTTGTTAATACTAGCTGGTTTGAAAGATATCCAGATTATTACATTTGGATGAAATGTGAGCTACTATTATATATCTCTTTTAGTATCTCTCTTTTTGGTATTGGTATTTTGACGGAATACGGTATTTAAACAAATACGGGTATTTGTATAAATATGTGTATTTGTGACTTGATATAAATACGGGAATTTGTATCTTGATATAATTACGGGTATTGTATCTTGATATAATTACGGGTATTTGTATTTTAATACAAATATGGGTATTCGTATCTTATACGAATACAGGTGTATGTATTTTGATACGAATATGGGTGTATGTATTTGTAGCATATACTTGTATTAGTGTATTTGTATGTATTTATATATATACATATACATGTGTTTATGTGTACAATGAGGTGGCTTCTCTTTTCTTCTCATCTCTTCTTATTATGGTGAGAATGGTGTGGGTTTGTGACTCACCGTGGTGAGTCACAAATCCACTCATTCTCACATTTAAAAAAAGATGAAAAAGAAAAGAGTTAAGAGTTTTTCTTTTGGAGCCATACTTGTTTTGGATAACCATCACCCTTGAGTTTCTTCTTCCTCTTCTTTTGATTTTTAAAAGTAGAGAAAGGAAAAAAGAAAAGGAAATAACACTTAGATATTAGCCACTATTACATCCTAGTGATCAATTCTTAGCATGTTTTGATCACTAGTTGCTTCACTTTGTTATTTTAGTGTGAAGCTAGAGCCTAGGTTTAGGTTCCTTCAGGTGGATCATCTTCGACAAGGATGACCAACTCCCAAGCTCGTTCTCGATAACCTAGGAGCTAAAGAAGTGGTATAGAAGACGAAGGAGACGACTACAAAGGCTGTAATTACTAACTGAGTAGATAAACTCCTTCTTGTGTTACTAGTTTAGTGTTTGGATTTGATTCTAGGTTGTAGTAGTTCGTGCTCTTGACTTAAAAAATTTCGTTTTTTTATTCCGCATTGGCCATAAGTTTGCGGTACGGGCACGAGCGTCTACCTACAGAAACAATGCCATTCATGCCAAATACACGGGGACTTCATCCATCAACATCCAAATCCTCAACATCCGACTGTAGCCAGCTGGCCGTTCGAGATGTGGGGAACCGACATAGTGGGCCCTATTGAGCCACCATCATCCAGAGAGCATCGATTCATTTTGGCCACAGCCTGTTACAGCTCTAAATGGGCAGAAGAAGTACCGTTAAGGGAAGTGAAAACAGAGAATACCCTCTATTTCTTTAAAACCAATGTTATATACCAGTTCGGAGTTCCACGGCGGATAATTTCAGACAACGGACCGGCTTACTGAAGCCACAAGATAAATCGTTTCGCACAGCAACATAAGATAGAGTGGAGATACTCCTACATTTACAATCCTCAAGCTAACGGTTTAGCAGAAGCTTTCAATAAGATGCTAACCATGCTCATCAAGAAGATGGTGTCGAGAAATAAGAAAGATTGACATGAAGGGCTACATGAAACTCTTTGGGCGTATCGAACTACGTTCAAGGCAGACACAAAGACAACACTTTATGCGTTGGTATTTAGCACGGAAGCGGTGCTCCCATTGGAGATCGAACTCCCCTCACAGCGGATGGCCATCCAGTATAAGCTTACAGATAAAGAAAGCACCCATCTCCGACTCGAAGAACTTGAAGCTCTTGATGAAACCCGTCTCACAGCACAACAAATCTTGGAAGCCCATAAGGAAATGATGACCCAAGCATATGAACGGTTGACTAGACCAAAGACATTCCGCCGAGTTGAACTCATAGTGGTTGTCCAAATGATCCCTAACCACGCCAAACATGGAAAGTTCGAGCCGAACTATGTAGGCCTGTATTTTGGGATGATAGATGATGATGCCTATGTCTACTCACTATCTTCTCAAGTCAAAACTCTGAAAGTTCCACCGGGTAAAGACACCCCTAAATATATTTTTCCAAATGGCTGATCTCCATATTGATCACCGTACACAATCCACGGACATAAATGGCTGATCTCCACTATGTCTCTAAATTGGCATCCTGCCCTACGATCTGTCACCAAATTGACTACCGTATACTATCCACAGGCTACCCATGGAGAAGTTGCCTTCTAAATTCCCACTGGTTGTGTAGCTCTACGAACTATGTAGGTCTCCCAAAAAGTAAGATTTCCCTGCGTCCTATCACCAAATTGGCTTCCGTATACAATCTACGGGCATAAACGATCCATTTCATCCCCAAGTCCTATCAGTGAGTGATGTTGGGTTACCCGTAGTGAAGCTACATCTGAAAATTTCACCAGAAAAAAATATACGTCCATAAGCAAAATGGGCAAGCGTGAAAACCTGAAAAGGTTCCGTGAGTAAAAACAACAGGACTACCGGTGGGCTTGTGAAAACCTGAAAGGGTGCAAACTCGTAAAAAGGAAAAAGAAATACACTTTCGAGATCCTTTCGATTTACTAGGAGAAAATACCTGCGTGAGATCCTTACGACTCACAAAGGTAAAACAAACATAGGAATCCCCATGATTCCTAAAAAGAAAACACAGTTACGAGATCCTCTCGACTCGTAAAGAGAAAATACTCCTACGAGATCCTTACGGCACATAGAATTCAAAATCCTTAGGTTACAGGGAGCTAAACATATTTCTTAAACCATCATGTCCCCCAAAACTTCCCTACAGGTAGTTCAATCTAGACTCTTGTATACAATCCACGGACACGAACAAACAAAAATGAATATATGTTTGAATGATGTCTCATCAGAATGAAAAATATTGCCATATGGTGAATGGCACTTGTATGTCCTCTCGAATTACAAGGACAAGGCACTCCTGTAAGATCCTTATGACTTGCAAGAGAAAACCCACTTAGGAGCCCTCACGACTCTTAAGGAGAAAACACACCTATGAGATTCCCTCGACTTATAGGGAGAAAACAACTTTGTGAGACCCTTACAGCTCATAAACATTGAAAAAGCCTTAAATTACAGGGATCTAAACCTGTTTTCTAAGCCACCTTCGTCTAAATAAGCAATAGAAAATGATGAGTCGCTCCTAGCAGTATTCCAGTTGTAACGATACTGATGCCGAAACAGGTATCAAATCCCAAGTTTTCCCAGGCAGATGATGAATTGCTCCAGGCATACGTGCTTAGTGGTTGCAAAGCCGATGTCAACTTGAAGTCGAAAATTATCAACCCCTAAGTCGTTAGACAGGGAAACAAAAAAATAAAATTATATATATATATATATATATAATAGCCGAAATGATTGGGTAACTCGCAATAAAAATCAGTAAGTAAAAGTTAAATGAAATAGCCAAAATATTGGGCTATTGAGACTTTCGTGATAAAAAAAGCTGAAATGATAGAGCATCATGAAAATAATATAAGAAAAAGAAGTAAAGAATTTTTTTTGCCCTATAGGTAGTTAAATACCGACTCCTGTAGACAATACACGGGTGCAAACGAGTGAAGGCGAACAATGTGTTCCAACCTGCTTCACCAAAAAAAGAATTAAGCCTCGATGGCAATATTTACAAGCCTAAAAACCATTAGATGTTATCTCATCTCAAAAGGGTGTGGCTATTGTAGGGTTGTCTAGCACGGCAGCAAGGTTTCGGGAGGCATTGTCCATGTCATTTTTAAAAAATTGCCGTATTAGGTAACCCTAACCCTAAGATCGTTACTAGAAAATCGGACGATACTAAATGTAAACACTTTACATCTAAGTGAATGAGGTAATACAACCTTTGTAAACCGGTCGTTCACTTCTAAAGCTCTATGTCGTAGTCCCTTCGCTGCAAGTTGTGAAGACCCGGACTCTAGTAAGGGTTCACATGAAGAAATGAACAAGCTTGCTCAATCTCTTCGAGGTCGAAAATGATCTACGTCGAGGAGACTCGAGCTCATGATACCTCTTCACTAATGGTGAAATTAGTGAAGCAAACACCCTAAACTAAATGGCTAATAGTAGAAGATGATGAAGTAAGAAGTGGGCTCACTTTAGTTTTATTTTTCTCACAATATTTCATCACTTCTCAAAACCCTAGAAAGCTTTTTAAGCTCATGAAGAAGATGAATCTCAAGTGATGAAAGGATGAAGAGAATGAAACTCTCATGTGGTTAGAAATGCAACCATGGTGAGTTAATGTCATGCCTAACTCATGTAGAGAATAAACCATGGCTTGTGGTTAAGGTTGGGTTAACAAATATCTTAAGCAAGACAAACAAGTAGACTTGGTCAATGTTCTACCAGCTTCATTCAAGCTTGAAACGTTATCCACTAATTTGTAATAACTTAATGATAAATGTTAACCATAACATAAACCCTAGAATGGTATAAGTCTCATACACCCTTGTTGTATATGTAACCTAGCATGACACATGAATATATATCACATATATATTTATGTGTAAAATGAAAATAATACATATATCACATATATGTAAAGTGTATTAAATGTGAAAAAAAGAATTACTTAAGTGAGCTAATATTAGTTAATGTAATGTAATATATCAAATATATAATTATACATTAAATTATTAAATCAACTCTTGATTTAATAATCCGGCTATATCACACATAACCGGCTAATATCAAATGTAACAACCTATCGAATCAACACTTAATCCGATAACTTGGCTATATCACATATAACCGACGAATGTCACATATTGCGAGAATAGAATGCGGTATCACATACTCGCATTAATCTCGGTCCCGCACATATCATATATGTGCTCCTACTTCGTTTCGCATGAACCAGGAAAGCTCTGTATAGGACTCTAAAAACTCATTAATAGACCGGTAGTAGGTGATGATCATATCAGACACCCACAAGACGCAAGCGGTCTACTAAACGTAACGGCCACCCGGGTATTGAGCGATCAGAAGATCAACAAGCAAGCCTGCTCGTACTCCTGCGAATCCAATCAGTAACACTACCGTACAGTCCGGTCTCTTCGTCAGATATGTTGCATATCACAGCCCGGGGGGTGATATAACGTCAGACCCTAATAGCCTGATAAGTCATGCCGATGCAAGGTCCATAACGGTTCGAGAAACTACTGATAACACTTACCAGTAGATCTCAGCAATCCTGGTCAGGGATTTCCTATTATGGCCAATCGAGTATAGCGCAACATCAACTCCCAATACCGGGAGAGACGAATCCCCTCCTATCGCTCATTGCCTCCGTGTGACTCGGGACAGTACCCAAAAACCACCTTTTTGCATGATCTCTTGACCATGGTATGGTGGAAATCAAAGCACAGTGGGAATCACACAAGACTCTATGACGATCTTGGGTCTACATGCTAACCTGTACCAGTGTCACCAGAGAACTGCTATCTGACGATAGGTATAATACCATCTAGGAGTTCTCGGAGAGTCCGTTCAGTGTACCCAGTCTCCACTGAGCACACGTATACCTTCTTTGATGTCAAACACCAATGGATGTGGGATCATCCATCGCCCATCATATGGGTCAAGAAGCGCATACGCTAGTCTACTCTGGAGTATCGATGCCCTGTCTCGATACTCCCACGACTAGGAACAATTATAGGGTGTACTTGTGGACTACCCTTGGCCCTGCTAGTATGATCTCTATCATAGTCCTGGTAGTCAAGTATACATCCTAAGGGCTTTATCAACATGTAAGAGCAAGACATCATCACTTATACAAGTCAATATGTTAAGAAAAATAGCAACCAGATAGCATACTATCATATCGAGCAAGAAAGTCCTCTCTATATATGTCCAAGCATCCACTGCAATATACATTCCATATACAGTAATAGCCTCTAGGGCATACATATAACTAACAACTATGACTTCCCTAGGACTCGAAGAATGGAGTCTGACCTCAAAGTAAAAAGCCACGGTGACGCCTAACGTTGAATCATCTGACGGTAATATGGATACCCTAGCCTAAGAAGATTACTTGAGACGTTGTATCTCCGCATCCGAAGGGATAGGAAATACAACAAGTGCGTAGCTACTTGAATCAGCAACCGGAATGGACGTGAGCCAAGAAGAAATTAGCTAATGGACTAAACCTAGTACCACAAACCTAACGAACTCTTATAGAAGTTATGTATGTTTAATGTTAGGCTGAATTTGCCTATACCTAAGGGAAAGGAAAACTGAACGCTCTGGAACAAGTAAATAAACTAAGCTAAAATATTTTAGGGTGATCAGAAGAAAGAAGGTGCAAACCAAAAAGTATTTTCCATTCATAGCTCAAAAAAATTAGGAAATATACAAGAAAAAAAGGTACAATGGAAGCCACTAAAAGGGTGTGCCTTCAATAAGGCCACTATACGTTCGCTCTCTTGCTGAAGTCTTTCTTCTCACTCCTTCAGTGTAGTCAATATTGCTTTGCTCTCCTCCATTCTCTGCCGATGTAAAGCAAGCTGATCGACGATTTTTGCTTGTCGGCTATATGGGCCTCTATCGTTTTTCCCATAGCAGCGATGTCCCTGTCTAATACTAGTCCCTTGGCCATAGAATCTTGGAGAGCATAGAAAATGGCTCGAATCTGCATGGTATTACCAGATCGCTATGTTCTCAGGCAGCTAAGGTCCTTAGAAGCCATTTCACCTTCAGCCAACTTCTGGGCTAGCCTTTGCACATCAAATTAGGAAAGGATATTGTACTGCTCAATCGTTCGCCTAACGGAGCCCTCAATAGTGACGCTTCGGAAGTAAGATTCTTGATTTCAAGCTCATGAAGACAAGCCTCGATTTGCCAGCTATAGTTGACCTAAGCATAGACCGATGCCTCATCATGATATGTATTAAAGGCGAGTAGAAGGGGTTTGATTTCATCGGAAAACCCCTCTGCAGTAAAAGAAACCCCAGCATCAAATTCTTCAATAAGAGCAATCAGCGAATGACGTCTGCTCTTTGCCAACCTAAAGGACATGCGTCTAGCGTAAGGCCCCATAGGCATAAGTATATGGGACTCAAAAGGATCTACATCCGGTGGAGTTGTTACAAAGCAAACACACATGAGAAAAAGTCGGTTAATCTCAATGATAAATCAAAATGCTAAATAACACACGAGAACAGGAGATTCCACTCACCTATGGATGAAAGGGACATGTCAGGAAGTGCGAAGGGTTCGAGAAGGTCCTCATCTCCTACAAGTTACAAAACTACAAGTAGGCGCTGTTGGATATAGTGCCCTCTAAGTCAATTATTGGATCGCAGGTACGTGATTGCAATGATTGAGGGAGGACCAATACCGATAGAACAGCCTTACTCGAGATGATAGTATGCTATCTGGTTTGTCTTTATCATCATGTAGATAGAGCCCATAGGATTTTTGCTTGACTACTAGCAGTATGATGGCGATCATATATGTGGGAGCTGGGGTCTATAAGCACATCCTTAAAGTGTCCCTAGTCGTGGGAGTTTCGACACAGGGCATCGATACTCCGGAGTAGACTAGTGTATATATTCGAGACCCCGACGAGGGGCGGTGGCCGGTCTCACAAGACATTGGTGTTAGTTGGTTCACCTAAGATATATACAGGTGCTCATTGGGTTATGAGTACACCGGACTGGACTCGCCGGGAACATGCTAGTTGGTACTATACATATCGTCAGATAGCTGTTCCCTGGTGACATGTGTACAGGTTAGTTCATCGACCTGAGGTCGTCATTTGTCTCGTGTGAGTTCCCACTGTGATTTGATTTATACCCTACCACGGGTCAAAGGAGTCATGTAAACAGGTATATTTTGGGTACAGTCCCGAGCCACATGGAGGCAGTGAGCAGATCGTCGGGGATTCGTCTCTCCCGGTATTGGGGGTGAGATTGCACTGTGTTTAGGAGAGCCATTACACGAAATCCCTGGCCAGGGTAATCGAGATATACTAGTAGGTATACCAGTAGTATCTCAGGGTGTTCTGGGCTGCTCTCTGACACGACTTATGCAGCTATTGGGGGGTCTGACGTTTACCGACCCTCTAGGCCTAATATGCGATACTCATAGACGAATGGACCGGACTGTACGGATATTTTCACTGTCAGACTCAGTAGGGTTTATAGATGAGTTCGCTCGTCAGCTTCCCTTCCAATCAATACATAGGCAAACCGTTACGTACAGCTTGTACCTCTGACGTGCTAGTGGTTATACCCAGTGCCAGTGTGTTGATGAGTCATTAGAGTCCCCTACGGACACTTTCCCAAGTTCGGGCGAAACGTTGTAGATGCCGTATGGTATTATGGCAGGGTTCGGAAAATGCACTTGCGTTTTCGCACGTGTCATTTTTCGGGAAGATAATACTGGTAGGCTTTGGTTTAAGCCGGATCTCAGTATTATATTGTGTAGATATAATATCTTTGTCTCAGTTGAATTTGTATTCCGTCGTAACACAAATGCGGGTTTGTTTATACTGTTACGGGGTTATCCTGAAATTCGTTTCGGGATCACTTTTGGAAGTTGCCAGTTTTCTGTTTTCTAACACCCGTCTTTTAACATTCGGTTAAAGACAGATTTATCTTTTCTTAAGATGAGTGTGGAAGCTTCTAGATGGTGACTAGGTTGATGAGGTGGCATGTGACTCATTTGTTCATTAATGGTGCATTAATTTGATGATGACTAAGGGTTATGAATCTTCACTCTCATTAATGTGTTCATACTAGGTGTTTAGATGATTCATTCATATCTTTTATTGCTTGTGGTCACCTCCCCTCTCCTACACTCACCTCCCCCCTCTAAATAGGCCGGCCACTTTGGTGGAGGCTCAAGGGATTCATTTTTTGGCAAAAAGCTTATGAAATTTGCTTCATAGAAATTTCATATGTTGATTTCTCATTTCACCCGATCCAAAAAGGCAACTTCATTAACCGTTCGTCCATAGCCTTGGACTTAACGAGACAAAGTGTTCTACTCATTCTCTACAATAGCTTGGTCGTCTCTTTTAACAAACTTGACGATCGAGTTGCCTCGGTTCAGAGGCGGGAGCCCGTTTAAAGATCCGTCGACGTGGTGCCACCTGGACGACGAGACTGGAGTTTCAGAAGATCGAAGCCGCCACAACAAAGCGTGGGATGATGGTTAAAGACCGAAGGACTCGGATCGTTCGGTATAACAATTCTACCCTCTTTACAATATGTTAGTTTAGCTTTAATGGCAGATCCGGGTTATAGTACGCGATAGCGCCAGTTTATAAAAGTTTTGTTCCGCATATTGGCGTCTGTTAGACGACCGGGGCGCTACCGTGGACTTACAGTGGTATCAGAGCCTCACCATTAAGCTATACTAATTTGTGCTAGCGCATTTAAAACATCGATCGATCGGATTTTCAAAATCGCAATTTCCATGTGTTAAAGTTTCTGTCGATTTTAAATCAAGCCTTAAAATTATTTTGAGCACTTCAGAAAACAGAGCAAGCTTTTTGTAGCACACTGTTAAAATTTGGAGCAGTGTTCTTACAGAAGCGCCGCGGATCCGCGGTCAAACCTAGGGTTTGACCGCGCATCCGCGGCCATTCTGTAGGAACACGTGACCAAATTTTAACAGTAGCTTCTAAACAGGAAAATGTGGTTTTTGGTATATTTCTTTTGGGCCCATATTTTGTTACTGTACAGCAGTTGTTTATGGGGCCCACTTTGGGAAATTTTGTCGATCGAAATTTTAAACTTGTTAGTATGCAGTTTTTACATTATATCTCCAACCGGGAATGTCATTTGATCGGTAAACCGCGTCTGATTGCTATAGTTCTTTTAGACGGGTTTGCGAACGTGACATTCGCGTTGATGTTCTGTGTTGTGCTGTGATGTTGCGGATTTGTCGTGGTGGATAGCAGGGTGCAATGATAGTGCAGTTTGGATTTATTTGTACTTTTGATATTGCGGGGCGAGCGTCCAACATGTGGACTACCGTCACTGTCTGATTGTATATTATTCTTTTGGGGCACGACCGGGTTGAGGTCGACGTACCCGTTGTACATATTTTTATTTCTGTACTAGGATTATCCCGCGACGGAGTGCACGGATAGCCAGGTTCTGGAGGGCAACGAGTCCGTATCTCATGACTATGAGAGGCAAAGGGGCCTCACTCTAGAATTGGCAGACTATTCGCCGCACTCGTAGGGGGTAAAGGTTGACCCAAGGAGGGGTGCTCAAGTTACCGGATTCCGTGAAGTGCCGGGTGGTCCATTCATTATGCTGTAAGGGGCTGCCTCGCTTCGGGTTTTGGCGGGTAACTTGTCGCACCTATAGGGGTCTAGGTTTCATTGCACAGGCTATCCACACGACCAGGGGAACGTCGGGTTTCAGTAGTGGCTCTGTGAAACCCGGGGATCCCAGATTATCTGTATTGTTCTGTGATGCTTATTACTTTTCTGTAATGTTGCATATTATGACGCCTGGAGCGATTATTGTATATTAGTATTTATACTATTAGATGTTGTATATGTTTTACACCCGCGCTTGTCCAGCCCCCGCTCTGTCGTTAGTTAAGTAACCTAACGGGTGATGACGGGACCCAGTGACGAATGCGGATGGCATATACGTACATTTTATTTTCGTTCTTTTCTGGTGTGATTGATTGATGGGACTGCATTGATTCTTATCAATGCAAGGATAAAAAAAAACCTATATTTGATGTTGTTGGAACAAATTACAAATATGTTTCCTTTTGTTTTGCACAGTGATATTCAGTTGGAATATCCTGTACCTCATTCGACGAGGCTAGGGCCGAGATCCCTTCACCGGGAGTGACCCCTTGGGCAGAAGTTTACGTCAGGGTAATAACTTAAATATAGTCGATCACAAGTTGCTTTGCATAGCGGTATTCAATTAGAATATCCTGCACCTCATTCCATGAGGAAAGAACCAAGATCCCTTCACCGGGAGTGACTTCTTTAGCAAAACGTTTTCGCCACTATATTTTTTTCTATCAGGTTCCTTCAACGAGATCAAGTTCATTACGTTAATGGTTTTTCGCCAAAAACCAGCCGTAATCCTCCGTCATTTCTTATGGATGGTCAGTAGTATTCAAGCTATGTTTGTTGGCCTACGTCAAGGCATAGTGTTTGGTAGCTGCTGGGGTATTCATTTGTTGCATAGATAGATGCATTAGTTTAGGACAGACGTACAGCCTTGTTGGCCTATGTCAAGGGCATGTACGATGACCTAAATTAATCAGGACAACGACGGGTAGAACATTGACATGTGACTTATGATTTGTTGGCCTACGTCAAGGTCATAAGAGCATGGGATAAAAATTATATCGGGAGTTTCAAACATACAGGAAACTTGCCAGACTTGCGCATACCTTCTGGAGTATAATAACGTGAGTGGATACCGTCACGTTATCATACGATGAGAGTTGGATCCCGATTCCCACTGATGAGTTAGTTTACTCTTCGGGTGATCCCGACTAATTCTTCTTTCAGGTTTGGAGGAGAATTTGAGATTACAGTGGGAGATTTCCTAAATTAGATAAAGTGATAACCATTCTGATCTAGTTTTGAGTGCACGCAGAGTGTTTCTTTTCTCCCTCTCTCTTTGGCAGCGACCTTTGACCGACCCTAGACTATAACTCAGTGACCAAGTTGACCAAACCTTCTTAATATACTGGCTTTTGGATTGTCCGAGTTGCATAAGTCATTACCGCTCCTTCTTTTACCCTTTGTATTTCTCAGAACAACCCGTATCACTACGGACATCCACTTCCATTGGATAAATCCATCGTATGGTTATATACGAACTCGGAGGGATTTCTTCGAGGATGATCCAGGTTCAGGAGAAATAGAATTGGTTTATTCAGTTGTCTTTTATTATCACCTTCTCTCTGGTTGTGAGGGCTCCTTGGTTTATGAGAGTACACCTATTACGCTTATTGGATAGTCTTTTTCCAAACCATAGGCAGGTGCCGAAAGGTAGGGAATGAAGAAAACCAATTAGCCTAAGTAGGGTGTATAGAAGGTAATATGTAAAGACAAGATAAAAGGAATTAGAAAGAGGGTAAAGTAAATTGCGACTATTCACATTCACGACCAAACCACGTATTTCATCGCCACTCCTACTTCACCTTTGATTTCTCCAGAACAACCCGTATCACTACGAACATCCAATTCCATTTGATAAATCCATCGTATGGTAATATACGAACTTGAAGGATATTTTTTCGAGGATGGATTCCGGTTCAGGAGAAAAAGGAATAAGGTATATTCAGTTGTCTTTTATCATCACCTTCTCTCAAGTTGCGAGTACTCCTAGGATTATGAGAGTACACCTATTATGCTTACTGGATAGTCTTCTTCCAAACCATAGGCTGGTGCCGAACGGTAGGGAAGGAAGAAAACCATTTAGCCTAATGATGGTGTACAGAAGGTAATGACTAAAGACAAATTAAGGGATTTGGAAAGGTGGCAAATAAATATACGGTTAAAGTCATGAATTGGATTATGGAAGAGGCATTACTAGGAATACCAAGATACCCCTTCGAAACATTTTCATGTTTCAGTTATACTGTGCATTATTAATTAAAAACTGATTTCCCAATTAAACCCTTGCTCCAGGGCATGTATTTACCAGTTTCATTCTCACATCTGTATAGTCTTACAGATAATGAGTGGGAGTGAGTTATTGGGAATTAGGTGATCATCCTCATTATATCGGAATTCGTTGTAATTGGTGATATTTGAGGAAATCACCTGGGTACAGTTTTAAACCTACGATGCACAGGTTTTGAGTTATTCAACTCAACGGACTTATACAGAGTATTGTATGTTGTCCAGTGTCCATCAGGACAAAGGGGCTGGTCCTCGTACTATATTCTATTTACTTGTGACTTCTCTAGTTTATAGATAAGTGTTTCGAAGAAATACAATGTCTAAGTATTGAGAAGTTGTGGGTATAAGAATAAAGTAGAGAACCAAGTATTGCAAGTATCGGGATTCTTCAAAGAGATCGAAAATGTAGATTCTTGTTATTAGTATTCAGTTGATAGTAATGGTTTTGAGAAACTTGTTTCTTTTTCAGGTTACTCATAATTGGATGGATTCCTAAGTTGAGTAATACTGATTAGACTCTCTCCATTAAGTTGATATGCACTGGAGACAGCTGCAGGATTTGAGTCTGGTTCCAATTAAATAAGTGCCTAAGTTTCTATATTGGATATAGAATGGTTAATATCTTAACGATGTTAAGGTACGGGGAGTTGTCCAGCTTATGCTTAAAACCAGACACTGGATAACTCAAGGCACGTTTCTGTAATGGCAGTTTGTGGGTTGACCCTAGCTTTGACGAGGGTTAATTTTCTACCATCTGGGAAATCAATAGTGATATTGTTCTTGACTCGCCACAGTTTTAATAAAATGGATTTTTTCAGAAAACAGTAGTGGGAGTATGGTAGAACTGGAAGTGATTCCAGAACCGCAAACGATTACGAAAAATTTAATAGGACCTATATATTCAATCAGGTTTAACATTCCAATAAGCCACTCCGCAGATATAGTGGGTAACCTCAGACACCCGAGAGATACTCCGGTAGCCTCAAAGACGGTGACAGGGAGGTTCTTGTTTACCTAGACTTGACACTACTGTTGTTCCAGACTATGAGACCCGGCAGGAGGATATGTATAGCGTCGTTCTAAAATAGTTTTAGAAGTGCACGTATATATTATTCTGCCAGAGGGTTGTCGTAGTCAGTGGGAGCAGCGGAAGCACAGTGGGCAAGTAGCTAGTGTTTATTTATAGACTTGAGCAGAAATAGCGGAGATAGATCATCTATTTTTGATGTGACAGTCATGGGTTTGACTTCATCAGAATAGGGGAAAGATCTGTTGAGAAGGTAGTAGGGTGTGATGTCCTGGTATTTGGATGACATACACAGAGTAGGAAGTAAAATTCCTATACTACGATCGGTTGTACTGTGGTCATCACACAGTTATTTCTCCACAAAGGACATGGATGTAATATCTGACATTCTGGATACAAGATCTATGGTTTTAGATCTAGATTTGGGTAGTTTCCCAATGTGGGTATTTTGACAGTATTCTAATAGTATTTTAGAATAAATGACTCCTGGCATGGTGGTGTACCTGCAGGTGATGGAGTCACCCTCTCTAAAGGTGTCTTACAGAATAAAGGGGAGAGGGATGTGCATGATTGGCAGATCACTTGCTTAGGCAATTGAGTCAATCGTGAGATGTCAAGTACCACACCAGATGACGTTTTTTTGCACTACATGCGATAAGTTTATATTAATCCAATCCTGAAGAAACATACGGAAGCATTTTTAGAACATAAGTGCATGTTTTACGGATTTGATTACGGCAGCCTCCTTCGGGAGACAGTTATCATTCCAGGCTTCAAAGGTGACATGGATGACAGAGTGATTGTCAGAGTTATAGTTTTCCCTCAGACGAGGGACAGTATTATGGACAGGTGGTCCAAGGGGATACTGTGGGAGGTATGGTGCTGGACACTGATTAGTTTCAGTGATTGATACAGTCTAAGAAGTTTGGATTTGGAGTTCATTTATGAACTAGGTCCCATCAGATATCTAGACATATTCTAAGACAGGTATTACTCAATTAGGGAGATGGTTTTCTCCGTGAGGTTGAGATATAGAGAGATACAGAAAGAAACACCGAAGCGGATCCACTCACTGAGGCTATTTCTCGAACACAATAGTTTTGCAACCGAGCTTTGTGAAACTGATTAGTAGAATAGTTGGATGCTCGGTATCACACGAGCTGTGAGTACGCGACATAGCAATAATTAGCCTTAAGTGCAAGTGGGAGATTGTTTGATAGTTATAGTGATCCTGCTACTGTGAAAAAATATGCTAGGCGTGCACAATTAGGTGAAATTTTTGAAGATATCTTTTTCAAATCATTACATTATCTAAATTGAATTACTGATTAAATTTGTGGATATCTTATCTATTTTAATATATGGTAATATTGTTCCTCCATTGATCAAGAATTTCGGTCTTTGGGAAGTATCATGATCATCCAATAAGATTTGGTACCGCTCTCGCGGCCCGCACCGAAACAGTGCTTTACCCCTAGATGTCCAGTCAACTGTATTAAGTAAGTAATAAAAAAATTAATGGTTTGTGCTGTGTATCAACGGTTAGTGCCCTCTAAGTCAATTATTGGATCGCAGGTACGTGATTGCAATGATTAAGGGAGGACCAATACCGATAGAACAGTCTTACTCGAGATGATAGTATGCTATCTGGTTTGTCTTTATCATCATGTAGATAGAGCCCATAGGATTTTTGCTTGACAACTAGCAATATGATGGCGATCATATATGTGGCAGCTGGGGTCTATGAGCACATCCTTAAAGTGTCCCTAGTCGTAGGAGTTTCGAGACAAGGCATCGATGCTCCGGGGTAGACTAGTGTATATATTCGAGACCCCGACGAGGGGCGGTGGCCGGTCTCACAAGATATTGGTGTTAGTTGGTTCACCTAAGATATATACAGGTGCTCATTGGGTTATGAGTACACCGGACTGGACTCGCCAGGAACATGCTAGTTGGTACTATACATATCGTCAGATAGCAGTTCCCTGGTGACATGTGTACAGGTTAGTTCATTGACCTGAGGTCGTCATTTGTCTCGTGTGAGTTCCCACTGTGCTTTGATTTATACACAACCACGGGTCAAAGGAGTCGTGCAAACAGGTATATTTTGGGTAGAGTCCCGAGCCACATGGAGGCAGTGAGCAGATCGTCGGGGATTCGTCTCTCCCAGTATTGGGGGTGAGATCGCGCTGTGTTTAGGAGAGCTATTACACGAAATCCCTGGCCAGGGTAATCGAGATATACTGGTAGGTATACCAGTAGTATCTCAGGGTGTTCTTGGCTGCTCTCTGACACGACTTATGCAGCTATTGGGGGTCTGACGTTTACCGACCCCCTAGGCCTAATATGCGATACTCATAGACGAATGGACCGGACTGTACGGATATTGTCACTATCAGACTCAGTAGGGTTTATAGATGAGTTCGCTTGTCAGCTTCCCGTCCAATCAATACATAGGCAAATCGTTACGTACAGCTTGTACCTCTGACGTTCTAGTGGTTATACCCGGTGCCAGTGTATTGATGAGTCATTAGAGTCCCCCACAGACACTTTCCCAAGTTCGGGAGAGACGTTGTAAATGCCGTATGGTATTATGGCAGGGTTCGGAAAATGCACGTGCATTTTCACACGTGTCATTTTTCGGGCAGATAATACTGGTAGGCTTTAGTTTAAGCCGGATCCCAGTATTATATTGTGTAGATATAATATCTTTGTCTCAGTTGCATTTGTATTCCATCGTAATACAAATGCGGGTATGTTTATACTGTTACGGGGTTATCCTGAAATTCGTTTCGGGATCACTTTTGGAAGTTGCCAGTTTCCTGTTTTCTAACACCCTCTTTTAACATTCGGTTAAAGAAGGATTTATCTTTTCTTGAGATGAGTGTGGAAGCTTCTAGATGGTGACTAGGTTGATGAGGTAGCATGTGACTCATTTGTTCATTAATGGTGCATTAATTTGATGATGACTAAGGGTTATGAATCATCACTCTCATTAATGTGTTCATACTAGGTGTTTAGATGATTCATTCATATCTTTTATTGCTTGTGGTCATCTCCGCTCTCCTACACTCACCTCCCCCCTCTAAATAGGCCGGCCACTTTGGTGGAGGCTCAAGGGATTCATTTTTTGGCAAAAAGCTTATGAAATTTGCTTCATAGAAATTTCATATGTTGATTTCTCATTTCACCCGATCCAAAAAGGCAACTTCATTAACCGTTCGTCCATACCCTTAGACGTAACGAGACAAAGTGTTCTACTCATTCTCTACAACATCTTGGTCGTCTCTTTTAGCAAACTTGACGACCGAGTTGCCTCGGTTCAGAGGCGGGAGCCCGTTTAAAGATCCGTCGACGTGGTGCCACCTGAACGACGAGACTGGAGTTTCAGAAGATCGAAGCCGCCGCAATAAAGCATGGGATGATGGTTAAAGACCGAAGGACTCGGATCGTTCGGTATAACAATTCTACCCTCTTTACAATATGTTAGTTTAGCTTTAATGACAGATCCGGGTTATAGTACGCGATAGCGCCAGTTTATAAAAGTTTTGTTCCGTATATTGGCGTCTGTTAGACGGCCGGGGCGCTACCGTGGACTTACAGGCGCACCTCAGCGAAGGGGGGTTGGGGCTTATTTATAGGGATTAAAGGTCGGTTCATATCCCGCTGATCTCGATGCAGATCCAACGGTTTATAGTTGGACACCGCTGTGCACACGTGCAAAGCACGTATGCATAGCCAGCGGGGGAATTTATTCGCACCCATTTAAGGCGTACCCCATTGATGCGTAAGCATATTAGGTGTGCACCTAGCATAAAGTGGACAAGAGCACTTGCGATGTAGCATGCGCACACAAGAAAATCCATAAAACATTGCACAAGTAAATCTTGCAAGGCAATGCATGTGCATACTATCTTGTAATGTGCAATCGCCCACGATGAAACATTTGCACCTGATAAAGAATTAAATCTTTGTTTATAAGAAAATTTTCTGTTATTAACAAACTTAACAAATTAAATCAAATTGATTTGGGATAAAAGATCCAATGGTGCGCATGTGCCCTAAATTAATATGAATCAATTAAAATCAAATTAAAATAAAAACAAAGATAATTGTTACGAACAAACCCTAAAATTTTATCTCCTATAAATAGGAATCCCCTTCACAAAGGAGAAAAAAAGATACACAGATCTCTCTCTCGAAATCCTCATTATCTTCATCAGACAAAGCTCTCAAAAGAAGAATGTTCATCTCAAAATTCCAAAACCCTAGCAAAAAAATTAGGTAAAAGAAATAAGAAAATTTTCTCTTCTTCATAAAAGCTTTCGCTTTTCTTCGAATCTATTAATTCACCAAACACAGCATCAAATGATCTTTGGGTTGGTCCCACTCTTCCAAAAAGTTTCGACTTTTATGAGAGATCAATTCTAAGATCTAATAATTTGAATAGAACCTAAATAAAAGTGTTTCGAAACGTAAAAGATCGAAGATTTTTATTCTTGTTGAGTTTCGACTCATTTGAAAGTTATAACTTCCCTAAAAAATTGGATGCATCATATGAATGCACTCCAAAAATGAAAAGAACAAAGACTTTGATCTCTTTGAAAGTCAAAGCTTTTCTTTAAACATAGTGCACCCTAACTCAGGGAACACTCTATTAACCTGAGCATTACATGCCATACATGTGAGCGTAAGAGGGAAAAAATCCATGAAGAAGTGCACATCACGTGCCATATACGTAAGCGCAAGTGAAGAATATCGTCTATGGAGATATGCACATCACGTGCCATATACGTGACCGCAAGTGAAGAATGTTGTCTATGGAGACATGCACATCACGTGCCATACACATGAGCGCAAGATGGATAATATCGTTTGAAAGACGTGCGCATCAGTTGCCACACACGTGAGCGCAAGTTGAAAACATGCCCCATGATGAAATTTGCATCCCGTGCTATCAACTTGCGTACTCCTTTAGAGGAGATGCATATGCATCATATGCGAAGCACATGTGCACCCCAAATACGCATGCGAACATGAACAACAAGCCATTGCTTGAAGACTTAGTCAAATAAACTATGTATTGAAGTTTATGCTTCCAATATGTGATCTAATGATCAAAAAGACTCTCTTATCTAAGTTGATCTTAGTCTAATATAAGACTAAAGATCTTTAGGTTGAGCCCATAAGCTTATTGTTGGATATCGTTGCTCTCAAAGAAATTATTGTAATTGAAGGAGGACCTATATGGAGAACAATATTACTCGAGATGATAGTATGCTATCTAGTTTGTCTTTATCTGTCATGTATATATGTTTTACTCGTTATTACGTATCGCTAATACATGAGATAGAACCCTTAGGATTTTGCTTTTCTGCCAGGATTAATGATAGGGATCATATTAGTGTGACCTGGGGTAGTCTATAAGCACATCCTTAAATGTCTGTAGTTGTAGAGTATCAAGACTGGGCTTCGGTACTCCAGTTTAGACTAGTGTGTACATTTTTCAGATAGCAGTTCTCTGGTGATGATAGTATAGGGTAGTCTCTCGACCTAAGATCGCCATAATTTCTTGTGTGTTTCCCACTATACATTGATTACTAACCTACCAAGGCTCTACTGATTCGTACAAATGGGTTTTAGTTAGATATAGTTGTTGGCTATAGTGCCCTCAAGTCAATTATTGGATCACAGGCGCGTGACTGCAATGATTGAGGGATGACCTATACCGGTAGAATAGTCTTACTCGAGATGATAGTATGCTATCTGGTTTGTCTTTATCATCGTGTACATGCTTCAGGTGACATTACAGATCACTATTACATGTTGATAGAGCCCATAAGATTCTTGCTTGACTACCAGCAGTATGATGTCGGTCATATACGTGAGAGTTGGGTGGTCCATAATCACATCCTTAAAGTGTCCCTAGTCGTGGGAGTTTCGAGACTGGGCATCGAAACTCCAAGAGTAGACTAGTGTATAAGGATCGAGACCCCGACGAGGGGCGGTGGCCGGTCTCATAAGCCATTGGTGTCAGTTGGTTCACCTAAGATGTATACAGGTGCTCATTGGGTTATGAGTACACCGGACGGACTCACCGGGAACATGCTAGTTGGTATTATACCTATTGTCAGATAGCAGTTCCCAGGTGACAAGTGTACAGGTTAGTCTATCGACCTGAGATCGTCACTTGTCTCGTGTGAGTTCTTATTGTGCTTTGATTACTACCCTACCACGGCTCAAAAGAGTTGTGCAAATAGGTTTTAGTTGGGTACAGTCCCGAGCCACATGGAGGCAGTGAACGGATCGTCAGGGGATCCATCTCTCCCGGTATTGGGGTTTGATGTCGCGGAGTGCACGAATGGCCATTACCAGAAATCCTCAGCCGGGGTAGAGAAGAATTACCGATCTATGATCGGTAGTTTCTTAGTTGGTGATAGGTTTCATCCTGACACTAAATATCAAGTTATTAGGGGTTTGACTTTATCCACCCCTTAGACTCGATATGCGATACTCATAGATGAACGGACCGGACTGTACGGATATTGTCACTGTCAGGCTCGGTAGGGTTTCAGGATGAGTTTGCTCATCGGCCTCTCTTTCGCTCAATACCTGGGTAGCTGTTACGTACAGCTAGTGCCACTGACGTGCTTGTGGTTAAATCCACTGCCAGCGTATTGACGAGTCTTTAGAGTCCCACACAGAGGGTTTCCTTGGTTCGGGCGAAATGTTCTAGAGGCCGTATGGTTTTATGACAGGGTTCGATCATATACATGCACTTGTGCACGGATCATGATCGGACGGATAATATTAGTGGGCTTTGGTTTAAGCCGGATCCTAGTATTATATTGTTGGATTATTTTCGTCTCGTTATATTCGTATTCAGTCGGAATACGGATGCGGGTATGTATATACGGATGAGGGGTATTCTTGTAATTAATTACGAGATTACTTTAGGGTTGCCATTTCATTTGGATTAAACACTTTTGTTTCAATGTTTAATATTTGTTGTGATGGATAGTGTGAGAGCAAGTTTTGGCCTTGAGCTTTGACCGTGGCATGTGAATTTTGTGGCTCATAGTGTTGGGTCTTGTGTGCATTCATTACGACATGGGTTTTGTTTGGGGTGAGATATTTGTGAGATCTTTTCTTGTGATGGATTTTGTTAGTTATATGTATGCCCTAGAGGCCATTATTGTACATAGGATGTATATTGTAGTGGATGCTGGGACATATATAGGGAGGACTTTCTTGCTCGACATGATAGTATGCTATCTGGTTACTCTTTACCTTAACGTGTATACTGATTGTCTCTCTGTTACATGTTGGTAAAGCCCTTAGGATGTGTACTTGACTACCTGGACTATGATGCGGATCATACTAGTGGGGACATGGTAGTCTATAAGTACATCCTTCAAGGTCCCTAGTCGTGGGTGTATCGAGACGGGGCATCGATATACCAGAGTAGACTAGCGTATACTTTCTCGACCCATACAGATGGGCGATGGATGATCCCATATCCATTGGTGTTTGACATCAGAGATGATATACGGGTGCTCAGTAGAGACTGGGTACACTGTACGGACTCGCCGAGAACTCCCAGATGGTATTATACCTCACGTCAGATGGCAGTTCTCTAGTGACACTGGTACAGGTTAGTCTGTAGACCCGAGATCGTCATAGAGTCTTGTGTGATTCCCACTGTGCTTTGATTTCCACCTTACCACGTCCAAGTGGGCATGCAAAACGGTGGTTTTTGGGTACAATCCCAAATCACATGGAGGCAATGAGCGATAGGAGGGGATTCGTCTCTCCCGGTAAAGGGAGTTGATGTTACGCTGTGTTCGATTGGCTATAACCGGAAATTCCTGGCCAGGGTTGCTGAGATTTACTGGTAAGTGTTATCAGTGGTATCTCAAACTTTTATAGACCACATATCGACATGACTTATCAAGCTACTGGGGTCTGACGTTTACCACCCCTAGGCGAGATATGCGACATATCAGACGAACAGACCGGACTGTACGGTAAGTGTTGCTGGATGGATTCACAGGAGTGTGAGCGGGCTTGCTCGTTGATCTTCTGATCGCTCAATACCCGGGTGGCCGTTACGTTTAGCAGACCGCTTGCGGCTTGTGGATGTTTGATATGATCATCACCTACTGCCGGCGTATTGACGAGTCTTTAGAGTCCTACACAGAGGTTTCCTGGCTCAAGCGAAACAAAATAGGAGCGCATATGAGATATGTGCGGGACAGAGAATAATACCAGTATGTGATACTGTATTCTACTCTCGCGATTTGTGACATTGATCGATTGTATGCGATATAGTCGGGTTACCGGATCAAGTGTTGATTCGATAAGTTGTTACTATTGATATTAGTCGGTTATATGCGATATGACCGGATCATTAAATCAAGTATCGATTTAATGATTTAATGTATAATTATATATTTGATATATTACTTTACATTAACTAGTATTTGTTCACTTAAGATTGATTTTCTCACTTGATGTGCACAAGTTGTATATTGATATATTTTTGTGCACTAGTTTGTATCATGTTTGATGATACATGCAAACTTGGGTGTGTGTATGCTTTACACCATTGTTTAGGTTAATGGTTAGTGTTCTATTTATTTTATTTTGTTTATTTTGCTAAAACTAAATGGTGGCTTTTCTTGTTTTTATGCTTGAAGCTTCATGAAGCTTTTAAGCATCTTTGAAAAGTCTAACCATTTTGTTTTTATGCTTTAACCTAACCATCAACCTAAACCCTAGTTTATTCTATACACAAGTTAACTCACTCAAGGTTGCTAGATGATAGACTTCACTTGAATTTCTTTTTGAAAATAATTGATTTATTCTTTTCTTCTTCTTCTTCTTCTTCTTCTTCATGAAGAAAAGAAAAAAAGCTTTCTTGAAAAATTTCAAGTGATGAAATCAAGTGAGAAATCCAAATCCAAAGTGAACCCACTTCCTATTTCTTCATCCTCTACCACTTGTCATGTTGTATAGGGTATTTTCTTCACAAGGTTCATGACCAAGTGAAGATGGAGCTTGAGTTTGAGTCGCCTCGACGTAGATCATCTTCGGCATCGAAGTCAACGACCTAGCCCGAACATTTCTCCGACGAAACCATCGCTAGAGTCCGGGATCCCGATGATCGCAGAGGAGGGACGTCATCACGGAGCTAAAGAAGTGGAGTACCGGATCTACAAAGGTTGTAATCCGTTTCACTTAGTAGCAAAGTAGTTTGCTTGCATTTGTTTTCGCCTATACTCTAGTTAACGATCTATATTAGGGTTTCTCGGCGCATAAAATTTGAATTGGACATGTTTGATGCCTTGTTGAACCTCTTGAGTGTGCCTAGGAACCCTACAGATTTTTCTTTTAGTTGCTCACAAATACTTCACAACTCAACAAAAGAAAATATAGCAGACAAAATTTGTTCACAAGCCACAACACTTTCTCCAAAAGCCAAAACTTGAGCTCACTTCTTCACCCATGGCAACTCTTTCACCTCCACCCTAACAAGTCTCATGTGTTGAGCAACCTAGGATGTATTGAGACAAAGTATTCACACACACTCGCTACTTCATCTTGTGCATCTAGGCTGGCAAACTTGATGCCTGAGTTGCTTCGGTTTTGAAGCAGGAGCCCGTATTACTAATCCTCGACGTTGATCCTCTTCGACGAGGGAGACCGGAGAGCGAACTTGTTTGAGACAGTCGCAACAAGCTTGGGAAAAAGATTGAAGACCGAAGGACACAGATCGATCGGTATAATCTCTTAAACTCCTTTTTATAGAACTAGTATAGGGTTATTGGTACGATCCATCGATTAGGGTTCCGTTAGCACCGGGTTTTTAATGTTTTTGTTCCGCGTTTGGCCATGGATTGATGGCCGGGGTACTGCCGTAGCCCTACATGGTATCAGAGCCAACCCATTAACCGCATACTAGTTGGTTTAGACAATATTAAACTATCAAAACCGAAACAACTCCAATTCAATACCAACCATATTCCATTCTCTGTCGATTTTTCCTGAGTCTTCTAAAAATATTTTAGCAACTGCAGAAGACTACCTAGGAGACCACTAGAGCACACACCAAATAATAGCCACTTCTACCTGTATTTGGCCGAGCACATGTGCCAAAAAACCGAGCTGGCCGGTCTCTTTTAGGAATTTGGACTTCGTATTTAGGTTGTGATCTGGTCTCTGGAATATTGATTTATTGGTATTGCTAGTTTGGACCAGTTTTGATATGGTTTTATCTAGTTGTTTGGGGGCTATTCGGGGTTATTTCGAAGTCGATATTTCTAACACTGTTTAAAGGTTTACAGTATATACATTTCAATCTACGATCGTGAATGTGATTAGAGCGGTACAACTTGTCTAATTGCTATAGTTCTTTTAGACGGGTTTGCGAATGTGACATTCACGTTGATGTTCTGTGTTGTGCTATGTTTGTTGCGGATTCGTCGTGGTGGATAGCTTAGTTGCAATGATAGTACAGTTTAGTTTTATTTGTACATTTGATATCACGGGATGAGCGTCCAACATGTGGACTGCCGTCACTGCCTGTTTGTATATTATTTGTTTGGAGCATGACCAGGTTGAGGTCGATGCCATCGTTGTACATATTTTCTTTTCTATACTAGGATTACCCCGTGATGGAGTGCACGGATAGCTAGGTTTTGGAGGGCAACGGGTATGCATCTCATGGCGCTGAGAAGGGGGGCCTCACTCTAGAATTGGTGGGCTATTCGCCGCACTCGTAGGGGGTACAGGTTGACCCAAGGAGGGATGCACAAGTTACCGGATTCCGTGAAGTGCTGGGTGGCCCATTCACTTTGATGAATGGGGCTGCCTCAGTTCTAGTTTAGGCGGTTAACTTACCGCGCTTCTAGGGGTCTAGGTTTTCATTGCACAGGTTATCCTCATGACCAGGGAAACGTCGGGTTTCACTTGCGGCTCAAAAGAAACCCGGGGCTCCCAGATTATCGATATCGTTCTGTGATGCTTATTTCTTATTTGTGATGTTTCATTTATCACGCTTGGAGCGATTATTATATATTGTTATATATATATATATACAAGTAGATGTTGTATATGTTTTATACCCGTGCTAGTCCAGTCCCCGCTCTGTCGTTAGTTAAATAACCTAACGGTTGATGATGGGACCCAGTGGCGAATGTGGATGGCATATACGTACATCATATTTTCGTTTTTTGTGGTGTGATTAATTGATGGGACTGTGTTGATTTGGATCAATGCAAGGAAAACATACCTAATTGATGTTGTTGGAACAATTTTAAAAAAGTTGTTATTATAAGGGCGTTTTCTTTTGTTTTGTACAGCGGTATTCGGTTATGAATATCCATCACCTCATTCCACGAGGCAAGAGCCGGGATCCCCTCACCGGAAGTGACCTCTTGGGTAGAAGTTTGCGTCAGGGTAATAACTTCTCCATAGTCGATTACTTTTTTCTTTGCATCGCGGTATTCAGTGAGAATATCATGCACCTTATTCGACGAGGAAAGAGCCAAGATCCCTTCGCTGGGAGTGACCTCTTTAGCAAAAGTTTTCGCCACTATATATTTTTAAAAAGCTATCCGGTTCCTTCGACGATATCAAGTTCATTACGTTAAAGGTTTTTCGCCAAAAACCATTCATATCCTTCAGTCATTTCAAACGGGTAGCACTTAGTATTCATGCTATGTATGCTGGCCTTCGTCAAGGCATAGTATATGGTAGCTATTTGTTACTTTTCTGTTGCATAAATAGATGCGTTGGTTTGAGACAGTCGTATTACCATTTTGGCCTTCATCAAAGGTATGTACGGGTGGGTTCAAATTAACCTGGACAATGACGGGTAGAACTTGACATGTGACTTATGATATGTTGGCCTTCGTCAAGGTCATAAGAGCATAGGGTAGAAATCACATCGGGAGTTTCAAACATACAGGAAACTTGCCAGGCATGCGCATACCATATGGAGTGTGATAACCTGAGTGGATTCCATCATGTTATCATGCGATGATAGTTGGATCCTGATTCCTACTGATGAGTTGGTTTACTCCTTGGGTGATTTTAGATGGTCCTGACTAATTCTTCTTTCAGGTTTGGAGGAGAATTTGAGGAAACAGTGGGAGACATCCTGATTAGATAAAGTGATTGACCATTCTGATCTAGGTTAAAGTGCACGCTAAGTGTTTCTTCTCTCTCTCTCTCTCTTTGGCAGCGACCATGGCCCGACCCTAGACTATAACTAAGTAACCAAGTTAACCGAACTTTCTTAAAACACCAGCTTTTGAATTGTCAAAGTTTCATACCTCATTGCCACTCCTACTTTTACCCTTTGCTTTTATCCGAAATATTCCGTATCACTACGAAGATCCGCATTTATTGGATATGATCGTCGTGTAGTTATATACGAACTCAAAGAAACTTGTTTCAGATTCGATGATGGTTTCCTATTCTGGAGAAATTGAATAGGACTATTCATCTGTCTTTTTTTTTTACCTTCTCTCAGGTTGTGAGGGCTCCTAGGATTAGGAGAGCGTACACCTATTGCGATTATTGGATAGTCTTCTTCCAAACCATAGGGAGGTGCCGAAAGGTGGGGAAGGAAGAAAACCAATTAGCCTAAGTGTGGTGTACAGAAGGTAATAAGTAAAGACAAATAAAGGGATTAAAAGAGGGCAAAGTAAATTGCGACTGCTATCATTCATGACCAAACTGCGTATTTCATCGCCACTCCCACTTCACCTTTGCATTTCTCCGGTTTAGGAGAAATAGAATAAGGTTTATTCAGTTTTCTTTTATCTTTACCTTCTCTCAAGTTGCGAGTACTCCTAGGATTAGGAGAGTACACCTATTACGCTTATTGGATAGTCTTCTTCCAAACCATAAGCTGGTGCCGAACGGTAGGGAAGGAAGAAAACCATTTAGCCTAAGGATGGTATACAGAAGGTAATGAGTAAAGACAGATAAAGGGATTTGGAGAGATGGCAATGAAATATACGGTTACAATCATGAATCTGGATAATGGAAGAGGCATTACTAGGAATACCCGGTTACCCTTTCGAAACATTTTCATGTTTCAGTTTCACTATGCGTTGTTAATTGAAAACTGATTTCCCAATTAGATCCTTACTCCAGGGTATGTATTTACCAGGTCTGATTCTCACATCTGTATAGTTTTATAGATGATGAGTAGGAGTAAGTTATTGGGAATTAGGTGATTATATCCACATTATATCAGAATTCGTTGTAATTGGTGATATTTGAGGATATCACCTGGGTCTTTGCCTGATGGAAAATATTTGGTTTTGAATATTCGTTGTTATGCACTAATTTCAAACTTATATATCTGTACATTTATTTTATAAAGTGAGATATAACTTTTTGAAATTATGTCCATGACATTTACCTATATCAGTTGATGGTTAGGTAAGGAGTATTAAATTGCGGTGTAATTCTTCTTAACCGTAGTACAGTTTTCAACCTACGACGCACAGGGTTTGAGTTATTCAACTCAGGGGACTTATACAAAGTATTGTATGTTATCCAGTGTCCATTAGGACAAAGGGGTTGGTCCTCGTACTATATTCTGTTTACTTATGACTTCTCGAGTTTTAGACAAGTGTTTCGTAGAAATACAAGGTCCAACTTCTGAGAAGTTATAGGTACAAGAATAAAGTAGAGAAACACGTGATGCAAGTATCAGTATTCTTCAAGGTGATCGAAGATATAAATACTTGTGTTTGGTATTCAGTTGATAGTAATGGTTTTGAGAAACTTGTTTCTCTTTCAGATTACTCATATTTGGATTCACTCCTAAGTTGAGTAATGCTGATAGGCCACTCTCCATTTAGTTGACATATATTGGAGACAACTGCATGATTTGAATCTGGTTCCAATTAAATCAGTGCCTCTGTTTCTATATTGTATATAGAATAGTTCATATCTTAACGATGTTAAGGTATATGGAGTTGTCCGGCTTATGCTTAAAACCAGACTCTCGAAGACTCAAGACACGTTTCTGTAATGGCAGTTTGTGGGTTATCTCGAGCTATGACGAGGGTTAAATTTCTACAATCTGGGAGATCAATTGTGATATTGTTCTTGACTCGCCACAGTTTTAGTAAAATGCACTTTTTCATAAAACAGTAGTGGGAGTATGGTAGAACTGGAAGTGATTCTAGAACCACAAACGATTACTGAAAATTTAAATAGAACCTAAAAATTCAATCGGGTTTGATATTCCATTGGCCACTCCGCAAATATGGTGGGTAACCTCAGGCACCCGAGAGGTACATCGGTATCCTCAAAGACGGTGACAAGGAGGTTCTTGTTTACCCAAACTTGAAACTACTGTTGTTCCAGACTATGAGACCCGACATGAGGATGAGTATTGCGACGTTCTAAACTATCTTTAGAAGCGCACGTGTATATGACTCTGCCAGAGGGTTGTTGTGGTCAGTGGGGGAAGCGGAAGCATAGTGGACAAGTAGCTTATATCTATTTATAGACTAAAGCAGATATAGCGGAGATAGATCATTTATTTTTTATGTGACAGTCATGGGCTTTGAAATCATCAGAATCGGAGATGGATCTGTTAAGAAGGGAGTAGGGTGGTATGTCCTGGTATATGGATGACATACACTTTGTAGGAAGCGAAATTCCTATACTACGATCGGTTATACTGTGGTTGTCACACAGTGGTTTCTCCACATAGGATATGGATATTATATCAGGCATTCTGGTAACTGGATCTATGATTTTAGATCTAGATTTGGGTAGTTTCCCAATCTGGGTACTTATACAGTATTCTAAAGGTGTTTTAGAATGGACGACTCTTGTCATGGTAATGTACCTGCAGCTGATGGAGTCACCCTCTCTAAAGCTGTCTTACAGACTAAAAGGGAGAGGGATGTGCATGATTGGCATATCACTTGCTTCGGCAATTGAGTCAATCAGGAGATGTCAAGTACCACACCAGATGTTGTTTTTCCAATGGCTGCAATAAGTTTATATTAATCCAATCCTAGAGAAACGTTCGGAAGCACTTTATGAACATAAGTAGATGTTCTAGGGATTTGGTAATGACAGCCTCCTTCGGGAGACAATTATCATTCCAGGCTTCCAAGGTGATTTGGATGACAGAGTGGCTGTCAGAGTTATATTTTTCCCTCTTTTGAGGGGCAGTTGTTTGGACAGGTGATCCAAGAGGATACTGAGGGAGGCATGGTGCAGGATACTGATTAAATTCAGTTGACGACACAGTCTAAGAAGTTTACTGGATATAGAATTCATTTGTGAACTGGGTCCCATCAGATATCCAGACATATTCTAAGATATTGCTTATTTCGGGAGATGAATTTCTCCGCGAACTTGAGATAAAGAGAGACATAGAAAGAAACATTGGAGCGGATCCACTAACTGAGGCTATTTCCCAAAAGCAATAGTTTTACAAACGGGTTTTGTGAAACTGATTAGTA
This sequence comes from Agapanthus africanus, assembly GCA_030015575.1. Classification (NCBI taxonomy): domain Eukaryota; kingdom Viridiplantae; phylum Streptophyta; class Magnoliopsida; order Asparagales; family Amaryllidaceae; genus Agapanthus; species Agapanthus africanus. The sequence goes on from JASDDO010000010.1 coordinate 43,498,511, forward strand.
GAGAAGTTGGATGTTCGTTATCACACGGGCTGTGAGTATGCGACATCGCAATAATTCGCCTTAAGTGCAAGTAGAAGATTGTTGTCTATAGTATCCTCAAGTCAATTATTGGATCATAGGCACGTGATTGCAATGATTGAGGGAGGACCTATACCGGTAGAACAGTCTTACTCGAGATGATAATATGCTATCTGGTTTGTCTTTATCATCGTGTACATGCTTCAGGTGACATTACAGATCACTATTACATGTTGATAGAGCCCATAGGATTTTTTCTTGACTACCAGCAGTATGATGGCGATCATATACATGAGAGTTGGGTAGTCTATAAGCACATCCTTAAAGGGTCCCTAGTCAAGGGAGTTTCGAGACTGGGCATCGATACTCCGAGAGTAAACTAGTGTATACGGATCAAGACCCCGACGATGGGCGGTGGCCGGTCTCACAAGCCATTGGTGTCGGTTGGTTCACCTAAGATGTACACATGTGCTCATTGGGTAATGAGTACACCGGTGGACTCGCCGGGAACATGCTAGTTGGTATTATACATATTGTCAGATAACAGTTCCCAGGTGACATGTGTACAGGTTAGTCTATCGACCTAAGATCGTTATTTGTCTCGTGTGAGTTTTCACTGTGCTTTGATTACTACCCTACTATGGCTCAAAGAAGTCGTGCAAACAGATTTTAGTTGGATACAGTCCCGAGCCACATGGAGGCAGTAAGCGGATCGTCAGTGGATTCGTCTCTCCCGGTATTGGGGGTTGATATCGTGGAGTGCACGGATGACCATCACCAGAAATCCTCGGCCGGGGTAGACGAGAATTACCGATCTAAGATCGGTAGTTTCTCAGTTAAAGATAGGTTTCATGCCGACACTAAATATCAAGTTATTAAGCGTCTGACTTTATCAACCCTCCTAGACTCGATATGTGATACTCATAGACGAACGGACCGGACTGTACGGATATTGTCACTGTCAGGCTCAGTAGGGTTTCAGGATGAGTTTTCTCATCGGCCTCTCTTTCGCTTAATACATGGTAGCCGTTACGTACAGCTAGTGCCACTGATGTGCTTGTGGTTAAACCCACTGCCAGTGTATTGACGAGTCTTTAGAGTCCCACACAGAGGGTATCCCTGGTTCAGGAGAAACGTTGTAGAGGCCGTATGGTTTTATGGAAGGGTTCGATCATATACGTGCACTTGTGCATGGATCATGATCGGACGGATAATACTAGTGGGCTTTGGTTTAAGCCGGATCCTAGTATTATATTGTTGGATTATTTTCGTCTCGTTGTATTCGTATTCAGTTGGAATACGGATGTGGGTATGTATATACGGATAAGAGGTATTCTTGTAATTCATTACGAGATTACTTTAGGGTTGCCATTTCATTTGGATTAAACATTTTTGTTTAAATGTTTAATATTTGTTGTGATGGATAGTGTGAGAGAAAGTTTTGGCCTTGAGCTTTGAATGTGGCATGTGAATTTTGTGACTCATGGTGTTGGGTCTTGTGTGCATTCATTGTGACATGGGTTTTGTTTAGGGTGAGATATTTTTGAGATCTTTTGTTGTGATGGATTTTTCTTTTAGTTGCTCTCAAATACTTCACAACTCAACAAAAGAAAATACAGCAGACACAATTTCTTCACAAGCCACAACACTTTCTCCAAAAGCCAAAACTTGAGCTCACTTCTTCACCCATGGCAACTCTTTCACCTCCACCCTAACATGTCTCATGTGTTGAGCAACCTAGGGTGTATTGAGACAAAGTATTCACACACACTTTCTATTTCATCTTGTGCATCTAGGCTGGCAAACTGGATGCCCGAGTTGTTTCGATTTTGAAGTGGGAGCCCGTATTACTAATCCTCGACGTGGATCCTCTTCGAAGAGGGAAACCGGAGATCGAACTTGTTCGAGGCAGCCACAACAAGTTTAGGACAGAGATTGAAGACCAAAGGATATGGATCGATCGGTATAATCTCTTAAACTCCTTTTAATAGAACTAGTATAGGGTTACTGGTACGATCCGTCGATTAGGGTTCCGTTAGCGCCGGGTTTTTAAAGTTTTTATTCCGCGTTTGGCTACGGATTGATGGCCGAGGTTCTGCCGTAGCCCTACAATAGTCCTGAAGCACATAGAGGCAGTGAGCGATCGAAGGGATTCGTCTCTCCCGATATAGGGAGTCGATATCGTGCAACGCAGGACATGGCTATAACCATAAGTTTGTGGCCATAGTAAGTGAGATAAAATGATAAGTGTTATCATTTGTATTTCTGTTGGTTATAAGTTTGATGTCAATATGACTTATTGGGTTATTGGGGGTCTGACAAATTCCACCCCCTAGACCCGATATGCGATAATCTTTGACGAAGAGACCTGATTGTATGGTATTCGTCGCTTATAGACTTTGTAGGGTCCTGATGATTTTACTCGTCGACCTGCTTTTATCTTGCTCATACCTAGGTAACCGTTACGTACATCTAGTACCGCTGACGAGCTTGTGGGTTAACCCGTGAGGGGATTGAATCTGAAAGTGTTTCAGATTCAATCGGATACGATCATGTATAATCTACTGCCAACATATTGACAGGTCTTTAGAGTCTCGCAACGAAAGTGCCTGACTAGGCGAAACGATGATGTGGCATGCGTATAGGGATACGTGTGAGGGTTCGATTAAATATGTGTATGTGATACACGGGATTTAATCAGACGGTTGTTATACTAGCCAATTTATTTATAAACTAGAATATTAAATGAAGTGTTGACTTAATAACTGTATAGATGATATGGTTTCTAGTATGTATGTATATGTGTGTATGTAAGACAAACTCTCTCTTGCTCTATCATTAGTATTTGATACTGATGGATTTGTGTATGTATACGATACATATATTTTTCTCTTTAAGAGTATATGTGTGTGTGTACGAGTACATATAACACTCTCTCATTTATATGTATTTGATACATGTAATGCATGTTATGTATTTGATACATCATGTATTTGTATTTTAATACAAATAGATTTTTTTGTTATTGAAAATAAATAAAGAATGCATGTGGGGCTCACTCTATCTTTTTGGATGACATAAGAGGAGAGAGAAGGGGAAAGAGAGAAGAGTTTTTGAAACTCTTAATGCGCACATGCACACACACCAAAAAGAGAAAAAAAAGAAATGAAATGAATAGAAATGAAGAGAAAAGGAAAAAAAGAAGAGAAAAGAAAAGAAGTTTCAATTTTTCTTCTCTCTTCTTCTTTTATTTTCTTCTTCTTCTCTTCATAATTTTTTTGAGCATGGCTTCTTCTTCTTTCTCTCTTTTCTTGATTTTTCAAAGTTGAGGAAAAAGGAATAGAAAAAGAAAAAGAAAAAGAAAGAGTCTTTCATCACCATATCACCCTCCTCATTAGCCTAGCAAGTTCAATGAGTTGGTTTCTTCACTTCGAAAGTAAAGATGGAGCTTTGAGTTTGGGGATTTCACGCCGATCATCTACGTAAGGCGGTCGGTGTCCAAATACATTCGGGTGCTCACTAGTCTAGCGAGGGTCTTCCAATAGGCGATCGGACACGGTACAAAGGTTGTAACTCCCAAAAAAAACCTCTAGTTTATTTGCATGCTCTGTTTAGTTGCTAGTATTTAGTGTTTGGATGATTACTTGGTTTTGCTGGTGTTTGTGCTCTTAGGAAAATATTATTATCCGTGTTTATCGCTTCCACATTGCCTACTCATGAGCATAACCATCCCTACAGTGGTATCAGAGCCAACCAAATACTAGGACTAGCTTTTGACGAAATTATAGTTTTGATCATCAAAATTTACCATAACCTATTTCCAAAATTCAAGCCGTTGTTCCTTTTAAAAACTTCGCCTGAAAATTTTTTAAACTATTTTAGTTTGATGAGAACTTTTCGGAAATGATGTGTTTTCAACCCGGCCCCACAATTAATTCATCAGGCCGCTACAGGCGGCCTTCTAGCGGCCAAGCTATTGGTTTTTTATTCCAGGTTGAAACAATGGCTTCAATGCTTGGAAATAGAATTTTCAGTATACCTCTTTTTATCCCAGATTTTGATTTGATCATATTTGGGTGTATGGATTGTTTTTTGATCGAAACTGTAACATCGTGGGGTTCCGTATTGATGTGGTTAAAGTGTTTGACCCTGTTAATGTGATGACACATACTTGTTGATATGTGTGTGAGTCTGAGATATTGGTTTGTATGGTTTGGTGTCATGACCCGAAAAAGGCACGTGACTAGCAATTGAATCGTGTGAAATCTATAGGATTCTACCTCATTCAAGTAAGCCAAAAGCCCATAAATCTAAACCTTTTAGGGAAAATATTGGAGGTGAAGTTTTGAAATAAAGATTTGATGAAATCAGGTTCTTTCCTTTAAATATAAGACATAGTCTATGAAATACAATGCTTTTTATCAGTCTTGAAAACATTTTCGTCATTTAAAATTTCGGCAGCACCTCCTATGTAATTTTTAACCCGAAAACGAATACAAACAATAATAATATATGCATCCCCAAGTGGGAGCTAGCTCTTCGCCAATTGGCAGAAACAACCGCGCAATGATATAAATATAAAAAATGCCAAAGGCGAGGACCAAAACCACGAATAAGGCAAGAAAACAAAGTATCATCAAGAACCAGAAATAAGAATAATACATAAGCGTGACTCTAAACCGAAAGAATATACAATAAAGATTCTAAGTATACAAATATACAAGTCTGGATGATAGAGCTTTTAACTAGATACAACTGAAATGAAATATACAAGTATATAATGGTGGTCACGGTGCAATGTGTCCCACCTATCAATGCAATCACCCTGAAGGAAGTGGTGTGCCAGCAAGCCGCAACGGAACCTGTGCGATCAACCTATAAGAAAACTATGACACAACGGAGGTGAGTTGCCAACTTATGAGTAGAAGATATCACCGAGTAGAAACCGAATGTATAACTATCTCCTAGGTCATACAGTGAGATACAGTAATAAAAGTAACACGATAACATGGAGTTGCAGTAAAGGTAATAAAATAAGCATATGTGTAAAGCCAAGTACTCGTGTCCATGTCACAAAGTAACTACATGTCATGTGTATCATGTATAAATGCATCATCCAACGTGTGTCCAGCAACGACACACAAAATCATGATAAAACCTGAGTGCCAAGCATCGACACTCGAAAACATCATGAAAACGGTGTCCATCAGCGACACATAATCATCGTATCTAGGGCTCCGTCGGTCCGGATCGGCCCATATCATCTGAATCTCGGGCTCCGTCAGTCCGGATCAGCCCAAACTATCATCGGTCGGTAGTGCTCCCCTGCCGGGCTCAACGTCTCTATCTCTTTATATACGTCAATCTTGACCCGGGGTACCGCATCGGGCCACCATGTACCCGCAGACGGTGTCACCCTCACTTCTCATGGCGGGTAATCATATATCATATATGCTCCAAAATCGAGAAATCTTATGGTTGTAACATTTTAGAAAAATAAAATATTATTTTTGGGAATTTTTATAATTAAATAATAAATACAATGAATATTTTAATATGCGGTATAATAAAATACAGATAAATTAGGAAAAATTATAGAAATTACTAAAAAGAGGGTGCTTTACGTGATTTATGCAAATTATGAAACTTTACGATTTATTATACATTATTTTAATGCTAATCGCGATTAACTATCATAATCGGGCATTAAGCGTGTTTTGTGCACATGACATGCACATGTCATTTCTACACTTTTACATTTGCTTACCATGGTCTTTTCTTCATCTTTCATGCAATTTTCTTGTTTTAAAATGAGAAGAGAAAAGAAATGAAAAGAAATGAAAAGAAAACAAAAGAAAAGAAAAGAAAAGAATAGAAAAAGAGGGATGGGCATGACAGAGAGAGAGAAGATGAGGGGTCAAACTTGACCATGGCTTGTCTCCCTTCATCATTTTCCTTCATCTTTTCCTCCCCTCTCCTTCCATGGCTGCCTCCTTCATCCCCTTCCACTTCAACACCTCAAAACAACACCAAAACAACCTCAAAACCTCATCCTCACTTCATTAAAAACATGCACAATCCCACTAGCTACACTTTGTACCAAGAAAGAAAGGATTTTGGACACTTGGGGCAACTCAAGAAATTTCTTGAGTTGCCAAATGAGGTAATCCCTTCACCATTTATATTGTATTCCATTTACTTTAGTGTCCTTGCATGTTTAGAAGTGATTTAGTTCGGTTTAGTGAACTTAGGAAATTTCAAGTTAGGGTTTGAAGAATTCTTGAGTTGTGAAGTGTAATTGAGATTAGTAGGTGCCTTGCAACCCATGTATTGATTGTTTATTGGACTTAAAACATAGAATTAAACCCTGCAACACGGACTTAGAAACCCCGACATCAGAAAATTTTGAGAATTGTGATGGTATTTAGGGATTTGCTAAGACCCGAGGCACCTGAAAAATATTTAGCGATGACTGTGAGTCATGCAGGCATCCTAGAAGTTGTTCCCAAGACCCGAGACCATATCTCTTCATTTTGGCAGCCTTTTTTCTCTTTTTGGCCGCAATTTACGGCCATGGTACGTTGGAATCATTCCGTGCTTGGTCCATGGCTTCATTTTAGTCAAATTAGACCTACCTCATATGAAGAATTGCCTAATTTCACCTGGAACAAAATCTGGAGCATGTTTTCTAAGTTTCTGAATTCGTTTTCCAGCTTTTAATGAATTTGGATTTGGTATTTGATATTGTGTTTCCGTCGTGTGGCGTTTGAAAGTCAACGACTAGGGTTACTGATCGTGTTTTGCATGCGAGGCAATGGGTTTTGACCTATGAACGATACGCGTGCCGATTTAGTTTTCGTGCGCTATTTCCATTTACATTGTCTTGTGGTATACATGTAGGTACCCTCGAGTGGGTTTGGAGCAACAAGGAGGGGCATAGCGACATCGACATCGGCAAGCAAGAGCAGGTGAGTAGATATATATCTACGGGGGAAGTCAGGTGGATGGCGTGTAGCACCCCCGCTGTTCGAAGTATAGTAAGCTATATATATGTTATATATATGATATTGTTATGTGAAACATGGGTATTCATGATAGTTTGTAAGGTTCATGGTATAGTGTGGTGTAATTAGAAGTAACTTAGTTTAGCTTCTTAGTCGCGAAACCCTAGATTAGGGATTACACACACACACTTGCACACATTTACTTTCTTGTGTGTATATGAGGATGTGTATATAATTATATGCGCATGGGGATGGGACTCTACACATATATATTCATATACACATGCATGGATGTTGAGGATAGGGCATGATATTCGGAGATGAGTCGAAGAGGCTGGGCATGGTGCCACGAGATCGGTAATATGACGTGATTCGTATGATAAGATACGACACGATGTTATAGTGAGTCCTTGGGTGATGTATATTCACACACACACACACACACATTTATGTGGATGATATTGTAGTGTACTAGACTTAGATCAGTACCCCCCTGCTCACGATATGTGATGATATGGATACCAGATGAATAAAGAGATAAATGTGATATTTGACCCGTACCCTAATTTGGGATGCCATACGATGGATTTACAGTATGAGATATTGATGATAGATCCGCACTCTTGACTCATGGATGTCATATTAGATGGTGTATCGTATGGGATACTATTGAGGCGGGATTACCGACTATTATATAGATAGATATATATATCGACTCAGATGTAGGTTGTTTCTTTACCCTTTTCGATTAGCCTGTTAGCTCAGTCATGTAGTTTGTTTGTAGATGTTAGACTAGATTCGATTCCTACCTATTTCAAAACTAATGAATTGTGTGTATTTTAAAGACAGGACACGGGATTCTACGGATATTTCAAAGGACGTATCTTTTCTTAAAAACACCGTAGCCCTTATTTTCAAAACACTACGATTCGTATTATTTCAAATGGCAAACAGTAGTACACATGTATGGCGATGTAGATTCCTTATTGTTACGTTATCATTCATGTCCCACATATTATTATTGCATTCACTATTCATTTGCCATTTTTCATGTTGTTATCATCTCATTGCATGTTTATGGTGTATTCAGTGATTATGAGACCATGTTGTCACGACACCAGCACCATTACCGATGATGCGTATGCTCTGCATACACTTGCTTGCTGGCTCACACACTTCTAATCGGTAATTGCCATGTCACGTACACTTTAGAAAATACTATTTCATTGACAAAGCTTTCTAACTGATAATTGCTACATGTTATAGCTTTCATATGCTAGTTTAATTATTGCATGATATCATATGCATCCATATATTCATTGGTTATGCAGTATTATGGAGATTTATGCCGGTTTTCATTGTTATTGACATGGTGAATTGATGATTTCGAATTCTTCTTGATATTTTCTGGAATTGGAAAGCACATGTGAAAGTTTTGTAAACTGATGAATTATTTTTAAGAGAAAAATGTGGTTTTCCTTAATATGTTGAGTATTGTCCACCATGATGTTTTCTCGGTTCTGAGATATTTTCGAGACCCGATTCAAGAAGTTGGATGAACCATCTCGGGTACATGGTGGGCCCGGTATGGTATCCCAGGGTAAGAAGCTCGAGTTGTAGACGATAAGCTCGGCAAGGGCAGACTGCCTACCGGTGATTTTACCTGGCGCGGTGGATATCCGGAGGATACCGTTCGTGGTCGTGTGACTGATGATATAGGCCGATCCGGACTGACAGAGCCCGAGGTATTGAGATATTGAGATTTGAGACACTGAGACATTGAGACTTGAGACACTGAGATATTGAGATTTGATGATACAGGCCAGTCCGGATAGCCGAAGCCTGAGGTATTGAGATACTGAGATTTATGTTTTTTGTCGATGCTGGACACTGTTTTATCTGTCGATTTCATTGATGATACGCGATTTATATACATACAGAAATATCATTAAATAAAGAAAATATTTGTCTCATTCACGATGTATTCTGTTTCATTTGTAATGCATTCATACATCATATATCTGTTATGTTGCTATCTGAGGCACTGACACGAGCACGTAGTATTGCACTTATATGTATATGGATCAGGATATTGTTTGAGGATATTACTCGATATGACCTAGGATAGCGTCATACATGTGATTCTGCTCTGTGATGTTTTCTACTCACGAGTTGGCAACTCACCCCCGTTGTGCCATAGTTTCTTACATGTTTTGCCGTACAGGTTTCGTTGCGGTTTTGCTGGCACACTGTTCCTTACGGGTGATTGCTTTGGTAAGTGGGTTCTTTTGCATCAGGACCACCATTGTATATTTGTTATTTCAGTTGTATCTAGTAAAACTCCATCAACCAGACTTGTATATTGTTAGAGATAGATGACCAGTGTATATTCTTTCGACCTTAGCGTCGCACGCTGTATTATTATGGTTTTCCTTTGGGTTTTCTTGATGATGTTAGATTTTTATCCTGAGTTTGATCCTCGCCTTTCGGCGTTGTATATTATATTGCATTGCATGGTTTTGTCCACCGTTTGGCGAAGAGCTAGCTCCCGCATAGGGATGTCTTTATTCATTATATATGCTTTACCAGGTTTTGTACCCGTTTGGTGTCAGTATTTACAAAGGAATCTCTACCGAAATTTTCAGAAAAGACTTTAGATTTTAAAAATACATACTTCGGCTTATGTTATGGAACTTCTTGCCTTAAATTGGTTTTCCCTCACTCTACCGCTTTACTTGGTTTTGATTTCTGGGTTTTGGCTTACTTAGATTACGTACGCCTCGAGACGTTTCGTAATTTAAGTGCCGGTCATGTTCCGTACTTTTCGGGTCGTGACAAAGTTGGTATCAGAGCGTTAGGTTTTACCTCCTGAGTGTAGGATGACCCTTGGTTGATGGAGTAGGGGACTCAAGCAGAGTGACGTACCGTGTGTATGTTCCGCGGCATACTTACGATACGATACTCCGCTTAAGAAGCCTTAGGATGTATATATCCTTGCACTGCATTATATTCATTAATGATCTATCCTCATCGATATCGATTTATGGTTTTGCTGCCACGATTACACCGGCAGAGAGAGCTACGGCTAGAGTTGCGGTCAGCACGAGCTCGTCACGGACGAGGACTGACCAGGGCATGATTCCAGGGACATATGATTTGCTTAGAGGCGTCGTTTTATTGTGTTTTCACGCCAGGAGCGTTTGATGGATCGCTTTTACGAGATTACTCGGACGTGCAGATTAGCACCAAAGGATTGAGCCACTGATAGAGGCCAGCCAGAATGTGATGACCATTGATGTATCTCTTATTCATGATGATTGAGGCACTGTTCAGCGTGCGGACGAATGAGCCAGTTTTTGCTGCGAACGTTGAGATATCGCCCCAGATGTTGGAGCTATTGCTGTACGAGTTGTACTTAGAGATATGATGGATGGTCGCTAGTCACCCGAGGCTGAATGACAAGGACATGTGGTTCGTTCGCTTACCCCGATGCAAGGTCATCAGATTGATTGATTCCAGCATGAGAAGACTTCACGCAAATACGTTGGGAGTCGATAGAGACGATCGACTGTCAGAAACCCATTTTCCAAGTTTAAAGCATTTGGAGAAAACATGCAAGTAACTCTACGGACCCTCTAAAAGAATGAAAGCCTAACTCGACATAATGACCATGAGAACGCCTTTAAACCTTAGGGTTTGCGGCAGTTCTGCGGTGCCATTAAAGAGGCTTGGGTTTGCCCTTCTACGGTTGGTCCATAGGTACTGTGGCATGTACTCGATATTATTGTACTGTACCCAAAATGTTGAGCTCTTGGGGGATTATGAGGTTTTGACGAATCGATCGAATGGTTCGACTTCATTCGGATATCATGTGATGAGATGCATTGCTTGGGAGACTCCAGATATGAGTATAGCCGTTGGAGCACAGTCCATGCAGCCACGAAGAGACGAGTCCGAAGCAGTCGACATGAGAGAAAAGTGGAGTAAGAGGTTCATATGAGATATTGATGAGATGATGTTCCACTCCGCCGACATCAGATATGTGATACGCATGCAGAGGCGTTGTATATGGATATACCTTCCAGAAGGAGTCACGATGAGTATGCAGCCGTTTCGGAACCAGAAATAGATATAGTAAAGGGTGATAACCTTCGGGCAATACGGCAGAAACGAGATTTGGGAGAGACCTCGACAGGACCTGTCTGGGATATTATATGAGAAGACTTGGACCCAGGAGTGGTTATTTTGTGCACACCCAGCAGGCCAGAGTTTGGCACCGTCGACGAGATATGTTTTGAGTGACCACGACAGTTGGCCATAGATTCTTTAGAGGATGTGCTTGAACGGGACTATTCCGCCATACTTGATTTCGGTATTTTGGGCGATCTATTCGCATGATTGAGTTTTGATGACTGAGTTTCATGGTATTTGTTTTCATGCACCATTGTTGCAGCTACTGGGTATTTATATTTTGTGCATAGTTATTACACTTGAGATATGTTTTATACACCGTTGTGTTGACTTATGATTTGTGCACAGTTATTACACTTGATATCGTTTTGTGCCTTAGCTGTACATGTTTATGATTTCATGGATTTCATACAGTTGGGTTGATTTTGTGCATATGGTACGCACACGATTTGGTTTTTGCACTCGGTATAGTTCACATATGCTTGCAGTGCATTGATACGTATTTTGTGCACCACGGTTGCACCTGACATCGTTTTGATATCATTCAAGACATTGATTTTGATTTCATGCCTAGGGCATGCATATGATTTGACTTATACATTCGGCATAGTTTTCATACACTTTTAGCATTTGATACGTATTTTGTGCATGCCGATGCACATGGTTGTGAGATTATATACCACGGTATACCTGATTTGGATTTGGATTGAAATGTGTTGTATACCATCGATTTCAATTGTGATACTCGATATTTGTTTTGTGCACTTTGTGCACCTGATTTGGATTTTCGCGCATGTTCGGCGCATGATGTGTGATGCGATTTTGGTGCACACCAGATGCTCTAAATCGGGATTCTTTGTGCATATCAGATGCACCTAATAATACTGTCGGCACACCGTTGCCTCTGACAGGTGTTTCGTGCACACCCATTGCACTTAGATGTTGTTTCTGTGCACATGTATGGCACATTCATGTATTTTGATTTTCGTGCGCACCAGACGCACGCGGTATTCTTATGCACATTTTGGGATTGATTTCTTATGGAGCAGTACATTTTTATGATATTTACTATTTGTTTTCATACCGAGCAGGACTAGTCAGAGGACAGTACCTGGATATATTTTGCATGCATTGATAGTTATCGAAGGGATTTCCAAAAAAGGGAGCTATAGTCTCAGTATTTACCTACGTGTCTGAGATGACACAAAATGCTTAAAACAAGAGAACCCTTCTAAATTGTTTTCAAAACGGCGGGACGTGCATATTAAACAAAAGATATATACATATATGGTTATTTTCTTACAATGGATGTCCGCCACTGTGCAGTATTATGTGCATCGCACAGCAACATGAAAGGTTTGACATGCATTTCCTTCAGATGTTACATGTATAGATTTGATATTTACATGTATAGTTTTGATGTATATCATATTGGTTTCATTTTGGATTTGACATTTGTGTCTTCACCATGACTCCGATGATTGCGGGATGCTTGACGGAGTTTTGATTTTAAGTTATCTGCTCATTATTCATGCGCATGCATTGTGCTACGATGCGTTTTATGTATTGATGATTTCGGAGCCCCGTCGACTTGATCTTTTTACTGAAATGTTTTAGAAAGTGGGGGGAGTTTAAATTTAAATTCAGGGACAGAATTTATTTAAAGGGGGAAGATTGTAACATTTCAGAATAAAATATTATTTTTAGGAATTTTTATAATTAAATAATAAATACAATGAATATTTTAATATGCGGTATAATAAAATACAGATAAATTGGGAAAAATTTGGAAAAATTATAGAAATTACTAAAAAGGAGGTGCTTTACGTGATTTATGCAAATTATAAAACTTTACGATTTATTATACATTATTTTAATGCTAATCGCGATTAACTATCGCTAATCGGGCATTAAGCGTGTTTTGTACACATGACATGCACATGTCATTTTTACAATTTTACATTTGCTTAGCATGATCTTTTCTTCATCTTTCATGCAATTTCCTTGTTTTAAAATGAGAAGAGAAAAGAAATGAAAAGAAACCAAAAGAATATAAAAGAATAGAAAGAGAGGGATGGGCATGAGAGAGAGAGGGTGAGGGGTCAAACTTGACCATGGCTTGTCTCCCTTCTTCATTTTCCTTCATCTTTTCCTCCCCTTCCCTTCCATGGCTGCCTCCTTCATCCCCCTCCACTTCAACACCTCAAAACAACACCAAAACAACCTCATAACCTCATCCTCACTTCATTAAAAACATGCACATTCCCACTAGCTACACTTTGGACCAAGAAAGCAAGGATTTTGGACACTTGGGGCAACTCAAGAAATTTCTTGAGTTGCCAAATGAGGTAATCCCTTCACCATTTATGTTGTATTCCATTTACTTTAGTGTCCATGCATGTTTAGAAGTGATTTAGTTTGGTTTAGTGAACTTAGGAAATTTCAAGTTAGGATTTGAGAAATTCTTGAGTTGTGAAGTGTAATTGAGATTAGTAGGGGCCTTGCAATCCCTGTAGTGATTGTTTATTGGACTTAAAACATAGAATTAAACCCCACAACACGGACTTAGAAACCCCAACATCTGCAAATTTTGAGAATTGTGATGGTATATAGGGATCTGCTAAGACCCGGGGCACCTAAAAAATATTTAGCAAAGACTGTGAGTCATGCAGGCAACCTAGAAGTTGTTCCCAAGACCCGAGACCATATCTCTTCATTTTGGACACATTTTTCTCTTTTTGTCCGCAATTTACGGCCATGGTACGTTGGAATCATTCCGTGCTTGGTCCATGGCTTCATTTTAGTAAAATTAAACCTACCCCATATGCAGGATTGCCTAATTTCACCTGGAACAAAATCTGGAGCGTGTTTTCTAAGTTTCTGAATTTGTTTTGTGGATTTTAATGAATTTGGATTTGGTATTTGATATTGTGTTTCTGTCGTGTGGCATTTGAACTTCAACAACTAGGGTTACTGATCGTGTTTTGCATGCGAGGCTATGGGTTTTGACCTATGAACGATACGCGTGCCGATTAGGTTTTCGAGCGCTATTTCCATTTACGTTGTCTTGTGGTATACATGTAGGTACCCTCGAGTGGGATCGGAGCAACAAGGAGGGGCATGGCGACATCGACATCGGCAAGTAAGAGCAGGTGAGTAGATATATATCTACAGGGGAAGTCGGGTGGATGGCGTGTAGCACACCCGCTGTTCGAAGTATGGTATGCTATATATATGTTATATATATGGTATTGTTATGTGAAACATGGATATTCATGATAGTTTATAAGGTTCATGGTATAGTGTGGTGTAATTAGAAGTAACTTAGTTTAGCTTCTTAGTCATGAAACCCAAGATTAGGGATTACACCCACACTCACACACACACTTGCACACATTTACTTTCTTGTGCGTATATGGGGATGTGTAAATAAGTATATGCACATAGGTATAGGACTATGCACATATATATTCATATAAACATGCATGGATGTTGAGGATAGGGCATGATATTCGGAGATGAGTCGATGAGGTTGGGCATGGTGCCACGAGATCGGTGATATGATGTGATTCGTATGATGAGATACAACACGATGTTATTGTGAGTCCTTAGGCGATGTGTATTCACACACACGCATACATTTATGTTGATGATATTGTAGTGTACAAGACTTAGATCAGTACCCCCTGCTCACGAAATGTGATGTTGTGGATACCAGATGAATAAAGAGATAAATGTGATATTTGACCCGTACCCTAATTTGGGATCTCGTACGATGGATTTACCGTACGAGCTTTTGATGATTGATCCGCACTCTTGACTCGAGAATGTCATATTAGATGGTGTATCATATGGGATACAATTGAGGCGGGATCACCGTCTATTATATAGATAGATATATATCGACTCAGATGTAGGTGGTTTCCTTACCCTTTTCGATTAGCCTATTAGCTCAGTCCTGTAGTTTGTTTGTAGATGATAGACTAGATTCGATTCCTACCTATTTCAAAACTAATGAATCGTGTGTATTTTAAAGACAGGACACAGGATTCTACGGATATTTCAAAAGACGCATCTTTTCTTAAAAGCACCGAAGCCCTTATTTTCAAAACACCACGATTTGTATTATTTCAAATGGCAAACAGTATTACACATATATGGCGATGTAGATTTCTTATTGTTACGTTATCATTCATGTCCCACATATTAATTTTGCATTCACTATTCATTTGCCATTTGTCATGTTGTTATCGTCTCATTGCATGTTTACGGTGTATTTAGTGATTATGAGACCATGCTGTCAGGACACCAGCACCATTATCAATGATGCTATACTCCACATACACTTACTTGCCGGCTCAAACACATCTTCATCGGTAATTTCCATGTCATGTACACTTTAGAAAATAGTATTTCATTGACATAGCTTTCTAACTGATAGTTGCTACTTTTTATAGCTTTCATATGCTAGTTTAATTATTGCATGATATCAGATGCATCCATATATTCATTGATTATGCATTATTATAGAGATTTATGCCGGTTTTCATTGTTATTGACATGGTAACTTGATGATTTCGGATTCTTCTTGATATTTTCTGGATTTGGAAACAACATGTGAAAGTTTTGTAAACTGATGAATTATTTTTAAGAGAAAAATGCGGTTTTCCTTGATATGTTGAGTATTGTCCACCATAATGTTTTCTCGGTTCTGAGATGTTTTCGAGACCCGATTCAAGAAGTTGGATGAACCATCTCGGGTACATGGTGGACCCGGTAAGGTATCCCAGGGCAAGAAGCTCGAGTTGTAGACGATGAGCCCGACAGGGGCAGACTGCCTACCGGTGATTTTACCTGGCGCAGCGGATATCCGGAGGATACCGTTTGTGGTCGTGTGACTGATGTTATAGGCCGATCCGGACTGACAGAGCCCGAGGTATTGAGATATTGAGATTTGAGACACTGAGATATTGAGACTTGAGACACTGAGATATTGAGATTTGATGATACAGGCCAGTCCGGATAGCCGGAGCCTGAGGTATTGAGATACTGAGATTTATGTTTTGTGTCGATGCTGGACACTGTTTTATCTGTCGATTTCATTGATGATACGCGATTTATATACATACAGAAATATCATTAAATAAAGAAAATATTTGTCTCATTCACGATGTATTCTGTTTCATTTGTAATGCATTCATACATCATATATCTGTTATGTTGCTATCTGAGGCACTGACACGAGCACGTAGTATTGCACTTATATGTATATGGATCAGGATATTGTTTGAGGATATTACTCGATATGGCCTAAGATAGCGTTATACATGCGATTTCTGCTCTATGATGTTTTCTACCACGAGTTGGCAACTCATCCCCGTTGTGCCATAGTTTCTTGCAGGTTTTGCTGTACAGGTTTCGTTGCGGTTTTGCTAACACACTGTTCCTTCCGGGTGATTGCTTTGGTAGGTGGGTTCTTTTGCATCAGGACCACCATTGTATATTTGTTATTTCAGTTGTATGTAGTAAAACTCCATCAACTAAACTTGTATATTGTTAGAGATAGATGACCAGTGTATATTCTTTCGACCTTAGAGTCACGCGCTGTATTATTATAGTTTTCCTCTGGGTTTTCTTGATGATGTTAGATTTTTATCCTAAGTTTGATCCTCGCCTTTCAGCGTTGTATATTATATTGCATTGCGTGGTTTTGTCCGCCGTTTGGCGAAGAGCTAGCTCCCGCTTGGGGACGCCTTTATTCATTATATATGCTTTATCAGGTTTTGTACCCGTTTGGGGTCAGTATTTATAAAGGAATCTCTGCCGAAATTTTCAGAAAAGACTTTAGATTTTAAAAATACATACTTTGGCTTATGTTGTGAAACTTCTTTCCTTAAATTGGTTTTTCTTCACTCTACCGCTTTACTTGGTTTTGATTTCTGGATTTTGGCTTACTTAGATTACGTACGCCTCGAGACGTTTCATAATTTAAGTGCCGGTCATATTCCGTACTTTTCGGGTCGTAACATTGGTGGACGCCACACATCATATCAAGGGAAAACCGCGTTTTTCTTTTAAAAGGAGCATAAGTTTTTAGTTTCAGATGCGGTTTAACAAATCCAGAAATCTCATGAAAATTGGAATCTCATAATTATGAGCTAATAATGAACAATGAATATCGGCATAGAGCCCAACTGCAGTACATAACCGGAATGTATGTATATAAATGCATGTGGTATCTAAGTAAGAAATGCAAAGTCTAAACTAGCATATGATATCATGAATGCAAAACAGTACTACATGGCCATAATTATCAGTGTATACAATGGAATAGAGGTTACTACAGTGTACGTAACATAGCAATTACTGATGCTGATGTGTGTGAGCCGGCAAGCAAGTGTACGTGCAACATACGCATCATCGGTAATAGTGTAGGTGTCCTAGCAAATGAGATCGTACCAGAAAGTAAACTGTAAACGTAACAATAAGGTATATAAATATATATACGAGCCATACCGTTTATCATGTTTAAAAAGCACGAATCGTTGTTTTTAGAAAAGTAAGGACTACGGTGTTTTGAAAAAAGAGATGTCTTTTGAAAATCCGTATGATCCTTCCGTTTATCCTTTGAAAATGCCTTACGATTCATAGTTTTGAAAATATGTATGACTCGAGCCTAAGCTAACATCTATCTTGCAACTAAAGACTAAACTATGAAACGAGTCGAAAGTGAAAGGAAATGTAAAGCATAACCGAGTCGATAAGTCTAGTAGTCGGCGATTCAGCCTCATAGCATCACCTACGGTATAATCTATCGTACGGCATTCTCGAGTCAAGAGTGCGGATCAATCATCACATATAAATCTCGTACGGTATAGTCCGTCGTACGACATCCTCAAAATCGAGGGTACGGGTCAATTATCATATATATCATCATTCGTACGGTATCATTCAGCGTATTATATCAATATCACGGGTACGGATCTATGGTCTCATACAATCTATTATATATCAAGTCACATGTTATCGCATGTATGTATATAACGCCCAACGATCCACTAATATGTTAAATCAGAAACAATATCTCATCCCAAATCATATATCAATTATCTCTTGACATCCTGCTCGATCGTATCAACTCAAACCATATATTACATCATATCCTCATCATACACGTATATGTTTAGTATAATTATATATATCACATACCCCCCCCACACACACACGCGCGCGCACACACACACATACATATACATATACACATATATCAAATCAAGCGTGTGTGTGCGCGACAAGGTAAAACGGACACTCACGACCAAGGAACTAAACTAAAAGTAAACGATCCTACAAGTACGTTTAATCTAACCTACAGTCTCCTAGAAACCCTATTTACTTGGTATCCAAGCCTCGCATAAACACACACACACACACACACACACACACACACACACACACACACACAATATATAGATATCCTATTCTACGGCAGCGGGGGTTTTATACGTCATTCATCCGACTTTCCCCGTAGATATATATCTACTCACCTCGATCCTCGCTTGCCGAAATCGATGACGCCTTCTTCTCCCTTGTCATCCCGAAGTCAACGCGAAGGTACCTATAGTTCAAGCATGTCGTATTGTAAACAAAAATCCAATAAGAAACCCGAATCGAAGTGCATAGAAATTCATATCCAAAACCGATACGACACGTGAAGCGCACCTAGATTAGAACCTATAGTCAACGTACGCTAAAACACCAAAATAATACCTGACGTCGATGTACGAACGCCGAACGACCAAGTCACATTAAGAAATTCAAAAATCCACGTTTCAAATATCGGAAAACATTGTTAAAACCCACTCAATATGCTCCCAGATTTTTGCACAGGTATACTGAAACAACACAAACAATATAGTAGCTAGGCAAATCCTAAATATCAGAAGCCAAAATTTAGCCGGCAAGAATGCCTAAAACCCCGGGGTCGCCGGTTCATTTGTGGATTTTGGGTCTCATTTTTCTACTGTGGTCTCCTAATGGTCTAAATAGGTCACAGAAGTTGTTTGTTTTTCTTACAATTATCCCTAGTTGCTCCAGATTACCTTTGTGCAATCAAAATCAAAGAAAACCGACACGGGAAAATTCTAAGTTCGTGTATTGGTTTCTAGTTTCAGGTCCTGGCCAGTAAACATCACTAAGTTCAAGCAAAACACTTACTACACCTTAAATACACCTTCAATACTCATAATATACCCTAAACCTCATCTTGGAAATTTCTAAAATCACTAAACTACATTAGTTCTAATCTAAACCACACTAGGATATAAGGAAACTCAATTTCTACTTTAAAGGTGTGGAATTGTACCTCATTTGGAAACTCAAGAAAATTCTTGGGTTTTCCAAAGTCTTTAAAACCTTAACTTGACACCACCATGGTCATTGTGAGGAGCTTGTGTACTTTTTTGTGAAGGAGGTATAAGGTTTGGTGGCGGTTTTGAGGGTTGCCATAGGGGTAGAGGAGATGGAGAAGGATGAGAAGGAGGAGGAGAAGAGAAAGAAGAAGAAGAATGGAGGCAAATGAAGAAGCCATGGTAGAACCCCCCCTCTCTTTCTCTCTCTCTCTTTGCCCATACCTATGTGTCCCCCCCCCCCATCAAAATATCTTCCCATTCTTTTTCTTTAAACAAACAAAAGAAATCAATTTTAAAAAAAGAAAAGGAAAAGCCATGGTTCAACAAATAAAAAGTAACAAGTTGTGTGCAACATGACATGGTGCATGTCATATGCATAATCAAGTTTAATGAATGATTAGTGAAATGTTAATCAAGCTTAACATAAACATATATACAAATAATTGTATAAACATTTATAAAATATCCAAATCAATTAAACACTTTCAAAATCAAAAATTATATTAATTTTCAATTATTTCTCAAACTATAAGTATATAATCATACTATTTCGTTAAAACCAATTTCCATACTTCATATAATATTCATAAAATTTATTATTTTATTTATTTAAATTCCATAAATAATAATTTATTTTTCTAAAATGTTACAATCTTCCCCCCTTAAATAAATTCGGTCTCCGAATTTAAATTTAAACCCCCCAAATACTAAAACATTTCAGCATGACAATCAAGTCGTCGGGGCTCCGAAATCACGAATACATAAAATGTTTCATAGCGTAATGCATGCGCATGAAAACGAGTGCAAAACTCAAATCGAAACTCCGTCAAGCGCCACGCAATCATCGGAGTTAATGCGAAAATACAAGTTTTCAAAATCCATTACAAAAATCAAATGTGATGTAATTAGGATTATAACATATGTATAGTACGCATCTTGTGAAATTGTCAACACAACTGAAATAAAGTGCATGCATAACTCCTTTCAAATCGCTGTGCGATGCGCATATCACGGCACAAGTAGCGGATGTTAATTTATAAAGAAAATAGCTATATATATATATATATATATATATATATATATATATATATATACTTTGTTCAACAAATACGTCCCTCCTTTTAAAAATGAGTTGAAAGGGTTTTCTTTGTAAATTTTTCGTGTCATCATGGACACATAGGAAAATATTGAGACTATAGCTCTTTTGAAAATCCCTTCCATAAATATCGGTGCATGCAAAAATATTCAGGTATTGTCCTCAGACCATTCCTGCTCGGTTACTAAACCGTATAGTATTTGTTATGAAAACATGGTGCTCGAAAGGAAATCAATCTCAAATATTATATATAATAAATGCTACATGTGCCTGGTGCTCACGGAATTCACAGTCAATACAGGTGCCATGAATGTGCACAGAAACAAAAACTCAAGTGCAACGGGGTGTGCACGAAAATATCTGTCAAGTGCAATGGGTGTGCCTGACAACAATACCGGGTGCATCTAATGTGCACGAAGAATCTCGATTAAGTGTATCTGGTGTGCACTAAATCACATCAAGTGCGTCAAGTGTGCGCAAATCTCAATCAAGTGCATAAGATGCAAGAAAACAAATATCGAGTATCAAGATCGAAATCAACGGTATACGACATAAACCAAATCAAACTCAAGTATACCGCGGTATATGAACTCATGAGTAGGTGGATCGGCGTGCACAAAACCATATCGATACTAAAAAATCGTGTAACTACACCGAATGCATAAGTCAAAATCATGTGCAAACTATATGTACGAAATCAAATCAAATATTTCGAAGTATACGAAATCAATCGAGTGCAGATGGGTATGAACAAAATGGAAATTAGTAAAACTGATACATAAAATGCGAATCAAGTGCAACTGTGGTGCACATAGGGAATATCAATATTAAAAAAAATCGTCAAAATACCGGAATCAAAGCGATGAAAACGTGATGTCCGAATCACCAAGGCGAAATCCACAATAACTGCCGTCGATGTGCCCCTCCTTCAAGGTCGAAAGGTGCTGGTGCATCTAAGGCTGGCAGAGCAAGAATATCTACTTGCCTCTTGCCCACGGTCTACTGTCCTCTATCCTTAGATTCTCGTTTCTATCTGCGAATTACCAGTTACATGACTCCTCGACTCAACAGCCCGATTTCGAAGTAATGACGGAAATAATTCCGTTCTGGCGCTTCTCTGAAGATCTCCTGACCAATTACCATGGTCACTCGTAACATATCACGTCTATGATGGCAATCTCTGGCCTACTGAGTGTGCACGATACCCTTAATCCTATTCCAAGTCTTTATCGTGAAGTACTCCTGAATGATCCTTTTAGGGCCTCCTTCCAATCTCATCTCTGCCGGACTGCCTAGAAGTTAGCACTCTTTACTTAGTTCGTTTCTTATTTCCGGGACTGCTGCATTCTCATCTCGACATTCTTCTGGAAAGGTGATCGTGTCCAACGCCTCTGCGTGCGTAGTAAATCTCTGACATCAACAGAGTGGAATGAAAATTCATGAAAATCTTGCATGATCTTCTTACTCTGCTTCCCTACAGTATGGACCAATTCAGAATTATCTCTTCGTAGCTGTGTGGACTGCGCTCCAATTGGTTTTACTCATATTTACAGTCTCTTTCGAAGCTACGAACTCGGCATCTCTAAAATCCTGTAGAGGGCATCTGGCCAATTACGTCCTCGGGAACTCGTCTAAGTCATCGGAGGGATACGCTTCATTTGTCCGTTCTCGATCAACCCACAACGCATCTGGGTGAGGTCCTCTTCTAGCTGAAGCTAGTCAATCTAATGATCTTGCATCGGAGCATCCAAATGAGCAAAATGTTCTAGTCACTTATCTAAGGGTGACTAGCAATCTTCTATCACATCTCCGTGTATAACTTATGCTGCATTAACATCTGAAATCTGGGGCGATACCTTATCAAACTCAGCAACAGCTGGCTCATCTGTCTGCATGATAGACAACGCCTCAACCATCTGGAGTAGACAGTACGTCAATAGTCTTTACAATCTGGCTGGCCTCTAGCAATGGCTCGATCATCTGGT